>JARQOC010000010.1:14687588-15287588 GCA_033576535.1 Allobates femoralis
AAGATCATGGATATGAAGCATATAATGGACATATGCAATTTGTTTATTTATTGTGTTCACATAAGTGTAGTAAAGATGGCCTCGCATGCTTGTGACCACCTGCAATAATAAAGGTTTGTTCTTCGATAAAAAAAAATTATAATAATATAAACAAATTAACTTCCCTTAAAAATATTCAGCTCTGATGCTTATTTCCTTTCTATATGTACGTTTAGAATACAGATTTTGGACATGTACACAAGTCTGTTATTATGGCTATAATCTTGAATCTGTCATTGCATTGCCCACTAGCCTTATTCAACATTCCACATGAATAGGTTTTCTTTTTCTTATTTCTCCTCTAAATATGTCATGTTTCAATAATCAATATCCCCAACTACAACTACAAGCCTAGGTGTTACCTGGGGCATAGGGTATGGGATTTGTAAATTAGGTGCCTTCTGCAGCCCTCCTCATAGAGGGATTAATAAGGAGCTAGGCAACAAGATTGGGCAAACAATAATATCCCCTAACTGATTGGGTCCTGGCGCTGGAAGAGCTGGGACCCTAGGCAAATGAAAGATGCGTCACCGCGAAGGCTGACACCATTTTGAGATTACAGCATGTGCCTGCCTGCAATCCACACTTTGGAGATGCTATGGTTCCACCCCAAGACATACCCGCTCTGGAGGAGCTGATTTTCATCACCACCACAGGAGTTGAGGGTGCAACCGGAGCAGCCTGAAGAGGAGATGCTCACAAATGTGCGCTGGAGTATGACCACACACCCTGCATTTAGCCTGATTTGCAGCAAGGTCAGGAACCAATTCTGGCCCGCATGCCTGAAGAGGGACCACCAGAAGGGAGCTCAGAGTCAGGAGGAGGTGAGCCATTCCATATGGCAGTCGGGATCTCCAGAGGTTGGAGGCAAGATCCTCCAGTATGCCTGGCCTTATTCAACCTGCAGCCAGTGGATTGGAAAAAAGAGGAGGAGGACGACGAGGAGGTAGTGGTGCCAAGATTGCCTGTTTCCCTGCCTGCTATAGCACCCCTGCTAGAGGCCTTTGACTTGGAGAATGCCATGTGGAGTCCCCTCCTCCCTTCCAGAAAATATCCTTAAAGCATGAACCACCCCAGGCCTTGTCATTTCTGGAAGAGAATAGACTCTTAGACGTCCTTGCCGGAGAGTGGTTTCAAGGGTCTCGTAACCACTTTCATGAGCCATGTACCTTGGGCTTGGTGGTGACCTTCTTTCAGAAGAGGGGGTTTGGGTTACTAGCCAAAGATGGGAAAGGTGACCGGTGCTATGTCAACTGGTCGACCCTGCAGCATGACCATCTGTCTTCCCTATTCTGCAACATCTATGCTGGGGATGTTGTCACCTTCATGAAATTAAAGGGCTGAGAGGTGTGGTGCGCAGTGGGGGGTCGCCACCTCAGAGGATGCAGAAGAGTGACAGCCAGAGGCCGACATGCGGAGGATGAAGGGTCAGCTGCTGGCCAGATCTGACCATGGGAGCCAGCCATCTGGAGTGAAACTAACAGGGACTAGAAATCCTGAAGGGCTTGTCAGAGTTGCCCAGATTCCTCTGGTGTGTGCTAGAGGGGTTGGCCTTCTACTAACTCCTTCATCCTCTTCTCCAGTGGTAGCCCTGATGGGGTGTGATGAGGGATTGGGGGTGGTGGAGAATACCCTGGAAGAGTAGCCCCTGTGACCACCCTGAGACAGTCTGGCAGCAGAGTTTCATGAGCAATGGCGAACTTCATCCCAGGCAGCATTTAAAATTCTGCATACGTCTTTCTACTCTGAATAAAGAGAGGACTGACTTAAAAGGGCATGTTGTTGGTTCGTTGACCTGTCCCTTAGTTGGCATTTTGTCCGAAGAACTTTTTTCAGCTTTTGTTCACTTCTTCGAAAAGCGAGGCTTCTTCTTTTCATTAAGTTTAGTTTTCCCTTCCCAAGTTTAGCGCCAGTTGCGCTTCCGTCTTCTAGGTTAGCGGGCATGCATGTATAATATGAGTAATAATTCAAAATCTTTACTGGACTCTGCCCTTAATGAGCTTTGCACCATTTTAATACTGTTTGCTGGCTTTATTTATTTGTTACACCATACACCTGGCAGTATAGGTGATTGTGTGGTTTTTATGCGTCAGGTCAATACTATCACAGTGATACTAGATTTATATATTTTTTTAGGTTTGGCTACAATCAGACTAGAAATGCTTTTTTTGTTGTTTTTTTTTACAAAATAAAGGCTTTGTACATCCCTCAGTTTTGAAATGTGTTAACAGACAAAATTGAATTGTTCTCATCTGTTCATTTCTGGTTCCCATGTAGCTAAGTCAATTCAGGACCCTAATTAAAATAAAAACAATGTATAATTACCTCCTACTGCAATGGTGCCACTATAATGAAGTCAGTGCTGGTGTTACTGGCTGTGACACCACATTGATGTGTCACATGAGTGCAGACTGCTTGTCAGATGAAGATCATCAATACTCCGTCAGTGTATACATTGGAAGCTGATAAAATTGGAGAGACTGCAGCTTGTGAGTGGCCACTCATTAATTGCAGCCAGCTTGTGATGCAGCAATGTCATATGTCACTGAAGGGAAAAGGGGCACCAACTTCACTAGAATGGCGTCATTGCATGAATTGAGTATTCCGAGTTTTTAGCGTAATTCAGGTTCTAAATTGACTAAATGGAATCTAGTAGCTGGTCTTAGCAACCAGAACTGAGAGCTGTATGATGTAGGAAAAGAGCCCCTTATTCCAACTATGTATCAGTCAGTTTACTCAGGCTGGCTTCACACTGCGGGTCAGATCCGATCCAAGGCTGTCAGGATGAACCTGACAGCACCGGATCGGATCAGCACACAGAACCGGAGGGCTAATATGCCCTCCGGTCCGGTGTGTACCCGCACGCAGCTGCCGCCACTGATGAATTAGGACCGCGGCTGGCAGGGAGCTAGCCGTGGTCCTGAAACAACTGCGGCGTGCAGCCGCAGGGGTCTGGTTCCCGGATCCTCCCGGACCGGAGCGCCGGATTGCCCCGGATCCGGGCGAATCCAGGGCAATCTGGGTCAATCCGGGAATTGCCAATTAGAGGAGATGTTCTCCTCTTGGACACAAAAACGCTGCAAGCAGCGTTTTTGTGTCCGTGGGAGAATACTGAATTCTCCAGGATTGTCCCGGACACATAGAAACCGGCTGGCAGAGAGCTGCCATCCGGCTTCTATCCGGCCCCATAGGCTGCTATAGGGCCCAAATCCGGTCCGGGGATGTCCGGTTTACACGGACAGCCTTGGATCGGATGTTATCCGCAGTGTGAAGCCAGCCTTAGTTTACTGGGTACAGCCATTGTGACACAACGTAAGATAAGTCAAAAGTTGTATAATTCGGCACACTTGTAGTAAAAATAAAGAAAGATGGGAAAAGTTTTTTATGGTTCTGATTTCTTTTTATTAACAGGTTTTTTTTTTTTTGCATTATTGTCCAGAAACACTTAACCCATGGGTCTTTTTCCAGGGTATTGAGTCGAATAGGTAAATTCTGGAAGACATTCAGCCCACTGCTCCCGCATTCAGGACACACATGTCTTCACAGGTCTCTATTTGTCTTTTATACCGGATTGGAAGTCACTTTAGACTCACTTATGCATTAATCCGAACCTCCCAGCTCCAAGACTTCTCCCGAGCCGCACCAATTCTTTGGAATGCTCTACCCCAAAAAATTAGATGTATCCACAACTTACATAGGCCAGGGTCACATTTGCGCTTTGACCCTGGCCTGCCGGATTCCGGTTTCAACTTAGAAATTTTTCCAGCACCGCATAGCGTTACCGCTATGCGGTGCTGGAAAACGCTGCCCTTAGTTACCCGATGTGTACCTTAACGACCTGTCACACAGACAGCGGCTCGGAGTGCGCTTTACAGCGCCGCACAGGAAACCGTTGCAGACACGGTTTCCTGTGCGGCGCTGTAAAGCGCACTCCGAGCCGCTGCCTGTGTGACAGGTCGTTAAGGTACACATCGGGTAACTAAGGGCAGCGTTTTCCAGCACCGCATAGCTGTAACGCTATGCGGTGCTGGAAAAATTTCTAAGTTGAAACCGGAATCCGGCAGGCCAGGGTCAAAGCGCAAATGTGACCCTGGCCATAGTTTCAGGCGAGCCCTAAAAACACATCTTTTTAGGGCGGCCTATCATGATCCCTAGTCAGTCATCTAGACATAGCCTATCCGCTCCGCCTCAAGTGGATCACATATAACAGGTTGTGGCCACTTATTCTGCTCCTATCTGTTCCCCATCTCCTCAAATTGACTATACTATCATTGCAAATGAGCACCTATACCTTGTCACCCCCACCTCATTGTTAGATTGTAAGCTGTTATGAGCAGCGTTGCCATTTTTTGCTCCAATTATTGTATTATGTTATGCTTTGTATTGTATTGTTTTTTGGCATTGTATTGTATTTTCTACTTCCGAGCACTATAAATTATGTGGTTGAGCCAAGACTTAAGGCCTCGTTACACGGTACGATATCGTTAACGATATCATTGAAACGTCACGGGTTTTGTCATGTAGCAACAACGTCGCTACGACGTCATTGCATGTGACACATAGATACGACCAATGATAAGTCGGCTGATCGCTGATCGCAGGTTTATGAACCGGACCATAAATCTG
The DNA here is from genome assembly GCA_033576535.1 of Allobates femoralis. Classification (NCBI taxonomy): domain Eukaryota; kingdom Metazoa; phylum Chordata; class Amphibia; order Anura; family Aromobatidae; genus Allobates; species Allobates femoralis. Next base: position 14,692,254 of record JARQOC010000010.1, read on the forward strand.
TTGTCCATCGTTTGTTCAACCTGCAACATCGTTCTGTGTGACACCGCTCCAACGATCTCGTTTATGACTTCGCCTATTCAGAAATGAAGCACGTAGGCGACCAAACGACCGCAAGTATCATTCGCTTGTCCCTGAATCGTTGCTGCGTCGTTCAATATATCTGTACGTGTGACACCTCAGGAGCGATCACTAAACGATGTCCCAGGTTGTATCGTTGGTGGGATCGCTGGCACATTGAAGCGTGCAATGGGGCCTTTACTCTCTATACAACGTAGGATAAAGCAGAGCTGATAAAGCTAATCACACCAACACCAGGTTCTCTATGTACATAGTCTGTTGACAGTGAGCTGCTTATCACTGGAGGCTCGGGTGCCAACTAGTGACAGCAGTGATAATCAACTCGTAATAAAATCTTCTTTGTAAGTAAACAACAGCACACAGGGTGATTAGTGCTGAATTCTGTGTTTTAACCCCAACCTCATGTTGTTTTCAGATTACAGAGCAAAAATCTTACAGTTCCTTTTTCCCGATTGGCGACAACCCGTATTTAAGCTGAATTCATTATAAGACATTTTTTCTTATATGTGCAATAGAAAACAGTGTCAGTATCGATGCATGACTCTTGGAAACAGGCACCTGAAATGTCACAGCTCAATCAGTTAAACATTGAGTATTGAGTAGTTGACAACCTTACAATAACAGCATACAAATAAGCAAAAAGATACTGATTGTCAATCAATGTTCTAAAAAGTCAATTTAACCCCTTCCCCCTCATTTGGATGCTTCGCCTATGAATATCTTTTTCTATATTCCTTGCATACATAACTGATGTGCATTACATTTCTAACAAGCTATTTTACTTTGCAGGAATTCATGACAGATTCATTTTTTTATTTGGCAGAGCTAATGTTCTTTAGGGAATGGTGGATCTCACTGCAGTGCAGGCGGAAAGCAGCAGCAGCCGATTCAGTGCGCCAAGAAACTGCAGACAGAATTTTACTGCTGACTGTGAAAGGGGGAGTGATACCGGCAAGTCATTCAGAATACACAATTTATGTTACAGAATCAGTAAACCATGGGTATATTTTACCTGGACTTTCTGCGTTTAAACTCAGCTTGGTGTAAAGGTATCTATTACCCAGTAAAGTCCTAGAATAACTGCAGGATCATTACAATCCTAATGCATATGTGTCGTGCAGTGTAAAGCAAGGGGTTTAAAGTGAACCTATAGAGACCGATTGTGGTGAGCTTCTTCTCTAGTTTTATTCCCACACCTCCCATGAGGAGTAGGTTTTTTGTTTTTTTTTAATTTATTATTTTGTTTTTAGTCATCATAATGATACAGTGATACGGTCCTTATTATGTAGCACCAATTTTTATGTTGTTGTTAACAGGGCAATAAAGAAGGACAAGTTAAAAGAACAAAGAAAAAACGTCTATTAATATAATTTTATTTCATTATTATTCCTACGCCACTTCAGCAATGTATCTCAAGCGTTGAGGTAAATTAGTTGACCAACAATTGCGTAAAAAAAATCAAAAATATGAGTTAGGCCTCCTCCAACATGTCTGTTAAGGTACGGTCACACCAGGCGATGGCGCCGTAGATGTCGGCGGCGACTGGCGGGGGTGCGCACGTTTTTGGCGCCCCCGCCAGCGTCGCTGTCCCCCGTTTACATGGGGCGACATCTACAGTGCCGTGCCGGCGATCTGACAGGCGGCATCGCCGCTGTGGTGTCTCGAAACCCCAGCGGCGATGCAGGACAATGGGAGCCAAACATCGCCTGCCGGCTTACCGGCGGACGGTTACATGGGGCGATGTGTGCACATCGCTCCAGATCTGTCGCCTGGTTTCAGAGCACTGCTCTGAAATGAGGAGACCTCCCGGTGGCGCCGACATCACCCCTTTACATGAGGCAACGTAGGGGCGATGTCGCCACCGATAGGCCACGCCCGTAGGTCGCCTATATAATCGGCGGCGATGTTGCCCCGTGTGACGGGGCCTTAATTCAAGTACATGTAGCATCCATTTTCTTCATGTATATCAAATGTACCCATTATAACCTATTTGGCTGCTCACATGTGAATATTTTTACATGCACCGTTCGTTCATGTAAAGCACACAGAGACCAGGGCTGTATTTGTCATTAGGCACTCGTAGGCACGTGCCTAGGGCGCAGTCTCATAGGGGTGGCGTCTCAGCGTGTTTTCTTTTTTTTTTTTTTTTCTCCGGCTCCGGGCCGGCCGGGTTGCAAGCCCCGCCCCCATACCCCCCCTTCCTTTCATCATTATGGCCGCCCCGCCTGTCTTCCCGCCCATCCACCTCAGTCAGAAGACACGAGGAGTAGGAGGGGCCCACAAAGGAGGGGAAACTTGAAGTTCCCGCTCTGTTCCCTCCTCTCCCGTGCGCCCAGGTGCTGCGGTGGTGGCGCCGGCGGTGGTGGCGGTACTGGCGGCACTGGCGGCTCCTGCACCTGCACCTGCACCCAGCCGCCCCCTTCAGACCCAGGGAAATGGGGAAGCCGCCGGCCGGAGGCACTGGAGGATGGTGCGGCTGGCGCATCACTGTGAGGGAGCCTGGCCAATGTCAGCAGCCAGCACCAGGTGAGGGAAGTCTGGGGGAACTGTGCAGGGGACAGAGGAGCAGGGGGACTGAGAAGAGGACAAAGGAGCAGGGGTCCGAGGAGAAGAGGACAGAAAGAGGGGGACAGAGGGGCAGAAGGACAGAAAAAGGGGGACAGAGAAGAAGAGGACAGAGGGGCAGGGGGACAGAAACAAGGGGACAGGAGGAGAGGAAAGAGGAGCAGCAGGAGGGACAGAGGAGAGGAGGACTGGGGTGCAGAAGGACAGAGGGACAGTGGAGAGGAGGACAGGGGTGCAGAAGGAAAGAGGAGCAGCATGAGGGACAAAGGAGAGGAGGACGGGGGTAAAAGAGGAGCAGCAGGAGGGACAGAGGAGAGCAGGACGGGGGTGCAGGAGGAGAGAGGAGAGCAGGACGTGGGTGCAGGAGGACAGAGGAGAGCAGGACGGGGGTGCAGGAGGATAGCCGAGCAGCAGTAGGGACAGGGGAGAGGAGGACGGGGGTGCAAGAGGAGCAGCAGGAGGGACAGAGGAGAGGAGGACGGGGGTGCAGGAGGATAGACGAGAGGAGGACGGGGGTGCAGGAGGACAGAGGAGAGCAGGACGCGGGTGCAGGAGGACAGAGGAGAGCAGGACGGGGGTGCAGGAGGACAGCCGAGCAGCAGGAGGGACAGGGGAGAGGAGGACGGGGGTGCAAGAGGAGCAGCAGGAGGGACAGAGGAGAGGAGGACGGGGGTGCAGGAGGGACAGAGGAGAGCAGGACGGGGGTGCAGGAGGACAGAGGAGAGCAGGACGCGGGTGAAGGAGGGACAGAGGAGAGGAGGACGGGGGTGCAGGAGGGACAGAGGAGAGGAGGATGGGGGTGCAGGAGAACAGAGGAGAGGAGGACGGGGGTGCAAGAGGAGCAGCAGGAGGGACAGAGGAGGACGGGGTGCAGGAGAACAGCTGAGCAGCAGGAGGGACAGAGGAGAGGAGGACGGGGGTGCAGGAGGACAAAAGAGAGCAGGACGGGGGTGCAGGAGGACAGAGAAGAGCAGGACGGGGGTGCAGGAGGACAGAGGAGAGCAGGACGGGGTGCAGGAGGACAGAGGAGAGCAGGACGGGGGTGCAGGAGGACAGAGGAGAGCAGGACGGGGGTACAGGAGGACAGCCGAGCAGCAGGAGGGACAGGGGAGAGCAGGACGCGGGTGCAGGAGGGACAGGAGAGGAGGACGGGGGTGCAGGAGGGCAGAGGAGAGGAGGACGGGGGTGCAGGAGGGCACAGGAGAGGAGGACTGGGGTGCAGGAGGACAGAGGAGAGGAGGACGGGGGTGCAGGAGGACAAAGGAGAGCAAGACGGGGGTGCAGGAGGGACAGAGGAGAGGAGGATGGGGGTGCAGGAGGGCAGAGGAGAGGAGGACGGGGGTGCAGGAGGGCAGAGGAGAGGAGGACGGGGGTGCAGGAGGACAGAGGAGAGGAGGATGGGGGTGCAGGAGGACAGAAGAGAGGAGGACGGGGGTGCAGGAGGACGGGGGTGCAGGAGGACAGAGGAGAGGAGGATGGGGTTGCAGGAGGATGGAGGAGCAGCAGGAGGGACAGAGAAGAGGAGGAGAGGAGGACGGAGGTGCAGGAGGACAGGAGCAGCAGGAGGGACAGAGGAGAGAAGGACGGGGGTACATGAGGACTGAGGCTGTGGCTCGCGCTGTGTGTGGTGATAATGGCGGCTGTACCGTGTGTCTGCCTCCATGCTGCTGCCGCCACCTTCCTGAGTTGGCAGGGTGTGGCATGCCGGGAGTTGTAGTTCTCCTACCTGTCCTATATGATTTCTGAGCAGTGTGTTGGGTGCTGGGTGTTGTTGTTCTTCCAGGTGGGCTCAGTGTTGTCCTGCCACCCGCCTGTGGCCTGTCTGTCTCTTCACTGCCTGTCTCTACACTAAGGTGTAGTCACAAAAAGAAGGAAAGAACCTACTATGGGTAAAAATGAGCAGATTGATCAGCAGAGGATTGAGTTCAAGTCTAGTTTCCTGAAATTTGCGGTTTCATGCAGATTTGAACATTTTGAGTTTTGAGTTATGGTTCACAAAAAAAGTTCTGCAAACTAAGCAAATTCGAGGTTCAAAAAATTCATTCATCTCTAACTATGGAGGCATCATACTGTGTGTAGACGGCACTGTTGGGGCCACAAAAGAGTACCGTACTGTGTGGAAGCCCTAATAAGATTTACTTATTACATGAGGGTCTGAGAGAGGATAGGGAAGTGGCTTAGTGTAAATCAAAAATAACTTTGGAGTCCAAAAATGATGTCTTGCTAACTGCCCCTCATAGGCAATATGTCCAAACATGATGCATGACAAAACAGACTGTGACTTCGTCTGCATCATCATCATTATAGTCAATAGGCCCATCCAGGGGCGGACTGGCCCAGGTGGCAGGGGGCACGTGCCCCCTGGACTGGTGGTATAGCCCTCATCTAGGGCCACCAGTGCAGGGGGCAAGTGCCCCCTGGACTGGTGGTATAGCCCTCATCTAGGGCCACCCCCCATAGAAATGGGCCAGCCGGCGGCACTTTGCGGCCGGAGCTGTGGAACAGCAGGAGACGCGGCTGACAGCTATATGAGTGAGCTCCGATACACATGGAAACCCCCCCAACTCGCTCCTCCCCTAGGGCTGGCAGGAAAAACTGCCTCCCAGGGATTAGAAGAACCAGTCTGCCCCTGGGCCCATCGATGTATACATCCAAATCTGATATTTGCCAGGGGTTCTGGCATAAGCTCCATTGAGGCCACTGATTGTAGTGACTAACGTTATATGAGCATAGCCTTAGCACCAATCAATTCTCTTGTGCCAAGCTGCATTACTAGACATCACCTGTGAACAGTAATGTTGCTCTTTTTGGATAAAAACAACCATTTTTTTTATCCCTGCATAATTTTAACGTGTCATTGGTGGAATGTGCTGAAAAAGAGAGGCAAGTGAATTAAAAGTGATTAGACTTCAAAAACAGTTATGGATCTGCCAAGGAAACAATAAATTAAATTCTGGCATTTTTCTTTATAATCAGGATGCATTGTGATGTGTAGCATCCTATTTTAATATCAAGTGAGCGATCCTTTCTTTGGCTTTAACAAGCTCTTGTACTTGCCTGGCTGAGTTCAGGAATAGAATCTTGGAAGCCTTGCAATGAGAAGTCAGCTATTCTATAGAGCTGTGATTAATGTGTATTGGCAAATCTTTAAATTCTGTCTTGGAATTCATGAAAAGAGCTTAAAATTGTCCGATGTATTGTAATAAATCAGCATTAAAGGAATGACACGTCTGTTATCTTTGTTTACTTGAGCACATCTCACTTAATGGCCTTTGTTAACTGTGTTTTTTACCATAAAATGCTCAATTGTTTCATAAGATGTAACGGAAATGGACAGAACTGTTATTCTGCATGTTAATAAAGATGTCACTTAAAGAGATGATTTTCAATTTACAATTGAATTAAAGGGGACCTGTCAGGTCCGCTGCGCACCCAGAACCACGAGCAATTGTGTGCCCACATCTATAATCCTTGCCTAACAGTCCCAAAGTGTACTAGCACATAAACAGATCTTTACAAAAAGTATTTCTTAAGATCGTTAATGAGATGCTAATTAAAGCTTTGACTACCAGAGGGGGCATTAGTTCCTCCAACTAGATAGCCATCTTAGCAAGTCATCATGCCACTGTGGCTTTACAACAGCCAGTGTCAGTGAGCATGCGCAGCTTTGTACCAATCAGCATTGAGCTGAGGGTGCAAACACCCGGCACAGCTCATGACCAGAAGTCATCTCTAGAGATAACTTTAGAGTATCCTATTAAGTCAAATAAGCCATTATCAGAAGTTTTTTTTTTCTATGGGCGTGTACTTTTTCCCTTGTAAGATGTTGACCAATTATAATCAGGCAATAATATACAGGGTAAAAGAGAAAGAACCCCCAAATACCTTAGAGCAGACTCTGCTCTCACTGATAGTGCCTATTTTGATTACAAATTGTTGGAAGAGAAGCAGTTAATGAAGACACTGTGGAGATAACTATGAGCAGCAGGGACGGGTACACACAGATGAAAAAAAATCAATATGCATATGTACCGATGCCACTCATACTGGTCGCTACAGTGTCTTCAATACAATGGCGCCAGAGATTGTGTTACAGGCATGACTCCGCTGACTCCGGTGCCATTGTAATGATGACACTATTACAATACCAAAACGAATGCACCACCAGCAGCTGCAATGGTGGCACTGCACAAAATTTAAAAACGGGGACAAGCCAGGAGGATGCTGGAGGAGGAAGACATGCAAGAGGGCCCAACTCACAATGTCCAGCCCCACTGCACCCATCAATCCACTGCGCAACTTTGAAAACATTTTCTTTGGCAATCCAGAATTTAATATCTCAACTAAAGGTACGATTGGATTCAGCATTGAAGAGCCAGTATGACACTGGCTATACATCCTATACAAAAATCCTGGCGGTTGTTTCCCTTTAAGACGTTAGTAAGTCATGATGAGTGCAAATAAATCACAAAGTGAGCATTATGCACTTATTCAATGATCAAATTGATTTGATGTGAATAAAATTCGAATAGAAGTTTATAAATGTTATAGGTCCTAGTGAATTAGAACAATTTGAAAACTGTTCTGTGCAAAACGCCGTAAGAAAGTCTGCCACCATGTTAAACAGTGAAGAACACTGTATAAGCTATGGAAGGCTCACAAGACCTCATGTTCTCCCCCATTATGCCTTATACACTAATATGTCCTAAATAAAAGTAGAAGCAGGGAGGGCAGCAGTCATTTCAGGGTAATTTATGATGGTAGTGTGTGTCTCTTTGTGGTGTGTGTGTGTCCCTGTGGGGTGGGTGCATGTGTCCTTATAGGGTGTGTATGTGTGTCCCCTTGGGTGTGTGTGTCTCTGTGTTGTGTCTCTTTGTGGTGTGTGTGTGTGTCCCTGTGAGGTGAGTGCATGTGTCCCTATAGGGTGTGTGTGTGTCCCCTTGGGTGTGTGTGTCTCTGTGTTGTGTCTCTTTGTGGTGTGTGTGTGTGTGTTTGTTCGGGTGCACTGTGAGTATCCAATGTTGGGGCTGCACTTTAGCGACTATACACTTGCTGTTACTCTTTGTTTGTGTGTGGTGTGTATTCATGTCCCCGTGCGTGGTGAATATCTCATGTTGGGGTCCCGCCTTAGTGACTATATGCTGGTATATGCTGTTAGTCTTTGGCGCTGTCATTAAGCCCCTCTCATTCACAACTGTCAACTGGTAACTGTCACTTTTTCCCCATTATGTAGATAGGGGCAAAATTGTTTGGTGAATTGGAATGCGCGGGGTTAAAATTTCGCCTCACAACATAGCCTATGACGCTCCCAGGGTCCAGACGTGTGACTGTGCAAAATTTTGTGGCTGTAGTTGCGACGGTGTAGATGCCAATCCCGGATATACACACACACACATACTGTACACACATTCAGCTTTATATATTAGATTCCATGAAAACAGGCGGTTTTTCAGGGGTAGTGGAGGGAGGATGGGGGTCGCAACAACGGGCCGTTTCGCTCGTGCTTCGATGGGTCGCAATTGCTCCTACACGTACATATACTGAACGTGGTGAATAAAAAAAAACAAAAAACAAACATGTAATTGCACTTTTTTGAAGTTTTATAGCACTTTTTCCTATTTTACTGTACACTATATAGTAAAATAAATAATTTCATTTAAAAATACAACTCATCCTGCAAAAAACAAGCCCTCGTATGACTATATTGACAGACAAATAAAAAAGTTAAGGCTCTTGAAAGAGGGGGAGAGAAAAATGAAAAACAGAAAACGGATAATTGCTCAAGGGTGAAGGGGTTAAAGGAGTATTTTTAAATTTGGATGTTATGGGAAAGCCAAAGACCAGCCAAGCACTGAGCCAATTAGGAGTAAATGCATTGGCAGTGTGTATGGTTGACCATCACTCTATTCACACAGAGGTCTTCAGAGACCTAGTTGTCAGGATTATGCAGATCCCAGTGGTTAAACCCCTAGTGATCTGGAAGTAATCACTTATACAGGTCTTCTAAACTTCAGAGTACACTGAGTTAATTGATAATAGATAGCTTTATTACTCTTTGAAGGAATTAAAGATGACACAAAGAACTTCCAAGAATTTTTTTATTGCCTCAAACTGTCTACAGGAGTCCCCAAACTGTGGCCCGTGGGCTCATGATGTGTGGCTTGCAGTTGTCTTCCAGCTTGTTGCATTAGCATCAGGTGTTGCAAACAGCTATAAAGAGCAGGTCTCCAGGTCTTGACATTTGTGAGTAGCTCCATATAGTAGAGTAGATCTGGATGAAGCTAAGGTAGGAACCCTTGGATCTTGGTATACTGCATTGGTGTGGTTTATTTGGAAAAGCTTTGTCTGTCATTATACCAATAATGGGGGTTCTGGGTCTCACTACCATGTGGTGGGTGGGAGGTGGATATGGCAAGAAATGAAGATCTGAATGTGGCTCTCAATGTCAGAATGTTTGGGCCCCCCTGGCCTTTGTGATATAGTGCAAGTGCATTGATATACTTACCAATTGCCATCTCCAGGAGGCTCGGATGAGACAGTGGAGGCCACTCGCAGAAGGCCAAACAGTCAAAATCCTAAAAGAATTGTCTCTGTCGCTTTAAGAGGCATTTCCCTTTTAGTGAAAGCTGGAGGTCACTAGGACCCAGTTGATCCCTTACCTTAGGCTGTGTATATATTCTCCTTGACTCCCAGGATGCGCTGCTGGTGATAGCTTGTCAGTTGTTTGGAGGAAGCTTCTCAGCTCTTGCAGTGTATCCTGGAGGTCTGTTGAATTGCTGTGTGGATCTTCTCAAGCTTTGTGTTTCTCCCCTTCCCTCCTTGTTTGTTTCCCTTTTGTGTATCTTTATTTGGTAGCCGGGCTGACTAGTGTTCACCCGCTCTGGTCCTTATTTAGTAATATTCCAGGGTCAGTCAGTGAATAGGTATCCGGCCGACGACACTTGCGGAAACTGTATAGGGATGTTAGGGGTGCTAGGTGCTAGTGCTAGTTTATCTAGGGGTCAACATCTTCCCTTGTGCCCTTAGCATCAGGGACTTCTCCCCCCTGTCGTCTTCCAGCACTGGGTGTCTCGCTACACCCAGCGTAACACTTCCAGAGAATCCAGTGCTGCTCTGGTTCTCTTCTCACTCTGAAGTTCCGAGACCTCACATTGCACGGTGGTTTAGGTGGTGGCGTCACTTTAATCTGGAAAAGATGATAATCAGTAAGTATATTTATGCATTTAAACTACATTATATACTCATTTGGAAAGGTTTATGGAATAAAAAAAATATTTGGAGTGGTTCTTTCACACTCCATGTCAAATTAGTATTTTCTATTGGGTTGAAATGTTCATGCCCAGATAAAGGCACGTTGTGTATTGCACCACTGCTTTTGTATCAGGGCAGCTATAAACATAATATGAATAATGTGTCTATAATGAAATACTGAAGTGTATTTCTTATGAAGGAATAAATTGAGCTTGAAAGAAAACTTGAGCAAACTTCTAATCAAAAATATTGTCATCATTCTTTATTGTTTGTTTTAGATATCAAATTCATTCAGTCATAAAACCAAGGAAATTTATGAGCATTTTGCAGTTTTAAAATACAGTTATTTTAAAGGCTTAAAGTGAGAGTCCATCTTTTAAAGGGAACCAACCACCAGGATTTAACCACCTGTAAACCATTGACGTGTGCAGCAGGTGATTGATGTGTGCAGCATGACATCTCTATTTGGGTTTGTTAGCAGCGGGTTAATCAGCGTGATGTCCACAGTGAGCAACAGAAAATGTTCATTTATTGAGAATTAATAACATCCAGATTACAACATGAGAATAGGATCAATCTGGTTTCTAGAGAGGGAGAGAGAAATCTGCTGTGACTTTCAGCATTCAGCTCCACACTAGAATGTGCATGCAGGGAGCAGGGGGAGGGACATCCTGTCTCTGACTGAGGACCTTTTTTTTTTTTTTTAACTTTGTTGACATCTGAACAATATGCATGCAGACATAAAATCACATCATATTAAACAAACAATATAGGAGTAGAAAAGGGCACTGACCTGTGTTGATGCAGCTGTTAGTTCCCGTGGATGATGGTGTTAATGATCCGGTGCTCCAGCTTGTAAAGGATCAAGTGCAGGATTGTTTCAATAGAAGAAGCGGCACTCACGGATCTGGTTCCAAGCTATATATTTATCCAAATTACAGGATACATCCATCAGGGAGGGTGTGCAGGGAGGGGAAGCATGAGCTCATGCTTCCCCTCCCTGCACACCCTCCCTGATGGATGTATCCTGTAATTTGGATAAATAAATAGCTTGGAACCAGATCTGTGAGTGCCGCTTCTTCTATTGAAACAAAATTAAACAAACAATAGTTGTTGTAATACATACAGATCAATATGCATTAGGCCAACAGGGTTTATATATTCCTCTCCCATGTGGGCGAGTATAGCGGGTATGAATATTACGCCACTCGCTCATCACTACTACTTACTATTCTTTCAGAAAATTAACAGCTCCGTTAGCCGCCACGAACTGATTCAAACACTAATGAGCATGTGCAAGGGTGGGGGAACCGAAGAACAACGTCATCACCTACGAATGGTGGATCCTAATTTATCAGCTGTGTAAAAAGCTATTATCTGACATTAGAGTCTTGTCTGTGTTGGTACTGAGACTGCGGAAAAAATTACCTGTACAAAACAGGAGGCTAAAATAGACCCTGTGGGCAGTGTGTAATTGGTAAGGTTTTTTATTTTTTCATACGGATTGTGATAGGGAAGGAAAAAAAACACATTGTCAAAAAGTTCAAAACTATAAACATTAGGTCATTTTCAGATGATACATTCCCTTTAAAAAATGCAGAAAAAGAGTCCAATGACCGGGCACTACACCTGTGGAGCTCTGCTAAAAGCCTGTCGGCTATCCCCGGTGCCTGGTGTTGCACAGCCTTAAATGAATAATCAGAGATTCAAAAAAGAGAATAAAGAAAGGCGGCACTCACCGTATAGGCTGGTGGAAGGGTGTTTTAATCCAGGAAAATCAATCCATTAAAACATTGTTAGTGCGGTGGGGAGAGGGAGTGAGAGGCCGTCGGAACGACGGTACCGTTTCGTATCGTGTAGTGATACTTCTGCGGGTTCCAGTATACTAATTTTATGGATTGATTTTCCTGGATTAAAACACCCTTCCACCAGCCTATACGGTGAGTGCCGCCTTTCTTTATTCTCTTTTTGATTCCCTTTAAAAGGTTAATTCCATCTTCATAAATGGTTATTGTCGGATATTTTGCCATGCACTGCTTATTCAACTTTCTAGTTGTAACTTGGATATTAATATTTTGCTCTTGTTTATATTTCATTCGCTTGGAGACCGACCACCACTGCTTTATAGCAGGACGTGTGCAGCACTGGCCAAGTATTCTTTATTGAGCATATAAGCACTGTCCTGAAGAAGGCCAGGATCAGTGGCACTCAATGTCACACTTTAACCCGGCTTCACACCACGGCACAATCCGATCCGGGGCTGTCAGGTGTGAACCGGATTTGCAAACAGAACCGGACGGCAAATATGCCCTCCGGTCCTGTTTGTAGCCAAATGCAGCCGTGCTCAGCTGTCCCCTGTGAAATGGGGCTGAACCGATTCACAGGGGACAGCTCTCTGGTGCTGAAGTTCAGCGTAGCTCGCAGCCGTTTAGTAGATAAGCAGATGGTGTGCACACCGAGTATTTCGTAATCAGAACTGCCGATCGAGAGGTCAGGGTGGACCCACACGTCTGATACTGAAGAAGATTAACAATCGCACACTCCTTGTTTTTTTGATGCAGGGTGATTTTATTTCAAAAGCAACAGAAGCAACGTGTTTCGCTCCACTCTGGACCTTAATCATGCCACTTGCCTTTGTTGTGGTATCTCATCAACCGGTGATTTATTCCAAATAGAAGGTACACTTATCTTGCATAGCTATCATGGCACTCTGCACACACCAGGTATGCACTTAGTGGGACCAAAATTTGTGTTGCAAGAGGATTATGGCCCAAAACCTAATTTCAGGCTGCGTAAGAACTATGTGATGAAGCAGAAGAGGGATGAAGTGTTGATCCAGATGACATGGCCTCCACAATCATCTATTTTTAATTCAATTGCGATGGTTTGGGATGAGTTGGACCGCAGAGTGAATGCAAAGCAGCCAACAAGTGCTCAGCACCCCCAGGGCCACCTTTAAGACTGTGGAAAAGCCACTCCAGTTGATGACCTAATAAAGCTGCTTAGAAGAATGCCAAGAGGATGTAAGGCTGGCATCAGCATAAAAGGGTGATACTTTGTAGAATCTTAGGTTCAACAAATATTCTAGTTTATTACAAACATGTTTCTTTCATATTTTCTGGCTACTACATAACAGTATACTTTAAATAAAAAACATGGAGTAGTAGACTTTTATTAGATTCAATGCCACCCAGATAAAACTGCATAGATTTAATGGATACAATAATAGACTACGGGTGACAGATGTTACTATATGGCATCCATCACAGGCATATGCTATACAGATACATCTGGAAGCTCAAGTGATGTCTCTACCCATATCTAAAACAGTTTTCCTTGGAGCTTTGCAGTTAAGAGCTGTGTCTACTGACAAGCTAGCTGTCATTATGTCCACAGTGCCTTCCCAACCTTCCTCCTTCAGCCCATTACCATGTATAACATCCCAATTCCAAATCTGGGAACTCTGGCTATTCGATCCATCCTGGACCTCTTACATCTTACTTTGATCCATCCTGGACACAGTACACAATGCTTCTGCTTTACTCTTCTCTCGTCCTCAGCCTTTTGTAACAAGAGAACAGTCAAGCTGAAGGAAGTCATGTCATGAAATGCTGTATTCTTTTAATATTATGTTCTGGGTTTGCCAGTAAAGAGCCAAGGTCTTGTATGCTTCCAAAGACCCCTCTAGTATCTTCATCACAAAGTTTGATAAATTAGACATATGCCAAAAAGGGGGATACTGAAGAGGTGAAATATTACACTGAATACTTATACGGTGTCATACTGTTTGTTGCAGCTTTTCTGTTGGCGGCACACGTCATTGTATATCTCTGATGTAGGGTGACAAGTCTGATGTAATAAAAGGATAAATCTGACATAAGTCAGATGTTAAGCCTAATGGCAAAAATGGCAGTAAATGTCTAAGAACTGCCTCAAGGGATGTTATTCAACAACCTTCCATTGGTCAGACATCAATAACCTACAAGGTGGCTCAGTCCTTAAGGGGTTAAGCACAAAAAGAGGTATAACTTGCACAAAAAATGTTTTACTGCATTTGGTAACACAAAAAAGGTTTGCCCGTTTTATCAGTGCTATATGTAACGCAATTGTGATGTCCTTTCTCAACACTCCATTATTCATATATTTTCTCTTGAAACCAATGATGTAGACCTTTCTAAGTCTCCATAAAGTGATGGCATTCACAGAGGAAGCATACTCCAAGCACACCATCTTAGGTTACACATCAGGAAAATGCCCTTCTCCTCGAGCATGTAGTCAACATAAGTGAGCTTGGAGTATGCCGACTCAGCGAATGCCTTCACTTTATGGAGACTGAGAAAATGTTGTCTACATCACTTGTTTTAAAATAATACATGGATGATGGATTGCTAAAGGGAATTCCATTACTCTGACGTCTCAATCACCATGTTTGGCCTCATTAACCCCTTCCCGACTCTTGACATTGCACGTCATGAAAGTCGGTGCCTTCCGACCCATGACGTTGTGCAACATCATGGTGGTTACTGCGGCACCGCTGCTGCGGTAACTGCCATAGGGCCCCGATGCTCTGTGATTCCTATCACTGAGCACCGAGGCTTGAGGTCAGGGGGGGTGGATTCCACACCCTGCCCCTAGGATTGCGGTCATTCGCTGTTTGAACAGTCAATCACCTCGATTTTCTCTCCACCTAAGGAAAGGGCTGTGACAGCCCCTTCCATAGGCTGGTGCGCTGGAGGGGGCGGGGATCGCCCCATCCACGCTGATGAGGAGTGATCTGATGATCACTCCCCATCATCTGAAGCATCACAGCGGCGGTGCAGGGCATTGTACCCACCCGCCACCTGCTTCTTCTCTGCAGCCAATCTCTCTGCAAGGAGATTGGGCTGACGAGAAGGATCTGACAGCGGCGACAGCGATCCGCTATGTGATTGCTATGCCCCGCTGATCCTTCTCTGCAGCCAAATCTCTCTGATCCTTCTCTGCATGCAGATCGGCTGCAGAGAAGCGATCTGACAGTTCGCTTCTCTGCATGCAGATCGGCTGCAGAGAAGCGATCTGACAGTTCGCTGTGCCCGGGTATCAGATCGTTTCTCCACCGCCATGCTTCAGGAGCTCTGTCATCCCCTAAGTGCTGTACTGTTACGATCACAGTGCTTAGTATCCGGAGGGAGGGAGTGCAGTGTCACTTACCTCTCCCCGGTGGTGATCGGCAATGAGCACCATGGCAACGTCGGGTCACCTGACACTTGATCCCTTGTTGTAGTCTCTGGGGTCACGGTGATGGTGCACTGTATGGCAGATCATTCCCATACAGTGCACCATCACTGACACCAGAGACTACAACAAGGTATCAAGTGTCCTCTTGATGTAATCTGGTGTTATAGTAATGGTGCACTGTACGACAATGATCTGCCATACAAAGCATCATCACCGTGACCCCAGAGGCTACAATAAGAGGAACTTGATCCCTTGTTCTAGTCTCCAGTGTCAGTGATGGTGCACTGTATGGCAATAATCTGCCATACAGTGCACCATTACTATGACACCAGACACTGCAACAAGAGGACACTTGATCTCTTGCTGCTGTCTCTGGATGTAGCAGGGGATTATGTAAAAATGATACATCACGCGAGTCCTGCACCCAATCAGGCCTGCTTTCACTTTCTCCAACTTCTGATAAATCGAACATCAAGAGGAAGTAAAGGTACCGTTACACGCGGCAACGTTTCTGCGATGTTGCCGGCAACTTCATGGGAGCGAGAACGTTTTTGGCACTTTTTTAAGATTGCCTTGTAGATGTCGCATGCAGAGATGTCGTAGGCAACGCAACTATGATGTTGAAAGCAACTGTTGTTCGCTGGGTATGAGCAACCCAGCGAGCGATCCTTATCAATGTAATGAATAGGGGAAGTTGCTTTCAACATTGCTATGCGGTGTCACACAGAGCAATACTAGCAGATCGCCTGAGCAACATCGCCAGGTTTCAGAACATGTTCTGTAACCTGGCAACTTCGATACAACAACTTATTGCCGTTGAATTGCCCTGTTGCGCGTTGTAACGCACAAGCGATGTTGCTTCAACTTCGCCACACCCCTGAGTTGCCGGCGATGTTGTCGGCAATGTTGCCTCGTGTAACGGTACCTTTAGAGCTGTGGTTGACCGCTTGATCCCCATTGATGTTTGACACATATGAAGGCATTAGAGTGAAGGCAATGCTGATTGGGCATTGGGCTCTTGTGATGAAACATCATCACATGAGCCCCAGGAGAATGAACCTCTGGAACCATAGGTGAGTATAAGAGTTGTTATTTTAACAGTGGCAAGCATGCTGAATAAAAGAGGGATTTCCAATTAGTGGGCAACCTCTTTAAGAAAGGACATTAAAGCTGTGATGAGTATATCAAACCTTTTATGTGACATGAATTGAAGTAAAATATTTTACATGCAAGTTATAGCTATATTGTGCTTTCACCTTTTGATACTTAAAGTTGCGTGCAGACAATTCAGAATAGCAGCGTATTAAAGGTGCATTCCAAACGCTGCGTTGTACAGTACCAGCACAGTGGATGGGATTTCTAGAACTCCCATGTTCACTGTGCTTCTCCCCACCGCACCATGTTTTCAGCTGTGGTTCAGGTTACCTCACTTCCACATCTCGAAAGCATGTTAATTTCATGCTGCGGAGTCAGAGGTGATCTCCTGTGGGTGAATGCAGGAGAATCCGCCTCGCACCCAACGCACATGGTGAGTATAGGGTGGCTCCGGTCTCCATGCATTCACCTGCGGGTTTCCTCAGGCCCGGAGGCACTGCGTCCAACATGCAATGTCTCCAGATGGTGCGCACAGTTGTGGAGCCCACTTGGATGGGGTACTCGGCACAGGACCGGGGTACTGCTGGGTATATCACGGCGGTCTTGGTCCAGACCGTGTCCCAGGTTCTGCAAGTAATGGGGGAATATTTACAGGGGAGTTTGTCGTGACGCTACCCACGGGTTGTGGTCAGGGTGACCACCGCTCCGCTACTGCAGAACCTCCGGAGATGATGTTTGGCAGCTGTAGATGGAACGGCTCTCCGCAGGTAGAGCCTGGTTCCCCGGGGCAGTGATAGTTAAAGTCTATGATGGATGCTATAGATGATGTCCCACCCTGACCGGGTCCTCAGTTTCCCATTGCTGCGCTGTGTGTGTGGCCCTGCTGCTGCTTTAGCTGAGCTGCTGGCACTGTCTCTCCTCACAGGTACCCCCTTTGCTAGGCAACTAGAGTCTTTCCGTGTGCTTCTGACCTCGCCGTGTTGTTTTGCTGAGGTACAGTGTAGATCTACAACCTCCACTATCCCGGTGTTTTCTGTGCTGCGTATTTCAGTCACAGATTCGGATCCGGTATCCGGTCTGTGCGCTCCTCCGGGGCGAGTTATGAGGTAACTCAGTCTCCCAGATGTGTTCCTCTGTTTCTTGCACTCCTTCCCTCAGACCTTCAGTAGGCCTGGAATCGAGGAGCAGACTGTAGAGAAGCCTGAGGCAGCCTCTTTACACTACAGTCTCTCTTCCTCAGTTCTCCCAGGAACTGAACTAACTACTTCCTCTTGACACGGAGTATATAAGGGAGCTGCTTTAGCTCCCCTTCTGGCGTAGAGGTGCTAGTGCAGTGTCAGGTGTTGTGTGGGGAGTTAACCCTTGTTGTTGTTTCTGTGGCACTTTAACCCCTGGGGTGCCACACATACCCTAATAAGTAGATGAATGTTAGATTCATGCTATGTTAACAGTTGTGAACAACGATCCGGAAAATATATTTGAAAGAAAGTAAACAACATTTTGATGAGAATAACAAGCTTGCCACTTTCCGCAGTCTTTGACTAATACCTACGAGTCTTTATGCCTGTCTAGATGATGACTACATTTACATTGTTTTAAAAGACTTAAGATGAATGTATATAGCTAACTCACATGGGATGCGACAACGGTGTTGATACAAGTTGTGTGCGATGATCGTAATTCATTGCGAGGTTCCATATCGGGGCCACGTGTTCCTTGTAGATTAATCCCGTTAAGAAAGAAGTGATTATCACCATTTTTGTCCCATTCTCCACAACAGATTTTAGAATCAAGAGTTTATCCTCTTGGAGAATAATTAGGGAATTGCTGAGTCAATGCTGGGAGCGCTCACCATTGTCTGGAATTCTCATTTAAGCAAATTGGCTTAAATATTGAATATAAATAAATGTGAATATGAGCAAATCCCGGCATGAGAAATGATTTTCTGAGCCAACTTAACATGACTGTGTCCATATCAATTCCTCGGTGACACGCACGGCGTCCTTTTATTTTTAGCCTTCTGATTGTCATTCCTTCATCTTTGTTTTCATCCATGGCAACAGAATATCATTTGAATAATTTTTAATTCTGTCAAGTTATACTAATTTACATGTATTTTTTTTTATCTTTAATATCCGCATAAATGAATGAATTGTGATATTTACACTTAAAGATGGGACAATTATTGCAGTATGTTTTATGTTATAATAATATAAAGCATTTCTAATTTTCGGGTTTATTATAAATTAAAATTGTAAGATATTAAAGAATCTAAGAATGGAAAAGGAAATGTGAGCAGACACAGTGAGAATCAAAATGCACTCATGTAAGTATGGTTAATAATGGCGGACCTACCTTGGTGCAGCTGGTCAAGGGCCGCGACCAGCTAGGGGGCCCCTTAAGCATGCAGGGGGACCCCCAGCCGACCCACATGAACCTGTGTAAGAGGAGAGAGGAGAGGAGTGTAACTGAGGGAAGCGTCCTGCTTCCCCTGACTGATCCCGCCCCTAATCTCCTATGCCACCCCGACTCCTCAAAGCACGGCACGGCGCAGCAGGTAGGAGCCGCATCAATCACCCACAGCACCCCCCTGCTCCTCACCAGCGGTCACTAGCACCCCCCCTGCTACTCACCAATGATCATTAGTACTCCCCTTTCCCCCCCCTGCTCCTCACCAGCAGCTCTGCACCAGGGCCCTCCAGGGTCAAGGTCCGCCACTGGAGGGGTCCCCACCTAACTCACCTGTGGCTGATCCCTAAGCTCCCTTACTTCTCTAGACCGGTCCTTCCTCCATTCACGATAACATGCCTAGGCCCTGGCTGACCCTGAACCAGCCCTGATAGTGGGCAGACCAGCTAAATTCTAGTCCTATTACTGATATAAAGACAACATGGTAAACCGGCACAGACAAGGATAACAGATTCAACATATACTCCAATTCTTCTCCAGAGAGAAATCCACTGCATATGCATGCTGGAAAGATCAGCACTGCCTTCTCCAATGACAGGACCTTCTAAGGTCATCTGAGAATGAACTATAGCAGGAATAGGGAGGAGTAAGGATTTGGTTTACTGCATATAGTGGAAGGGAGTGGCTGAAACCTGTGTTATCAGTACCTGGTTAACCCCAACAAGATAGAAAGAAACCTTAAAACCTTCAGCACCAGTTGGAATTAATTAAGCTCCTACTCAGGAAAAACAACGTTTAGCACTAAAGAGGATCTGAGGTCACTTCTGGCAATTACACACTTGTGACACTATGTTCTCTCATACCACTGACACTTGTGATAGGTTTTGGACCTCAGTCTAATTTCCTTGAAGAGACTCTTCACATTAAACTTGCTTTCCTTTCCTTTGGTACTGCTAGGGTTAATGTCAGTTTTGCTTTTAGGAGCATTGATTAGCTCTTCTCATGTGCTTCTGGTTGGTATCCACTCCCATCCCCTTTAAGTCAACCCTTGTACCAGAAGAGGGTGGTGATTATAAAAAATCCACACTTTGTTTCAAGCCTTTGAGGGGGAAGGTTGCTACTACAGGTGACCAGCTGGCGAAGGCTGCAGTCCTGGTGTCTGACTGTCATGGAAAAGTTGCTGTATTTCCTTTTCACTATCCCAACATTTGTCTTCTTTTCCTGGTGTTTTATTGGTACAGTAGTTGGACTAGCAATCTCGGAAGACATCTCACTAGGGAAAGTGTGTTCAGGACTAGCAAGGCACTAGGTATCATGCTCGGCCATGGAGTGAAAGAACCCATATAGAGTTGATAGGGAGATTAGTGTACAGCCTCAAGTGAGTTCAGGAGTCTCATCCCCCACTCCCTACCATCAGGGTCTACCATTGTTATTGTGTCCCGGTGTTTTCATGTGTGTGGTTGTGCTTGTCGGGGGTTCCCTGTTGTCTGGGTGAACCCAGGTAGTTACAGAGTGATATTATTACCAATCAGTACATTTTTCAGGATCCATTATGGATCCTGTTGCAGCTTTTGCACACCTTGAGCAGACTCTCATACCGGAAGTAATAGTTTTGCAAGAGCAGGTGGTGCAGCAGCTACAGCATATCGTGGGTCTATGAAAACCAGGGAAGGGAAAATGGAAGTTCAGCTCCACCCGATACTCACATAGGACTCCCAGGCAAACCGGAGGATGGCTGGCGTGCCACCTGCTGCAGTCAGGAAAGGAAGAAATCCTGGCGCCACTATTGCGGTTTCTTTTTTCATTTTATTATAGTGATAATAAAACCATCACAGATGTGATCCCAGAGGGTACGCTATACGTGTTTCAGGGACTTGTTCCCCTTAGTTGTTAGCGAACGACTAAGGGGAACACGTCTGTGACACGCGTCTAGCGTACCCTCCGGGGTCACATCTGTTATAGTTTAACAATTTTAATAAACCGCAATAGTGGCACCAAGATTTCTTCCTTTCCTGAAATCGTGGGTCTACTGGTCTCTGCTCATGCTCCGACGCAGCCAGAACCCAAGATAGACCTCCATGACAGGTATTCTGCAGGGCATGATAAATTGACGCTATTTAGAGAAGTTTGTAAGCTGCTCTTTAAGCTCTGCCCTCATCCTTAGGGAGTGAGGAACAGCAAATAGGGATTGTAGTCTCCTTTTTGTGCGAGAAGATCCCCAGTCCTGAGTCTTCTCTCTGGCGACTGAGCCTCCATCTTTACGATCGGTGGACAAGTTTTTTCCAGCATTGACCCTGGTATATGGTGACCCTGATGGCATTTCCCTTGCAGTGTCTAAACTCAATAAGCTCCAGCAGGTGGCACAACAGACAGAGGAATACTACTTGGAGTTCCAGAGATGGGCCACTGACACCCTTTGGAATGACCCTTCACTTAGGACTCAGCAAGGGTTGCCAGATAGGCATAGTGATTTTCTAGCTTAATATTTTACTCCAGAGTCATTGGAAGCCACCATGTCTGTTACTATAAGGGTGGATAGATACCTGAGGCTGAGGGAACAATCCTCACAGACTCTGCCCCTCGTTGTTCTATCCATGGAGGAAGTCCCACAGGTGTAGATTGACAAACCTTTGCAGTTAGGGGGTGTGTTCCCTCATATTAGGTTGCCTGTAGTTTGCCCTTGGCATGAGTGTGTGTCTCTATTGTGGGCTTAATGGTCATTGTATTGGAGCTTATCCATCTATCCTCAAGCAAGTTTCTAAAAATCCATCTCCCATGGGTCATGTGGAAGATGATGACCTGGTTGTGTACATTTCCTCCATTTTCCTCTATTTTTTGGCTAGCTTTCCAGTGAGTAAAACAGGGGATACCTCACCTACTCTTCAGGTTAAAGCTAGACCTCTATCTCCCCTTAGAAGTTTTGGGAGGGGAGTAGTCGATACTGGAAGCTGAATGTAAGGTTAAAAAGTCGGTTTTGTCAGATGTATACAGTCTAAATACCCTATCTAAAAAAAGAGCCCCCTCAGGTCGTTTTGAGAAAGGCGACCTGGGCGTGTACATTTCCTCTGAGTTTCTCTCTTCCAATCAAAGGTAATACGTTTCAGCTGGAGAGAAGTGTCAACATTTTTCCCTCTCTGCAGGTTCATTGTATACCTATGTGTCACCCAAGGAGAGATGGTGGGGGGTGTTTGTCCCCACTAAATATCCTGTTTCTAAGGGTAAGAGCTACCAATTTTCTCTTTCTAAAAGCAGAGAAGTTGCTGTATGTCCTTTTTGTTATACCCCTGTTATACTTCTTTTCCTTGTGTTTTATTAGTGCAGCAGCCGGATTAGCGTTCTCGATGGCCATCTTATTAGTGAGGGTGAAGTCAGGGCTAGTGAGGGACTATGAATCCTTTTCGGCGCCGGGTAAAAGAATACATATAGGGTTGATAGGTAGCCTAGGATACAGCTTCAAATAAGTGAAGGAGGTGTCCCATTCCCCGCACCATACTATCAGTTACCAATGTTGTTGTGTCCCCAGTGTTCTCTTGTGTGTAGCTGCGCTCATCAGGTGTTCCCTGGTTTCTGGGGAACCCACATAGACATGGCATGACAGTAGAATTCTGCTACAATATTTAAAATTACATGTACCTATACAGTCCTAATGTGATGATTTTTATACATAGACATAGACTATGCTAAAAACATTCATCAATACAGGCACCACACCAGCAAAAGGAGTCTTCAGGGTTGTGTATACACTTTCTTTCTCTTATGCTCTCATGGTTTACATTATTCCCATAGAACATTACATCACATATTTTGTCATAATCTCACTTAGGCTAGGGTCACACTTAGCAGGATACTTACGTTTCCCGGATCCTTGCTGACAACGTTTTCCTGTGTGTCCTGCAAAAGCGCACTGCCTGGGGCTTCCTGTGTAGCTGCCTCCATGGTAAACATCGGGTTACTATGGAGCAGCGTTCACAGGAAGCACCGGACGTTACCGCTGTGCGTTCCTGCAGGCTGGGCTGTGCAGTTGCAGGATTCGGGAAACGTAAGTATCCCGCTAAGTGTGGCCCTAGCCTTATCTTCAAATAGCCTTAGTATTCAAATCAGCTTAAAAATTAAGAGAGTGCAATATCCTCATAGATTCCTTACATTGTTACTGCCTTGCCTCTGGGGAAAAAAGTAATTAGGTAGCCACCAATTGTGTAAGTTCTCCTGCTAAAAAGATGAGGTCGGCCTGTAATTGACATCATAGGTGACCTCAACTATAAGAGACAAAATGAGAAAACAAATCCTGAAAATCACATTGTCTGATATGGAAAGAATTTTTTTTCAAATTGTAGTAGAAAATAAATATTTGGTCACCTACAAACAAGCAAGATTTCTGGCTCTCACAGACCTGTAACGTCTTCTTTTAGAGGCTCCTCTGACCTCCACTCATTACCTGTACTTGTTAAGAGTATGAAAGACACCGGTATGCAACCTCAAACAGTCACACTCCAAACTCCACTATGATGAAGATAAAAGAGCTGCTGAAGGAGCCCAGAAACAAAATTGTAGCCCTGCACCAGGTTGGGAAGACTGAATCTGTAATAGTCAAGCAGCTTGGTGTGAGGAAATCAACTCTGGGAACAATAATTAGAAAATGGAAGACATACAAGACCACTAATAATCTCCCTCCATCTGAAGCTCCAAGCATTATCTCATCGCGTGAGGCAAAAATGATCTCAAGAACAGTGATCAAAAATCCCAGAAGCACACAGGGTGACCTAGTGAATGACCTGCAGGGAGGTGGGACCAACATAACACAGGCTACCCTCAGTAACACTCTACACCACCAGGCACTCAGAAACTGCAGTGCTAGACGTGCCCCCCCTGCTTTAGCCATTACATGTCCGGGCCCATCTGAAGTTTGCTAGAGAGCATTTGGATGATCGTGAAGAGTATTGGGAGAATGTCATATGGTCAGATGAAACCAAAGTAGAGCTGTTTGGTAGAAACACAACTCATGGTGTTTGGAGGAGAAAGAATACTGAGTTGCATCCAAAGAACACCATACCTACTGGTAAGCATGGTGGTGGCAACATCTGTGTCATGATCAGTCTGACAAAGGGGCCATAGTGTCCTGAAAGCTTCCTATGCTTACCATCTTTTCAGTTAGCCATTAAAAGGTATCAACCACTGAGGACTCTCAGATTGCAATATATCAATAAATAAACAAATACATTAAAGCGTAAGAATTTATAAATAGGGGCCCATAAGGGTCAGAAGTATTTCAGTAGATCAATTAAAAATAAATAGTGGTCAAGAAGTAATAGGACATGCTCATGACACTGAATAACCAAGTTTATATGGTATAAGTGAATAAAGACATACTCAAATTAAAAACTAGGTATAGAGTTCCCATATAGAAAGACTACACAAAATAGCGCATTCTTTTATACTTGTGTTTTTGTTACCTTTGCTCTGGCACTTTCCTCCCTTTGCTATTTTGTAGCTTTTTATTATGGCCAATCAAAGGCACACCTGTGTAATAATCATTCTGTCTTACCAGCATCTTGATATGCCACACCTGGGAGGTGGAAGTGCTCACTAACACAGATTTAAACAAATTTGTGAACAATATTTCAGAGAAAAGACCTTTTGTACATAGAAAAAAGTCTTGCAACTTTGAGTTCAGCTCACGAGAAATCGGAGCAAAAACAAAAAAGTGTTGTGTTCATATTCTATTATATATATGTTTCACATGGCACCTGTTGTGTCCAATTCTTCAAGTTTTAGAAACTAATAATTTAATTTAATCACATCAAATCATGTAGGGATCACTCCAAAAGACATAGTAATAAAAATCACTTTCATGAATTTTCCTGGCTTTTTTCCCTGATACGGCAGTGTGGCAGCTGACCCATTCATTTACCGCCAAGATTCTGTTTCCTCCTGGGACTGCAGCAGCCGTATGGCTACCATGGAAGCATAGGTGTTGTGACTCGCACAACTCTTCAAGGTGAGCCTCCTGTTGTGTTATTGTACACCAACTGTAATCACAGATAGGACCCTATTTTGTGCTCTTTGTCATCCAGTTTAGAAAAATATCAAAAAGTAGGAACGATCTTCAATCGGTGAATCCGGCAAAGGAAAAAAAGGCGCAACATATGGTCTTATCAAATGACAGACTGGAATATTACAATAAGGAAACTATTTACCTTTTTCAGTGGTGTCAGACCCCACCACTATAGAAGCATTTAACCAGTTGTTGGAGGCCCATACTTAGAGAAGACTGAGTACTTCAAATGTTTGTTGCCCTGATGAAGAAGCAGATGCTTTGAAACGCACTGACCCTAATAAACTTCATGGCTCAGATGAAGAACCTCTACTTTATTCCAAACCCTTTTTCTATCCCCAGTACCTAGATGTAATAAAATAACAATGGCATCTCTCTTGGATTGAAGACCCAAATGGTTGACTTAGGCCCCTTTCACATCAGCGGTAAACGCTGATTGCGGCAGTTGCGGTGAAAAAAAACGCAACTGCCGCGATTACCGCATAACGGCCGCGATTGTGGCACACTTGTGACAAGCCCCATACAATGTCAATGGGGCTTGCGGTAAGTGTGCGGCAGGTGCGGTTTCGGCACTTGCGGCAGGTGCGGCCGCGAAAAAACTGCGGTATGCCGCACTTGCCGCACCTGCCACACACTTACTGCAAGCCCCATAGACATTGTATGGGGCTTGCCGCAAGTGCCGCGATCACGGCCGTTATGCGGTAATCACGGCAGTTGCGTTTTTTTCACAGCAACAGCCGCACGGCAGTTGCGGTGAAAAAAACGCAACTGCCGCGATTACGGCATAACCGCTGCACTTGCGGCACACTTGCGGCACACTTGCGGCAAGCCCCATACAATGTATATGCGGGCTTGTGGCAGGTGCGGCAAGTGCGGTTTTAGCACTTGTGGCAGATGCGGCCGCGAAAAAAAACGCGACTGACCGTGGTTTTTTTCGCGTTCGCACCTGCCGCAAGTGCCAAAACCGCACTTGCTGCACCTGCCGCAAGCCCGCATATACATTGTATGGGGCTTGCCGCAAGTGTGCCACAAGTGCAGCGGTTATGCGGTAATCGCGGCAGTTGCGTTTTTTTCACCACAACTGCCGCAATCGGCAAAAACCGCTGATGTGAAAGGACCCTAAGCTATGTTTTTCTTTTTTAGTTGATAAGGTACGAACAATCTTACTAACTAAAAAGCAGGAACATAAACTATTTCTATACTTTATAGCTTTTGCATGATATTATATATTGTTTTTCATTGTTTGCATCCTAGAATATTTATACCCCCAAAATCAATCATTTTTTCTGGCTAACATGGTACCACAACATTACTTTGTATTGCACTTCCCAAAAATATAAGGAGCAAATGATTTAATTTACCCATATTCTCATCTATTTGATGTAGGAAGTTTATCTGTGATAGAAACTTGGACCAGATTTCTACATTTCTATTTTGCTGCCACTGGTAGGAAATTGTACACAATTTTGTAACTAGTTAACTTTCCAAATTTTCTACATTGTTCAGCTAATAACTCAGTTTTTATAGCTTCAATAACTTTATTTAAACTATAGAATTTGAAAAAATAATTAATGGGCTAAAGGAAAACTTTGGGGAGAAATTTGTTTGTATGGCCCATGCACTATAATGGTGAACTGCCTGTTACATTTGTATAATGTTAAACATTAATACAAATCAGTTATTCTATAATGTTACTTACCATTCACCACTCAATTAAGAGTAAATACATCATGCCTGAGTGAGCAGCTTTCCCCTCTCTCTCTCAGAAAGCTTCAGCTCTGTCCAACACTTTCTCATTCCACATTCAATCACATGGGTGTGATGTCAGTCAAGGTCCTATTGACAAAGGTCTCCATTTCTGTTCTCTGCACAGAAAGGCTGGTTTCACACTGCAGTTTTTCTCGGATCAGGGTTCATCAGATTTTGTGTGCCAAAACCAGGAGTGAAACTTGCAGAGAAAAACTACAATTGAAAGATTGACACCTGATCAAAAAGATCTCCAGACTCCAGCTTAGTACAAGACCTTATGTGACATCATGCCCACAAGAGTGAAGGAGGAATGAGGTAGTGTCGGACGGCACTGAAACTTTCAGAGAAGGAGGGGGAGGGGCTGCTCATTCTGATATTGACCTCTATTGGAGTGGTGACTGTTAAGCAGCAGTTAGTGAATTCTGGATTTATATTAAATCTAAACATTGTAGAAATGTAACAGGCAGCTCAGCGTTACAGTCTATGAGTGCAGGGATGTGCAAAATTGATTTATCTCTCCATTAAAAAGCGATCAAGGTGTACGCTTAACTGTAATATTATTATTATGATAATGTTCATATTTTTGTCTAATTTTGTCAATACACCATGTTCAACATGGTAATCAGCATCAGTGGCGGACCTATATCCCGGAGGGCCCCAGTGCAGCCATGCTGAGGTGCGGGGGGGGGGGGGGGGGAGAACGTTTGGGTGCTGGCAGCCGTCGGCGAGGACCGGGGGGTGGGTGCTGGCAGCCATCGGCGAGGTGCGGGGGGCGGTCGTTGCTGATGCGGCTCTCCTACCTGCGCTGTTGTTTGGGCATATGCATTCCTGAGAGCCGGGATCCTGGGGGCCGGGATGGCAGAGGAGAGGGAGGTGGGATCAGGCAAGGGAAGCAGGAAGCTTCTCTTGCTTGACGCTCTTCTCCTCTGACATCGGGTTAGGGGGGTCGGCTGGGGGCCCCCCTGCAGGCTTAAGGGGCCCCCTAGCCGGTCGGGGCCCTGGTGCAGCTGAACCAGCTGCACCACGGTAGGTCCGCCCCTGATCAGCATCTTAGGCTATGGGTTGAACTAGATGGACTTAAAGTCTACATTCGACCTTACCAACTATGAAACTATGAAATACATCAAAGAGGCTGGAATCCATATATGACAAACCTCTTGAAAGGCATGAAGCATATTTATTATTTTGCATACTGTATAGATTCCCATAATAAAGGCTTGAAGTGGATATTGAATGCAGCAAATACATCTGTGAGAAGTGGAGGAGGATATTCATTTTTCTAAGTGTTTGAACCTCCATTATTGTAAGAAAGTTTATTGTAGAAGAGACCAAAGAAAGGACTGTCAGATAGAATTACAAAAGCTCTTTAAACTGTTCAGCAAGGTCACCGAGTTGCAATAATTGGATGTTTTAATAGGAAACTCATTATTGTGATGTTAGCGGTTTGATATCGTATACAAATTGATGAGTTTCACTGACAGTAATGATTAAATTTGTGTCAACGTGCAAAGATTTCCAGTAAATTAGTATCCAGAGTTTCTGCACATTTTTGACATGTTCGGCAATTATGAAGGAACAATTGTGTATTGTTTATGCAAGGCCATATTGTGAGCACAAAGCACATTGTATTTTGATGCATTTCATTGTTTGCCTTGAGTTCAATGGAACTAAGCATAGGTTAAAGCAGAGTATAATAACATACAGGGCAACATGTACAATACATTTCTATGTTGATAGAAGCATCTAAAATAAAATTAGTACTCATTTCAGTATTAACATTCTAGTGTTAGATAAGGGTGTGTGGTATAGATTAAACCACTGATCAATACCGTGCATCTAGAGTTCAAAGAACTGCTAGACACTAAAGGCCCTGTCACACACAACGATGCTCCAGCGATCCCGAGAGTGATAACGACCTGCCGAGATCGCTGGAGCGTCGTTACCAGGTCGCTGGGGAGCTGTCACACAGGCAGATCTCCCCAGCGATCAGGGACATGGGAGCCACCTCCCACATCACTGAATGTGATGTTACCAGTGTCCTCCCTGCTTAGCGCTGCCTGTAAGCAGGGAGGAAGCTGGTAACTATGATAAACACCGCGCGCTGCCTAGATACCCGCTGTTTATCATAGTTACCAGCGTCCTCCCTGCTTACAGGCAGCGCTAAGCAGGGAGGAAGCTGGTAACTATCATAAACACCGGGTATCCAGGCAGCACATGCTGCCTAGATACCCAGTGTTTATTATGATTACCAGCCCTGTGAGGCCACTGATCGTTGGTCTCTTACTATCACACGCAGCGATGCATGCTGACCAGCGGGAGACCAACGATCAAAAAATGACCCAGAGCACTTTGCAGCGATCAGCGACCTCACAGCAGGGGCCTGATCACTGCTAAGTGTCACACATAGCGACATCGCTGGAGACATCGTTGTAACGTCACAGTTACAACGATCTCGCTAACGATATCGTTATGTGTGACTGGGCCTTAACTCCATGAACCCCACTAAATTTTCATTCAATGATTCCCCAGTGAAAAAAAACATCGCTAAATAAGTTCCTCTCCACTGCGTAAGGCAAACTGACTATCGGCAACTAATTACCAACTTTATGCACTAAAATACTTCTTGATAACATAGCCCCTTGGCATAATACATCAGGAAAACCAAACCTTCCAAACCATAACTGAATTACCCTTATAAAAATCTACAAGCACCACTATTGAAGGCGAAGGCGGCGGCCAATGAGCTGCCTCTGTGTGGCGCGCGATTTCGGTTACAGACATACTCAAAAAACCCTTAGACAATTGTATAGTAGATGGTGAATAATTTTGAAGCCAGGGTTCCCCACTTAGACACCTCTCCCACGGAGAAATCCCTATATTAAGCCACCCTTAACCAGACCCGCTACATCCAATTCCACTGCTCCTTTGCTGCTTTTTCTTTTACAAAGCCTAAAATATTAGCTCCAGACTCAACGGAATAAACCTCCAAGCTTAAAAATTTGATTATGCTACCTTCGTGTGCGAAGCAACCTACCCTGGGGTATTCCTGAATACTCTTGATTACTCATTTGCCTGTATTTAGGCCATTCACCACATTTAGACATGATGTAACTTTTGAGGTTTACAAATAACTGATTTTACCCATGCTCGGCTCGGACTCTACACTAAACTCCTGTGAAAAGTAAAAACTGCCAACCAAAACCCATTTTCTGTAGATTCAGGAATCCGCGCACCAAACTTGTGATAGCAATCATAACCTGCTTAGGGCAGAGCAATGCTCAAACCACTCTCCCTTTAATGACACTTGCCGGACCTGTACATGACAAGAGCCAATTGGCAGGCAGCCTGGGGGCCATCGCTCCCAATTCTCCCTT
This sequence comes from Allobates femoralis, assembly GCA_033576535.1. Lineage (NCBI taxonomy): Eukaryota > Metazoa > Chordata > Amphibia > Anura > Aromobatidae > Allobates > Allobates femoralis. The sequence goes on from JARQOC010000010.1 coordinate 14,722,044, forward strand.
CAAAGTCCTATGCCTTATATCTTGCTTCAAAAATGTGACCCCAGCAGGCCTTTTAAATGTGCCCATACCTCACTCCAGGCCTCGATATCCACTCACCCAAACTAATCATACCTCATCTTTACACTGTCGCCTTTATTTACCCCCCATGGCTCCTGCAGCACCCATCTGATGTACGGAAACCGCAACAATCGGTATCACTACCACATCCTGTCTGATTGTCACTTTAATATGCATCATGGCCACCCCAAACCCTTTGTCAGATAGCACAAATTGCCATGGACTGCCCATTTCACCACTGATCTTCTAATGCTCCAACTAACTGACTTCCCAACTCCGTGCTCTCCCACCTCCAGATGGCTGCGGCAAGGATTCCTCTCAGAGGCCAGAGTAAAACCCTGAAGGTCTCGGAACCCCTTTCCAACTTCCAGAGGGTCCCCAAGGGGGATCTTGGAGCAGTAAGTGGCTCTCCTCACCCCAACTAGGGAGTAGCGCCCTGGTGGCTGGAACCATTTTGCGTGCACTGTGGAACTGGATGGCCTCGATGTTGTCTCTGGAGCAGAGGCCCCCTCAGCTGGTCCTGGACTGCCAAGTCTAAGTGAAACTCCATTGCCATCCTCACCATTTTCCATCAGGGCCGATGGATGGACGTCTTGAGGATCCTGGATGTCTTCTGCTTTAGATGGCTTTTGATTCCTGATGCACATGATGAGGTACCAACCCCCACACACTTTTTATTTTCCCCATAACCCTGCCCTCTTTCCCCTCTCCAATCCAAACCCCTGTAATGCACCCCGTATTCAGTGCCGAGTCTGTTGATGTTATTGGGGGATGTCATGGTGGCGTGACCCGGTCCGTGGCCTCGGAGCAGTCAGCAAAAAGAGGAGAGCTTACCAGAAATTGTTATAGGGAATTACTGGACTTGAGAGTAGGGGATAATAGTCCTCGTACAGCCACCCGCAGGTTGCGGCTATTGATGGCTGCCGCTTCAATACAGTTCCTCTGGGGTTGATGGCAATGCAGCTAAGTTGGTAAGCGATCCACTGTTAGGGCTAGCCCCAGAGCAGCAGATGTTACTGGGTGAGGTTGTACTGATGTTACAGTGCAGGGTGGGTGGCGCAGCAATTAAGCTTACAAACACAGCAGGGTGCAGTCTCAAGATGTTTACTCACAGTTTCATTGTCCCAGGTTACAACAATTGTCACCGTTGCAACAGACTGCTGAGCGCTGAGTTCTTGGAGGAGGAGGAGATCGAGCTAACTTCCTTGTAGCTGGGTTGTACTTAACCGGTACCTCCTTTCACTGTCTTCTCACGGTTGTCTCTCACTGCGCTTGCTTCGCCCTCCTGCCCTGTGCCTCACACACAGAGCCCCTAGGCAGTGGCCGGAAGCCTTCGTAGGGCGACTTCTCTCTTGCTCCCCTGGGCCCTACGTGGCCACCTTTTCGGCAGGTGTGTGTGGTTTCGGCTGCGGCACTTGGAGATACCGCAGCCTCCGGGTTGCTAGCTGAGTCTGGTTGTTCTTCACTAGTCTGGGGCCGGTTTCCCTACACTGCGGTATGATCCCTCCACACCGTTTCAGTCAATGTGGATGCGGGCGCCCCCGGATGGACTGCTCACTACCAGGGCCCCTGGGACCCCTTCAGTCTTCGGGAGCACCCTCTCTCTCTCATCAGGTTTTTTCTCTCCCAGGTCTTGGGACGAGCTCCCACTGGCTCCAGTCACCAGGACGTCTGGTTCTAGATCTTGTCCATTTTCTGACAAACTCTCTGACCCTCACAGACTTCTGCAGCTCTTGCCAGCCACCCACCAGCTGTCTTTTAGTTGTTTCTACTCGTTCTTTTATACTATCTGTCACGTGTCCTAAATCAATAACGTACGTCCTCCCTGACTTCACTCCCTCCTGGGCACTCCCCTAAATTCTGTTCTCCACCCATCCCTTCTACCTTGGTTCCTCATCTCCAGACTAGTATGAGGGGCTGTGCTCTCCCTTAGGAGCAATCTCGCCCTAACCCTGACCTGGAGGGGTGTAGTGCTGGCCATGGGTATCTGGATATGGGTCAGTGTCCCCTCCTTAATGGAGAGTGGGGTACTACACCTCTGGCTGGGGTGCAGCACCTCTGTGGCGACTGGATCCGCAGTGGTGCCACACCTGCACATCCACTGTGCAGACTAGCATAACACCCCTGTATCTGCTGTAACAGCTTCACTCCCACATCTCCCTATTGTCATGGGGCTGTTTTTCCTGATTTAGGTTCCTTGGCTTTTCTTACAAGAAAAACTGATGAATATTTGACCAAACTCTGATGACACTCGAATGCCAATTTGATGAAAATCACTTCACTTTTATCATACCTAAAAAAGCAATGTTTGAATGAGACCTGACTTATTCTACATAGTGCTTTATATATTCTCACATCAGCACTCCATTTCTTCTTTGAATTACGAGACAACAGTTACAAACAGATTAAAGAAGAGAGCACCGGTGCTTCCTGCAGGGACCCTACAAAATTGGTTGATATATGGTGGGTCTTCACGCTCCAAACTCGTTCCGATATTGGATCCGACGGCGCGGGAGCGCGCTTTTTCTGCCCAGATTATCAATATCGCATCGGAGATTTACACAGCGCGATATCGGCATACAACGTCTCTACGATGTCTACGCCCCCTTGTACGGCCGACCCAGGAACGACCATTTAACATGGGAGAGAATAGGAGACGTTGTACTGCACATAGTTGGGCGTTTACACAGCACGATCCGGCTCCAACCTCCATCCAATATCGGGCCGTGGGAGAGCACGCTCATTTGATCCCCGATATCGTTTGGGCGTTGTTTGTGCATCGTATTGGATGTTTAAACCATACAACGCACGAACGATATCGGGGCCAACGCATGAACCACGTGACTTTTGGTCGGAGTTGGACGCCGATATCGGAACGTGTAAACCCACCAATAGGAATTTAGAAATTCTTCAGAGTGAAGGAACATTTATCCCCTTTACTTGTCTCATTCATGTAAAGGTTAAGTGTTCCTTTAAATCTAAAAAAATATTAAAAGGTTCCGCCAATCAAGAAAAATCATAGTAGGAGCGTTTTTACAGGAACACTAATTCAGAGATACAGTGAAAGCTGACCAGCACGATACTTTCTGCAATTCCCTGGCATTCCGGTTAACAGCTGCCCATCAGTGAGTCTAATTTATAGTATGTGCTGACATTTACAACTCAGCTGTTTTTGTTCCCTTGGAAAGAAACACAAAGTGAAGATTTGTTTTACTGTCAATCAATAGTAATAAATAAGCTAAGGGGTCCATTTTAAATGCCACCTTAGGGGTCTTTCTGGTTAACCTCCAGTTTGAGTCTGTTACTAACGATAAAACATGCAAAAGTATGCAGCAATATTAGCATTTAGCTTATAGAAACTAATAAAAAAATCGACATGTTTTAGAAAATAACCAACATTTCTTGTTCATAAAATTCCACATCAGATAAGTAAAATAAACAATGTAAATTTGTTCTAGAAAAGATGATTTGCTACGAATCTTAAGAACAAATAACTCAGCTGTCTCTGTCTCTCATAAAGGGAATCTGTCAGTGGATTTTTGCTAAGTAATCTGAGGGCGGCATGACGTAGGGCCAAAGAGCCTGATTCGAGTCACGTGTTTGCTTTGCAGTTTGCTGTAATTTTCAATGTAATCAATGTTTTATCAGCAGGAGCTTATCGTACCTGGACAAGGAGTAAAGGGGCGTCAATCGCTGTCAATGTCGCTGCTGCACGTAACGTTGGTAATCGCTGGTCGCCAGGTTTTCGGACTGGGCCGAAAACCTGGCGATTGTCGCCTGGTGTACACGCAGCCTCGCTGCGTGTGAACACCGGGAGACGCGGTCAGCCAGCTCCAAGCACCTCTCAGCAAGCGCTGGGAGCTGGTATCCAGGGTAAACTGCGGGTAACTAGGCAGCGCGCTCTGCCTAGATACCCGATGTATACCTTGGTTACCAGCCTTCTCCGCTCACCGGCTGGTATCCAAGGTACACAGCGGGTAACTAGGGACCCTAGTTACCTGCTGTGTACCTTGGATAGCAGCCGATGCTGTGTACCTTGGACACCAGCCGGTGAGCAGAGAAGGCTGGTAACCAAGGTATACATCGGGTATCTAGGCATCGCTCGCTGCCTAGTTACCTGCAGTTTACTCTGGATACCAGCCTGCAGACATCGTTGAAATAATATTTAAATCATTTCCACGATGTCGCTGGTCCAATGATCGCTGGTGAGTCTCCCTGTGTGACAGCTCACCAGCGATTAGCTGTCAATGTCACCAGCAATCAGATCACTGATAACATTGACTTGTGTGAAGCTGGCTTAAGGCCAATGGCCCTGTCACACATAACGATCACTCCAGCGATCCTAACAGCAATAACGACCTGCCGGGATCGCTGGAGCGTCATTATCTGATCGCTGGGGAGCTTTCAAACAGGCAGATCTCCCCAGCGATCAGGGGCATGGAAGCCACTATGATAAACAACGGATATCCAGGCAGAGCGCGCTGCCTGGATACCCAGTGTTTACCATGGTTACCAGCGTTCTCCCTGCTTAGCGCTTCCTGTAAGCAGGGAGAACGGTGGTAACCATGATAAACACCGGGTATCCAGGCAGCGCGCGCTGCCTGGATACCTGCTGTTTATTATAGTTACCAGCATCCTCCCTGCTTACAGGCAGTGCTAAGCTGGAGGACGCTTGTAACCATGGTAAACACCAGGTATCTAGGCAGCGCTCGCTTATGGCTTTGAGGAGATGCTTAAATGTGGCACTGGAGTTTCTCCACTTCCTTAATGAAGTGCAAATTTGCATATATCTGAGAGGAGGGAAGTGGCTACAATCTCCTCACCTACTTAGCTGTCTCCATAACTTAGATAGCAAGTTCCCAGACTCTATATGGGAGGAAATGTTTTGGCAAATTTCTTCAACCTTATTTCATGGGTTTGACCCTATCAGGAATTAATGATTCCTAGGTCCTAAACCGCGTTTATGCTGCTGCAACCTATATTTTCAGCGGGACCTTCCCGGGCAGCGCTGAAAGCGTTAATGTGTCCCTAGCCTTACTGAAACAAAGAACTACTGAGGGGGTGACTAAGCTGGGTGGATGCGGGACGTGTCTTTACATGTTATGTAATCCACAGCCATCTGCCCCTGTCCATACCTTGTCCAGCTATGTATCCTGATACTTGTTACTATTTTAGAAATGTCTATATTTATTCACAGAGTACCTTAATTTTATGAAACTATATAACAAAGGACCGTCCCACTTTCTTTTGAAACTTTAAAAAAACATGCGCTAGTGTGGTGTCAGCACTGATTGAGTCCCTGAAAAATTCTGAGCAGAGAAAAAGCTACTATGATATACATAGAAGAAATAGCCAGCACTCACTCCTAGAATGGAGGTACAACACGAGAGAGTCAAAATAAAAAAAATAGAAATACGGCACACTCAACGTTTGCAAGTCAATAGAAACCTTCTCATTCTGTAGTTTTAAACTTTCCTAGAAAAAAATATTACCACTATAACCAGTGACGTGTTATTATTGACCTATCCTTAGAATAGATCATTAATATCAGGTTTATGGGAGCCCCCAAAATTAGCTGATTGAAGGGTTTGCAGAGCACCGTACATTGACACAGAGCTGTACTTTGCGTTACTACAACCTTCAAGACAACTACACAACATTTATTGTGACTACACAATGTAGAGAGCTGTGCCACCTCTGGTGTGCTGCAACCCTTTCCTATTACCATTGTGGCTTACCTGGAGTTTGAACCTCAGCAATAATATAATAAGTATTAACTAGGGATGAGCGAGTACCTTAATATTTGTACTCGCTATACTCGCAATGAGTAGGTACCGGTACTTGCTACTCGTTGTGAGTATAGCGAGTACGAATTCTTTTGCAGTGTATCTATGGATACACTGCGAAAGTAGCCTAAAAGTGAATAAAAGTTGTTAAAAAATAATAAAATTACATACTCACCTTCCGACGCCTGCACTGGGACCGGCAGAGAAGACATCCGATCGCTGGACAAGGACCTGTCACTACCAGCCAATCAGATGGCCGGTAGCGATTTGGCCAATCAGATGGCGCCACGTCACAACTACGTCATCGCTAGTGGCCACCTGATTGGCCAGTTTGCAAGGTCCTGACAGTACATCTAGGACCTTGCAAATTGGCCAATCAGGTGGCCGCTAGTGATCTCGCGGTTGTGATGTGGCGCCATCTGATTGTCCAGATCGCTACCGGCCATCTGATTGGGTGGTAGTGACAGGTCCTTGTCCAGCGATCGGATGGCTTCTCTGCCGGTCCCGGTGCAGGCGTCGGAAGGTCAGTATGTAATTTTATTATTTTTTAACAACTTTTATTCACTTTTAGGCTACTTTCGCAGTGTATCTATAGATACACTATCTATAGATACACTGCGAAAGTATAATGACTACTCGATTACCCGAGTACACATAAGATACTCGGAGAGTAGCGAGTAGCCGAATACCGCTATTTTACGGCGAATACCAAATAGTAATGAGTATACTCGCTCATCCCTAGTATTAACGTCTTGAGAAACTCAACACACAAACAACATTACACATCTCCTACTGCTACTATTGTTGATGACTCTGGTAATACATAAATCAATGCTGCAGATAAAACAGCCTAAAAGTGAGCATAATCCGGCTAATCTGTTGTGTTCAGTAGAAAAGACTTTCTTTTGTGAAGCAGAGATAAAAATGTTTTAAATATGTAACTAAAGATTAACCTAAATTGTTTCTGTCAGAGATCAGTAATGGAACAAAATGTTATCCTCCGCTCATAGTAGATGGTATTCTTTGTACTGCGTAAGTGTACAGCAATCAGCTCAATTACGTCCTGTACAGCATTGACATGCTGACCTGTTCGAGTGCCGGTTTTATTTCTACATTTACTTTGTTGCATTTGTAAATTATATATTGAATAAATCAAGAACAGGAATTTTGATGCGTTTCAGATAATGACCTTCTATGGTAATGATGCTTTCGGGGCAAGATGGGTTTCACCTAACAAAATTCCATACATACAAAGTCGCTAAATTGCGATGACTGAATGTTGATGATCAGAAATGTAAATGGATACTCATTCTGTACACGTATATTCTGTACTATGATGATTTCAGTAATATTGACTCCAGAGACATACTGATGGGATGTTTAGATTGTGAGCCCTAATGGGGACAGTGTTGCAAAATATATGTACAGTGCTGTTGAATTAAAAGTGCCATACACCATATATACTTGAGTATAAGCCGAGTTTTTCATCACAGTTTTTGAACTGAAAAGTTTCCCCCCTCGGCTTATACTCGAGTCAGTGTTATTTGCTGAAGGGTGGGTGGTGACCGTGTATGCAACACCCTCATTACATTCTATAGCCCCCATGCTGCGGCACACCTGAGAAATGCTGTTACCGTACAGTTTGTTCATCCCTGCCGCCTGTATAATAAAAGATGAAATATTAATAATAGTTGTGGTCAACATGTCTCTAGGGGGTGCTCACCCACCCTAGAGACATGTTGCCCACTCATGTAGGCATATTAGGGGTTAATAACTGATTTACAGTAAGCCGGATATTGTCGGCTCTGTAGAATTTTATTAATGAAGCCGCGTTCCTAACAGTTGCGCAGATACTGTACGTAATTTACGTATAGTATCTGACGCTGTCCAGGGTCCTGTAGGCTTTTACATTAGATCTAGTGCGGTGTGCTGCCCATAGATCTAATTTAAATGACTACAGGACCTCGGACAGCGCACATACTATACGTAAATTACGTACAGTATCTGCGCAACTGTCAGGAACGCGGCTTCATTAATAAAATTCTACAGAGCCGACAATATCCGGCTTACTGTAAATCAATTATTAACCACTGACATGCCTACAGGAGTGGGCAGCATGTCTCTAGGGTGGGTGAGCACCCCAGAGACATGTTGCCCACAACAATTATTATTAATTCATCTTTTATTATACAGTTAACACTTTGTTCATCCCTGCGGCTTCATCCACACATCTATTATTAAAAATGTGTGTGAAGCCTATTGCGTTCACCGCATCCGGATCTGGATGCCGTGAACGCAATTGGCTTTAAAAGTGTGACCCCAGCCTAAGTGTGTAACTATTGAAAAAGAAAAATTCTATCATCATAAGGATTGTTTTTTGCAGATTGAATTGTAATTTCGAATGGCTCCATCCATTTTACCATACTGTGTTCCGTACTTAAAAAGAAATAAAAAATTAAGTGGGATGAAATAGTGAAAAAAGTGCAATTCCAAAATAGTTTTAAAATGATGAAAGATGATTCTCCAGGTCAGTATGATTTCAGTTATACCAAACGTATATAAACTTCTTTTATTTTGGTGAAAAAATATTGCAAAAGTTAAAGAAAAAAAAAGAAAAAATTTATCATCATTCATCACTACTTCCTTTTGCACTCCAATTACTTCTCATTATTGTCTGTCACAATGCCAGAAAACCATTCCTCATTGTGAGTTGAGGAAACAAGTGTAGAATCCCAATCATCGACTTGTGCGCCAAATAAACTCTTGCTTGGTCAAGATGCTGCTGGTGCAATCTTTTCTGCACCAGCTACTGAAATTGGCTGTCTTTTGAGAAATGTGAGAAATGGTGTGCTCTCAACCATGCCAGAAGATACCAAACCGATCAATTGTTCCCGTATAAACGAGTACCTGCTCTTTACACTCATGTCCAGGACCATGTGGTCTGCTCTCTCAAATTTTCTTTGACCACCAAAGTGCACTGTATAGTAGACTCCTGCAACTATAAGTAGGAAACCCCCCAAAAAAGTGTGTATGTCACAAAATATTTGTTTTTACATGTTGTACTAGTCAACATTTGCATTTGAACATGGCACACTACTTCAATGCCCGGTTGCAGCTGCTCAATTTGTAAGCACGTTAATACCCTGTTTCCCCGAAAATAAGTCACCCCCGAATATAAGTCAGGGCAGGGCTGGTGCAGAATTTTCCAATATAAGTCATACCCCGATTATAAGACAGGGTGACTTATTTTCGGGGAATATAAGACAGGGTACCGCTAAAGTGCCATTTTTGCCCATTGCATGTTTTACCTGTGTCCCCGCTGTCCCGCTGGCCCCGCTATCCTCCGTGGGCTCCCCTCTGCCCTCAGGTGCAGCCGCAGGTCCGCTGTCCCCCGTGGGCTCCCCTCTGCCCTCAGGTGCCGCAGGTAACCCCGAGGGCATAGGGTTAATCTTGTGCGCCTGTCGCCCCGGCCTGACGTCACCGCTGCCGGCAGGAGCTTCTGATTGGCCAGTGGCTCCCCAGCATCTCGAGCGCTGATTGGCTCAGCGGCTCGAGTGCTGATTGGCCAGAAGCTCCTGAATGAAGAAGCATCTGGACAATGCCCTGCACCGTGGAGGAATCCATAGCCCGAGGCCGCCATTACCCTAAAAAGTAAGGATGTTTCCTTGCCGACTTGCCCATTAAAACCGCAATTCCGCCGCACAGCCGACTTGTGGCATACTTGCGGCACACTTGCGGCAGGTCCCCATACAATGTACGGTACTGTATGGGACACTTGCGGCAAGGTGCGGTTAATTGTCATTTTATTTTTAATATTAGTCATACCCCGAATATAAGACAGGGTGGGACTTTAAGGGGGTAAAATTAATATAAGACACTGTCTTATATTCGGGGAAACACGGGTAAGTAGATAGCGGGGGGAATGACAGAATCTATGGCACACCTTTCATCTCAGTCCAGTCCCATTATGATGATGTTACCTCTTACAGCAATACCATTAGTTGGAGTCGATGTTCTGCACAAAAAAGTAACTAAGTGGATAATTTTTGGACTTTTTATGTCATTTTGAAAATCTTTAAAATTCTATTAATGCACTGTGTTATAAAAAGGCTACTAATTACTACTGAGTTACCTTTTGATTCTATGGTGAGGTCACTTTAACATTACTAAGACTGTGTTTGCATTAAATTGATTAAAATGAATTGAATACGATCCTAGGAGACCTCTGAGACCTCTTTTCAAGGCAATTTAACTATCTGTTAATTGAAAGTTAGGGGAAAAGTGGCTTAATTGGACAAATTAAAGGTTCAAATAATAAGATTTTTCCTGATATTAAGTTATAAGTGCCCCAAAGTTCTTCCACTGGGAAATTCAAATAATACAGAACATTCATACAACCTGCATCCTGGATATTGTCTATAAAAGTATAGAAAAATAGTTGTTTTGTCGATAAGGCCAAATTAGGCCAGGTCTTTTAGAGGTTAAATATCTACATAAAATCTATCAGAACTGACCGAGATACATCACATCCTCCTTTCATGCCTTCATAAGCTTTTAGTTGTAGGATGTATCAATACTCTGCATTATTTCAAATCAATGACAATCGATCGGTGCCATGAACCAAGTTACCTGACGAAGTTGAACAGTTTTAGGCAATCAAGTGGCACCGGAATAAATAGCATAACATGAAAAAAAGAAACAGAAATATCAGTAAGATGTCATTGTTGGGATGTCATTGATCCCATTTTCTGGGATCTGTGGCTGTCCGTTGTAAAACGGACAGCCACGGATCCGATTTGGCCCCCATGTATCCCTATGATCTGATCGGATTTGGCATAATTGCCATCTGATTTGTGTTGGATCCGATTCTGTACGATTTTTTACGGTACCCAAATCGGAGACGGCTCTGATTTTGGGCACAGCGGACCAAATCAGATCCAACCTGATCCGTAGCCGTTAACATGGGGGCCTATGGAGCACGGGTCCGAGAAAGCAGCTGATCAATTCTCAGACCCGATTTTAGTGTACTGAGCATGCTCAGTACACTAAAACTGCTCTTTCCCATGTAATTTCACTTACACAATGTATATACATTCATTGCGGAAGTGACATTAAGTAAAAGCAAGTAATATATATGCTCACCTCTCTGGCGTGTCCCCTGATGTTGGCGTCTATTTTCTGGCTTGAGGACCTAGCTGGGCGGGGCTAACTGATCAGCTGATCGGTCACATGACCGGTTACTGCGGTAACTCCTGTCATGTGACTGATCAGCTGATCAGTTAGCCCGTCTTCCCTGGTCCTTCAACCCTCGTGAGGTAGATGTCGATATCGGGGGGGCTTGCCGGAGAAGTGAGAATATATATTTTTTATTTTTAACACTTGCTTTTACTTAAGTTATATATATACATTGCGGGAGTGAAAGTGCCCGGCTTGCCTGCACTTTGCAGGCTCGGGCTTTCTGTGTCCGGATCCGTGAAAATCAAGGACCTGGACACAGAAATGTCATCCGGAGGTCACCTCCGTGCAATCCTTTTCCTGTCCGTGGGGTCCTGCAAAAAGTAGGATCCCCACGGACAGGAAAAAAATCGCTGTGTGAAACCAGGCTTAGTTGTAATCACGGATTCCTCCAATTTTAAAGAACAAGTGGAACAAGATATGAAATTATTAAAATGAAAACCAACTCACGTTCGTACAACAAAAAGAAGGGGGGGGGGAACAAGAGGCGCAATAGTGCCCTTATCACTCGACACTAAATCAAAGCAGTTGAGTAAGGAATGGTCACTCACCTATTCCAGTTGTGCCACCCACAACTGGTTAGTAGACCTGATAGGATGAGTATCCTGATGGCTGCTGCTGGACTTCCACCGGTCTCCACACGGGTAGACGAAATCTGAAGCTTTGGGAAAGGAAGGTGTGTCACAGTCCGCGCTGCCAAAATCTTCCGCTTGTAAATAATGCAAGTAGCCGATGTCCAAATCAAACCTCTCTTTTATTTCTCCAACGCGTTTCAACGCCCTCCTGGCGTCTTCCTCAGGGATACCGCTTGCATTATTTACAAGCGGAAGATTTTGGCAGCGCGGACTGTGGTACACCTTCCTTTCCCAAAACTCACGTTCGTAGGCACGTCTGCATATTTTTTTGTGCAACAACAGCTGTAGACCAGACAGATAATGAGAAATTAGTTCAAGAGTAGATAAGTGAAAACTGATTACTGATTTATTAAAGACTTTGTATAGCAAACATTCACATGGTATCACTCACACTTCCAAATACTGAATCTGCATGAAAGTGAATTCCAACAAAGTCCACATTTTGGCGAATGTATCATTTTAAAATTGTTTAGTAGAATTCAATTTTACTACATTCTCTCATTCCTATTCAAGACATGTAAAGTAAAAATTAATCATGCTAAGTTACTCCACACCCATGAAAGCCAAATTTATTAAAATAGAAACTTATTTAATCAACAAAGTAAACATTTGACAGCAAAAAAAAAGATAGAAAACCCAGAAATGCTATTTTTTTCTGAAAGAGAAGCGCAAAAGGGTCTTATCTTTGATAGAAAGGTGGACTAAATTTAATTAGTCACTCCCCTGGAGGGGTTGTGTAGCACACAACCAGCGTCAGGACTAAAGGTAATAGCTGCTGCAAGGATCCAGAACACAACGGTCAACGTAGTTCAAAATTGCAGAGGGTGGACGGTGTATACGGACCTGCGCTGCATAGACCAGAAAGATCTGGTTGGGGGCAGCCCGTCGCTGCCTGCTGGATCCGGCTGGTTCCAGTAATACGGCGAAGCCCACGTCAAATTTTTTCTGACAAATCCATAAAACAATGTAAATAAAAGGGACTGCATCCTTATTAACCCCTGGACCATGGGCGAGGGGTTAATAAAGATGCAGTCCCTTTTTTAGGATTGTTTTATTGACTTTTCAGAAAAAAAATGACGTGGGCTTCGCCGTATTTCTGGAACCAGCCGGATCCAGCAGGCAGCGACGGGCTGCCCCCAAACCCCAGGTGCCTATTTATACCTGGCCGGACACAAGAATATAGGGGAGCCCTTTTTTTTAATTATTTCATGAATTTCATGAAATAATAAAAAAAAAATGCGTGGGGATCCGCGCAATTTCTATGTCTAGCCAGGTACAGCTAAGCAGCTCGGGGCTGGAATCCGCAGCGCAGGGAGGCCCAAGCTTTCTGGGCACCCCCCGCTGCAAATTGGAGCCCGCAGCCGCCCCAGAAGATGGCGCGTTCATTGAAGCGTCATCCTCTGGCGCTGAACCCCGCTCTTCCAGCGGCCCTGGTGGCGGTGGCACACTGGGTAATAAAGGGGTTAATACCAGCTTTGTTATACAAGCTGGTATTAAGCCCGAGATTCTTAATGTCAGGCCAGGTTTGACCCGGCCACTAAGAATCTCCAATAAAGGGTTAAAAAAAACACCACACAGAGAAAAATTATTTATTAAAAATAAAGACACAGACACCATTAGGGACTCCAACTTTATTACCAACACATATCCCTCCAAAGACCCAGGTCTTCTCTCTTCTGTCTTCTGTCTTCCTTCTTCTTCTTTTTGCAGCGCAGGTAAGCAGAGAGTTAGCTGTGATTTAGCTATTGTAGCAGATAGAGCCTGAAGCTTCCGAGACACATCTGCGATTTGTAAATCGCACATTACTCGCTATTACTCGCTTCCCCATTCATTAACATTGGACTCGCTAGACTCGCAACGAGTAGCGAGTCCCGGGCTCGGACTCGCTAGAGTCAAGCGATTCCGAGTAATTTAGGACTCGCCCATCACGGGTTGTGAAACAACCCCATATCACAAGGCTTTCTCCACCAAACGTCACAGTTCCTTCGATTTCTTTATCTGTTAGCCTTTTTCCCTTGTATTTTTCCAAACCCATTTGCACCCATTAGAGCCCAGTCTATTGATGCTAATCTCATCGATCGCTCTAAATTATCCATTTCCAATGTTCTAAGGTGTAAATGTCATACTATTTTGCAAACTAGAGCCAAAGATTCTTACGATGATATCGAAATAAAGGCGTCTTCACTTTTTTTGGCCCACTGTGCTAGACTTTTGTAATGTGCATTGTATGGACTTCTGTGATCTCACTCTTAAGAAGCATACAAGCCACTTTCAATGCCGTGTTTGTCTGATAGAACTTTCGATGAGCCGACTTGACTTATATATTTTGCCTGAACGTTGACCTCTTGCTTTCAGAGGCTGGCGGAGGGAACTTAACCCAGGTGGATGCCTGACCCTGTCAGCCCTGAGGTGGTAGATGAGGAGCGGGGGGGCAGGGGGGGCTGTTGGGTTTTTGCTGTCAGGTCCACCTGGTTGAGGAGCGGGGGAATGGGGGGTTTGTGCTGTCAGGTCCGTCCGGTTGAGGAGTGGAGGGGTGGTGGGGGGATGCTGTCAGGTCCGGCTGGGTGAGGAGCGAGAGGGGGGGTGCTGGGCCACTCCGCCCCTGCTAACTTTGAATGGCCGGACTTCATTTCATACTCTTTTAATTGTCATGGACTCACATGATGCTGTTTGGCTATTTTTTCTTGACCCAGAGACAACTATTGATGAACTGGATGATGCTCTTTTTCTATATTTGTGGGGATATATTTATAGCTGATTCGAACTAGTGATCTTTTGCTTGGGAATCAATCTAATAACACTCTGAGCTATTAGAGAAAGTGTGAACAGATTGTAATTTGAAGCACACAGGTAGAAAAAGAGTTTTCAAAACACCAAGAGCAAAACAGCAATAATGTAACAATGCAGTGACATGAAATGAATCTGTATAACTAACCATTTGCTAAATAAAGATGATTGTCTACAACATGAAGGTAGTCTCAGGCTCAAAGCTGTAGAGGATGGTGATATATGGAGCTTAAAAGTCAACATCTCAAAACATATTTACCCTTTTGCTTGTCAGTGTATATACCAGGATGGTCCCAAGATGAGGAACTTATATACCAGAATGGGCACAGGATGAGGACCATTAGTACAGGATGGGGGTTATCAATACATATTCGGGGAGGAGAGGCAACTCATATGTCCTTATAGGATTTAGAATGCTGCCAGGGCCCATACAGCTGACCAACATGTGGAGTGGGGAGCCAAGGCCTACATTTTGCACTAGGGCCCATTTGACTCTAGTTACGCAACATATCTCAAATATGCATGAGTGCATAAAACCATACTTTTATGACAAGAGCTCTGTGGACTTGGATGTATAAGAGCCTACAGAGGATATTTTCTGTTAATCTAATTGTGCTCTAAGACATCCGTACAATGCCTGGAAATGATCCACACTTCAGGGCTCTGTGTGCAGTTGATAATAAGATCTTGAGCTTTTTTATATGAAAATATTCTTTAGGCATGAAACGCTAATTCAGAAGCTTCCTAGGGCATGTCCTCCAAAAGCCACCTCAATTTGGATAATTGCTTATTAAGGAATTTTCAGTCTATGCTTGGTTTCCCTCTAATAATTATCATAAAGTAACCACCTCATTGCAATCCTCCAAAAGCCTAAAAAGGTTCTATATATTCTTCTTTTAGTTTTTTTCTCCATCTTCAATATCTTGGCTTGCTATTAGTAAAAAATACAATTTCTATTTACATGCAGGGGCTGCAAACCTATATGACTCTAGCGCAGGTTTCAGAAGAGAAGTAAGTACACTTGCTGCACACAAGTATAAATACATATGAAAAATAGAAAAAATGTATAGGCGGCACTCACCGATAGCAGGGTTTCAGTTTTCTTTAATGTTTGCCTTTCAATACATTAAAAGTTCCAGTGGGGGGGAGAGGGAGTGAGGAGCCGGTGGAAAGACGGCACCGTTTCATGGTGAGCAACCACTTCGACAAGAACCTGTTGAAGTGGTTACTCACCACGAAACGGTGCCGTCGTTCCGCCGGCTCCTCACTCCCTCTCCCCCCCCCACTGGAACTTTTAATGTATTGAAAGGCAAGCATTAAAGAAAACTGAAACCCTGCTATCGGTGAGTGCCGCCTATACATTTTTCTATTCTTCATATGTTGAATACTGTCTATGTGGCGTGCAACACCTAAGCACCGGGGATTGCTCTAAATGGGAAGCAGCTGAACTCGAATGTAAGCCGTAGTGCCCAGACCACCATCTCTGCAATCAGTAATAAGTATAAATACAACACTTTTGTGTTTGTTCCCATCATTTATGAGCTGAACTCAAAGATCTGAGACTTTTTTTGTATACACAGAAGGCCTTTTTCTCTCAAATATTGTTCACAAATTTGTCTGTAGTTTGCACTATGCTGTTCTTTGACTCTTCCCTGTGCCTGCGCATTACAGTCCTTTGCCCCGTCCAGAGCAGAGGAAAGAGCAGTGAGCTTGAACGGTTTCAATACAGTCCAAGTATATATTTTTCCAAAGTGAGTGGTGTGAGCTGATATATTGCAGAGTCTTTTCTTAGTTATGTTATAGAATACAGTCCATGGAGACCTCAGTTTGTTACGCATCTTTTATAGACAATTTAAGGACTTGCAATTTGTAGCAAATCAGTAAGCTCCAATTTGAATTTCTTACTCAAGTTTAACAAAGCCGGTGACTTCGGACCTCTAAAGATTTGCACCTCTACTGTTCACCTGTCGCTTGGCCATTAAGACATTCCTCATTTCCCTCAGTTATTCGCAGCTTTATTGAGAACATTTCAATTCTTCTTGCAGTAAGAGGAGATATTTATGCCAGTAAACACATTTTAATGAAAGTATAGGAAAAAACATACCCATTAACAACTATAATATACTTCATAATAACATGTTTAGCTCATTTAAAGTATTTACATCCAACACCATTAATTACTTTAGTTGCCCTTTCCTTGACTTAATGTTCTGTATAAAGTTGTAGAACAACTCCCTGACAAAAAAACATACATCTTGAGTATTAAAATTAATGATATTTTATGCTTTAAGACATCTAATTCGCTTTTCTCTGTAAGCTTATTAAGACAAAATGCACTTATAGAAAAAAAATAAGAAGGATGGCAAGACCCAAATTATACAGCCGAGACGTGTCATGATTCCACTGCTCTGCATTCAGGGTGTGCTGGACTGGGTGATTGACAGCTTAGTCATCCTACCTGAAGCTAGGATTTGCTGGGCTGTTGGTTTTCTGAGTGACAGCTCAGTCGCCCAATCTCTTTCTAGCTTGTGCTGAGATTCTGAAGCAGCTCCGTGTCTCACTTAATTGCTCAGCCTGCAGTAATTTCCAGAGCACTGCCAGTCTTAGTTTCAGCTGTGAGGTGCTAAGTTGGTCTCTTGAATCTGTGCTCTCGGAATTTGTCTTTTGCTGCCTGAACTTGCCCGTGTTTGATCATCCATTTGTCTTGTCCCTCGGTTCTAATAAGTTCCTTTCCAGGTAACTGATCTCGGACCGGGACTTAACTACTTAGCATCTGTTTTATCCCCTCTGTCTTGGCATGCTCTCCTCTTATCTGACCTGTATAGATTTTTTTTGGAGCGGCACAGTTGTGTGATCCACCAGTCACATGTGTAAGAACAAGTTTTAGTAAAGCAAAGTTTCAAGGTCCAGGATTAGTGTATCCCTGAGACAAAACTATACCTTTCGGCACTGTGTGTGCTTGGGGCTCAAATCATACAGTACTCTTAAGCCATACATATGTAAAACACTTAAGAATGTTGAAATAGTAGCCCCTAATGCAACCAACAGTGCCTTTCAAAGGTCTAAGAGCTCTGGAGTGAGCAGGGTATCTATAATGTATCAACCATCCATGTTATGACTGAAATCACCTGTAAACCAAATGCTGTGGCTGGACACGGGCAGGAGAGACACCCCGACACCCTACCCGTGTCGTTGCCCCTAAGAAGTACTTCATGCCCCATAGGAAGTTGTCCTTAGAGGCAACGACACGGGTAGGGTGTCAGGGTGTCTCTCCTGCCCGTGTCCAGCCACAGCACTCAGTTTACAGGTGATTTCAGCCATAACATGGATGGTTGATTTATTATAGATACCCTGCTCACTCCAGAGCTCTTAGACCTTTGAACAGCACTGTTGGTTGCATTAGGGGCTACTATTTCAGCGCTCTTAAGTGTGTTACATGTGTATGTTCCTCTCGCAGGGGTTATCCGGTCCCTGTGTCTGCCTGACTTGAAGGTATTATCTTGAATGCTGTTGTTTTTACCCCATACAGCCGTGTTAATAGGTTTGTGTTCATGTTCACAACTTGGAAGCCCCAAATTGACTATTTGTCTAGCAAATGGGACACATATGGCTTAAGAATACTATATCATTTTAGCCCCACCCGATGAAGATGGCTTAGACGGTCGAAACGCGTTGTGGCAGTGGTATTGGAGGAAGAATAAAGGTCGGTTCTTATCCACTAATTTGTCCAGTATTCCTTTGGCGCTCCCTGAGACCGCTGTACTATTGTTCTTATGTGAAATATCTCTCTACGGAGCCAAAGCGGCAGGAGCAGCCTGGCATATCTGGAGGGTTGAGGACCTGCGATTACCTAATTACCGGATAAACAACTGACTAGTGGTGGTGACGCAATATCCAGTCCGGCAGGATCACTTGAATCTTCGGGGAGCACGGAGTTGCGAATGCAAACACCGACAGGATGGCAGCATTATTAGAGAGAGGCGACCCGGAGCCCCAATAACCACACATTTAATCTTGGTTGTGTAGACGTACACAACCATTATAGGTGAGTGCACTGGCACTTTTTATTTATACAAGTAGCCCTGTGTGTCTACACATGCGCCCTTTTCTTTTTCTTTCTTCATTTTAGCCCCAAACACACTCAGTGCCAAAAGGTATAGTTTTGTCTCGGGATACACTAATCCTGGACCTTGGATCCTCCAGGGCATGTGCTATATACTGATTTTGCAGGAACTCCTTTTTCAGGAGGCCAGAGACATTGCATGTTACTACCATCCGGTCTTTGACATACCTGTATACTGTCATCTTAGAGTGCATCTATCTATATGGTATTATCTGTATACCTACATGTATATATACATTTTTGAAATCAGAGTGTTTTGTACACTTTTTTAATTGTTTTTGAAGTGTTTGCAGTGTTACTTTTTGTACATTTGTTCCCACAATAAAGAACAATTTTTTCACATCGAAAATCTTGACTTGAATCCTTAATCGCGGTCAGACAATACTCGTGAACTTTGCTTTACTAAAACCTGTTATCTGACCTGGATGTGTGAATATTCCACTTCTTCTTGTCTGTGTGGTGACTGGTGTCACAAGACATTTCTAGCTTTTCTACTACTATCCTAAAAAGACTTTGTCAGCAGCATCACTCCTTCCAAACTATTCACATGTCCATGTAGCTCTTTTGAATACAATTTCAGTCATACCCTTACCCAGTCAGCCTTTACCTCCATTACTAAGAATTCAAATAAAACTAAAATTATTTTTTACATGAAATTCTTCCTGAGTCTCCGTCACTCCAGTTCTATACCTTGCCAAGCACAACCTCCTCATGCTTGTCTGACAGCTCATTTGATATGTCACTTTGAGTAAAGAAACAGATTAGAACTGCACTGGGTGGGGAATAGAGCTGGAGGGACTGCACTGGGTGGGGAATAAAGCTGGAGGGACTGCACTGGGTGGGGAATAGAGCTGGAGGGACTGCACTGGGTGTGGAATAGAGCTGGAGGAACTGAACTGGTTGGGGAATAGAGCTGGAGGGACTGCACTGGGTGGGGAATAGAGCTGGAGGAACTGAACTGGTTGTGGAATAGAGCTGGAGGGACTGCACTAGGCAGGAATAGAGCTGGAGGGACTGCACTGGGCAGGAATAGAGCTGGAGGGACTGCACTGGTTGGGGAATAGAGCTGGAGGGACTGCACTTGTTGGGGAATAGAGCTGGAGAGACTGCACAGGGTGGGGAATAGAGCTGGAGGGACTGCACTGTGTGGGGAATACAGCTGGAGGGACTGCACTGGGTGGGGAATAGAGCTGGAGGGACTGCACTGGGTGGGGAATAGAGCTGGAGCGACTGCCCTGGGTGGGAAATAGAGCTGGAGAGACTGCACAGGGTGGGGAATAGAGCTGGAGGGACTGCACTGGATGGGGAATAGAGCTGGAGGGACTGCACTGGGTGGGGAATAGAGCTGGAGGGACTGCACTGGGTGGGGAATAGAGCTGGAGGGACTGCACTGGGCAGGAATAGAGCTGGAGGGACTGCACTGGGTGGGGAATAGAGCTGGAGGGACTGCACTGGGTGGGGAATAGAGCTGGAGGGACTGCACTGGGTGGGGAATAGAGCTGGAGGGACTGCACTGGGCAGGAATAGAGCTGGGGGGACTGCACTGGGTGGGGAATAGAGCTGGGAGGGACTGCACTGGGTGGGCAATAGAGCTGGAGGGACTGCACTGGGTGGGGAATAGAGCTGGAAGGACTGCACTGGGCAGGAATAGAGCTGGAGGGACTGCACTGGGTGGAGAATAGAGCTGGAGGGACTGCACTGGGTGGGGAATAGAGCTGGAGGGACTGCACTGGGCAGGAACAGAGCTGGAGGGACTGCACTGGGTGGGGAATAGAGCTGGAGGGACTGCACTGGGCAGGAATAGAGCTGGGGGGACTGCACTGGGTGGGGAATAGAGCTGGGAGGGACTGCACTGGGTGGGGAATAGAGCTGGAGGGACTGCACTGGGTGGGGAATAGAGCTGGAGGGACTGCACTGGGCAGGAATAGAGCTGCAGGGACTGCACTGGTTGGGGAATAGAGCTGGGGAACTGCACTGGGCAGGAATAGAGCTGAAGTGACAGATGCTATCACATGCTGAAAGTACTTCAGCCTCAATTGCATATGTATCCAAATACGTATTGTTCAGAAATGGAGAAACTGACTGGCTCAGTAATAATAGAGTTTCCCTTGTCTTTAAAAAAATCTACATGTGCAAGTAGTCTGGGGGCGTGAAATCCTACTGCCAGATTACTTTTAACAGTGATCTTCTCTTCTTTTCTCTTTTGAGTATGATTAAATATATGATTGACTCAAACAGTAATTGATAAGAGCTCAATATCATATACCGGGGAAACAGGGTAGTGTTACTTTTTTTGTGAAAATATCAAGTTTTGCTCAAACATTATTTTTGTGTAAGACGGAAACGACCCAAACAGGAAAACCTGGACTGATTTCTTTTTTTTTGCAATAGGGAATGGAAAGATAGTGCTGCAGTCCTAATCTATACAAAATGAATTATGCATCACTCGCCCGGTGCTTTATCGAAATGTATTAGATTTACATAGCTTCCAAAAGCTGCTTTATTACTCGCTCATGGAAATGCTTTCTGTACAGAAAAAATATAGATCACAATATACAAGAGTCTCACAGCTGACTTTCATTGTAATGTTCGGCTTAATATTTCTCTGACAATAAGAGTTTTTATAAATGTTTCCACAAAAACAATTGTATGTGGGATTCCACGTGCGGATGTCAATGACGCCGGTCACTCGTGTGACTACATGTCTGATTTTAGATTTCAATCTCATATTTATTCCTAATTGTTACATTTATAATAGATCAGATCATTCATCTTGTTTTTTACTTGTGACACAAAAACGTTCCTATGTGGATAAAAAGTGATTCTCAACCAGATGCAGCATTGTATGCAGCCCTATGTGTGCTGGAGGTAAGGAAAAGGGCTGAGAATAGAAGAGAGCAAGAAAGTAGGGGGGGAAAAAAAAGAAAAGAAAGAAAGGACTAGAAGGAAGGAAGAAAGAAAGAAAGAAAAAAGGAAGGAAGGAAGGAAGAAAAAGGAAGGAAAAAAGGAAGGGAAGAAGGAAAAGAAAGGAAGAAGAAAAAGGAAAGAAGGAAGGAAGGAAAAAAGGAAGGAAGGAAGGAAGAAGGAAGGAAGGAAGGAAGGAAAAAAGGAAGAAGGAAGGAAGGAAGGAAGGAAGGAAGGAAGGAAGGAAGGAAGGAAGAGAAGGAAGGAAGGAAGGAAGGAAGGAAGAAGGAAGGAAAAGGAAGGAAAAGGAAGGAAGGAAGAAAAAGGAAGGAAAGGAAGGAAAAAAGGAAGGAAGGAAAAAGGAAGGAAGAAAAGGAGAAGAAAAAGGAAGGAAAAAAGGAAGGAAAAAAGAGAAAAAAAGAAGGAAAAAAGAAGGAAAAAAGGAAGGAAGGAAAAAAGGAAGGAAAAAAGGAAGGAAAAAAAAGGAAGGAAAAGGAAGGAAGGAAGGAAGGAAGGAAAAAGAAAGGAAGGAAGAAAAAAGGAAGGAAAGAAGAGATTGCAAGAGGAAGGAAAAAAGGAAGGAAGGAAGGAAGAGATTGCAAGAGGAAGGAAAAAAGGAAGGAAGGAAGAGATTGCAAGAGGAAGGAAAAAAGGGAAGAAAAAAAGGAAGGAAGGAAGGAAGGAAGGAAGGAAGGAAGAAGAGAATTGCAAGAGGAAGGAAAAAAGGAAGGAAGGAAGAGATTGCAAGAGGAAGGAAAAAAGGAAGGAAGGAAGGAAGGAAGGAAGGAAGAGATTGCAAGAGGAAGGAAAAAAGGAAGGAAGGAAGAGATTGCAAGAGGAAGGAAAAAAGGGAAGAAAAAAAGGAAGGAAGGAAGGAAGGAAGGAAGCAAGGAAGGAAGGAAGGAAGGAAGGAAAGAAGGAGGGGTTTGAGAGGGGAGGGAAATAAGGGAATAATGAAAGACATGAAAGAGAGAAAGAAAGAGAAAGAAAGAGAAAGAAAGAGAAAGAAAAAGAAAGAAAGAGAAAGAACGAGAAAGAAAGAGAATCTGTGCAAATCATGGAGTTTTACAACAATCTTTTCTCAGATCAGAGAGCATGCCTAGAATATTAATATTTTTCCAGAGAAGTCAATGAACGTCTCCACACTACAGGTTCCTATGATGTATTTGGCTGCTTGGAAACATACCTCTCAATAGAAGAACAGAAGCTTAGCCAATATAGCCACCTTTATAAATCATGCAAAGAAAATAGAATAAAAATCTACAACTAGAAATCTAAATTCAATAGGTGACTGGAGGTATGGGTGTCATTATCTGCTGGTATAATCTATGTGATACATGTCCTCTAACTAATTCTCATTGAGGTTTATAGATTTCCAACCTGTTGGCAATTACCAAGTGTGTCAATGGTAGATAAACCTATCAAAGCAGCACAAGCCGATAACCTTCAGGCTCTTAGAGAGTTGCAGAATGTAATCCGTACAAAGCTCTACAACATGGATTTACTTTTGATATTGAGAGTTCAGGTAGAATCGATGTTTTTGACAAGCGGTGCTCAGAACACTAAACTGAACAGGCAGAGATGGATTGTAACATGTTAATCCAGGAAAAAGTTTTGGAGATCTCAGTAGTATAAATACTTTGCTGTAGCAATACGTGGTTAGATGTTGTGGAGGCCTTTTGACGCTTTTTGACGCCTTGTGACGCCTTTTGACGCCTTTTGACTTTGAAGCATTGAATTGCCGAGAGGTTAAGCAGAATATTCTTCAATAAGTATACAACGCACACAGCGTGATGTATCCTACGTCTATTGAATGTTCCTTTCTAGCAAAAATGTGCTCAGATTGTAAACAATACATCATAAAATAACAAAACAAAATATAATGCACCCATAGTATGCAAGGAAAAATATAAAACAAATTACAAATATTATTTACCGGTAACTTGTTCCTGACTAGTGATGAAAATGAAGGTTGCAGTCACCTACATGTGCAATGAATTACAATATCAACAAAAAGTAGTTTTTTTTTCAGTAATTCAATTGAAAAAGTGAAACGCCTATATTACACACAGAGTGATCTATTTCAAGTGTTTATTTCTGTTAATGTTGATGATTATAGTTTACAGCCAGTGAAAACCTAAGGTCGTTATCTCAGAAAATTAAAGTTGAGAAGATGAAGGGTTAAAAACTGCGCTGCCGTATTCCACGAGACATCAAAGGTTGAATATAATATTGATTTGTTAGTCAACACGTTTCAGGGTTCCCAGAAAAGCCCTGAAACATGGCAATATGACATTGGTTTGTCCTGAGGAAGGGGCCAGGAGCCCTGAAACATGTTAACTAATAAATGAATATTATATTCGCCCTTTGATGTCTCATGGAATATGGCAGCACAGTTTTTAACCCTTTATACTCCCTTCTCTATATGCACCACGCAGGGACTGCAGCAGCCGTGATCTGCTTTTATAGGTGGTTGTGACTCTCACAACCACACAAGGTAAAGCCTCTGATACCTATATAAATAATATTTTATCTCTTAGACCCTTCATCCTCCCTACTTTAGTTTTCTGAGATAATGAACTTTGGGTTTTCATTGGCTGTTAGCCATAATCATCAACATTAACATAAATAAACAGTTGGAATTGATCCCTCTGTGTGTAATGACTCTATATAATACTGTATATGTGTTTCACTTTATATACTGAATTACTGAAATAAATTAACCTGTTGATGATATCCTAATTCATTGAGATGCACATTTACTTGTTTCCACTATACAACCTACCAGACCAGTTACTTTATACTACATAAGTACTATAGCAAAGAACCATGTCACTAGTTCTTTGTAGTACAAAACCCCTGGTCATTCCAACCCAACATCTCCAGATCTCAAGGGTAAAACTCAAGGAACCGATCAATGATTCTGACCTTGGCCGGGTCCTTCCCTGGAGGGATATGTGGCTAGTCCTGTGTTTGAGACTCCTAACCGAGCCTCCACGGACTGTATTTGCATATTCATATTTCCCAGGGGGCAATGCGTCTAGGAATTCACTGTGTTGAGCGCTTTAGCCGGCTGCCCGCAGTGTTTTCTTGGACTGGTCTCCCTGAGATCAGTGAATGCTTTGCAAACTCTTTTTAGAGTCAGATAAGAATCTGATTAGTGTAATCGGAATGATTTTATCAGATGAAGGAAATAGGGTCAGCGAAAGAATGATTAATAGGTGGTAAGATATTCATAATGGGAGCACGATGGCATGCCAAAAGAATAAGTAATCGTGAAGATCCTAGATGTTGGTTAGTAGTATGCATCATGGCAGCCCAGATAGAGGTTCAGCCACCAAACACACCCATCATTCCGTTTCACAAATGTTTTGTTCCTGATGTTTTTACAATATCTGCCAATACAAGGCTACTTAGGTGTGATGTAAAATTGCAGTCTGTAAAGACTAGCAATATGTTCTATATTGAATCTATATTTCATGATGTTCACAAAATCAGGAGTGTTCAATGAATCAGGAGTGTGTGACTCCAGCATGACCCCTCATCCAGACTAGTGCTGGTTTTGCAGAAATAAACCTCTATAGATTTTGTTGAGTTGGGTCTTTGTGCAATGTTTAACATAGAAATCTGTAAAAAGAAAATAGGGAGGGGGACAAGAGGCGCAATAGTGCCCTATCACTGATGACACTTGTGTAAGGTGGTGGTGCTGTGAAGCTGCTCACCTGGTCCAGTTGTGATCCCCACAACTGGTTTGAAGGCGTTTTGGAATCAGTGTTCCAGCTGCTGCAGGACCTCCACCGACCACTGGATAGTGGTTTAAATCCAAGACAATGATGGGAGTGCTGGTGTGTCACGGTCCGCGCTGCTGTGGCATGAATAAACTCACCAAAGAGACAGCAGTTATTCCATCCTTTTATTTCCTCCTCTCTCCCTTAGGAGAGAGGAGGAAATAAAAGGATGGAATAACTGCTGTCTCTTTGGTGAGTTTATTCATGCCACAGCAGCGCGGACCGTGACACACCAGCACTCCATCATTGTCTTTAACATAGAAATCGGCTCTTCTGGTACCGCAGGGGCTCCGCCAAAGCGACATGGCACCCCTAAGCCATTCTGGACTAAATCTGAACTCCAGTATGGCTCTCCTTGTCTTCTGAGCTTTGCACTTTGCCTCAAAAGTAGTTTCCGACCACATATGGGGAATTGTCAAACTCAGGATAAATAGTGTAACAGGTTCTTTGGTCCGTTTTGCCCTATTACCCTTAAAAGTTGGATATAGATAAAAAGAAATCCAGAACACATTGCCGGCAGACTGAACGGACACAGAGGATATTGGATCCCCAAGGGATCGATAAGCCGTGTACAAAGACTCATAACAGGTGAGCAGCACCAAAACTCTTCAAACCTATTATATCAGGTAATCACTGTACTTAGATTAAGTGCTGTCTCTCTTCTCTTCCCGGTATACCCTGGTTAGGGACACATATGCTTTCTGAAAATTAAACATTTTGATGGTTTAAATATTTATTTTCATAGCTCGAATGTTATACAATTTTGTGAATTACCTCAGGGTTAAAATATCCCAAAACACCCCGAGATTACTTCTTTGTGAGGTGCAGTTTCCAACATAGGATAACTTAAGGATTTCTGCTGTTTTGGCATATTATGGGCTCTTCAGGTGTGACATGGCATCTACAATCTATTCCAGCCAAACTGGCACTCCTGAATTCAGATAGCATTTCTCTCCCTATCAGTCCCTGCCGTGCACCCAGGAGTCAGTTTTCCACCACATATGGGGAATTGGTGTACTCATAAAAAATAGCACAAAAAATTGCATGGCACATTTTCTCCTGGAATCCTTGTGAAAATGCAAAATTTGGGACTAAAACAATATTAGAGTGGAAAAATATGATCTTTTATTTTCATAGCTCAACGGTATACAATTCTGTCAAGCACCTGGATGTTCACGTTGTAACCAATCTTCTAGATTCACTCCTTGAGGGGTCTAGTTTACAAAATAGGGTCACTTGGGTTTTACACTGTTTAGACAAATCAGGGACTTCTATCCAAACACTGTGAATCACAACCTTATCAATTCAATGCATTCCTTATCAGAACAATTTATCAAAAAAGACCTCGAAGGGACTATGGAATGTCTTTAAAATCTCAATTTCTTTATTAAAGAGCTTAAAAAGCATAACAAATGCAAGTAACTACAGCTATAACACAAAATACAATGTGGTCATCTAATGAGGAGACAGAAATAAACATCAATTAAGGAAGATCAATAGAGGTCAGAATATTGTGTAAGGAACCTCCGGGCTCACACTGGAGATAACTATACTCAGTCAAGCTCAGGATGACAGATGACACCCCGCAACACCATTGGTTTCTGGTACTCAGTATATTTTGCCATCATATCAAGCTTGCAACAGATATCATAGACTGAGCCCTCTCAATTTTAGCTAAATTATACAGTTTTTGCTCATTAGCACCTATAGAGACCTATTATAGTTGCCTGTAAGCACAAATGCCCAGTCCAGAGTTAGTTCTGTATTGACATGAAATGTGGACTCCTACTTAATTACTGGTCCAAATACTGGCCAAATAGTGTATCCTAGGGCATATTGCCCATGAGTCACCCTGCTGCAGATGGTACTGACCTGAGTGGTTAGAGCTCCTTATCACCCCGACGGCGTTTCGTCTGGTGAGACTTCTTCAGGGGGTCAGTGTGCCAGTTGTAATGCTCCCCTGACGGTCTTATATGGAGCGTTCCATCAGCTCACCCTGGAGCTGATGTGCATTAACGCCCATCCGCGCCATTACTGCACCGCGTGTCACGTGACAGCCTCCGATCACATGCGTCCGCGCACTTCCGGTCTTTGGACCGCAAGCTGGGGTGACGCGCTATTGCGCGCCACCGTCGCTCGCGGCCGACGCGCCGGGAGTGGGCGGAGCCGGAGACTAATCACACTGCACGGGCGACATGGGCGGGAGGGAGGTAATGCTTATGGAGCGATGCTACGCCATCTAGTGTTTTTGGAGGATATTGCAGGTGGATCTAAAATATACTAAGGTGCTTATCACTGCTACTATGCATAGAATAAGTGCTCAGTGTATGTATATCTCTCAAAACTTGATTAATTGTGCAAAAATGCTTTAATTTAGTTGCTATAAAGTGCAGAGTGCTGTGCATACCAAAATATAATACAATATCTCAGCTAAATCAAACATATATAAAAGCGTACTAGTATTAAAATGCCACATATAGGACAATAACTCAATATACATAAATATTTGCATAGTTATAAGTGAAAACCTAAAAAGGAAGAAAATCCAGCCCCACAGTCCATCCAGTCACTAGGGCATCACGCACATCCTCCGATCTTCCAGCCTCAGTTCAAGTCCGGAACAGGACACAAAATCATACAGTGCTACATAACGATGTGAAATAACTGTAAAGAATAAAAAAACACATACCGTTAAAATCAATGACACAAAAGCTTATGTTATTATTACATAAATGACCGCCTTCTGAGACAGAGATGTCAACAAAACATTGTCAATCAGAGAATAACCGTATCATATGTACCTACAAAAATGCCCCGAATCCAAAATTTTCATTTAACCCATTTGGTGTGACACAATTTAATCTATAGATCCATTTACTTTCTATCATTCCCAACTGTTTACTCATGTTGCCTCCTCTCTGTCCCATATTAATCCTATCTATGCCCACTGCTTTCAATAAACTGGAATTACTTTGGTGCTTAAGATAGAAGTGTCTTGGAATAGTCTTCAAGATTGATGGATCTTCCGCTGCCGCTCCTTTCTCGATATCCAGCACATGCTCACGTACCCGTACACGTAATTCTCTTGTAGTCATACCGACATAGATTTTACCACAGGGACACTCAGCCATATAAATGACCCCCTTAGTACCACACGTGATATGGTGGCGGATGTCATATGTCCTAGTGTTATCGCTGTTATGGAAGGTCTTGCTCTTTTTTATGTTCGGACACGTGACACAGTTCAAACAAGGGTAGCATCCCTTCACGTCCAACCACTCAATTCCCTTAGGTTTTTCACGCACAAAGTGGCTCTTCACCAATATGTCCCTCAAATTCTGTGACCGTCTGGCAGTGATGAGTGGTCTCTCTGGTATACACCATTTCAAGACCGGGTCACTCAAAAGAATATTCCAGTGCTTGTTCACCACTTGTGTTAGCTCCTTCCATTGTTTGTTATATGACATAATCAACCGAGGGTGTTGTTCCAAATCACTTTCTTTCTTCCCCGTATTATGTAGGAGATCCACTCGCTGGTGAGATTTTGCTCTATTATACCCGTTTTTAATGGTTTTCCAGTTGTATCCCCTCTCTTGAAACCTGCTCTTCAGGTCCAATGCTTGAAGTTCAAACGACTGCTCATCCGAGCAAATTCGCCTGGCTCGAATATACTGGCCAACTGGGATTCCTCTGATCGTTGAGGGTAGGTGTGAGGAATCCGCTCTCAGAACCGCATTAGTAGAAGTTTCTTTTCTGAAAATATCTGTCCTCAACCCACCATCCATCATGGTCTCAATTGAAATATCCAGAAAACTAATTTTCCGGCCACTCTGATACGTCAGCCTAATGTTTTTGTCGTTGTTATTAAGATTTTTCATTAGGTTATACAGCTCACCACTTGTTCCCTCCCACACAAACAAGGCATCGTCGATGAAGCGCATCCATCCCTGCATCTTCTCGCATCCCGCAATGGGGTTGTTGATGAACACCTCCCTCTCCCATGCGCCCAAGAATAAATTTGCATACGAGGGCGCACAGGAGGCCCCCATTGCGGTACCCTGAAGCTGCAGGAACACCTGGCTATCGAAGACAAAGCAGTTGTGTGTGAGTACGAACCTGAGCAAGACCAGAATCAATTCCGCCATCTGTGGTTCTATGTCGCTTCCTTGTAGGAACCACTGTGATGCAGCAATACCATCGTCATGCCTTATAGAAGTATACAGAGCTTCTACATCCGCCATTACCAGAAGAGCTGTTTCCGACATCTGTATACCTTCCAATCGTTTTAATGCGTCTGTAGAATCTCTTATATATGAGGGTAATGAAGAAGCTAGTGGTTTCAGGTACTTGTCAATTACCTTACAGACCAGTTCACAAAGCCCATCGTTCCCCGAGACAATAGGTCTCCCAGGGGGGTCCAAGATGTTCTTGTGAACCTTAGGAATGATGTAGAAGGTCGGCATCCTCGGTTTCATTTCCTTAAATTTCTTCACCATCATCTTAGGTATGATCTTTGCTTCACTTGCTTTCATTAGTATCTCCATAAGGGTCTCCTTAAATTGCACAAGGGGGTTATATGGTAGTTTCCTATAACAGTCTGTATTTTTCAACAGTTTTTGTGCTTGTCTAACATACATGTCTTTAGGCCAAACCACCACATTGCCCCCTTTATCCGCTGGTTTATATACCACATCCTCCCACTATCTGAGTTCTTTTAGAGCTCCTCTTTCCTCACTGGTTAGATTATGACCCCAGTTCTTCCTTTCTGCAAGTCTCTCTATATCAGCCGCCACCATCTTGGTAAATACCTCCACACTTGAGCACGTGCTCAATGCTGGGAAAGTCTTAGATTTTTTAAAATCGGTCATTTATGTAATAATAACATAAGCTTTTGTGTCATTGATTTTAACGGTATGTGTTTTTTTATTCTTTACAGTTATTTCACATCGTTATGTAGCACTGTATGATTTTGTGTCCTGTTCCGGACTTGAACTGAGGCTGGAAGATCGGAGGATGTGCGTGATGCCCTAGTGACTGGATGGACTGTGGGGCTGGATTTTCTTCCTTTTTAGGTTTTCACTTATAACTATGCAAATATTTATGTAAATTGAGTTATTGTCCTATATGTGGCATTTTAATACTAGTACGCTTTTATATATGTTTGATTTAGCTGAGATATTGTATTATATTTTGGTATGCACAGCACTTTGCACTTTATAGCAACTAAATTAAAGCATTTTTGCACAATTAATCAAGTTTTGAGAGATATACATACACTGAGCACTTATTCTATGCATAGTAGCAGTGATAAGCACCTTAATATATTTTAGATCCACCTGCAATATCCTCCAAAAACACTAGATGGCGTAGCATCGCTCCATAAGCATTACCTCCCTCCCGCCCATGTCGCCCGTGCAGTGTGATTAGTCTCCGGCTCCGCCCACCTCCGGCGCGTCGGCCGCGAGCGACGGTGGCGCGCAATAGCGCGTCACCCCAGCTTGCGGTCCAAAGACCGGAAGTGCGCGGACGCATGTGATCGGAGGCTGTCACGTGACACGCGGCGCAGTAATGGCGCGGATGGGCGGTAATACACATCAGCTCCAGGGTGAGCTGATGGAACGCTCTATATAAGACCGTCAGGGGAGCATTATAACTGGCACACTGACCCCCTGAAGAAGTCTCACCAGACGAAACGCCGTCGGGGTGATAAGGAGCTCTAACCACTCAGGTCAGTACCATCTGCAGCAGGGTGACTCATGGGCAATATGCCCTAGGATACACTATTTGGCCAGTATTTGGACCAGTAGTTAAGTAGGAGTCCACATTTCATGTCAATACAGAACTAACTCTGGACTGGGCATTTGTTTACCTAGGGATATGACTATTGTGTAGTTCCCTGTGCTACTCTATAGCTTACAGGCAACTATAATAGGTCTCTATAGGTGCTAATGAGCAAAAACTGTATAATTTAGCTAAAATTGAGAGGGCTCAGTCTATGATATCTGTTGCAAGCTTGATATGATGGCAAAATATACTGAGTACCAGAAACCAATGGTGTTGCGGGGTGTCATCTGTCATCCTGAGCTTGACTGAGTATAGTTATCTCCAGTGTGAGCCCGGAGGTTCCTTACACAATATTCTGACCTCTATTGATCTTCCTTAATTGATGTTTTATTCTGTCTCCTCATTAGATGACCACATTGTATTTTGTGTTATAGCTGTAATTACTGGTCTGGTGCAGTGAGGGTTAACTGTGAAAAGCCCAGACATTTGTGGTGTCGGCTGCAGGTGCAGGGGCCTGAGTTGCCTCAATCCACTCACACTGACATAACACCTTGGAAGTAGGTCTGAGATGTATAAGGTGAGTGTTAGTTTTATATGGTCCACTTTATGTTTGAGGTCACATGACAAAAAATGAAAAATTATAGAGTAAGACAACCCTATTTGATATATGCCTTGACGTTGGCAGGGTGGCTCAAAAGATTATTCACTCCCCTCAATGTACCTCTCTGGCCCTTCTGTTCTCTCCTCTCTCACGCGTACAGGTTTGGTCCGGCCTTCAAGGGCTCTACAGCGAGTCATCCCACACTCTGGGTCACTAGCCCTAATCCGATGGCTTTGTCCTACTCCGTACCGGTGGTTAGGTCCCGGGGACTTGGAGTTCCTGCACCCCACCGGGTGTCTCGAGGTTAGGGAGATAAAGCATTGCCGGCCACATCTACAGAGCCGGCTCTCTGGTTCTCTGGCCCAGCCACCAGTGACCCGGGTTAGTCGGGCTCACATGGCTCCTTCTACCGTCCACGGTTCTCAGCTTTTTGGGCTTCCGGCCGGCCATTAGTGGTGCAGACTGCCGGGCCACATTGTCCTCAGTCTGTTAGTCAGGACTCAACTGAAGGGTGTCTCAGTTTGGGGATGCTTTCCCTTCTCTACCCTCTAGTTGATCTCTCCATCTACTCCTTTCTCATGGGCTATCAAGCTATCGATCGTCTCCTCCAACTTCGTGTTCCTAGGTCCTTTCTGGAGTCAAGTTCCTCCACCCCTTTGTCCGGGTTCTCCCACCCACAAGTAGCTACTTCCGACACCCCTCGCCTGGCATGAAGCGACTTGGGCTCAGGGTCGGTGTGTGTGTGTATGGGTGTTGTTGTGAGCTGACCGTCTTACCTTTCCCAGCTGCAGTTCAACCTATGGCCTCCTGGTGGCAGGGGCGCCACAATAGCATACGCATATATTTTGATTCACATATTAAAACATTTCACATATTTAACAAATGTATCATTCTTATGCATTATGGATGGAGATACCCTTAATTATAGCTTTTGTTGCAATGATTCTTGAAACTTGAAAGACTGTTGATTCTTACTGTTTATCTAATACTGAGCAATCTCTACAACCGGCTTGACATACTTAATGTACAAGTATTGCATAAAAGGGTCAGGACAGAGCAATATCTGATGACAAAGCCATATGCAAGATATTATGTGCCAAATTATATCCCGATAGGTAAATGCAGATAAGTTGGGTTTCTCCTAACCCGGATGACCTACCTTTTATACACATTTTGGCAGAATAACATAACATTTGCACTGCAGTTGTTTGATATTTTTTATAGGACACGTAATCTGGAATGATTTATTACTCGACAACAGTCTCAAGAAGATAAAAGCTATCCAGGAAACCTAGATTAAAATTATTTTTATAGAGTTTTAATATTGTTTCTCTTGGACTCCTAATGTTTGACAGAAGGAGATTCATGGAACTTTTCTGCCATTTTTGCAAGAAGACTTCATGCATATATTCAACAGATTCTCACCTAGTGAATAAATTCATAATCCTCTTTAAACTCTCCTATTTTTAAGGGACGGCAGGAAAACAGTTTCTCAATGTCACTTGCTGTATAATGATAACAATGGATACTCAACTGAGGAAGAAAATCTCTTTATTGGAAACTGTAAGAAGTGCGCTACAATGACCAAATAATCGGAGACGGGAGGAAACTGATGCAATGTTCTGAAAAAAATGTGAATAAACTATTGTTATTGATATAATGTAGGGCAGATACTGGTTTAAATGCTCATTTTTGCATTCACGTTGTGTTCGGGCACTACAGTTGGAGTGTTTGTTTAAAGAATGTGGCTGAATTTATGCTTGAGATTAATGGGGCTGTATGTCTGTAGACTCACATGTCTGCCATTGACTAGCATTGCTTGAAAACAATTATGTATTGTTCTAGTATATAATGTTTTAGAAGTATTAATTTGTATTGCAAAACATAGTGTCACGCTTCCGGGGGAAGGCGCCCTAGAGTTGACCCACTGGGTCGTGGTACCGAACTCCCCTTGGTGAGCTGATCCTAGTTTACCCAACCCCTATACAGGGATCGTCAGGGGCAAGCCCAGGGGTTCTAAATACCACAGCAGCTAGTACCAGGGGGGCAGCTCGTAAGGTTAGCCTATACTAAGGAACAAAGAAGAATTCCAGGTAACAGGGGCCCAGGAGGCTAGGAGGCCAGGAATGGTGCTACTGGGGAAGAGCACAGCAAGGGTTCCAGGACACAGAGTACAAGGCTGGAGGACAGGAATGGTGCTACCGGGGAAGAGCACAGCAAGGGTTCCAGGACACCGAAGCACAAGGAAGGCCTGACCAACAGTCAGCAAGGCAGAAGCAAACTGACTTAATAATCAGGCACCTCCCATCAGAGGAGGTGGCCTTATATACCATGGGAAGAGCAGCTATTGGTCAAGGGGAGTGTAAGCTTGGACCTTGCCGGCCCCTAGAGTCACAGG
This sequence comes from Allobates femoralis, assembly GCA_033576535.1. Taxonomy (NCBI): domain Eukaryota; kingdom Metazoa; phylum Chordata; class Amphibia; order Anura; family Aromobatidae; genus Allobates; species Allobates femoralis. The sequence goes on from JARQOC010000010.1 coordinate 14,756,142, forward strand.
GAAGGAGTGCACCTAGCGCGCTGCTAATTAGGCTCATGAAAATGACCGTAGTAATGTGTTCATGTGCGAACCCGGCGGTCAGCTGACAGGAAGGGAACATGGCGACAGCTCCGAGACACAGCACGCCTGGATGCTGAACGCCCGGTCGGCAGAGGAGCAGGAGATGCTGACCTGGGAGAGGTGAGCTGGGAAGCGGTGGCAGGGGGCCTAACACATAGTCAACTAAAAAATGACGTTTGGATCATTTTAAATGTTTGGAATAAAGTTCATTGTCCCCAATAAAATTCTTTCCCTATCGCAAACAAAAGCACTTTGGACGATTTTCTAGGAACCCAATTAATCAATTAGTGTATTATTGTGGCAATCTTGACAATCAGACAGATAGTGCTTGAATGATCCACGCTGCTGTCGTGATGAATGAAAGGACCACACAACTTCTTAAGGATGCTGTTACTTTATTCCCTACGCGTTTCAGTGCTGTCACAGCACCTTCCTCAGGGGTACACAGGGACCAAGCACAATGTTAGTGAGAGCTGCTCCTAAGATTACTACAGAGACAATTCTGAACCCATTCTTGATTTTAAAAGACCTTCAGGAAGATTTAGTTGTGGTACATTGTTCTACTGTGCAGAGACACCTGCACAAATATGGCCGTCAAAGAAGAGTCATCAGAAGAAAACTTGCCCTGCATCCTCCCCAGAAAATTAACCATCAGAAGTATGCATAAAAAACAAATCTAAGAAAGCCTGTTATATTTTGGAAACAAGTCCTGTGGACCAATTAGATTAAAATCAAACCCTTAGGCCACAGTGATCAAAGGTATGCGTGGAGGAAAAGGGCACAGATTTTCAGGAAAAGAACATCTCACCAACCATTAAGAATAGGGGTGAATCAATCATGCTTTGGGGTTATGTTGCAGCCAATAGCAAAGGAAACATTTCATGGGTAGAGAGAAAAATAGTTCAATGAAATTTCAACAACTTCTTGATGCAAATATATATACTACTACAAATGGATAATGATCCTAAACACATGTCAAAATTCCCAATAGACGACCTCAAAAGGCACAAGCTGAAGGTTTTACAATGGTCCTCACAGTCCCCTGATCTGAACATCACTAATCTGTGGCTAGACCTCAAAGAGTGTACAAGACAATCCAGGAATCTCACAGAGCTGGAAGAATGGCTGAAACTCCCTCAAACAAGAATTTTAAGACTCTTGGTCAGGGGCGTAACAACAATAGGTGCAGGGGTTGCGATCGCACCTGGGCCCTGCAGCCTAGGGGGGCCCAAAAAGTCCCTTTGGCCCATAGAAAAAGACTAATACTACTAAAGGTTTGCAATAATTGGGGGCCCCGTTGGAGCTTTCGCATCGGGGCCCCGAGGTCTGAAGTTACACCACTGCTCTTGGTTGACTACAAAAAGTGTTTACAAGCTTCTATACTTGCAAAAGGGGGTGCTATTGGGCACTAAACCATTCAGGGTGCCCAAACTTTTTGTAATTTTTTTCAAATGTAAACAATAAAATATTTTTTGTTACCTAAAATACAAAGGAAACGTGTCATCTTTAATGGTATACCCATTAGAGATCATGTCAATTTCAACTTGTTTATCTTTTCACAACAGAACGTTTTGCAAGCCACTGTATTATAATATCTTGGGTGGTATGGTGGCTCAGTGGTTAGCACTATTGCTTTGTAGTGCTGAAAAGTAAATTAAAAATGAAAATCATACACCAACAACTAAAATCACCAAAAATATGCAAGAAAAAAAAAAAAAAAGGTTCTAATATAACTGTAAGTAATAAGGCACATGAAAAGAGAAAGTTATCAAAAGACAACCTTGTAAATTCAGAATATACAGTAGATTATATAGAATCCATACAGAATTTCTTGCAGAAGCTGAAAAAAGTTTAAAAGCAGTAATTTGTTTTAAATTTTACAGCTGTAGATTTTATTACAGGTCCACAAGAAATCTGCAGAGAAAAAAGTAATTTACAACTCTGTGAGACAATTGCAGCACAATAGGGATGGAATAGATATTAAAATCTGCAGGTCAAGGTTCTTCAGGAAGACTTTCATCAGCCCGTGGATGAGTAGCGGAGACTTTTCAAATGCACTGGGAAAATCCAGTGCAATTTTATCCTGTGTGAACTGACCCTTATGCTGGTTTGGTATACACACTTTGATAAGGATTTTTTTAGCCAAAGCTAGAAGTGCAACCGGCAGGATAGAAACATATCAACCTTCCCTTTATATTCCCATCCCTTTTTAATCCAGTTCTAGCTTTAGCTAAGGCACCTTTCACATCAGCGGTATTAGAAATTTGCGGCAGGTTTCCCGCAACTGCCACGTAATGGAACACTTGCGGCAAGCCCCATTCATTCCTTATGGGGCTTGCAGTCAGGTGCAGCAAGTACAGTTTTACTGGATCCGGCAAATCCGGCACTCCTGCTAGCAGCATTTTTTGTTGCGCTGCCACAAGTGCTGGATACGCCAGATAAGGCAAAACGGCACTTGCTGCACCTGACCGCAAGCTGCATAGGGAATGAATGGGGCTTGCTGCTAGTGTTCTGTTACGCAAATTTCAAATACCGCTAATGTGAAAGCAGCCTAGGTGTGGTTTCACACTTGCATTTTTCCAGACTGTCTTAATCATGCCAAAACCTGATGCTACCTGATCAGGCCTGTCTCCATTGACTTAGAATGGGAATGCAGGTACATGCGGTGGCATAAGGTTTCCACTGGATCCTACCAAATGAGTTTTTTTGCCTATTCCCCAGATGGACAAAGTTGCAATTTTGCAGCTCGTTAAAACAACCTGATGTCACTGGATACAGCACATTGTGGCCAAAACCAAAATGGGCTTCAATGGGGCTGGATCCAGCCAGGGGCAGATTTTTCCAGGCTGGATCTAGATTTCCCATTGAGCATGCCCAGTCAGTCGCCTCCCAAAACCCTCCTATTAGGTGTGTCCTATGAAAAATTTCAACTTTCTGATGGATTAGGCAAAAAATAGATGCAACCCTATGCAAACGCAGTGGTACAATGCTGGATCCAAGTGTCAGATCAGACATAATACCGCTGCGGTTGCATACAGCTGGCAAAATGAACCCAGATGTGGTCAGATTTGTTTTCATCCTAATCACACCTGAATGCCAGTGTGAAACCAGTCTAAGGGTGCCTTCACACTGCGGTGTGATCCGGTCCAGGGCTGTCAGGGATGAACCTGACAGCCCTGGACTGGATCAGCACACAGAACCAGAGGGCTAATATGCCCTCCGGTCGGTGTGTGCAGCCTGCCACAGCTGTCGCTGCTGATTATTCAGGACCGAGGCTCGCAGGGAGCTAGCCGCGGTCCTGAATTATAACAGAAGCAGGCAGCCGCAGGTGTCCAGTTTCCCGTCCTCTAGGATCGGGGCAATCTGGCCCCATAGGCTCCCATGTTAAGGAGTGCCGGATTGCCCCGGAAGGATCCGGGGGAATCCAGGAGGATCCGGGGAAATCCGGTGGAATCCGGGAGACACCAATTATGGGGAGATTGGTCTCCCCAGACACAAAATCATTGCAAGCAACATTTTTGTATCCGGGAGAGAAATCCCACTTCTCCCGGATTCTTCCAGGGAGATGGAAGCCGATGGCAGATGGCTGCCATCCGGCTCCATCCGGCCACATAGGCTACTATGGGGCCAAAATCCGGTCCGGGGCTGTCACCCCTGACATCCCTGGAGCGGACCTGAGCACAGTGTGAAGGCACCCTTAACAAACTGGATTAAAATTTGCTACCGCTCTTTGTTAAACCAACCTTACAGTGCTGACAATTCAATACTTAAGCAGAATAATGGATAGTTGCTTTAAAGCATAACCTATATGGTGTTAAATTAATTTGGAACTGTAATCAAAATGTGTCGATTCATTTCTTAAGTTAAAAGCATCATTCCATATTACTAAAAGTTAGCAATCACTGTCTACTACCATGGCAGATGCATTGAGTTGGTCTGATTTAAGGATTCTAGTCTACATGATTGGATGTAATTATGGTAATTGATTCAATTACATTTCTACAATCTAAATGTAATTTGTTCATGAGTCTGATTGGATCATGCTCTACCATCAGGATGTCCCTTATCATGAGTTATATAAAATGATCCTATGATTCCCCCTGTTGTAACTCTTAAGTAACAAAGATATTTAAAATCCTTTAATATGTATTATTGTCCATTTACTACTTGGTTGCTCTATGTAAGTATAGCAATTCACTGCACTTACTGGAATTTTAGATGCTTTTAGTTTATGATCATTTTCCTTGCTAAAATGGACAGAAACAATCCATGTAGTAGATTCATAATAAAATTGTTGTAAGCATGTCGATATTAATAGCTTAATAGCAAATCAGATGAACACATTTATCTAACTTAAATTTCGCTAGTCCATAAAATGTTCCTCACATCACAATATGTTAAATCCTCCAATTTCCCTGGAAAGATGTGTATAACACTCTGAGGTCTTCTAGAACTGTATGCAACCCCTCTCAAGCTCTGTAAAATGAACACAGCCTTAGTAATGTCAAGTGACACCACAATAAGCAGCAGTAATGAAAAGCTCATTAAATAACACAGCACACTGACATACCTCCCATGTTTCTTTAATTAAAAGATGGTCCAAAAATTATCTCCGTTAGTCATTTGTGATTAGACAGACCATACTTTTATAAACATTGTGTTAAACTGATGGTGTCACTGTCAAAGGTAACATCATTCTGCTGTGACTGAGACAACTGATCTGCTCATACTCCATAACGTTCTTCATTTTCTTTCAACTGTACGGTTGCTAAAACGCAACGTGGGCTTCAAGCCAAAATGAGTAAATTAAACCCCACATGAATAAAATAATTATTTTATTTAGAAATGGTTAAATGGAATCTGTCAGGTCAAAAATTCATATGTAACTGATATCATTTCTAAATCCTTTCTCTAAGCTTTCTCTATTCATGTATTTCTATTATTTATACTTTCCTCCTATCCTCTGTAAACTTCAAAATAAAAGATTAATTTCATCTGTCAATCACAGTGAGCTCTCCGCTGCCCACTCCCCAGGGAATGAATATTCATGCATCATTACACTGCCCTGCCCTCCAGTGATATGTTATGTTGGGTCACAAAGCATTCACTGATCTCAGGTAAACAAGTCCATGAAAACACTGCGGGCAGCCGGCTAAAGCTCTCAACAAAGTCAATTCCTATGCGCGTTGCCCCCTAGGAATTATGAATATGCAAAAAGAGTCTATGGAGCCTCGGTTAGGAGTCTCAAACACAGGACTAGCCAGATATCCCTCCAGGGAAGGACCCAGCCAAGTGGTGGCTCCTGGCGTAACTTCAGCGTAGCGGGCCTCGGTGCAGGATTAACTCCAGGGCCCCTTAGGTGAGGAGAGGGGGGGGGGTGCTGGTGAAAAATTTTGGTGCAGGGGGAGGATGTTGGTAAAAATTTGAGAAGCGGGGGGGCTGTGTGCTGGTGAAATTTTTTGAGGAGCGAGGGGGAGCTAGTGAAAAAGTTTTGAGGGCTTTTGTACTAGCAGGGGGGGCTAGCGTGAGTACCTGCTCTCAGTGACTGCCGCACGGTCTGCCGGCTTCTGCACAGAGGAGAGGAGGGGCGGGCATAGCTGTGGGAAGTGAGGCTTCTCTCACTTCTCGTCCTCCCTCCACTCCTCGTCCAACGCTATCGCGGTCGCGTCGGGCGGCTGAAAGCTCAGCCGCGACCGCTGCGACCGCAGTAGTTACGCTACTGGTTATGGTGTCCTTCCCTGGAGGGATATCTGGCTAGTCCAGTGTTCGAGACTCCTAACCAAGCCTCCACAGACTCTATTTGCATGTTATGTTGTGTGACTCATTCACGGCAGACAGAGAAGGAAGGGGGAGGAGGTGTGATCTTAGCTGCAGCCATGAGCTCTTTATGTCATTGTGTGTATCTGAGAAATATGTGTAGTATGTGCAGTCTGAGATATTTCTATGTGATAAGAACATTTGATCATATGCTCAGCAGATATAACACAACCAACAACCAACGTTCATACAATAAAAATCTTTTACTGATAACACAGTGCAGGACAAAACACCTTCCCCTCCCCAACACAGAACAGAGGAGAGGGACAGGACACCAGCTTGAATGGGTGTGGATATTTAAATAACACTTATAAAGCAGCCAGACTATTTTTCTGTGAAAGTAATGGAGAAGACCAAGGTACCAGCTCCCTGCAGGGTCTGAATATGCTTACAGCAAGGAAACTACAGATGGTACAATAATGATTTTACATGTTTTTAAAAGTTCTTCCGGGAAACGTGTGAGCTCATATCAATGGGAAGGAGGCGATATAGGACATATTACGTCATAGGTCGTGAAGCAGTTAAGAACAAAATGAAACGTGAATGGACAAAATATCATATGACTTTGCTGATAAATATCCTACAATGGATGTTGCCTGAAAATGCAGACCTCTCATGATTCTGCAGATACAAATATTTAAAAAGGTAAATGCGGACAACGTCAGTTGCTTGATATTTCCGTCCCACTGATTTACACTATTCACAGTTGAGTCATTGAGTTCACAGTCGACTCATACAGCAGAAATCCGGAGGTAACAGCATTGAGGTATAAAATCATCCTACAGCAATATCAACTTCATACATGTTTAAAGGGAACCAACCACCTCAGATGACGACTATAAGCACTTAATACATGTCCCTGCACCCTACCTAGACTGTTCCACCCATACTTTTGTTAAGAATATTGATTTTTGTAAACCGAAATATACACTTTGTAAAAATACTGGCCTGGGAACATCTGGGCGTCTCCCTCGGGCTGATCTACTAGTGGGCTGTGTCATCTAAAGCATTACTGGCTTTTCTACCCCTCCCTCTTACTTTGCAGGATGTCACTGAAGGGCGTGATATTATCTTTCAGTGGGCGGGCACGTAAGGCTGCTCCCGTCCCCGCACGTCATCGGAGGCAGACAGAGTCACGTGCACTCGCATCGTTACTTCCTGTCGGCTCCGTGCAGTGACGCGCAGCTGAGGGATACCATGTGAGCCTCACACATTGCGGCGAGTTGCGCGTCACTGTACGGAGCCGACAGGAAGTGACGATGCGAGTGCACGTGACTCTGTCTGCCTCCGATGACGTGCGGGGACAGGAGCAGCCTTGCGTGCCCGCCCACTGAAAGATAATATCACGCCCTTCAGTGACGTCCTGCAAAGTAAGAGGGAGGGGTAGAAAAGCCAGTAATCGCCTATGTGTTTTCAATGCGTTTGTATGTGTTTGTGTTGGCCTGCCATTGTTTTCAATGGGATTCGACGGTGTTCGACGAATATTCGATGAACAAACGCCCAATTCAGCGAACCGAATCGAATTCGAACGCTAGGGTGGTGGCTCATCTCTAGTCTTCACCTCATCCCGTGACCGCTCCCCACTGATGACCATTCACCCACTACCACAACTTTCCCCACTCTGCTTCTGACCCCTGCTGCCACACTCACTCCCTGTTCTCCGTATGCAATGTTCCCGCTACTCCTCACTCTCACTCCCATCCTTCTCCACTTCCTACTACCCCCACTTATCCCCCTCCCAGCAACAAAATACTGCTCTCACCCTCTATCCTGCCGAATCACCTCACCTACTTCACCAACCTTTTCATTCACTTTCAATCCTCAATCACCAAACAAGCACGCCCGCCTCGCAAGCTCTCATGCTCCCACCTGCTAACCCTCGGCCTACTCCTCCTCCTTGCCGGTGACATCTCCCCCAATCCTGGCCCCCCCGCAACATCCCAACAACAACCTTCATCCCGCGACCCACCGCCAACCCTCGCAACCTCACCACCACTTGCTCTCGCAACCCCACCAACATCAGACCCATTCCCCCAGCCCATGCCCCACCTACCGCTCTACCCGGCGCACTCTGGAATGCCCGCTCAGTGTGCAACAAACTCCCCGACATCCATGATCTCTTTATCTCCAGGAAACTGTCATTCCTCGGCCTCACCGAGACCTGGCTCACGCCGTCCGACACGGCCTCCCCTGCTGCACTATCCTACGGCGGCCTCAGCCTGTCCCACACCCCCCGTCCCTCTGGCAAACAAGGCGGTGGAGTCGGCATACTGCTGTCCAACTCCTGCACCTTCAGCCCCATCCCCCAGCCCCCATCCGTCACTGTCCCCTCCTTCGAAGCCCACTCAGTCCGAATCTTCTCCCCCTGCAACCTCCAAATAGCCATCATCTACCGCCCCCCCGGACCCACCGCCTCCTTCCTTGACCACTTCACTACCTGGCTACTTCACTTCCTCTCCACTGACATCCCCTCCATCATCATGGGCGACTTCAATATACTCATTGACACTCCCCGCCCAGCCGCCTCCAACCTTCTTTCCTTGACCACCTCCCTAGGGCTCTCCCAATGGTCCTCCTCTCCCACCCACGAACAAGGCCACACGCTTGACCTCATCTTTACCCGCCTTTGCTCCCTCTCTAACCTCACAACCTCGGTACTCACACTGTCCGACCACCATCTCTTGACCTTCTCCGCCCTCTCCTCCCCTGCCACACTACCCCCTCTCCGCAAACTTGATCACCCTCGCCGAAACCTAAAAGATCTTGATCTTCCTTTATTCTCTGAATCACTCCTCCCTCTCACCGACCTACCCTGCGCTGACGACATTGACATTGCCACCACCCTATACAACACCACCATAACGAACGCTCTCGACCTAGCCGCCCCCCTCACTCTCCATGCTCCACGCATTAACAGGCAACCCTGGCACACCACCCTCACTAAAAACCTGAGACGGGCGTCCAGAGTTGCCGAGAGGAGATGGAAAAAGTCTCACACCCCCGAGCACTTTGCTCTGTTCAAGCAATCCATCACTGACTTCAAGACGGCACTCGCTACCGCCAAGCAAGCCTTCTTCTCATCCCTTATAACCTCTCTGTCCCGCAACCCCAAGCAGCTCTTCAAAACTTTCAACTCCTTACTTCGCCCACCTGCTCCCCCCCCTTCTCCCCTCATCTCTGCTGAAGACTTTGCGACCTTCTTCAAGGAGAAGATCGACAAGATCAGAAGCAGCTTCGGTCCACTATCCCCACACCTCCCCTTCCCACCTACACTGCCCTCCTCCTCCATCAGCCACTTCCCCCCCATAACTGAAGACCAACTCTCCTCCCTCCTGTCAAAATCACACCTCACCACCAGCGCCCACGACCCGCTCCCATCCCACCTCATTCCCAACCACACCTCCATTTTCATCCCAGCCCTCACCCACCTCTTTAACCTTTCACTTAGCACTGGTACCTTCCCCTCGGCCTTCAAACATGCCCTAATCACGCCCATCCTAAAAAAACCCTCACTTGACCCTACCTCTGTCTCTAACTATCGCCCCATATCTCTTCTCCCATTCGCCTCTAAGCTACTTGAACAACACGTCCACTCCGAACTGTCCTCTCACCTCTCCTCGTGCTCCCACTTTGACGCCTACAGTCCGGCTTCCGACCCCTCCATTCCACCGAAACAGCCCTGACCAAAGTCACCAACGACCTACTGACCGCCAAGAACAAACACTACTACTCCATCCTGCTACTCCTTGACCTGTCTGCCGCCTTCGACACGGTTGACCACTCCCTTCTTCTCCGGATCCTGGAATCCCTTGGCATCACCCACCTTGCCCTCTCCTGGATCTCCTCATACCTAGCGGACCGGACCTTCAGCGTCTCCCACTCCCACACCTCCTCCTCACCCTACCCCCTTTCTGTCGGAGTCCCCCAAGGTTCGGTCCTGGGACCCCTACTTTTCTCCATTTACACTCTCGGCCTAGGGCAACTCATCGAGTCCCATGGCCTCCAGTACCACCTCTACGCCGACGACACCCAAATTTACCTGTCCGGCCCTGACATCACCTCCCTACTCTCGAAAATCCCTCAATGCCTTTCCGCCATCTCATCCTTCTTCTCTGCTCGCTTCCTTAAACTCAACATGGACAAAACTGAATTCATAGTCTTCCCCCCAAGAAATTCCACCCCACCTCCCAACCTATCCATCTGCATCAACGACTGTGCCCTCTCCCCAGTCCCCCAAGCCAAGTGCCTCGGGGTAATCCTTGACTCCTCCCTATCCTTTAAACCCCACATCGAGGCCCTCACCACATCCCTCCGGCTCCAGCTCAAGAACATCTCACGGATCCGCTCCTTCCTCACCCACGACACCGCTAAAACACTCATCCATGCTCTTATCATCTCCCGCCTTGACTACTGCAACCTCCTTCTCAATGGCCTCCCGGCTAACTCCCTCACACCTCTCCAGTCTATCCTCAACTCCGCTGCCCGACTCATCTATATGTCCTCCCGCTACTCCCCTGTCTCCCCTCTCTGCCAAGCCCTTCACTGGCTCCCCGTCTCCAAGAGATCCCAATTCAAAACACTAACCATGGCGTACAAAGCCATACACAACCTGACTCCACCATACATCTCCGACCTGGTCTCCCGATACCTACCCTCACGCAACCTCCGCTCCTCCCAAGAACTCCTCCTCTGCTCCCTCCTCATCACCTCTTCGCACAACCGAGTCCAGGACTTCTCCCGGGCATCTGCCTTACTCTGGAACTCCCTACCCGAACACGTCAGACACTCTCCTACCCTGAGTAGCTTCAAGTGTCACCTGAAGACTCACTTGTTCCGTCAAGCCTACAACCTGCCATGAGACCCAGGAGACTGCCCCATACCTGACATTCCCCCATCCTACTGTATCCTAACCCACCCCTCATAGACTGTGAGCCCTCGTGGACAGGGTCCCTGCCCCTCCTGTACCTGTACGTCCTGATCGCCTAGAGTTAGTGTACTTGTTCTTGTCTCCCTCAACCTCATGTAAAGCGCCATGGAACCTAATGGCGCTATATAAATAAATAATAATAATAATAATAATAATAATAATAATAATCTAAAATACTAGTGCTCATCAGCAATTTCATAGCAGCATATCAGGAAGGGATTTTTATTACCTAGTTTTCATTATTGTACCTCATCAATAATAATTTAGAGTTAGCAGAATCAAGCTTTCCTTACATGACCAATAGCTCAGTTTAATGTCTCAAACCCATAACAAAATAACCGTCCCAAGCAAAGTAATAGGGAAAATAATCCTTTAGATTATATCCACTTTATAGTCTTCAATTTATAGAGGTTCTTTTTAGTAAGAAACAGCATAATTAATGTGATTTTGAATGCTGGTGAAATGACTGCAGTGCCCTGGAACAGAACATATTTCTAAAGTACGATGAAAACTCTTTAAGCCAAAAGGAATGACTCGCTGGCTCTTGACTGTTTACCACAGGCCAAGCAGATACAGTTAGCCATAACCCATCTGTCAGCTTGAATTCATTTCTTGCATTGTGAAAATAAGCTCTTATTTTTAGTGCTGCTACACAGGTTCAGAGACTGGAGAGAGCAGCCGGCATCAAGACCTCCACTCAATACGTTTGTTAGTCTGCAATTTCTCAAGATAATTCTTAGACTTCATACAAAGTGTTGTAAAATAAACCTATTTTGACATCGAGAAAACTTTGGAAAACCACGTCCTTACAGCTAAATTCAGATTTTCAGGAAACACGGTTTATGTATGGATTGTGATTGGGGATGAGCGAGTACCTTAATATTCGTGCTCGCTATACTCGCAACGAGTAGGTAGCGGTACTCGCTACTCATTGCGAGTACGAATACTTTCGCAGTGTATCTATAGATAGTAGCCTAAAAGTGAGTAGAAGTTGTTAAAAATAATAAACTTACATACTCACCTGTCCGACGCCTGCACCGTGACCGGCAGAGAAGACATCCAATCGCTGGACAAGGACCTGTCGCTACCAGCCAATCAGATGGCCGGTAGCGATCTGGCCAATCAGAGGACGCCACGTCACAACTACGTCATCGCTAGCGGCCACCTGATTGGCCAGTTTGCAAGGTCCTGACAGTACATCTAGGAGCTTGCAAATTGGCAAGATCGGATGTCTTCTTAAGTAATTTTATTATTTAACAATTTTTAATCACTTTTAGGCTACTTTCGCAGTGTATCCATAGATACACTGCGAAAGTATTAGTACTACTCGCTACTCCCGAGTACACATAAGTACTTGGATAGTAGCGAGTAGCCCGAACACCGCTACTATTCGGCGAATACCGAAAGTAGAGAGTATACTCGCTCATCCCTAATTGTGATGTACAAGTGATTGGTCTTCTCACGACCTGAACTCAACAACTTCATACACATATATGAGGCTAAAGTCACATTATCGTTTGTGGCACGCTCAGGGAGGTAGCGTTTAAAACGTAGACTTTGGCAGCATAAAAGCGGTGCTACTGCCATGGTGCGCCTCGTTAATGCTGCCAATGTTACCCTTTTGAAAGGCGGCCAGTAGCGCAGGCTCCAACGCGGTCATATCAGTGAAATCTCGTGTTATTTCTTAAAGCACAAAAGACGTTGAAAGAGTCTTCTCTCGCGTTAAGAAATAACACGAGATTTCACTGAGATGGCACATTGGAGCGCGCTACGGCCACCTCTCCAATAGGGTAACATTGGCAGCATTAACAAGGAGCTACCCTGGCAGTAGCATACGCGTTTATGCTGCCAAAGGCTAAGTTTTTAGCATGACCGCCCCTGAGGGCGCCGCAAACGGTAATGTGACCCTAGCCTAAGACTGCTAAATTTGGGTATGGAGATTCACAACCAGTCTATACATCGGACAAGGTTTCATATATGTATAAATTTGACCTAAAGTAGATCAATCAGATTAAAGGCTCGCTCACATGGCTGTAGATTCTCTGATCTGGGTAAAAACCTAAATCAAAAACAGTGCTTTAAACAAAATAATTCTAGTTTATATATTTTGTTGTTGTTTTTGCATCTGGGGTAACTTTCTAATTCAGTTGGTTCAGCATTCAAATTTAGGCCATTCATTTTTAGCATAAATGCCCCAAAAACTATCATATTGCTTCTTTTAGAGATGAGTGAACTTTTTGAAGTTTGGGTTCTGACGGTGCAGCCTGAACTTTTGGCGCACTATTCATGTCCCCGAACTTGACCCGAACCTCAACTGAAGTCACTGATTGTCAGATTAGCTATCAACCTACATACAGCCAGCCATAAGTAATACACTTCCGGGGTGGGAGGGCAGGGTTATTGGACACACACTACACCCACAAACTGTCTTTTAACCCCAGTATAAGCCGATCAAACAATGCACGGGACTCACACCGTATGCTCCCTCCAGTGTTTTGCAAACATAAAGCACCCATTCTCCAAACCTGAACAGATTTGCTCAACACCAGGAAGTTCAGTGAAACCAAACTGAATCTTGAAATGTTCACTCATCTCTATACTTAAACAAGTTATTATGAACCTAGTTGCCAAAAAGTATTCATGACAACATTGTAGCAGGAAAGATTGTATGTCATGTAAAGACAGAGTAAATGATGAACCATAAGTAATACATAACACATACAGTACACACCAAACGTTTGCACACACTTTCTTATTCAAAGAGTTTTTTTTATTTTCATGACTATGAAAATTGTAATTCTGGCTGGCAGCATCGGACTCCAGTGTCCGGGTGTGCTAAAGAGGTATATAATTGGATCCCTTTCTCTGTTCCCTGTCTCCTCCACTTGCCTCAGGCCCATTCCTTGGGGTGTGCACAGCAACAGTCGTCCCTGGTCCTGGCCTGTATCTCTCTCCAGAGACCAGCAGCTCTGCCTCCTGCCTTGTCCTCTCCTCACACGAACTAACAGAAACTGTCTCCTGGGACTAACTGTCTCCTCCTCTCAGCCTGGATCTTCTTAAAGGGGAACTGACCTAATGCAGCCAGTAGAGCTCCCCTTCAGGTCTGGAGTGGTAGGTGGTGTGTGCTGAGCAAACCAAGGTGTCAGTCCTTCCTTGCACCAGTGTAACCTGTGGCAATCCCCTGCAGGGGTGCCACAGGAACATTATTTAATAAGGCCCTCCTCCATGTGTCTTCAAAGGCCATCAGAGTCCTCCCAATTTTAGGCAGCATGTATAGGGCAACACTATGGGAGGCCCACTTCCTAATAATGGGAACATTATTTAATGAGGCCCTCCTCCATGTGTCTTTAAAATGGCATTGGAGTTCCTCCCAATTTTTGGCAGCCTGCATAGGGCAACATTATGGGAGACCCACTTCTTAATAATGGGAACATACAATATTTAATGAGACCCTCCTCCACGTCTCTTAAAAGGGGCATCGGAGTGCCTCCCAATTTTTAAAAAAATCTTAAATGCAATAAAAAAAAATATAATACATCAACATCGTCTCACAAGTGGGTATGAGCCCTTAAATTTTCCCTAGGAAAATACATTTTGGTATCATTTTTGAACGTTTTATTGTGAGTCTGTAAAATTGGCGTAATACTCAGACAACATTGTTCTCAGCAGTGACCTGGGAGTCAGAAATGATTAAACAGGTCTTCCCCATGCTGTTCCCATGTCATTTGAACACTGTTCTTATACATTTGTTACTTTTTTAGGGTTTATCCAGGCTGCCGGGGGTGCCGTCAGAAAAATGCTCGGGTTTCCCATAGGTAACATTGGGCTCGGTGATCGGGTCGAGTACCCAAGCATTTCGATATGCTCGACCCGAGCATCGAGCACCCGAGCATTTTATTGTCGCTCATCACTAATTTTAGATTGTCCATTTCGTCTTCTGAATAGGCAAGATTAATATCCCGGAAATGTTCTCCTACCTGTACTTTGAGCTCTCTTGTGGTAAACCTATGTAAATCAAGCGGCACCAGCAGGTTGAGTCATAGATGACTGTTCGGGTAGTGCATGTGATGTTATGAGTAATTTTAAACAGTTTTCCACCTGTGAAGTCCAGAAATTCTGATGCTATTGACACATTTAGGCACGCCACGCACCGCTGCATGGTTTACAACCCCATTTGGACTGTGTTGGTAAGGCAGAAAAGAGGCTCTTAGAAGTCAATTGATAATGGCTAGATACTAATGTATCTTTGATGTTACGGACCCATTTTGCTTTTATACTGGGCTCCAGAAATACATACTGTTGGATGACCGGATCCGTGAGCAGAATCTGTCAACATTTGGACATACAATTCCTCATCAAAGACCATTGAGAAAGACATTTTTTAATGAACTCTCACATGATCCATATCTGTTTGTTTCCTTGAGGAACATAGACGAACATGTCTGTTGGAATTCTTTGCCCTCTTGTAGGTTTCTTTAGTTGATCTCGTGCTATACCCACAGTCAATAAACCTCCTCGTCAACTCCTATGACTGCTTTGTAAAGCCCCTTTCTTCAGAGCAAAAACCTTGTATCAGCACAAACTATCCAGTTGGGACTCCCCTAAACATCTGTGGAGGATGAGAAGAGCTGACATGAAAGAACGAACTTGATAGATATCTGTTTGTAGGATTTTATTAATGTACAGGTAATAAACAAGTTAGGGGTGCTTTCACATCTGCGGTAAAGTGTAATAACCGGCAGATCCGGCAGATGCAGTACCGATCCGGCAAGCCGTATTTATTCTCTATGAGGCTTGCGGTCGGGTGCGGTAAGTGCGGTATTGCTGAATCAGGCACTTG
This sequence comes from Allobates femoralis, assembly GCA_033576535.1. Lineage (NCBI taxonomy): Eukaryota > Metazoa > Chordata > Amphibia > Anura > Aromobatidae > Allobates > Allobates femoralis. The sequence goes on from JARQOC010000010.1 coordinate 14,771,786, forward strand.
CGGCCACAAACACCGCAAGTGCTGGATTCTGCAATACCATACTTACCGCACCCGACCTCAAGCGTCATAGAGAATGGATGGGACTTGCCGGACCTGCTGCGTAATGGCCAACTTGCAGCGGGATCTGCCGGGAATTACAATAATTGCAGATGTGAAAGGGGCCTAGAATCTAGATTATTGCCCTCATGCAATGGGATTTAAAGCACCACTCCGGGAGGGTGGGGGCGGTATTTCGGCGCTGGTAGGGTGCTTTAAATATAAGTCTGATACAATAACAGAAAACATTTTTCTCTTGCTTTTGTGGTGATTGTCTTTTCTCCGTACAATCACAAGTACATGTTCGTTCGTGTTCTTTGTTACTCCAGTCAAAACATTCACTCATGCCCTTGACATTTTAGTATTGATCATTATATTACAGCCCAGACATCTTTTAGTATGTGATTAGGGTATTCAGCAAACAGTTTTATTAGTCATACCGAGTCGCTGAACACATATAAGTTGCAGAACAAAGTTGCTTGTATTGATTCGCCGCTGTCGTTTTACTTTGTTGTATTACTGAACAGGAGTCAAGGAGAAGACGATCTCTGTCCATCTGCTTATTTATTATATTTGTCAGAGCACTGAAAACTGTGTTATGGTTCATGTTCTCTAGTGCCCAAAACATTGCTAAACGAGGCTGTATACAAGGGCGAGTATTATGGAAAGTGCATTTTTAATTATTCGCAATCTTTTGCAAATAAGATGATAAAACAATAAAATTCACCTTTAATTTGGCATGTTCAGGCTTCAGATGTGATGTTTGGTGAGGAAACAACAGATACAGTGTATAATAATGATCTATGTAGACAGAACTATGATAGAGATCTACAGATCTGTAAGATGAAGGATGTTTACAGGATTTTGCAGATTTGCCTTGTTCATTTAAACCTCTTTCTCGCTAGGAGTCAACATACAAATCAGTATGGTAAACAGTATTGATGAGACAGACACCAATGCAGTTACATATTCTTCAACTTTTTCCTACATAGAAAATAATAATCTATATTTTATAATGTATTAGGGTGCCGTCACACCTGTCGGCGGCGACTGGCGGGAGCGCGCACACTTTTGGCGCCCTGCCAGCGTCGTCGTCCCCCATTTACATGGGGCGACACCTCCAGCGACGCGCCGGTGATCTGACAGGCTGCATCGCCGCGGGGGTGTCTGAAAACCCCAGCGGCGATGCAGTACAATGGGAGCCTATGGGTCCCATCGCCTGAAAGGTCGCCGGCGGCCATTTACATGGGGCGATGTGGACACATCGCCCCAGATTGGTCGCCTGGTTTCACATCACTGATGTGAAACCAGGCAACCACTCAGAGGCGCTGACATCACCCCTTTACATTACGCGACGCAGGGGCGATGTCACAGCCGATAGGCCACGCCCCTACGCCGCCAATGTAATCGGCGGCGATGTCTACAGGTGTGATGTGGCCTTAAGACTTCCATCAAAAGAACTCACATCCATACTTTGTAACTTTATTTTTCAGAGTCATAAATATCTTTGGGTTTGGAGAATTTGGGATCCAGATTTAAAATGAAGGGGAAAGTGAGCCTATCTGAAACCTGAGTTATCTAATACCTCCCAGGTCCATACATTACACCGGAAGAACTTTAATTTTAACACAACATATATAATGTTCCCTGTAGAGGCTGTTATAGGGTCAATGTGTGAGGTGGATACTCTAGGCTTTAGGTTTCAGTGAACAGCAAGGACCAGAGGTCATGGAGCAGCGGAATGGGTCGACACATGGAACAGTGAGGACCAGGAAGGCAGTGGTTGGTGTCTTTCAGCAGGGCAATTGGTAATAGCAGCATTGTAATAGAGTTGTAAATGCATTTTGGTATCTGATTTCTGCCACAGCCAGCTTTAAAGTATCTATGATGATAAATATGCAAATTGCGTCTTCAGAGAGGAAGGAGACTTGAACTTGCACTAGTGCCACCTATTGAAAGTATCAATCCTAAAAGTCAATGTCTACCCTTTAACAAGCTTTTTTTTATAAGACAAAGCTCACTAAAGGCTCCATATTCACTTTTAGGATTGTACTTCCAATAGGTGACACTAGAGTTGTAGTCTCCTTCCTCTCTGAGGAGACATTTGCATTTTTTATTACCCAAAGGAGCAATGCGGCATTTAAATCAACCTATTGCTGGCATGCTACTCTCTACTAGGAGAAGAACTTAACCCTCAGACCCCTCTTAGTCCCTCATGCAGCCAGATCATACTTTGTACTACTGACAAGGGACAATCGCCCTGAAACCCTCTGCAAATTGAGATTCTGGTCTGCTTTTAATTTCAAGTCACTTGACAAGGCTCGTTAAAGGGTCGAAATTGACTTTTAGGATTACTACTTCCAATAGGTAGCGCTAGAGTTCAAGTCTCCTTCCTCTCTGAAGAGACAATTTGCATATTTTATTTCGCAGAAGAGCATTGCGACTTTTATGTTCCCATTACCGGATATGTCCCTTTCCACAAGAGGAAAAGCTTATCCCTTAGGCTAATAAAGACAAGGAGTTTGCCATGTGAGTTGAGAAACCTGGTGTGTACTGCCGAAAAGGGAGGTAGTCATAGAAGAGAGGGAGACCTGGTGCTTGTGCTAGGACAGGTAAGAGTAATTCCAGTGACAAAATTACCTGTAGGGGTATGTGCACACGAACAGATTGAACAGTGTTTTGGATGCAGTATACTATTCATTGTGTCCAAAACACAGCATTGTACAGTACAAGCATAGTGGATGGATTTAGAGAAATCTCATGCCTGCTGTACTTCTTTTTTACTTAGCTTAAACTCATATGCCAGGCCAGATTAACCCCCTGCCTAGACTACTCATTAACCACATATACCCAGGCGTTAAAAGTTGAGTGGACTAAGTGACCAGAAATACTTAATACCCCCAAGTTTATTATGGCCTGGGCAAACTTAGGGATGAGCACTACCTTAATATTCGTACTCGCTATACTCACAACGAGTAGGTACCGGTACTCGCTACTCTTTGCGAGTATAGTGAGTACAAATACTTTCACAGTGTATCTATAGTACACTGCGAAAGCAGCCTAAAAGTGAGCAAAAGTTGTTAAAAATAATAAAATTACATACTCACCTGTCCGACACCTGCACCGGGACCGGCAAAGAAGACCTGCGATCACCAGACAAGGATTTGGCCAATCAAATTGCGCCACGTCACAACCACCTGTTGGCCAGTTTGGAAGGTCCTGATAGTACATCTAGGACCTTGCAAACTGGCCAATCAGGTGGCCGCTAGCGATCACGTGGTTGTGACGTGGCGCCATCTGATTGGCCAAATCGCTACTGGCCATCTGATTGGCTGGTAGTCACAGGTCCTTGTCCAGCGATCGGATGGCTTCTCTGCCGGTCCCGGTGCCAGTGTCGGACAGGGAGTATGTAATTTTATTATTTTTAACAACTTTTACTCACTTTTAGGCTACTTTCGCAGTGTATCTATAGATACACTGCGAAAGTATTAGGACTACTCGCTACTCCCGAGTACTCATAAGTACTCGGAGAGCAGCGAGTAGCCCGAATACCGTACTATTCGGCGAATACTGAATAGTAGCGAGTATACTCGCTCATCCCTAGCCAAACTTATACCCAAAGGTATGAATTGTTATAAGTGTAACAGACCAGGCTGAACCCTCTGCCCAGACTATACCCAGGGGTTAAAGTGTCCTTGGCCATGCTCCTTAATAAAGTGCCAATCTTCTTGTTGAGTGGGGCAAAAAATAAAATAATCTAAAAAAACAAGGGAGACAAAGAGGGCAGATTGTGCCTTATCACTCGTCGTTACCACCAAATGGTGACCCCAGATGGACCTTGCTCACCTGGTTCGGTTGTGTTCACCCACAACCGGCTTGCATGCCTGAGATGACAGCTGGCGCAGGACCCGCACCGCCACGTGTACCATAGGAAAAAGATCCAGAATCAACCAAGTGTTGGCTCCCTGTGTATCTTTTATCGCAGCAACACGGACCGGAGACACTACTCCTATCTTGGATGAAAAAATAAAATAAAACATATATATGGGGCAAGACAAGTGACAAATTTTTTTTTGCGCAACTTAGTCCTGAATGCATTTAGCTTAATAATACTACACCAGTGTTACTCCTAATTCTACACATTTATTGCCTTATTATGATGTGTTTAGAATTTCTTAATTTACCATGGCACAAAGCCAGCAGTTGGCATGTTGTTATTAACGTGGATGGCTCATTGTAGAGCACATCACCTGAACAGTTTTCATCAACTGTGAAATTAGTTTATGAGTGCTAGACTGGGAATATGAAAATCCCGACTAATTGGTTCCTTCATGAAACCTATCCGGAAAGAAACAGCAGTTTAGACATTTATTATGTTTCAGGCTCTGAATTTTGAACTTGAAATATCTTTAGTGCTCTGCCAAACTGTGCCATGCCAACATATTGTGCTTATGTGTTCGATTATTACAGGCTAAGTCTAGGGATGGGTGGATCGTTTGCAATTAGAAGTTGATGGGTTGCACAAATTTATTCACAATGAATCACAATTCTGAAAAGCTTCTAGTTGGCGGAAAATAGATGTCTAAGGCCGGCTTCACACCACATTTTTAGTGATCCAGGGCTGTCCGATTTCGGCCCCATAGTATCCCTATGGGCTGGATGGCATTGTTTTGCCATCTGGTTTTCCACCTGTCCGGGAGGATCCAGGAGAATTCAGGTTTTTGTCCCGGTTAAAAAATATCGCAGCTCACTGGTGACTTTCTGTCTGGGGCAAAAATCTGAACAAATCTTCTCTAGGATGCCTTTGCCCGGTCCAATGTTGGATACAACGACGCGGGAGCGCGCTTTTTCTGGGCAGAATTCCAAGATCTGCATAGGAGATGTTACACAGCGCGATATCAGCAGGCAACCAACTGTCGATGTGTAACCCCCTTGTACGGCCGACCCAGGAACGACCATTTAACATGGGAGTGAATAGGGGAAGTTGTACTCCACATCGTTGTTGGGCTTTCACACAGCACGATCCGGCCACATCGTCCATCCAATATCGGCCGTTGGAGAGCACGCTCATTTCTTCCCGATATCGTTTTGGCATCGGTCTTGCATCGAATTGGACTTTTACACCACACAACGCACGAACAATATCGGGGCCAACGCATGAACCACGTGACTTTTTATCGGAGTTGGACGCCGATATCGAGACATGTAAAGTGGCCATTAGTGACTGAAACTTCGCACCTATTTCCTGAAGGCCAATAAAGGCGAGATACATTTGGAAGGAATGCTGCAGTCCTTGTTTCATTCGGTATATATATATGCTTGTCAGCATGTGTGCATATTTGGTAGTAACTGAGTGCTGCAGTGAATTTTTTCCTGTTTATATATATATATATAAGTATATATATATATATATATATATATCCAGTACAGACCGAAAGTTTGTACACACCTTCTCATTCAAAGAGTTTTCTTATTTTCATGACTATGAAAGTTGTAGATTCACACTGAAGCATCAAAACTATGAATTAACAAATGTGGAATTATTTACTTAACAAAAAAGTGTGAAACTGAAAATATGTCTTATATTCTAGGTTCTTCAAGTAGCCACCTTTTGCTGTGATTACGCTTTGCGCACTCTTCGCATTCTCTTGATGAGTTTCAAGAGGTAGTCACCGGAAATGGTCTTCCAACAGTCTTGAAGGAGTTACCAGAGATGCTTAGCACTTGTTGGCCCTTTTGCCTTCACTCTGCGGTCCAGCTCACCCCAAACCATCTCGATTGGGTTCAGGTCTGGTGACTGTGGAGGCCAGGTCATCTGGTGTAGCACACCATCACCATCACACCTCCTCCTCCATGCTTCACGTTGGGAACCAGACATGTAGAGTCCATCCGTTCACCTTTTCTGTGTCGCACAAAGATACGGTGGTTGGAACCAAGATCTTAAATTTGGATGTGAATGACAGCGTTATCACGGTGTAACACAGAACGATGCAGCAGGTTGCCTGATCGTGGATTGTCTGATTGGAGAACTTGTTCTCAAATCTGCAATCAACGATTTATCATAATAGAATCTCGTGTTACACGCAACAAAGTAGAACGATGTCACTGGAACAACTCCAAACCCGTGACGTTTCAGCGATATCGTTCACCATGTAACGGGGACGGGGCCTTAAGTGCTTGCAGTTACAAATGCGAGCCAATTGAATTTTTTTCATATACTAATATTATTGACCCATTAATGGGTAAAATGTGTTTCTTCCTTTCTTCACAAGCACTTAGGAGACTATGTGACTTGCTTTCCAGTTTCCTAGTTTTTTCCCTCTTTTACCTGCCTCTTCTACACAAGGTTTATTGTACATTTGCATGTTTTTTTGTATCCTTAATGGTACCTTTACACGCCGCTACAGAAGGTTGAAAACAACCGGGTTTCGGAGACAAATGTATCTTGCACCGTCAAATCAACCCGAGGTAGCGGCGTGTAAAGTAGGTTGTTGCCAGCTGTCACTTTCGGCACCTGTTTCAGAGCAGTGATTTCAACCCGTTGGTAGCGGCGTCTAAATACGGTACGGTAAGGTTTTTTCACCACCTAGTTAACTCCCTGGGGCATGACACAGCCTCCGGGATACCGCCCCCCTTCAGCAATCATTGGTGGAAGCTCCTGCGTTACGATTGGTTGTCGCTGCATAGGGCGGCATATTTAAGGAGCTGACCAGTCACACTACACAATTGCAATAGCATCATGTATTAGCCAGCCTTCCTGCGCTGGCTGGCCAATCATGATACTATTGCATTGTCCAATCATCGTACGAGCGTCTCGTAATCCAAACTCTGGCACACCTATGTGTTGTCCCTGCTGTCCCATATTAGCGGCGTGTAAATGAGGGACGGTGCTCTACAGAAGGTAACTTGTGGCACCCGGCGGTGCCTCCAGGATAGATTAAACCTTCTGTAGAGCACCTTGTAGCGGCGTGTAAAGGCGGTATCGGGTACCGTTTGCAACCGTTGGTGCTGCTCGTGCACGTGAGACACCCGGTTGTTTCTAACCTTTGTAGAGGCAGTGTAAAGGTACCTTAAGCGGTAAAGAAAAACTACAAATGATACAATCAGGGGTGGACATATTATTAGTGCAACCTGTGCCGTACAGGAGCCCAACAGGTAAGGGGCCCATTTCTACCTCCAAAGCTGTTGAAATTGTACATTTTGTTGAGTTATTGCACTGAATAGGTCTCATATACTGTTCTTACACCGGGACCTTTTTCTGTCTGTGTCTTACCAGTGAATACCTTACATATACAATAGAATCCATCTCAGTCATTTATTAGCAAAGAACATGCCTAGCACCATTTCCTTCTAGTATCTGTAAAGAAAATTACAACCATGAAAAAACAATAAAATCAATAGCAAATTAAGCTTTTAAAGTCTTTTACAAGAGATGAAGCATTTAGCTTTAATTTACACAATGAAATTGGAGTTGAAATGTTTAAGTGTAAAGACGCGCTGTATAAATGTCATATTAGAGAAGAAAAGATCCTCAAAATAGGAAAATAGTTACAAATAAAGCTGTTATGAATGACTCCCTATTACTAATTAACCAGGCAATAAGAAGTGTGATTGGATGTCACATTCTTGGTATTTACAATGGTTTTATTATGTTATTTATAAAGGTTTAAGTGTTATACTTAGATAGAGCTATAATATAGTACATCACAATTGAATACATATTGTCATGCGCTCAGCTAATGGCCCATTAGGGTTTTGTCTTCATTTTGCTCTACATTTATAGGTTTTATTTTGCAATGACTTAGTTAGCGGGTTTCCGGATTACAATTGTAATTTGTTGTCATTACAATAAGAAATTATACAGGATACGGATTAGTATCTGAACACAGTCACAGCCAGATTCGTAGGCGTTTGCCTGCGTTTTCTTTCCATTGGGACTAATGTGGATTTTCCAATTAGGGAGATAAGGGACAGTAGGGGAACATTGTGTGTACCGGATTCTAATCAATCAACAAGAGAAAAGTAGCTATAAACATTGCCTCTATCTCTGAAGGAAATATTCTGTCCTGTGTCAAGGTACCATCACATCTTAGGCTGAATTCACATAACGTTTTTGTGCCGGTCCGTGGGATCCGACTTTGAAGGGGGACCCCACGGACAGGCACGGATCCATACGGAGGCCTGCAATCGGATGGCAAATAGCCATCCGATCTGCAGGATCCGTGTGGATCCTGCGGTCCCCTGTCTCTCCCTACTCATGCCTCCTCCATCTTCTGCCCTCTCCTATTCTATATGCTGTGCCCCCACTATTCTTTGCTGTGCCCCCTCTTCTCTCTCCTCATCTATCCCTATCCTGTCCCCTGTCCTCTCCCTGTGTGTAAAAAAACAAAAAAACTCCTCCGGGAGGATACATCACCTGTCACCGGCTCCAACGCTGCAGCACGATCAGGGCAGAAGAGCCTGTGATGATGTCACAGACCCGGTCAGCTGACGAGTCATGTGACCGGGCTCTTACATCATCACAGGTCCTTCAGTCCTGATCGTGTGCAGCGTTGGAGCCGGTGACAGGTGATGTATCCTCCCGGAGGAGTTTTTTTATTTTTTTACATACAGGGAGAGGACAGGGGACAGGATAGGGATAGAGGAGGATAGAATAGCGGGGGACACAAAATAGAATAGCGGGGGCACAGCATATAGAATAGGAGAGGGCAAAAGATGGAGGAGAAGAAGCAGGGAAAGACAGGGGATACGGAGCCGACATCGGATCCGAGGTGAGCTCGGATCCGATGTCCATAGGCTCCCATGCTGGGGGCACTAGGATCAGCCTCGGATCAGCAGTGATCCGAGGCTGTCCGATGTGAGTCACGGACACAAAATCGTAGCAGGCTACGATTTTGTGCCCGTGATTACATCGGATGGGATCGGATGGTGGCAAAATCGGATGCCAATAGTGGCACATCCGATCCCATCTGATTCCCATAGGGGAACATGGGGTCCGATTTCGGATCCGATTGTATTCGTTTTGAAACGGATACAATCGGATGACCGAAAATCGTTATGTGAAAGCAGCCTTAGATGCCCTGATGACGGTGCTTGGAATAGCATCGAAACGCGTAGGTGGGTAATAAAGAAAAGGGGGGTCTTTCATTCAAGACTTTGGAGTGATTATTTCAAGCAGCGCGGACTGTACACACACCATCCCTGGATTTGGATATTCTAACACGTGTACGTGGAGGTGAAAGTCCTGCGGCAGCTTTCTAAACCACATGCGATTAAAACTAGTTGGGGGTGCACACAACTAGAAAAGGTGAGTGCACCATTTTGCGATCTATATGCAAGATCCGTGTCATATAGATAGGGCACTATTGCTCCTCGTTTTGTCTCCTTTATTTCTCTTATAATCCTGAGGTCTGGTTGTTCCTTCCCTAATGAACCATTCTCACCTCTTGACCTTCCCTCAAGGAGAGAGCGACCCACATTGAACTTTTAATGACACCGCCAGAGTCACGGAGACGGATCTCAACCTCTGTGACTCCCGTGAAGCCTCAAAGCCCGGTTCCGAGTATCCTAAGGCTCTGGTGGGGCGTGTCACATGGCCTCTACAAACCATTCCAGCAAAAGCTGAAGTTCACCCTTTCTGAGCTTTGTACTTTGCCTCAAAAGTATTTTTTGATCACATATGGGGTATAGGTGTACTTAAAAGAAATTGCACTACAAATTGTGCCATTCTTTTTCTTTCATTACCCCTTTTGAAAATTGAAAACTTGGGGCCAAAACCACATTTTGGTGAAAGAATGTTACTTTGCATTTACTCAGCCCCATGTTATACAATTCTGTTAATCTGTAGAGCCCACTGGGACGAGGTACTCGGTACCGGACCGGGGTACTGCTGGGGATATCACGGTGGTCTTGGTCCGGACCGTGTCCCGTGTTCCGCAAGTAATGGGGGGATATTTACAGGGGAGCTTGTCGTGACGCCACCCATTGGTTGTGGTCAGGGTGACCACCGCTGCTGCAGGACCACCGGGGATGATGTTGGGCAGCTGGGGATGTATGGGCTCTCTGCAGGTAGAGCTGGGTTCCTCAGGCAGTGGTAGTAATAGTCTATAGATGGTGCTATGGATATTGCAGGATAGGGGTAGTAGTAGAGATGATAGCTGCTTGTGAGGGAACGCAGGGCTGAAGCACAAGGATTATTATTATTATTATTATTATTTATTTATATAGCGCCATTATATTCCATGGCGCTTTACATGCTAAAAAGGGCAGACTAGGACAATTAACATAGTAACAATACAAGTAACAATAAATGTTGACAATTCGGTTGTACAGAAACAAGAGGGGAGAAATCCTGTCCACAAAGGCTCACAGTCTACGAGGGGCGGGTGGGGATACAGTGGGAGGGGGAAATTCCAGTCATGAGGCGGTGTGGTGGACCGGGTCTTATTGCAGGTGGTAGGCTTGGCGGAACAGGTGGGTCTTCAGGCTTCTTTTGAAGGTTCCCAGGGTAGGAGAATGTTTGATGTGTTGGGGTAGTGAGCTCCAGATTATGGGTGAAGCACGGGAGAAATCCTGTATGCGGTTGTGCGAAGAGGAGATGAGGGGGGAGTAGAGGAGAAGCTCTTGGGAGGATCGCAGGTTGCGTGAGGGTAGGTATCGGGAGACCATGTCAGAGATGTATGGAGGGGACTGGTTGTGAATGGCTTTCTATGTCATGGTTAATGTTTTAAACCGGGATCTCTGGGAAGTAGGGAGCCAGTGAAGGGCTTGGCAGAGGGGGGAGACAGGGGAGTAGCGGGGATACAGATGGATTAGGCGGGCAGCGGAGTTCAAGATAGATTGGAGAGGTGCAAGGGAGGTATTGGGGAGGCCGGTGAGCAGGAGGTTGCAGTAATCGAGGTGGGAGATGATGAGAGCGTGAATAAGAGTTTTAGCAGTGTCGTGCTCAAGGAAAGTGCGGATCACACAGGCTCATGGTTTTGAAGTTTTTCCAAGGCTTTACTGCAGATGTTGATAGTAGAGTACTGTCCACGGAGTCTGTACCGGGGCCGGGTTGCTTCCACCCTGTCCGGGTCCTCAGGTTCCCACTGCTGCGCTGTGTGTGGCCCTGCTGCCGCTTTAGCTGGGCTGCTGGCCCTGATTCTCCTCACAGGTACCCCCTTTGCTAGGCAACTTGAGTCTTTCTGTGTGCTTCTGACCCCACCGTGTTGCTTCGCTGAGGTACAGTGTAGATCTACAACCTCCACTATCCCCGTGTTTTCTGTGCTGCTTGTTTCAGTCACAGATTCGGATCTGGTATCCGGTCTCTGTGTTCCTCTGGGGCGAGTTATGAGGTAACTCAGTCTCCCAGATATGTTCCTCTGTTTCTTGTACTCCTCTCCTCAGACCCTGGCTTCAGGCCTGAAAGTAGTCAGTGGTCCCTGTTAGGAGCTCAGCACTGCTCCCATTTACAGGTCCACCTCCTAGTGCTCCCTGCACTAAACTGAACTGTCAACTGTCAACTATCAACTAACTACTTCCTCCTGAGACCAGAATATATAAGGGAGCTGCTTTAGCTCCTCCTGGCCTAGAGGTGCTAGTGCAGTGCCAGGTGTTGTGTGGGGAGTTAACCCTTGGTTGTTACTGTGGCACATTAACCCCTGGGGTGCCACAAATCACTTGATGCTTAAAAATGCTCACTACTCCCTAGCAGTGTAGTTTCCATAATTAAGTACCTTGTTCGGTCTATGCTGTTTTGACATGAAAATAACGTGGTGTTCACAATGTATTAAAGCCAAAAAGGCACTCCGTCTTTTCTGAGCTCTGCCATGGCCCACATTCCACCACATATGCGGTATCAATATACGAGGAAAAATTGCACAACAAATTCTTTGGGGCATTTTTTTTTCCTAATGCCCTTGCGAAAATTAAAAATTTGGGGACTAAAATATCATTTTTGTGGGAAAAATATGATTCTTTATTTTCACGGTTCAACGTTATAAATTTCTGTGAAGTGCCCTGGGGTTCAAGGTACTCATAAAACATCTAGATATGTTGCTTGAGCGGTCTAGTTTCCAAAATGGAATAACTTGAGGGGGCTTTCCACTGTTTAGGCACATAAGGGGCTCTTCAAACACGACATGGCATTTGGGGGCTAAAATAATTTTTTTATGGGAAAATATGGTTTTTAATTTTTACGGTTCAATGTTAACATCTATATATGTTCCTTGAGCGGTCTAGTTTCCAAAATAGAGTAACTTGTGGGGGCTTTCAATTTTTTAGGCACATAAGGGGCTCTCCAAACATGACATGACGTCCATCTAATGATTCCAGTCAATTCTCGATACAAAAGTTAAATGGTGCTCCTTCCCTTCCAAGCTCTTCCATGCATGCAAATAGTAGTTTTCCAGCACAAATTGGGTATCGTCATACTCAGGAGAAATTGCACAATAAACTATATCATGAATTTCTCCAGTTTTTTTTGTGAAAGTAAAAAATGTGTGAATAAAACAACAATTTTGTTGTGAAAAATATGATTTTTATTTTCACATCTTAACCTTTTAAAAATCTGAGAAGCAACTGGGGGCTTCAAGAAGCTCACCACAAATCACAGATAAGTTCCTTTGGGGTCTAGTTTCAAAAATTGGTTAGTTTGCAGAGGGATGGTTCCATTATTTATGAGATAATTAATGTGATTGAAAGCGGAGCGCTGGGGCACACGAAGGCCGGGGCAATATGGAGGTTTACAACAACCACAACGCGTTCCAACAGCAATACGCTGTCTTCATCAGGTGGATTTTACACCCAATGAAGACTGTGTATTGTTATTGAAATGTGTTGTGGTATTTATTAATAAAAAGGTTTGTAAACCTCCTTATTGCCCCTGCCTCTGTGTGCCCCAGCGCTCCGCTTTCACCACATTAATTATCTGTTTCACATTCCTACAACACTTTGGGGTTGTGTGGTTTGGAGCTGCCGGTGGCCACAGATAGCGAAAACCAACACAGGACCTGCAGTGACATAGCAGAGTAGTCACGTATTCCATATCTGCAGCTTCTGGAATGTGGTAGGGTACCTTTACACACGGCTACATTTGTAGCTTGTCACCAGGTAACTTACTGGTTGCAGTGAAATCATGGATACATGGTTCTATCTTGTTGCTGTGTACAAATGGAATCATGTATGCATGATTTCACTGCAACCAGTAAGTTACCTGGTGACAAGCTACAAATGTAGCCGTGTGTAAAGGTACCCGTAGAGTTGAATTCATTGTGGGACCTCATGTGGACTACTTTGGACCTGCAAGGGTTAATAAAGAGGTGAAAGAGGGTGTGTGCCTATTATTACAAGTAAAGCATTTTTTTGTGTGCGTTTATTTCTTTTGTCTTACCGGTTAGCGATGAGGGAATCTCATAGCCCTTTACCTATTAGTAACCTAGAGCTTTATGGCAGCTGTAATTCTGACAAATCACATCTGTCATTATCCCCTTAGATTATCCTGATTGGCATAGTGCAATCAGCATGACCATGTAACATACCAGGATTGGTGCTTCTAATGGATGTGCCAAATTCTGGGACAGCTGTGGTCTGCTACTTTTAACCTGGGAGGGGGCGGGGCAATAACTATGGGCCTACTCAGGCTGGGAATACCAACCCCCAGCTGTGTACTGTATCAGCATGGGTTACAAAAAATTGGGGGGACCCCACACCTTTTTTAATTAAGGAGTCCCACCTATCTTATATAAAAAGCCATGGTAAAGCTCATGGCTGGGGTTACAGCCTGTAGCAAGGTGGGAGCCTACGTCAATGTTTTTGTAAATTATTCATTTTACACTACCATGCAACAAAGTCATCTGCAACCATTCACCGACACTGACACAGAGGGCAGAGGGGCACGTATAGCAGTCTGCAACCAATCTCAGACGCTGACACAGAGGACTGGGGGCTGTATAGCAGTCTGCAACCAATCACAGATGCTTACACAGAGGACTGGGGGGTGTATAGCAGTCTGCAACCATTCACAGACATTGACACAGAGGGCAGAGGGGCATGTATAGCAGTCTGCAACCAATCACAGATGCTGACACAGAGGACTGGGGGCTGTATAGCAGTCTGCAACCAATCACAGATGCTGGTACACAGACTGGGGGGTGTATAGCAGTCTGCAACCAATCAGAGATGCTGACACAGGGGTACTGGGGGCTGTATAGCAGTCTGCAACCAATCACAGATGCTGACACAGAGGACTGGGGGGTGTATAGCAGTCTGCAACCAATCTTAGACGCTGACACAGAGGATTCGGGGCTGTATAGCAGTCTGCAACCAATCACAGATGATGACACAGAGGACTGGGGGCTGTATAGCAGTCTGCAACCAATCTTAGACGCTGACACAGAGGATTCGGGGCTGTCTGCAACCAATCACAGATGCTGACACAGAGGTCTCGGGGCTGTATAGCAGTCTGCAACCAATCTTAAATGCTGACACAGAGGACTCGGGGCTGTATAGCAGTCTGCAACCAATCACAGACGCTGACACAGAGGACTGGGGGGTGTATAGCAGTCTGCAACCAATCACAGATGCTGGCACACAGGGTGGGAAGGGGAAACAGTGTTATCTTCTGGGAAACATGATAAGTATATTTGCCTTACCCTTAACCCCATTTAGCTTCCCTTTATGGCCCCTAGCCCTTACTACCACCATTTTACAGTCAAGAGCTTCCCATTGACTTGCATTGCGTTATCTTAGGGTGCGTTACCAAGGGTTAGTTATCCCCGAACCCAACCTTTCTTTTGGTCTGTGCGGATTTGACGAACCCAAATATCCCTGGTTTCGCTCATCTTTAGCTTTAACATATTTCAGAGTTTGTACAAAGTAGCAATAAAGGCATGTACAGTTTTCTAGACTATGACGTTAAACATCAACATTTTACATCTGAACATATTAAATTAATTTGTAAGTTTATTTTAAATGTATTTAGTGCAAATATTAACATCGTAATAGGTCGGTGAGTTTGATTGCATAGCCTGTAAATCTTTCCTTTTAGTTTAATGTCAACTGTGACCCTAATTAACAGCTTTTTATCTTTTTTTGATGCAGCCTTTAATTAACTATCATCTTCAATGCAAGACACCTTTAAAATGTTAATGCAATAATCAGTTATTCTTTATGCATCAAAACGTCCTACGTAGCCGAAAATGAGCTCACGCTTTCTTAAGCACACTTTGTTCTCGGATTCATTAGACTAAAAATTTAATGTTACAGATCTTTTCATTGCTAATTACTAGAGAGCAGGCACCTTAAAGACAAGAAGTAAGCTTGATTAGCCTGAATAGTCAGGCTGAGGAACCGACTAGTCTCAGACATTTGAGATTGATGGAACTAAAGAGAACAAATGTCCTTAGTTGGCTCAGAACTCCAGATCTAATGAGAAGGAAGCACAGAGCCTTAAGGATCTTAATCTATAAAGCAGAAGCTTGGAAACCTTTCTAAGGTTCAGATACCAACGTCCCCGAAACAAATGTTCCGTCAGACGTTTACTGCAGAAAACCGGTGGATTTAACAGAATTCTCAGGGACATTTAATATCTTGATCCCATTTTCTTGTCTCAAGGACCTTTATTTCCTAGTTAAGACTATAAAGAAGCACCTTATGGAAATCCTATTAGCCGATAGACGTTCTCAATTCTAGAAAACTGTTAAAAAGTTCAACATTTTTTAAGTAGCTCCACCAAAAAGGATGGGGCTCGAGAGGAGTCGTGGTGGGCGAAGCCACACCTGCCCTTCAGTTTCATTAATTAACCAGAGAAGCATCTTTGATGAGACACTCGGAGACACACACCATGTGCCAAATCCATTACGTGACATATTTCTCTTATGACCCAGTGAGTCTTTAAAACTAGAAGTCCCAGGAATTTCGAGCTTCCCCCTGAAGTCCCGAAAGAGGGTCAAATGACCCTTAGTCCAAACTGACAACCCTGATGGCTCCAATTAGCATCCTTTCATTTGTAAATGTGGCCAGAAATCCTTCAGGTCATTCGACCCGTCTCTGGGTTCCAAAGGTAGAAATATTAAATGACCCCTCTCTGGGACTTCTAGTGTTAAAAGGGCTGTCCCAGGAACAGACCCCATCTTATGGGCAGAGGAGAAGCAAAAAAAATTAAAAAACACAGTCACGACAGCATGGGATCAATGGGATCACAGTTGATTCTTTCTGTGTTGTAAAACATTTCCCTACCTCCTTTTACCTCACAGAAAGAATCAGTTGTGATCCCATGGTCTAAACATCTGAGAAAAGGTGCATCTGTTGCGGTTCAGTAAATAGAGAAGGAGACCACATGGAAAAGCTCAAGGGTTTGAATCCAGACACATGACACCACCAATGTCCAGAAGATGTGGTATGATCAGAC
Organism: Allobates femoralis; assembly: GCA_033576535.1. Lineage (NCBI taxonomy): Eukaryota > Metazoa > Chordata > Amphibia > Anura > Aromobatidae > Allobates > Allobates femoralis. The sequence goes on from JARQOC010000010.1 coordinate 14,788,209, forward strand.
CATGTTCAGTCAGACACATCCATTACACAGTATACAGCAGGGACACATATATAAGATTATCTCAGCACAGGAGATGTGGTATGATCAGACCATGTCCCTGTACGGTCAGACACATCCATTACACAGTATACAGCAGGGACACATATATAAGATTATCTCAGCACAGGAGATGTGGTATGATCAGACCATGTCCCTGTACGGTCAGACACATCCATTACACAGTATACAGCAGGGACACATATATAAGATTATCTCAGCACAGGAGATGTGGTATGATCAGACTATGTCCCTGTACGGTCAGACACATCCATTACACAGTACATAGCAGGGACACATATATAAGATTATCTCAGCACAGGAGATGTGGTATGATCAGACCATGTCCCTGTACGGTTAGACACATCCATTACACAGTACATAGCAGGGACACATATATAAGATTATCTCAGCACAGGAGATGTGGTATGATCAGACTATGTCCCTGTACGGTCAGACACATCCATTACACAGTACATAGCAGGGACACATATATAAGATTATCTCAGCACAGGAGATGTGGTATGATCAGACCATGTCCCGGTACGGTCAGACACATCCATTACACAGTACATAGCAGTTTTATGATTATCTCATTTATATGATTATCTCAACCCAGGGCTGTTTTTTTTTGATCATATCCAGTTGTGAAACTTACTATTATTCCAAGATCTATTAATTTAATATTCTTTCCTCATAGAACAACCCAGTTAAATAATAATGGTGTGTGCTATGCCTGCCTAATTGAATCAATCTCTGCAAGTAAGTGTCGTAGGGCTAGTTCCCAAATATTACTAATTATTCTCGTGGAGATCTAGCCGGCGTAAGGGGTCTTAAAAGATATGTTTCATGGGAAAAAACATATTCAAGTTGCTATAGTTCTCTTGCAGAACGAAAACGGCTCTGGCTCATATTTATGAAAAATTATATATTTTCACAAAATGTTTACTGTACTCATTTCTGCTCCACCTCCTTATATGTCCCACAAAGGAGACTAATGTGTCAATGCTGCACTTAATGCATTTAATTTACTCAAATTGTAACTTTTTATGCTTGTTAACAGTGGCGTAACTAGAGTCTGGTGGGCCCCGGTGTGAAATTTAGACCAGACCCCCACCCCACCCCCATGCACACGTTGGTCAGATGTATGGGCCCTGTGTAATGTTCTACATACTTTAAAAACTCACAGATTGACCCCTCTACCCCTTCATTAAATATTAATGTCACTCATCCTGCTCTATATGGTCCTCCTCCTGGCCCTTATTGTGGTATATATGTCCCTCATCATGGTTTACATGGTCTTCCTCTTCCCGCCACCATAGTCAAGTGTTATAATGCATCCTCACATTCCTTCATACATTCCAGTGTACCGCCATATCCCTCCATATAGTATAATGCAGTCTCATATCTCTCCATACAGTATAATACAGCCTCACTTCCCTCCATATAGTATAATGCAACCTTACATCCCTCTGTATACCATAGTGCAGCCTCATATCCCTCCATAGTGCAGCCTCATAGCCCCTCCACAGAGCAGCCTCATAGCCCCTCCATATAGTGCAGCCTCATAGCCCCTCCATAGTGTAGCCTCATAGCCCCTCCATAGTGCAGCCTCATAGCCCCTCCATAAAGCAGCCTCATAGCCCCTCCATAGTGCAGCCTCATAGCCCCTCCATAAAGCAGCCTCATAGCCCCTCCATATAGTGTAGCCTCATAGCCCCTCCATAGTGCAGCCTCATAGCCCCTCCATATAGTGTAGCCTCATAGCCCCTCCATAGTGCAGCCTCATAGCCCCTCCATGGTGCAACCTCATAGCCCCTCCATAGTGCAGCCTCATAGCCCTTCCATAGTGCAGCCTCATAGCCCCTCCATAGTGCAGCCTCATAGCCCCTCCATAGTGCAGCCTCATAGCCCCTCCATAGAGCAGCCTCATTGCTCCTCCATATAGTGCAGCCTCATAGCCCCTCCATAGTGTAGCCTCATAGCCCCTCCTTAGTGCAGACTCATAGCCCCTTCATATAGTGCAGCCTCATAGCCCCTCCATATAGTGCAACCTCATAGCCCCTCCATATAGTGCAGCCTCATAGCCCCTCCATATAGTGCAGCTTCATAGCCCCTCCATATAGTGCAGCCTCATTGCTCCTCCATATAGTGCAGCCTCATAGCCCCTCCATAGAGCAGCCTCATAGCCCCTCCATAGTGCAGCCTCATAGCCCCTCCATATAGTGCAGCCTCATAGCTCCTCCATATAGTGCAGCCTCATAGCCCCTCCGTAGAGCAGCCTCATAGCCCCTCCATATAGTGCAGCCTCATAGCCCCTCCATAGTGCAGCCTCATAGCCCCTCCATAGTGCAGCCTCATAGCCCCTCCATAGTGCAGCCTCATAGCCCCTCCATAGTGCAGCCTCATAACCCCTCCATATAGTGCAGCCTCATAGCCCCTCTGTATAGTGCAGCCTCATAGCCCCTCCATAGTGCAGCCTCATAGCTCCTCTGTATAGTGCAGCCTCATAGCCCCTCCATAGAGCAGCCTCATATCTCCTCTGTATAGTGCAGCCTCATAGCCCCTCCATAGAGCAGCCTCATAGCTCCTCTGTATAGTGCAGCCTCATAGCCCCTCCATAGTGCAGCCTCATAGCCCCTCCATATAGTGCAGCCTCATAGCCCCTCCATAGTGCAGCCTCATAGCTCCTCTGTATAGTGCAGCCTCATAGCCCCTCCATAGAGCAGCCTCATAGCCCCTCCATAGTGCAGCCTCATAGCCCCTCCATAGAGCAGCCTCATAGCCCCTCCATAGAGCAGCCTCATAGCCCCTTCATAGTGCAGCCTCATAGCCTCTCCATAGTGCAGCCTCATAGCCCCTCCATATAGTGCAGCCTCATAGCCCCTCCATAGTGCAGCCTCATAGCCCCTCTGTATAGTGCAGCCTCATAGCCCCTCCATAGTGCAGCCTCATAGCATAGCAATTGCCTGCCCAAATGTGACCCCAGCCCAAGTTAATATTTTCTTTAGTATATTTTTATGTATATGGCGTAAGTATTTTTATCTAATTTTGTTCATTTTTGTGGGGGAAATTGTGAATCAAGAATAAAATTCTGCCATTATTTTCTATCTTTTTTTAACGAGATCTTTTTCTTTTATTAAACAACACATACCTGTTTTCCATTTTTAATGATCAAATAAAAAAAAGATATTTGATAGTATTACGAGAAAATTAGACTATCAATCACTTTCAATCAAATGATACATTGCAACATGAGGAGCTCAAACTCCCTTTCCCTCCTCTAACCCAAAACCCAACACTTCAGAAAGACCCATTCCCGATACCAAAGTAAAGTAAAGGAGTACATAAAAAAGGTTATTATGAGGATAATAATATTGTAAACAGTCTATCTCCAATTAGGAGATTCAAGTGGAACCACAAAGTATTCAACCCTGGGGATCAATACCTTTTCAAAATGACAAATAAAGTGAATTGAAGTTTAACTCCCCTTTCTAGCGAAATGCTGTTCTTTATCTTTTGTCTTAATTCCCCAATAGATGGAGGTTGAGTATCTAAACAGTGGAATGCAAATAGCCTACGTGATTGAAATAAAATAGGAAAAAAAAACATTTTCTCAATGATTTAGATGAAGGGGTTGAGGGTAAGCTGATTCAATTTGCTGATGACACAAAGCTACTTGGGATAGCTAACACTAGAGAAGAGAGAGAAAGGATTCAAAGAGATCTAAGCAAACTAGAACGGTGGGCATCAACTAACAGAATGGTTTATAACAGGGAGAAATGCAAAGTCCTACATCTGGGCAAGAAAAATGAAAAAAGCATCTACAGAATGGGTGGAATAGGGCTAATCAACAGCATATGTGAAAAAGACTTGGGTATACTAATAGATCACAGACTGAACCGGAGTCAACAGTGTGATGCAGCAGGAATAAAGGCAAACACAATTCTGGGCTGTATTAACAGAAGCATGAAGTCTAGATCACGTGAAGTCATTATTGCCCTCTACGTCTCTTTGATCAGACCTCATCTGTAATACTGGGCACAATATGTTATAAAAAAGACATCAACAAACCGGAGCAAGTCCGGAGAAGAGTGACCAGAATGGTGACCGGTCTGCAAACCATGTGCTATGAGGAGCAGTTACAGGATCTGGGAATGTTTAGCTTGCAAAAAAGAAGACTGAGAGGACACTTAAAAGCTGTATCAAGCAAAAAAGATCACCTGATGAAGGCGGAGTATCCGTTGAAACGCGTTGTAATTGTGACCCTGAATAAACAAAGTAAGCTTCTAAAAGTCCTGGCTCTTGTTTTCCTGCAGCGCCCTCAAAACCGCTAGTTTTATCTTTTTTGCCTGTCCAATACACCTCCGGTGAGCGGTGAGGTGCAGCGCTAAGGATCAGGAAGCCGCACTTGTTAACAAACAGCTGACTGAGTGTCAAGGACCTGCGGTGACATCAAAGACACGTGATACCCCTCATAGCCGGCTCCCTTGGTATCCAGGAAGTCGGAATTAAACGCGCGGTGCACGCTAAGCACCGGAGGCCTCTACACCTGGTTATGCAGGCTGCATAACCCGGCAAGGTTAGTAGGAGACATAAACATCTATACACCCCACATTAACTCACTGGATTTTACCCAGGAGCGCTCCTCTCTTTCTTTCTTATACAAATGTATCAAGGGCTGTCACACTGTAGAGAGATCAGCTTTATTCTCATTTGCACAAGGAAAGACTAGAAGCAATAGGATGAAAGTGAATAGGAGGAGACACAGATTAGATATTAGAAAAAAACGTTTTGACAGTGAGGAAGATCAATGAGTGGAACAGGCGGCCACGAGAGGTGGTGAGTTCCTCTTCAATGGAAATCTTCACACAGAGGCTGGACAGACATCTGTCTGAAATGATTTAGTGGATCCTGCTTTGAGAAGAGGGTTGGACCAGATCACCCAGGAGGTCCCTTTCAACTTCGCCATTCTATGAAACTATGATTCTAAGAATGGGGATCTGTTCTGTCCTCTAATAATCCCAAAAACACATATATAGGGATTTGGTAAAAGTCTCACCCCATATACCCTCTTTGTCAGGGAGAGAACGTACCTTCAGAAGGGGCCTATCTGTCTACACACCCACATCATCTGTTTCAGGTGCATCTCGCCAATCCCACATTTAAGGCCCCGTCCCACCTGGCCACATCGCCGCCGATTACATAGGCGACGTAGGGGCGTGGCCTATCTGCGGCGACATCGCCCCTGCGTCGCCTAATGTAAAGGGGCGATGTCGGCGGCTCTGACAGCTCACATGGTTTCACATCAGCGATGTGAAACCAGGCGGCCGATCTGGGGCGATGTGCACACATTGCCGCATGTAAACGGCCGCCGGCGAGCTGACAGGCGATGGAAGCCATAGGCTCCCATTGTCCTGCAGCACCACTGGGGTTTTGAGACACCTTGGCGGTGATGCCGCCTGTCAGCTCGCCAGGGCTTCGCCGGAGGTGTCGCCCCATGTAAATGGGAGACGGTGACGCTGGCAGGATGCCAAAAACATGCGCGCACCCGCCAGTCGCCACCAACATCTCTGGCGGCATCGGCAGGTGTAACGGGGCCTTAAGGGTTTCACCTGGATGCAAAATGTCCCCTCATATGAAGAAAGCTTGGAGTTTTACAAAATTCATGCACTAAATCTATTTTAGAGAGCACCTGGGCCTCACATGGTAACAATCTATGTGCAGTTTCTCTTCTCTACCCACATCCAGATCCCATCTATAATGACTATAAATGGGTGTTTGTCCAGCTGGGATGACAATAGATACTTATATGTAGTGGAAATTGCACGTTTTTCATGATCTGCAGAAGCCATAGCACCTATTATGAAATGGTCTTGTATGTCAGACTTTATTGAGCAGCAAAAGCATATCTAATGTGTAAATACTAATGAAAAGAGCCATGGGGTAAACTAAATTCTGCTTCAAGCTGTTGAAAGGTTTTGAAAATATAATTTGTTAACAACTGGTCTATCATACACATGCCCTTTTGCTCCTAACTACAAAAAAAAATTAGTTTAAAGAGCTCACCAAGAGGATATCAGTATATAGTTGGTTCATTCTGGGATACCTGTTAAGGTACCGTTACAAACTTCAATGTTGTAACGGTCTCACCAACGATCTCACGGGAGCGCGGTCGTTAGGACATCTTTTTGAGATCGTTGATGAGATGTCACACGTGTAGATATTGTGGACGATGCACCAACGATGTGGTGAGCAGCTATCGTTCACACAACCCAGACGAACGATCCTTGTTCACTATTGTGATTAGGCGAAGTCGTTAACAACATCGTTATCGCGGTGTCACACACAGCGATGCAGCAAGTTGGCTCAACGAAGATCGTCTGATTTGTTCTCAAATCTGCGATCAGCGATCCAATGATTTATTGTAGTCGTATCTCGGTGTCACACGCAACGACGTACTAACGATGGCGTTTGAACGACTCCAAACCCGTGACGTTTCAGCGATATCATTCACGATATCGTACTGTGTCCAAAGCTTTATATGTTAATGTTAGTGAGGGAGTGAGAGGGGTGAATGCACAGGGGTGAAGCCCATTGCCTATACATCTCTACTTTCCCACCTATGGAAATGTTAATGTTGGGTTGCAATAAATTACCACCCAGAATATACAGTCCACCTGCATCTTTATTGTGTTGAAGGGTCTCTAATTTTATTTGAGCATGTTACATGCACCATATTATTTCCCTACATGTGGCTTCTAATTTACAGAATATGGGGCAGGAAGCCAACAGGGAGCATTGTACAACATATACAACAATGGAAGCCTGAGGATCACCTTGATAATATTACCCCAGCCTATACTTGACAGAGGGAGTCTGGACTGGACAACGTCTTTACTTTTGTTCTAAACTGTTCCAACGATGGGATTGTTTTAATTTTAATGAAGTTAGGTTTTTGTGCTTTAATTTTTTTCTTTTATCTTTTACTTTCATGTTTTTAAACATGTCTTTCTAACTTTTTTGTTAAGTTTAACTTTTTTCTGGCTCCACTAGGGGACTCAAACATGTATAAGATTGATAACCTATATCATATACCCCAATACATCTGTATTGCTGTATATTCTTGCGTATGCCTTTCTGACTTATGGACAACTGGGTGTACTAAGATGGCCGACCAAGGTGGCCATTGTTAGGCCATGACTAGACATGAGCAAATCTTTTGAAGTTCAGGTTTGGACAGTGCAGCCAAACTTTTTGCTGTACTGTTCATGACTCTAAACTTGACCCGAATCCCAACAGAAGTCACTGATTGGCAGTTCAGCTCTCTATCCACATACAGTAGCAGTAAGTAAAACACTTCTAGGAATGGGAAAGCATTTGTTTTTCCTTAAATTCATTTTGGACACACACTAAACCCAAAGACTGTTCTTTTAAGCCTGTACCCGACCACAGCGATACTTGCTCCAGTGCTTGCAAATGTAAAGCACGCAAACCCCAAACCTGAATAGGTTTGCTCAACACCGGGATGTTCGGCAACCCAAACTGAACCGAACCTTGAAAGGTTAGCTCATCTCAAGCCATGACTACCATGAAAACCCATCAGCGGATGGAAAAAGCAATAGAGGATTCTCTAGGCATCTAAAAGGTGATCTTGGATGTTGTCTTGGATGTGAGTTCTCTTGAATGACAAAAGTTGCAATGGGAAATGGACAAGTATTTGGAGCCGTTGAACCCTGGTACATCCCATAAGCCAATATGTTCATAATTGAAAACTATAACACACAGATATATAAGATTTAGTATTAGGGGGATGAGGATACTTAATTTACATATGTTTTGCTTAAATTACATAAACCCTGCACAAGAAATAGTTTTAAAACTACATGTCTGAATCCAACCTCAAAGATGTTTCCAAAGAAGAGGGTTACTGCCATTTTTTACATGTCCGCCTAATAACAGTACCTTCGCGGGAGTGTAAGACTTAGCTTCCGCTTTATTAAATGTAACAAATTAAATGTGTTTGATTTTCATCTAAGCAGTAACACAGCTTATTTTACACTATGACACTAAAACCTTTTATGTCTGGACTGGTAAAAACATTGAACAATGACCTTTGTTGCAAAAGAAAGCATGAAAAGCAGAAATCTTCCAGTTATTATTGACATACATCTATTATGTCTTGTAAGAAAGAAGTAGCGATTTGTGAACCTTGATAAGACTCTACATGAAAGCCTTTGATAGAGAAACATGACAGTATCGCTGGGGCATGCAGTCTTTGCAGTTGCACTTTGCGAAACAAGCGGAATAATTAAAAGACTTCAGAATTATATTGATTGCGCTCCTTTTGTTTGGAACGGAGTCGAGGAAACAAAGCAAATGTAACAGAAAGAAGTGAAAATAAATGCAGCTGAAACTCGGCTCTTCCGTGCAGTCAATAAATAGTTGTATTAGAGTCTAATTCTCCAAACTTGCACTTAAATGCTGGGTTTGCAACACGAAAGCTGATCGCCAGTTGTTTAACGGTCTGGTGAGAAAGTCCTTCCACTATTCCACGTGCACGGAACAATTGTTAGTATATTTGTTCTGTGCACATAGAATATTGTTATCACATGATTACACAACCATAATTTTTAAGTTTTCTCAAAGGGGTTGTCCATCTGAAGTGACAAGTCTGCAGTCACTCTATGTGTAATCTATGTTACTGCAGAATTGTGAATCATCACGTCTCATGGCACTTCGAGAATTCACTGGGGTCAGAGCAGAGAATGGCAGACATACAGTGTTGGCCAAAAGTATTGACACCCCTGCAATTCTGTCAGATAATACTCAGTTTCTTCCTGACAATGATTGCAATCACAAATTCTTTGGTATTATTATCTTCATTTCATTTGTCTTGAATGAAAAAATACAAAATAGAATAAAGAAAAAAGCAAAACATGGATCATTTCACACAAAACTCCAAACATGGGCCAGACAAAAGTATTGGCACCCTCAGCCTAATACTTAGTTGCACAACCTTTAGCCAAAATAACTGCGATCAACCGCTTCCGGTAACCATCAATGAGTTTCTTACAATGCTCTGCTGGAATTTTAGACCATTCCTCTTTGGCAAACTGCTCCAGGTCCCTGATATTTGAAGGGCGCCTTCTCCAATTTGCAATTTTTAGATCTCTCCACAGGTGTTCTATGGGATTCAGGTCTGGACTCATTGCTGGCCACCTTAGAAGTCTCCAGTGCTTTCTCTCAAACCATTTTCTAGTGCTTTTTGAAGTGTGTTTTGGGTCATTGTCCTGCTGGAAGACCCATGACCTCTGAGGGAGACCCAGCTTTCTTACACTGGGCCCTACATTATGCTGCAAAATGTGTTGGTAGTCTTCAGACTTCATAATTCCATGCACACGGTCAAGCAGTCCAGTGCCAGAGGCAGGAAAGTAACCCCAAAACATCAGGGAACCTCCACCATGTTTGACTGTAGGGACCGTGTTCTTTTCTTTGAATGCCTCTTTTTTTCTCCTGTAAACTCTATGTTGTTGCCTTTGCCCATAAATCTCTACTTCTGTCTCATCTGACCAGAGAACATTCTTCCAAAACGTTTTAGGCTTTCTCAGGTAAGTTTTTGCAAACTCCAGCCTGGCTTTTTTATGTCTCGGGGTAAGAAGTGGGGTCTTCCTGGGTCTCCTACCATATTGTCCCTTTTCATTCAGACGCCGACGGATAGTACGGGTTGACACTGTTCTACCCTAGGACTGCAGGGCAGCTTGAACTTGTTTGGATGTTAGTCGAGGTTCTTTATCCACCATCCGCACAATCTTGTGTTGAAATCTCTCGTCAATTTTTCTTTTCCGTCCACATCTAGGGAGGTTAGCCACAGTGCCATGGGCTTTAAACTTCTTGATGACATTGCGCACGGTAGACACAGGAACATTCAGGTCTTTGGAGATGGACTTGTAGCCTTGAGATTGCTCATGCTTCCTCACAATTTGGTTTCTCAAGTCCTCAGACAGTTCTTTGGTCTTCTTTCTTTTCTCCATGCTCAATGTGGTACACACAAGGACACCGGACAGAGGTTGAGTCAACTTTAATCCATGTCAACTGGCTGCAAGTGTGATTTAGTTATTGCCAACACCTGTTAGGTGCCACAGGTAAGTTACAGGTGCTGTTAATTACACAAATTAGAGAAGCATCACATGATTTTTCTAACAGTGCCAATACTTTTGTCCACCCCCTTTTTATGTTTGGTGGAATTAGATCCAGTTTGGCTTTAGGACAATTCTTTTTGTGTTTTTTCATTGAAGACAAATTAAATGAAGATAATAATACCAAAGAATTTGTGATTGCAATCATTTTCAGGAAGAAACTGAGTATTATCTGACAGAATTGCAGGGGTGGCAATACTTTTGGCCACAACTGTACAGTGGGGGAAATAAGTATTTGATACACTGACCATTTTGCAAGTTTTCCTATCTGCAAAGAATCAAGAAGTCCATAATTTTCATCATCAGTACACTTCAACTGTGAGACACAGAATCTAAAAAGAAAATGTCAGAAAATCACAGTTTTAAATTGCATTTTATTGCATGAAAAAAGTATTTGATCACCTACCAACCAGCACGAATTCTGACTCTCACAGACCTGTTTTCTTTAAGAAGCCTCCTACTCTGCACTCATTACCTGTGTTAATTGCACCTGTTTGAACTCGTTACCTGTAAAAGACACCTGTCCACACACTCAATCAATCACACTCCAATCTCTCCACCTCGGCCAAGACCAAAGAGCTTTCTAAGGACACCAGTGACAAATTGTAGACGTGCACAAGGTTGGGATGGACTACAGGACAAGCAGCTTGGTGAGAACGCAACAACTGTTGGCGCAATTATTAGACAATGGAAGAAACAAAAGATCACAGTCAATCTTCCTCATATCTGTGTAGTAATATACGGCATTCCGAAACGTTAGTGCTGGTGTCCAAGTAGGGTTCCAAACCTTAGTGCACAGTTACTGTAACCAACTAATCACTCAAAACATTTCTTTGCAATTTTTAATAGTGAAAATATGAAATCCAACAGCAAATAACAGTTTTAACCTTTCAGTCACATGACCTTCGTCCGATACAGTGCTGAAGTGTGGGAGAAGCTGTGAGCTGTGAGTATATACCCACAATGTAATTAGAAGATGATTCTGGATAGAGGCATCAGGGGTAAATGGAAGTCATCAGGAGTGTATATGATGGTAACATAGTCACAGAAGAAAGGATCCACACAATGCAGCGGCGTATCTAAGGGGGTGCAGCGGATCCTTTGCCCGGGCGCAACTCAGAGGGTGCCAGCGTGGTGCACAAAGTGTGAAAGAAGGACTGGTGTGGCCGGAGGATGACATCACATGAGCAGCCGCAGTGAGGAGACGCTCTACCCGTAAACTCTATGATAAGTTCCGGGGTGGGCGGGGCTTGTGAGGCCGATATCCGCCATCTTACTGGAGGCAGAAGATCAACAGATGGGAGAGGACACTCTCAGGGGAGGAGATATAGCCAGAGAGGACAGGGAAACACGGGGACGGTAATGAGTATAACACACAGGATGAGGGGACTGTAATGAGTGTGACACACGGGGATGAGGGATCGTAAGGAGTGTGACACATGGGGATGAGGGGACTGTAATGAGTGTGACACACGGGGAATGAGGGGACTGTAATGAGTGTGACACAAGGGAGATGAGGGACGGTAATGGTGTCACACATGGAGGATGTGGAGACGGGAATGAGTGTGACACACGGGCATGGGGGGACGGGAGTGTGAGTGTGATGGGGGGGGGCGCCAAAATAAATCTTTGCCCCGGTGCCAGAAACCTAGTTACACTGCTGACACAAGGGAACAATTCCATCTAATTTCCACTTAATTATCTGTCATACAACAACATGAAACTCCTATCAGGTATCATAGCCTCAAATCTACAGAGCCATATGAAGCAGAACATACTACATACCAGCTTAGAAAGCATTGGGAACACAGAGGCAACTGCTTGTGCATAGAGTAAGCAATTAAGACTCAAAATCCAGACCAATCTAAGGTCAGCCTGGATTGACTATAAAAAAGCCTATAACTCAGTGCCACACACATAGATCTGTGAATGCTTGGCTCTCTACAATGTCAACTGGAAATTAGGAACCTGCCTTCGAAACTCAATGGGGCTATGGAGGACTACACTGGAAGCTAACTCAAGACAAATAGCACAAGTGGTCAACAAATTCTGGATATATCAAGGTGATAAACTATCCCCTTTGCTGTTCTGCATAGGCTTCAATCCCCTTGATCAGACCATTACAGAGTCTGGCTATAGAACAAGTTAAAAAATGGAAGTACCGTCATCCAACCTTCTCTACATTGATGACATCAAGTTGCATGCAAAAAGCGAATGAGATATCGGATCACTGATCTACCTGACAAGGATCTAGAGTGAAGACATCAGGATGTCCTTCGGACTATGGAAGTGCAGCCAGATGGTAATAAAGAGAGGCAAAGTAGTCAAGACTTATGGAGTGGAGTTTATGGTAAGACACATAGCAGCTGCAAAGACCCCTGCTACTAGTACATCGGCATCCCAAGTGAATATCATAAACATGATAAAGAGGCAAGAAAAGTAACAACATCCAAATGCTATCATTTCTAGATGGTTTTTTTTTTAATAGAAAGGTGGTTGGCGCCAGTGGCGGACCTTCAGCCTGTCGGGCACTGGTTTAGCCTTAGGTGAGGACTGGGGGGGGGGGTAGTGGCGGCATCAGGCGTGGGGGGGTGCTGGCAGGGGGAGCGTGCAGCTCTTACCTGCGCCGCATTGTAGATCTGGGTGCCAGGGCTGGAGAAGAGAGAAGGGGCAGGATCAGCCGCCGGAAACAGGAAGCTTCCCTCAGTTAACCCCCTCTCCTCTGACACAGGGACATGGGGGTCGGCTGGGGGCCCCCTGCAGGCTTGAGGGGCCCCCTACCCGGTTGGGGCCCTGGTGCAGCTGAACCAGCTGCACCACGGTAGGTCCGCCCCTGGTTGGCACCCCATGTAAATGTTTGACTCAGTCTACAGAAAAGCTAAAATAATCTTTGGGTTCAGAGCATGTGATTTCTAAGTAGTACAAGAACTGGAACAACAAGAACACGTTAGGCCTGAAAAAGTATCATTTTTAAAGGAGTTTCGACTGCATTAAGAACAAATAATACTTTGGTAATATTAATGTAAAAAATAAATTATTTCTCTGTCTTCAAGCTCCAAAAATCAAGTGGACAAAGCATAAAAGCAGGTAATTCTGATATCAAAGACATTTTATACTGTTTACAAGTTCCTTTTAGAACAGAAGTAACGCACCATGTTTAATGTTGCACCATCCATTATCCAAGTTCTATTTGATGTTGAACTCCCGCAGCTTTATGTAAAAACAGGCACTACTATCATACCTACACAAAGAAGACTTCTGATTTTTTAACGAGCAGAAAATAATTAATGAATAGAAGAAAAGGTTTTGTGAGCAATCACACAGGAGTGTATTAGCAACAAGAATTCTGGTACAAGAGGCACTAGGTGGAAGCATGTTCTACTTTTCTCCAATGGCGATTTAGATGATGTAAATAGAAGTGCATTAAGTTTGCCTATTGGTAGTTTTATAGATGAAAGGCTAGGGTCTGACTTGCAGCATGCATTTGCTAAATACCTGCGTTATTTTCATGCGCAAATGTGTAAAAACGCATGCGTTAACGCACCCATAGACTCCAATGCAAAAAAGGCATTGCAAAAGTGCTATGCATTTGACGCTATGCGTTTTTGGTAGTGCACCAAAAAATGCGTTTTTGGACCCGTTTTTTTAACATGAGACTCTATGGGAAACACATGCGTTAACACATGATACATAGTTTCCATTCTCAGTTTTGTTGGCGTATTTCAACATATAGAAATATTTGTTGCATGTCTTTGATCTTTAGAAATGCCTTCCTGGTCTTTCCACTAAGGTGTTTGTTTTCTATCTCTGTATATGTTTTGGTAATATAGTTATTTTTCTGCTTGAATGGCTCTATTTAATCTTATGCTAAGGCTGCCTTCACATTTGCGGACCCCTCTGCAGCGTTCTGCGGAGGGGATCCGCAATGTGACCGCAGCACCGCAAGCCCCTATCTTTATAATGGGAGCGCAAGGTGCTGCGCTTGACTGCGCAAGACCAGGCGCACACATTCACTGCCACATGTGATCAGTGCACAGGCGTATGCCTGCGCACAAATTACACACTCTCGTCCGCACCAGGGACGCAACATGTCACGTCCCTGGTGCGGACGAGACTGCGATTTGTACGCAGGCATCCGCCTGCGCACAGATCACATATGGCAGTGAATGGGTGTGCACGGTCATGCGCAGACCTGCGCATGACCGTGCATTCCCACTATAAAGATAGGGGCTGGTGGCGGCTGCAGACAGCTTGCGGATTCCCTCCGCAGGACGCTACGGAGGGTCGGCAAATGTGAAGGCAGCCTAATATTGGCTTTGTCCAACTTGTTCCCTTTTACCTTTGCCATTCATCTTTCTTTGATGATCTTTAGTGACACTCCTGTAAACCATGGCTGTGAGGGTCTGTTCTGCCTCATTTTTATTGTCATTAAAAAAAATACAATAATGTCATTGTTATTATTGTATTTTTATTTATTTGATCCGACGACCCTGTGATGTGTGATTGACTTCCAACCTGCCATCATGTGTGTAAAACAAATAAATAATGGAAAAAAATGCGTAGGGCTTTGCTGAATTATTCATTCTTAGTACAGATAAAGTGGACAGCTGCGAGCTGCCACCCTCAACTGCCTCTTTTACCTTGTCTGGCTAACAAAAATGCACAGGGCTTCGCCCTAATTTTAATTGCCAGCCAAGGTAACACTTGTCAGCTCGGGGTGGTATTCTCAGCTGGGTGGGGCATGTCATTATTGGACCCCCCTGCTATAGAATAGCAGTCTGCAGCCGCCCCAGAAATTGGTGCATTCATAAGAATCACCAATTCCTGGTGCTTTACCCAGCTCTTCCAGTTGCCCTGGCACAGTGACAAACTGGGTAATAAGAGGGGTAAATGCCAGCTTTGTATTGACAGCTGGCATTAAGCCTGAGATTCATAATGCGGGGCAAATGTTAGACCTGGCCATTAGGAATCTCGAGTAAATAATAAAGAAGACGCAACATAGAGAGAAAACATTTTATTATTATTATTATTTATTTATATAGCGCCATTATATTCCATGGCACTTTACATGCTAAAAGGGGCAGACTAGAACAAGTAACATAGTAACAATACAAGTAACAATAAATGTGGACAATTCGGTTGTACAGATACAAGAGGGGAGAAATCCTGTCCGCGAGGGCTCACAGTCTACGAGGGCGGGTTGGGATACAGTGGGAGGGGGAAGTTCCAGTCATGAGGCGGTGCGATGGACCGGGTCTTATTGCAGGTGGTAGGCTTGGCGGAACAGGTGGGTCTTCAGGCTTCTTTTGAAGGTTCCCAGGGTAGGAGAATGTCTAATGTGTTGGGGCAGTGAGTTCCAGAGTATGGGTGAAGCACAGGAGAAATCCTGTATGCGGTTGTGCGAAGAAGAGATGAGGAGGGAGTAGAGGAGGAGATCTTGGGAGGATCGCTGGTTGCGTGAGGGTAGGTATCGGGAGACCATGTCAGAGATGTATGGAGGGGACAGGTTGTGAATGACTTTATTAGAAATAAATACACAAACACATTTTTTTACTCCATCTTTGTTACGCATAACCATCCTCAATCCTTTACGACGTCTTCTTTTGGCCAGCCACATCACAATCTGAGCTCTGCTTTATTGGAGGCTGTGGTAAAAAACAAAACATCTTGTCACCACTGCCTCCAAACAGTGAATGAATGAGCCGTGAGCCGTCCAGTAAGTGGTCAGATAGGTATGGTCCGCTCTGCTCAATACAAAATTGACAAGACGTCCAAGTTAAGGTAATCAGTGTCTTTATTCCATGCCCTACGCGTTTCAAAGCCATCCCAGCCTCTTCCTCAGAAGAAACACTATCGATAATGACAATGTCAGGTAAGTGGTGACTTACTGTGAGGTCACCTGTGGACAGCTCAGATGCCATAGTAACCCCTACAGTTAGCAGCCACCATGGTTACCTTAACTGTGTTCTCATGTGACCTCAGTGTCTCACCGCTTACCAGACCGCAGCTCTGTCAGAGACACAGCCTTTAGTCAGGTGATGCGATTGCCATGCCCGGTGATCTGGTCAATATAGTAATCACGTCACCTGACCGGGTTAGGTCAATGATCCAGTCACAATAGTAATCTCATCACTGGACTGGATCAAATCTGGTCAAGTGATACGATTACTATGATAATATTTCACTACTCGCTCATCCCTACTTTTATTATGACCAAGGATTTGTGCCAGATCAGAACCCCAAACTTTAGACAGTGCATTTCGGGGTGACTGCCCCTCATCAGTGTAGTGTGGTGGAATTCTGATCTGGCTGTATGAGAATGCAGATGAAGTCCTTGGAGCCTCGGTTAAGAGTCTACAACATGGACACCAGCCAGTTATCCCACCAGGGAAGGACCTAGCCCAGGGTATTAGTAGCCCTTAAGTCACTTTCCAGCCCTTGCGAGCTTGAAGATATGGCCAGGGGTTTACCATGGACTAGGTATCCAACCACAGACAGCTGTTTCGGGGTTGTTGCCCCTCATCAGTGTGGCGCAGGATTCTGGCTGGGTGGGAGCAATGCTTGATAGACCAACATCACAAAGCAACCACTGACCTTGTGGAGACCAGTGGAGGATAACACTGCGAGCACCAGTTAAAGCACTCAAACACCGTGAAACCCAAGGTGCATTGCTCCCTAGAATTTGAGTATGCAGATGAAGTCCATGGAGCCTCAGTTAAGAGTCTACAACATTGACACCAGCCAGTTATCCCACCAGGGAAGGACTTAGCCCAGGGTATTAGTAGTCCTTAAGTCACTATCCAGCCCTTGCGAGCTTGAAGATATGGCCAGGGGTTTACCATGGACTAAGTATCCAACCACAGACAGCTGTTTCAGGGTTGTTGCCCCTCATCAGTGTGGCGCAGGATTCTGGCTGGGTGGGAGTGACTTAAGGGCTACTAATACCCTGGGCTAGGTCCTTCCCTGGTGGGATAACTGGCTGGTGTCCATGTTGTAGACTCTTAACCGAGGCTCCATGGACTTCATCTGCATATTCAAATTCTAGGGAGCAATGCACCTTGGGTTTCACTGTGTTTGAGTGCTTTAACTGGTGCCTGCAGTGTTATCCTCTGCTGGTCTCCACAAGGTCAGTGGTTGCTTTGTGATGTCTGGCTGTAAGAGAGGCTGAGACAAGGTCCGGGGAACTAGCTATTTTCCTCATGGAGAGGAAATACATTTTCCCCCTATCTCTGACCAGCTTCCCTGTCCCTGCTGAAGAAAAGCCTCCCCTCAGCATGATGCTGCCACCACATGCTTTCACATTACCTTAAATACACTATCCCCATTTTTGGCTTTCCACCATACATAGCATTTTGCATTCAGCCCCAAAAATTATACTATGGTTTCATCTGACTAGAGCACCTTTTTCCACCTGCTAGCTGTGTCCCTAAATGGCTTTTTGCAAACTGTCTGGGACTGGCTTACATTAAAAAAATGTCTTTTGTCTTTCCACTCTTCCATAAAGTGGAGTATATGACAATTAGTTGTCTTGTGGACAGATTCCCTCACATTAGCTGTGATCTCTGTAGCTTCTCCAGAGTGACCATGGGCCTCTTGGCTGCTTCTCTAGTTACTGCTGTCCTTGCTTGAGATGTCAGTTCAGTTGGATGGCCATGTCTTGGTAGGTTTACAGTTGTGTCATACTTCTAATTTTGGATGATGATTTGAACAGTGCTGCATGAGATATTAATTTTTTTTTATAACCTAACCCTGCCTTAGTCTGATCCACAACTTTATCTTTGACCTGTCTGAGATGTTCCTTGGTTTCCATGATGCTGTTTGATCCTTAATGATTTCAAAAAAACCTCTGAGACCTTCACAGAACAACTGTAGTTATACTGAGAATAAATTCCATTCCACACAGGAGGACTTAATCTACTAATTAGGTGATTTCTGAAGGTAATTGGTCATTCAGGGATGTATTTAGGAGTATGAGACTACAGGGGCTGTATACATATGAACATCACGATATTCAGAAATACCATGTATCATTTCCTTTACACTTCAATACTTGGTACTTAGCCATGAAAATAGAATGACCATCTCACCGGCTATAGCTCATATTATGAGTAAGACCTCCAAAAGGGTCGAAACGCGTCAATACTGATGAATTTTTACTTTTCAAATAAACTTCAAGATTTTATGATGACGTAGAGCTGGACATTCACTTTTTACAAGCCTCACTACTTAGCCACATAAATCCCAAATACATTACATTTACGTTTGTGAGTGTAACATGAAAAATGTGGCGGCACAGTATGTGTATAGTCCAGAATAGTGTATGAAGACAGCATTCCCCATGACTACAGAAACCAATATTTTAACCACAGTTAGCATTTAAAACTCAACTAGTTTATGTGCAAGATAAATGATCACAGAATGTGAAACAGTATGCGGACCACAGGACTCCTTGTGAACAAGTCTGTCTTTAATTCCACCACTTCATCTCCACAGTAAAAATCAACCCCCAGCTGTGAAGTGCCATAAAGAGATATCAAAAGAGCGCTACAATCAGAATCAATTAACCATGAGAGCATATATGACCAACAGTAAGAGCATATATGATCAAACATAAAAACACAGACATTTCAATAAGTTACTGGAAACGGACAGCTTTTAAGGGTGTGTTCACACCTGTGGAAATGGTATGCTAGTGCAATTTCATAAAACCGCAACCATGTTAAACTATGCTAGAAGGGCGACAGGGCCTGAAACGTTGCACACTGCACTTGATGGCCTAGTGCTGCATTCCTTTTTGGTATGATAGATAGATAGATAGATAGATAGATAGATAGATAGATAGATAGATAGATAGATAGATAGTAGAATAGGTAAATCAGGCTTACCAGTGTCCCGCTACTGCTTCTGGGGCCGGCCATTAAGCTTCATGCGTATTCACTGTGTTGACCAGCAACAGACAATTACAGACGATCCACACTGTGTGAGAGCATCTGTGAATGGCTGTTGCCATCTGACGGCATTTCCTCAATCTGGACGGTGATTGTACTTGGTTGCCATACACATTAGTGTATGGAAACCAACTTCCCATCACACTGTGTTAAATAAATAAATAATAAAAATGTGTGAGGCTTCACATTATTTTTCGGTGTAGCCCAGTGAAAGTGGACAGTTGCGAGCTGCCAACCTTAGCTGTGTAATTTTACCTCACCTGGAAAAAAAAAATGCAAGGGCTCCATCCTATTTTTAATTGACAGCCAAGGTAAATCTAGGCAGCAGAGAGTTGGTAGTCTCAGTGGGATGAGGGCCCATTGTTTTAGGCCCCCCCACGTTAAAGAATAATAGCCCCCAGCCACCCCTGAAAATGATGCATTCATCATAGATCCATTTCCAGGCACTTTACCAGGCTCTTCCAGCAGCCCTGGTGGTGGTGGCACACTGGGTAATAAGGGATTAATATCAGCTTTGTCTTGCCAGCTGGTATTAAGCCCTGAGGTTCTTAATGTCAGGCCAAGTTAAACTGGCCATCAAGAATCTCAAATAAATGGTTCAAAATGACACAACAAAGAGACAAATCATTTTATTCAAAATAAAAACACAGATTCACTTACTGACCCCATCTTTATTACCCCCTCTACCATTCTCACAGTGAACACAGACCACGAGGAGAAAATGTGCTTTGCTCATCCCCGCGGCCTTTTATGTAGCAGAGCTGCATGTGTCAAGCATCATAGATGGGTATGACAATGGAGGAGGTAATAAAGATTGGGTCAATAAGTGTCTCTGTGTTTTTATTTTTTTTAAAATAGTATCTCCGGAGCATGCACATCATTTTTGGTCCTGTGCATTGTGGGGAATTATTGGCTGTACAAGCCAGCTTCAGAATGCACACTGTCCATGCTCCGGAGCCAGCCAGTATACCTAATACACCACCACACTCCGGAGCCAGCCAGTATACCTAATATACCACCACACTGCGCAGGACCAGAAATGATGCACGCCTGCACATCATACCAGGAAGGAACCACCTACCGATTTGAAACTTAGGACCACGTTTCTGAATAAATTATCACGCCCACCGGGGTGTGATACTACGGGGCAAGGGGGTAGAATGGTTCTCTCTAAGGCTGGGGTCACACTTGGCATGAGTTTTTTTAGTGACTTAAAAAACCTCATGCGTTTTTACATGCGTTTTTTCATGTCATCATGAGTTTTTTAAGGTGTCTGATGGCACCCTGCGTTTTTGCATGCATTTTTAAATCTGCACCAAAAAATAGTGCATGTACTATTTTTTGGTGCTGTTTTATAAATGCATGCGTTTTTTTAACATGGGCCCCTATGGAAAAACGCATGCAAAAACGCATGGTACATTAGTACTATTTAGTGCCATCCAAAAACGTATGCGTTTTCCATAGGAGCCCATGTTTAAAAAAATGCATGCGTTTTTGGATGCCACTAAAAGGTACTAATGTACCATGCGTTTTTGCATGCGTTTTCCATAGGGGCCCATGTTAAAAAAAATGCATGCGTTTTTGGATGCCACTAAAAGGTACTAATGTACCATGCGTTTTTGCATGCGTTTTCCATAGGGGCCCATGTTAAAAAAAATGCATGCGTTTTTGGATGCCACTAAAAGGTACTAATGTACCATGCGTTTTTGCATGCGTCTTTGATGTCAGCTAATCACATAATAGCAAAAACGCACACAAAAACGCATGGTACTGTCACACATGCGTTTTTGATATTTAGACATGCGTTTTTGCTACTAGGGCATGCGTTTTTTAACATGGGGCCTATGGGTGCGTTTTTTACATGGTTTTTGGTCTCCAAAAAACTCATGGAAAAAACGCAAGTGTGACCCCAGCCTAATTGATAATATTTCACATTATCTTGTATGCTTTTGCCTGATCTACTCATGGATCCCCAAAGCCATTTCTGAGATTCTTTGGCTGCTGAGAATCTTCCCTTATGTTCACCTCCGTTTTTTTTTTATATATATTTTATATAAGGTATTACAAAACAGTACATGAAAGGGACAAAAGTAAAATCTTTTGCACATTAGAGTCATTAACATTCAATTATTAACGAGGGAAGAAACCATACCTTGTTCCATTTATCCTTATTTTACCACTCACCTTCTATTTTTTTTGTTTTGTTCATGTATATTGTAATGCATATGTTTCTTGTCTAATGTTATATTATATATGTAATAAATATTGAATTTTTTCTGCCACAAATGCCTTTGGCCTAGTGCACATCTATGCGCCGATGCGTTTAGCAGTGCATTGCTCTAGCGCAGGTGCAAGCGAAGGCGCTATCACAGCCCAGCGCAGCCAAGCGCATCGGCACACAGATGAAGCGCATTGCTAGCGCCGCCATTACCTTCTAGGGCAGAGCGCAGGAGACCGCATCCTGGAAGCGCAAGTGTGACAGGTCCTGAATCACAGCGCATGCGCTAGTCTAGACGCACCGGAAACGCGTCATGTTACTCAATCTGATTGTTAGGTCTCTCCTATAGCAAGAGACCTGCAATCACATGCAGAGGAGCTGGAAAAAGGCAGCCATGGTCAAAGCTGAACTAGTCTCTAGTTATGGTCTCCAGCCAGATTTCGAAAGCATATTTTCTCCGGAACTCTCCGACAATCATGCAGCCAGGCTCTGATTCCTGCTGCCGACAGTTTGGGCATCATAAAACCGGAGACAAGTTCCCTTTAAGGGCCGCTTCACACTGCGGCGTGATCCGGTCCGGTTCCGTCCGGGATGACCCAGACAGCCGCGGACCGGATCTGCACACAGGACTGGGGGGCTATAATGCCCTCCGGTCCGGTGTGCAGCGCACGCAGCTGCAGCCGCTGACAGGTCAGGACCGCGGCGCCCGTGATCCTGACTTATCAGCAGTTCCCCTGCGTGCGCTGCACACCGGACCGGAGGGCATAATAGCCCCCCAGTCCTGTGTGCAGATCCGGTCCGCGGCTGTCTGGGTCATCCCGGACAGAACCGGACCGGATCACGCCGCAGTGTGATGCGGCCCTTAGTAATCTATAGGCAGCATTGTTGTGTTGCATTTGGGTAGGAAACATTACAAAGTTGAAAGGGTACTTTTTTTCTTTCTTTACAAAATTCCAGCAAAAACATCATTGTATCCGGAAAAGCACAGATTCCTCAACCTTTTGTCATCTTTTTCTGTTGAGAACACCACTTGTGTACAGTCAACCACTCGTCAATCTTTAGCGTCTTTCCTTACACAAGCTCAAGTTGTTTCTTGTTTTTTTCTTGTTTTTTTGCTCACAACAGGCTTTATATTGCAAAACTATTAAGCTACTTTAACCACACTTTAAGCCAGCAACCTTTTAATAAGACATTAGGAACCTTTTGCTTCCCACTGTCACTATTCGCACTAGGAAGTTTATGTGAACTAGATATACAATATAATTAAAATTGCCGGAGACTTTAATCTGTAGCTTTACCCTTTTTGAATGACTGTTACATTTTGTTTCACACTGAGAGGCTTTTTACAAAAGGGAAGAAAATCTGTTCTACTTTAATTCTACCTTTTGGCCACATGATAGGTTAACGAAAGTTCACCTACCATTCAAAAAGGAATTGGTTTGAAAGCCTAGACACAATGCCCTTTACACGTTATAGTCGGCGTCATTAAGCTGGGGAAAATGCCACTCTTTTCTTGAGTTTCACTTATAAAAGTCAAGCCGGCTGCACCTGCAAAAAATAGTAACTTTAGGAGGATATGAGAAAAGTTTACAAGTAAATGAGACAAGAGCATGACATTTAAAAGATGTTACTAGACAATGACGCATAGAGTGGATTGGGTGAGGCATCCCATAAGTCAACGTAAGAAAAATGAAGTTTTGTTATAGATAGAGCGGTAAGGCTAGGGTTGCACCAGCGCTAGGACTCCGTTCAGGGGGTTCCATTTTGAAAAATAGAATTTGGCAGCATTAACACAGTGTTACCGTAAAGGAAAGACTGCGTTAACGCTGACAGTACATTCCTATGGGTGACGGAACCCCGAGCGCAGGTCAAACGCCGGCATTTACATGCCGGAGTTTGACATCTCACGCTATTTCCAAGCGCATCACATGACGCACAAGCCCGCGTCATGTAATGCACTTGGAAATAGTGCGAGGTTTCAAACTTTGGCACTTAGATGCCGGCGTTTGACCTGAGATCGGGGTTCCGTCACTCATAGGAATGTACTGTCAGCGTTAACGCAGTCTTGCCTTTACGGTAACACTGTGTTAATGCTGCCAAATTGTATCTGACAGACTTAAGAAGGGTCAGGCAAGGGGATGCCTGGCAGTTGAGAGGTAGCCACTGCAGCCTGAACAGCAGGAGTAGAATAATATAGATTAATAAACAGCCAGGAAGTAGATGCCAGACTAAGCATATGCCATCGATAATGGTGCTGCATTGCGGTGTAGAAAATAGCTAATGGATAGATAGACAGATGGTATGTCCGATCTGGTCAATGACACCAGCCATCAGTAAACGAAAGTTGTCACTGATTTATTCTGACAAGTATAAGGTTTATTTTGCCCAAAAATAAAGTCATCCAGAATTTTCTGGCCATTGTTGCTCACAAAGATTCCCAGCTGTATTTGCATCCATCAAAACAGTGTAACTGTAGACCCCTACAATATCACTGAATCAGCCAGAGTTCTATAAAGGAGCTTGATGCTCAATCCCTAGACAAGATTACCTTAGGGTGAGATCACCGGCAGACACAGACGAAAAAGAGCCCCTGTGCAAGAACAATATGCAGACCTTTACCTGCCCAAGAGCCCATCAAAATACACAATCCCATCAGCTTTAAAGTTAGGAATGGTCCCTGCAACCCTGTGGGCTCCAGTGCAGCCCTATACAATATACAAGCTGCACCAGGGATATGTCCACCCCATGGTGAGATAATAATCTTTATTTATATAGGCCAACATATTCCGTAGTGCTTCACAATACAGAGGTTCATATTTAAACAATATTATTCATGGTCCTATTTCTGCAGGTTCCAATATACCCCACAATACACATACTGAGCATACAAGTTCATTATTTGTTGCTAGTTATGCACAGTATAAGTAACAAAGCCCTCTCATATACTATATTTTTCCCTAAATGTTTATATATATGCATGTAGTGTAGTGTGTGTGTATTTATATACTCACCTATCGCCATCTTCTCTGGTAGCCAGTGCCAATCTGGTCCTCTTCTCAGTGGTGTTACTGCTCTTCAGGCATGCCAGTCACTCTATGCATTATAAGTGAGCTGGAAGCTCTTTTACAATGTAAATATAGGTAGCCTCATTCTCACTTTCCTTAGGTTTACATTGTAAAAGTCACTTCCAGGTGTCATAGATGCGGTGTGACCTGAAGAGTCTGAAAAGCCAAGATGAACTGTAAAGAGAGGAGAGAAAGCGCAATAGGGTTTTATCTTGACGACAACTGTTATGTGAACAATTGTCACTGCTCACCTGGTACGGTGTTGTGTCACCCACAACCGGTATGAAGGTATGTAATGGCTGCCGCAGGACCCACACTCCATTTGCAATAGTAGTGGTCAAAAACAAACCGAGGAACCGGACAGTGCTTCCTGGATCCGCGCTGCTCACACAATGAAACAGGTTAGAACCACAGTTACATAGTACCTAATGTTGGCTCTCAGAGGAAGGAGTTGGGATATAACTCCGAAACACATCAAAAGGATTGGAGTATAAGCCGTCATTGCACAATAACTGTGTTTCATTGTGTGAGCAGCGTGGATCCAGGAAACACTGTCTGGTTCCTCCGTTTGTTGAAAAGCCAAGATGCCACTCAGAAAAGGATTGGAACGGCACTGGATACTGGAGGTGATGGTAGTAGGTGACTCTGCAGCCTTGCAGCACTGGGGTCCTGGGTTCAAATTCCACCAAGGACAACATCTGCAGGAGTTTCTATGTTCTCCCCTTGTGTGAGTTTCCTCCTGGTACTCTGGTTTCCTCTCACACTCCAAAGACATATTGATAGGATATTTATATTGTGAGCCCCAATGGCACCCAGTATTGTTAATGTATGTAAAGCTCTGTGGAATTAATAGCGCTATATAAGAAATACATATTATGATTATCATTATTATATTAGTATATCACAGGGACACTGTCAGGCTATTTTTCAGTATGATAGTAATATTACCCTTGAATAGGGCCTGGACAGACCTTTCAAAAACATGTAAAATCATTATTGTACCGTTTGTAGTTTCTATGTTAGCAGCATTGTCAGACCCTACAGTGAGCTCCTGGATTAGTCCTCTCTATTAAAAGCAAACAGGAATAGTCTGGCTGCTGTATAAACAGTCATGTAATTATGCACTCCCTTTAAGCAGCTCTCTCCTCCCTCCCCCCTTTGCTAACAGTGCAGTGTCAGGTTTCAGTAGCTTCTGTTCTGATGACAAGGAGAGAGAGAGAGCTATTGCCGATCTGAATATCTAGACTCCATCTGTTATCTATTTCTGTAAGCAGGTATCCCTGCTGTGACAGTTTCTGTGTTATATTTCACCTCTTTCTTGGCTGCAGCCACTGGGAAGAATACAGCCCCTCCCACTGATCTCCTGTGCAATGATGTGATGTGAGTATGTGATATGCATATTCATGCATGGGGAGAGGACAACAGAGAACTAAGAGGATCATTCACTGTGATTGACAGATGGAATAAATCTCATTATTTGAAGTTTACAGATGATAGGAGGGGAATATAAATAAAAGAAATATATAAATAGAGAGAGTTTAGAGCAGGGGTGGAGAACCATTTTTCTGCCGAGGGCCATTGGGAAATTTTTACAATCCTTCGGGGACTGTCCAAAATTATCAACTTGAAAATTACCCGCTACATTTGGTTAAACAATAAACTTACCCCTACTGTGGTGGCTGGAGCTGCTTCTCTTTGGCGTGAGTGATGTTGGTCATAGACTTCTCAACTACTTTTCCAGGTTTGCTAGAGCCCTAGACATCAAAGGAGAGGCTGGAGCATATACCTCACTGGGGAGGCTGATGCTGGGACATACAGATCAGTGGAAAGATGGATTTAAAGGGCAGACAGTGAACAAAACGCGCCTGCTACCCTGAGCTCTGCAACCCCCAAGAATCTTCACGGGGGCCGCAATTTAGTCATCGAGGGCCAATATTCGGACCCTGGGGCCTGAGTTCCCCACCCCTGGTTGAGAGTGAGGAATTAGAAAATAAATAGCAGTTACACATTGATTTTTGACCTAACACTCTTCCTTTAACACACACCTACACTCTAAGACATCACACATGCACAATTTAGAGAAAGAAAAAATCATAGAGGGATTCTGGAAGCTGCTCCAGTAAGTTTTGCCAAAAGAGCTACATTTGGCTGGCTGTTTTATTAGAGTGTTGTGCTTTTAGAGTGCTGCTGTAATTACTCTGGTGTCATTTGGGTGTGGCTTACTTCTGACCATACCCAGGCATGCCTTGTGCCGTATGGCTGAGCACTCCTCCCACCAGCTTTAGGCGTTTTTCAATTTAGCAGCTTCGCTTCCAATCTTCCCATAAAATTGTAGGCTTTCAGATAGAGGCATATCATGTAAAGGACCCAGTGAAGAGATACATCTAGTGGCTGGATGCTGGGCTCTCATAAACTGGCCACTTTATGGGCTAAGTATCTCAACGCTTCTGTTTTCAATAGCAGTTATTCAGATCTATAATGTCTAATTAATGGCTGCATGCTTTAGTGTAGGGGTGAGGGACTCCAGGGCCGCCAACAGTGCATGCTTTCAGGATTAATTAGGGTGCGTGCACATGGTCCGGAGGAGCTGCGTGTGGACGCAGCTCCTCCGGAGAACTGAGTGAGAAGCCGCCCTGTACTCACTGTGTGCGGCGGGTGCAGGGGGCTTCTCCCTGCAGTCACCCGATGGGAGCCGCTTCCGACTCCGCAGCATGAAATGAACATGCGGAGGAGGAGCGGATTCCCGGCATCCCGCACCGCAGCTCCAAAGACGCTGCGGGTGGGTTACGCATAGTGAGGATGGGATTTCTTGAAATCCCATCCACTATGCTACTACTGTAGACGCAGCGTTTTGGACGCAGTGCAAATACGCTGCATCCAAAAACCTGCGTATCCTGATCGTGAGGATTTCACCCTTAGCATTGCACAGGGGTTGGAATCATCACCTCTGCAGGTGATTCAATTATCACTTGTACAATACTAAGGACAATCTGAGAACATGCACCATTGGTGACCCTTGGAGTTCACCGCCCTTGCTTTAATGGTATAGAGGCATGCTAAATATGCTTTAAGATTGCTGCATATGTTTGTACTGCCATTGTAGCTTGTAGTACTGTTTAAGGAGTTCTACCTTTAAACTCTAGGTGCTAAATCCTTTAAAAGTTCATTTGGACATTACTCACAGCTTTTCTTTCTACAACCAGTCCACTCATACCCTCATGGCAAAATCCACATCCATTCACCTGAAAACTCAACATCAATGGAAAATCTCTATCATTATCCTATTCTGCATTCAGTTATCGCTTATTCTGTCCACTTCTATACAGCAAAGTTGAAGAATGAGCTTTAGTAAAACAGAATGAGTAATCTGTTTGTGACTGCTTTAGTGGCCAGTTGGAAACTTTCCATCACGTAGTTTTGTATTTTTAATGGGGATGGTTACATAAAAAGGAAAAAGTTTTACCCAACATATGAGCATAATAAAGACCTCGTTAATAATAGACCACTTTCTGATAAAACATTCCCTTTAACTAGTCCTCTGTAAATCTTTCATCAATAGGCAGACTCAAGCTTTTGCTAAGTTTCGGGCAATCATGTCCTAGCATATAGTTCTGTCTTCTGAATAAATGCAATGCAGCAAGTAAGTGACCTGAAACATGTATAGACACGAATATAGATTTAAAAAGGAAGGACATGAAGTCTACTCGTCATCCTGTCTACGACCCTCTCGATGAAATTGGTGCAACGGGAAGAGCTTCATGTAATGAATTGAATTATTTGGAGTCAAAGATAGACAGACAAACAGAAAGATATAATGAGTTTTCACAATGCAGAAAGATTTCATAGATAAGCAAAGTAATGAAATAGTCCTCAACTGCCATGATGCCAAGTGTAGGTTACGTCGGTGGCTCTACAATTAACCTTCTATTTCTCTCTAGCGGAAAGAGTTTGAATTTTCTCCCTGCACAAGTTCCATCCTGAATTATTATTTGATATATTGAATCTTTCCATGCATAAAATTGATGTTGTGGCCATCTCAAAGCAAATAGTGAAAAGTCAGCAGTCGGAAAATAGCCACAAAGATGTCTTCTTTCACACTGGAGAGTTCAATATTTGAGGTTTTTAACAATTATCTGCAAGAAAACGTAGCTTTAGTTCACAAATAAAATCAGAAAGAAGTGTCTACTTATTTTTAAATTGTTACCTTCTAATGGCCACTTTACACGTCCCATCATCGTTTCGATATTGTATACAACGGCACGGGAACATGCACTTTTTTGGCTGAAATCCAAGATCGCATAGGAGATGTTACACAGGGCGATATCGGCAGGCAACACAACTGCGAGATCTACGCCCCCTTGTACGCGCTACCCAGGAACAGCCATTTAACATGGGAGTGAATAGGGGAAGTTGCTCTCCAAGTCTGTGTTGGGCTGTCACACAGCACGATCCTGCCAGATCGTCCATCCAATATCGGGCAGTTGGAGAGCATGCACAATTCTTCCCCGATATCGTTTTGGCATCGTTCTTGCGTCGCATTGCACATTCACACTACACAACGCACGAACGATATCGGGGCCAACGCACGAACCGTGTGACTTTTTATCGAAGTTGTACAACGATATCGGGACTTGTAAAGTGGCCATTACTTTACATTTTGTACTATTGAAGCACTCCTGCCCCACCAGTCCATGGTGCTCTGATTGTATTTACAGTGGTAAGGATGATTTTCCCACTCCCCAAAGATGTTATGGGTGTCGCAATGGCTATGACTAAACAGTGAACAAGGGAACTTGAACTGCCTCTCTAACTAGGAAGCCCTGAACTATCCCTATCTCAGGGGTACTCCTAATGGTGGAGATGCCTGAGTCTCCTTCCCTGGCCCTGCTCCTGTCCAGCCCTGAACGTATTCCCAATTACTCCCCCTGAATCAGGGGTCTAACGAAATCCACAGATGAAGACAGACAAGGGAAAACCAAAACTGTCACTAAGCACGCACACACAAAGGTAAAGACAATGAGAGTAGCAGAAGGGAAAACCAGAGCAAGAAGGAAGCTACAGAACAACAGGGGAGAACTTCCACTACCGCACTAAGTACATAGCACAACTTTCTCCAGGAAGCCTGAGACATCACACCTCACAGACCAACACAGTATGGATAGAAGGATTCATCCAGCGCACACAGGAGGAAAACCGCTGTTATAGGCCTCCCCATAACGTGATAAAAGGAACAAGAATACCAGTAGAAATTAACTCGTTAGCCTTCCTTTAAAGAGGACCTAGAAATCCAAACAGGAGTGGTGCCTCTGGTCTGCGCAGCTGCCCGAATGATGCACAAGAAGACGATGCTTGTATCGTACTGCTCCTTTATTCTACCTCTCACCAACGCGTTTCGGTGCAAGCCTTGCACCTTCCTCAGGGTTACATTCATGAGGAACCACTCCTGTTTGGATTTCTGGATCTATTCCCACGGTACACGTGGCGGTGTGGGTCCAGCAGCAGCTGCATCTCAGGCGTTCAAGCCGGTTGTGGGTGATTACAACCTGACTAGATGAGCAAGCAACCCATAGGGGCCACCTCAACCTGTCATAAGTAATAGGGCACAATCTGCGCCTCTTTGTCTTCTTTGTATATTTTTTAAAGAGGACCTGTCATACCCCCTGTGATTGGCAAACGGTATGCAGCATGTCTGTTGCATTCAGGGATGGGGTCTCCCATGTCTCTATCCCCCCTGTAAGCTTTAAAAATGACTTTAGATACTTTACAGTAAAGAGGTCACCTGGGTGGGATCTTATTAAGAGGTCCTGGATGCTGGCACAGCCCTGGCACTTCTCCTTGTGTGTTCTGCCCCCTCTATGTGTCTGACGCCACCTCCTCTTCTCCTGGATCTGCCTTTATCTTCTGCTCCTGACGTCACACAGAGCAGGAGCAGAAGAGGAGGGCAGGCCCTTAAGAAGAGAAGGCGGCGGCAGACACAGAGGGGATGGAACACTCAAGGAGGGGGCAGGGAGGATTGTGCCAGCAACCAGGACCTCTTAATAAGATCCCACCCAGGCGACCTCTTAACTGTAAGGTTTCTAAAATCATTTTTAAAGCTTACAGGGGGACTAGAGACATGGTAGACCCCTTCCCTGAATGCAACAGACATGCTACATTCAGTGCTGAATTCAGTTTGCCAAGCACCAGGGGGGTAACAGGTCCTCTTTAAATCAGCACACAGCCATTAGACGCATCAGCCTGCCTGTATTGATTCCAGACACCTGAGAAGCCATCAGGCGAAGCGTCACAATCTGAATAGAGCCCAATGTTGCCTTGACAGTTGACAAAGTTTGTGCAAAACTGTGTGTGGAAATGAATCGATAAAGGGACATTAGAGCTTCAGCCAAAAAATTAGCGTGAGATCATGAACCTGTTGCACAAAGTCTTGTCTCATCATCATAAATTGGGAAAAATGCAAAGTACTGGTAAAAAACTGTCAACTTTTTATAAAAAAAAATCTTAACAATTATGAAACTATTTATTATAATGTTTATTGCTCAATGCCTAGGTCACCATCCACAACCGCAGTCTAATGTATTGCTGGCCAGTCTCCTAGGCATAGACATTGCATGGGGCTTGCCGCAGGTGAACCGCAAGTGCGGCCGTTATGCGGTAACTGAGGCAGATGCGTTTTTTTTTGCCGCATCTGCCGCAATCAGCGTTTACCGCTGAGGTGAAAGGGGCCTTAGTCTGGATATTTTTCCGAAAGCCATAACAGTTTACATTTTTGGGATATGGAACTATGTGAAGACTTGTCTTTTGTGCCGTGAGCCAACATTTTATTGAAATAATTTTGGGGTAGATACAATGTTTTGATCACTAGTTACTACTTTATTTTCACTGTTGCTGCAGGTGAAAAAACTTGTTGGAATTTTGATTTTATTTGGTTTGGATTGATTTATTTTATATTTTGATTGATTGGATATTCACAAATGCAGCAATAAAGTGTATTATTATATTTTATTTTTTCATTTTATTGGTGAAAAGTGAGATGATTTGAACTATTCTATTTTTTAAGTATTTTGAAAACCATTTTTTTACTTTATTTGATAGTCCTCTTAGGGGCCTTTCACATCAGCGTTTTCGCTGATGCGCTGCCTATCCGGCAGGTGGCTCCGCATCTGCTGAATCGGTTGCCTAACGGCCGCACTTTCTTCGCAGATCCGGCAAGCCCCATGCACTGTCTATGAGGCTTGTGGTCCAGTGCGGCAAGTGCGGTTACGCCGGATCGGCTGGATCCGGCACTTGCGGCCACGGAAAAAAAGCTGCAAGCAGCAAGCAACCACCCTTGCCGCACCAGACCGCAAGCCTTATAGACAATGCATGGGGCTTGCCATATCTGCGCAGAAAGTGCGGCCGTTAGGTGACCGATTTAGCAGATGCGGAGCCACATGCCGGATCAGCCGCACATCATTTTTCGCTGATATGAAAGGCTCCGTAGGCAGGTTTCACACCATGGTTTTTGACTGTCTGTATTGATCCTATTTTTTGCAGGACCACCCAGGCAGAGATGGAGAGGACAGGATGTGTGAAAAATGGTGTCAACTATGGCCCCGAATCCTGTTTTTTACAGGATTCATTTTTGTACAGAAATGCAGAGAGAGCAAGAGACCTGCTTTCAGGTCCATGAAAAGCATTCTTGTTTAAATCTCTTTATCAACATATATAAAATAACAAAGCAATGAATCCAATAACAAATCTCATGCAATTTACAAATGTAAGGCTGGTTTCACACCACGGTTTAATCCGAACCGGGTCTGTCAGGGATGAACCTGACAGCCCCGGACCGAATCAGCACACAGAATCGGAGGGCTAATATGCCCTCCGGTCCGGTGTGCAGCCGGACGCAGCTGCGGATAATTCAGGACCGCGGCTCGCAGGGTGCTAGCAGTGGTCCTGAAATTACATCAGTGTGCAGCCGCAGGTGTCTGGTTCCCGGATCCTCCCGGATAGGGAGCGCCGGATTGCCCCGGATCCAGGAGGATCAGGGAGAATCCGTGAGGATTCAATTTGGGGAGATTTTCATCCCCGGACACAAAAATGGTGCATGCTCCAATTTTGTGTCCGTGAGAAAAATCTGATTCCTCCCGGATTCTCCCGGACACATGGAAACAGGATGGCAGTGAGCTGCCATCCGGCTCCATCCAGCCCCATAGGATACTATGGGGCCAAAATCCAGACCGTGGCTGTCTGGTTTACACCGGACAGCCTGGATCAGATTGTGCCGTGGTGTGAAGCCAGCCTAAGAATATACAGAGTATGATTACTTCAAGTATATGTTGACAAGTAGTAATCAAGGTAAAGGAAAGGACAGGGGAGACAAAAACAAAGTAGCAAGGGGAACAAATGAAAAGAAAAACTAACCATAACTATGTACAGCGACATGGCAAACAAATGTAGCAAAGTTAAGTGCATGTTCATAAGCCCTCCAAAGCTATCAATATATCATATGAAATTAGAAATAGAAGACATGAAAGCTAAATTCTTAAATGACGCTAAACCAGTCAGTCAAGATTAATTTAGAAACTCATTAATCAATGTTAAAGTTCAACGTTGGCGCATAACGAGATACCCAAGGAGTCCGTTTCTCTATGTATCTACGATGAGTATGATTTCTAATAGCAAATACATATTCATAGAAGTTGTGTGTAGCCAATTTGTCCATCAATAATTCAATAGAAGGAAGTCCTTTATCTCTCCAAAGGGAGGCGATAATATTTTTTCTAATGAGTATATGCGATATCAGGGGTCGCTTTTGCTTTTGAAAGTCATTCAACCCTATTAAAAGAAGAGCTAGCTCCATAGTAAGAGTAATATTGGTATTTAAGACTAAATTTATCATCCTGCCAGAAACCTCTCAGGCTAGGTAGGGCAGGACCAGAAAACATGTTTAGTAGTGCCAGTAAATCCGCCATCTCCCCAGCAGAGTTTGCTGCATCGGGAACCCATCAAGTGAAGCTTCTGGGGAGTTCGGTATCATTTGGTGTAAATTTTATATTGTGTCTCTAATAATGTAACACAAGGGATAGCGGAATATAAACTTGGAAGGATAGTAGAGAACTGGTCGTGCTACACAGTCCAGTCCAAGCTCCTCTTTCCACATACCCGAAAACCTATGGTCGGTAAACAAAAGGTCATTGTTAAAAGCCAGATAGAGTTTACCAGGCTTCCAATAAGACTCGCGTTTAACCTGCCGTAGGAGGACATCAATGTTGCTAGGAAGAGAAAAATGAATTCAGAGAAGGTGGCTATAGCCTTTTGATGCCCTATATACAATGAAATATGCACTTATATAAATGCTTACACTTAAGAAGACTGGTGACCGGGAGGCGGGGTTTTGTGCTCCTCTAACCCGCCCCCTCTTGTCCATCATTGTGCTCGCCTGCTGCTGTCTCCCCTCACTGTCACATGAACGAGCGCCTCCGTTCTCCTGTACGGCGCCGCGCATGCGCTGTGCGCCGTGTGTCAAGGAAGCGCGGCGCCGTACAGGAGAACGGAGGCGCGCGTTCATGTGACAGTGAGGGGAGGCAGCAGCAGGCGAGCACCATGATTGACAAGAGGGGGCTATAGCCACCTTCTCTGAATGCAGCCTTAGTGCTGCAGAAGGTGGCTATTTTAGCTTTTGATGTCCGGTGGGGATGACAGGTTCGCCTTAAATTAGCTACTCAATATTAAGAAGGACTTCAATTTCCACCCGGCCATTAAGTCCGAGGCAAAACCAATCTCACTTTCCTTCCAGGATTTAAGCTTATTTCTAGTACAAATCGCACCTAAAGATGTCTATTGGTAACCAAATAGGAGTTATAGATTGGAAAACTGAGTTTGAGCTTTGTGATAGTGATCTCCAGGTTCTAATAGCAGCTTTTATTGTCTCAGAGGCAGGAAGGCGTTTCTTAATATTAAAGCTAAACGAGGCAATAAATGTGGTGGGGGAATAGCCACCCATATGTGTCTTTTCTATACCAACCCATGATGGGCAATCATGTGTCTCCCACCACCTCACACTACTTTTAACCAAATTCGCCAAATAATATGCTTTCAAGTTGGGTACGCCCACCCCTCTCTTCCTATGTTTCTCCAGGGTGATTTGGGCTATTCTTGGTGTTGTCCCACTCCAAATATATTTAGACATCTGTTTTTGAAGATTGAAAGGGGAGTGATCTAAATATATAATGGACTTTTGGTAAGACTACTATTTTATAAGACGTTATTCTACCCGACCAGGATATTTTCAATTTGGTTAAAAAAGACAAATCTTCTGAGATTCTTTTAAAGATCTCCGTTAACTTTCTGTCAACTATTTTTTTAAAGGACTCGTTATTCGTACGCCTAAATATAAGAACTCTACAGTCGTCCAGGAGACCTGAAATTCTCCCTTCAGTAAATTCAGTAGGCTCACATCTACATGGTAAGGAAAATCCTGAGTCTTGTGAATGTTTAAGGGTATGTGCACATCGGACGGTCTGCATCTTTGCAGACCGACCGGGAACCGGTGGAGAATAGCAGAAACTGAGTTTTCTGAACTCGGCAGTGTCCCTAGTTTTGTTAGCGTTTTGCTAACGATTTGCGATCGGTTTATTAGCGTTTGTACAGCGTGTTCTTGGCGATTTCCCCGGTGTTTTTCTTAGCGAGTTCCAAACTGGTCTTTGGTGCACTTGTTCAGCTGGAACCGCTGGAAAAACGCTGAAAAGAAGTGACTTGCTCTATCTTTGAAAACCGGTGGAAAACCGGTGAATAAACTGAAAACGACCAGAAAAAAACCGTTCTAATGTAGACAGCGTTTTCTAAACTCCATTGACTAGCATGTTAATCCAACCGGTGGCTAGGATTAACATAAATTAACATAAAACTCAGCGGAAACCGCCGGCGGAAAACGTTCCAAAACAGCCCACAAAACGACTGATGTGCACATACCCTAACTTATATGAAGTAGCAGGAAACGTTTTAATGGTATCCAAAAGATTACGCAGAGAGTTTAAGGGTCCGTAAGCAATACGAGAAAGTCGTCTTCAAAAAGTGACGTTTTGTGTTGCTTATCATTGAGTGGCACTCCCCGGATGTACTCATTAGTTCACATTGATTCTATTAGGGGTTCTAAGAAAAGATGAAATAATGTTGGGGAAAGGAGGAACCTTGCCTAGTACCATTAGAGAGGTGAAATGGTGTAGAAAGTTAGTTGTTCATTAAAACCCTAGTTGTAAGAACTGAATATAATGCATTAATAATGTTGCAGACGCCTCCAGAAAAAATGAATTTTTGAAGTGTGTGGAAAAGCAACCCGCAATGCACCCTATCAAATGCTTTTTCAGCACCACATGTGAAATTGAGTCGGTCGACAGGGTAGGGGGTACTCGGATACCGGGACAGGTGTTTACTTCAGTGGGGGATCACGGCTGGTCGGTTCCCAGTTCTGTGCCCAGTTCCCTCAGTTGCAGGAGTGGGGGTGATGATGATGGGGAAAATGGTATCATGACGCCACCTGTGGTACCTGGTAATAGCATCCCTGTATGTTCCCTGAGGGAGGAGTTTGGGATATGACTCCGAAACGCGTCGGAAAATAAACTAGCTACCGCTATATCCAGACATACCGTTGTATCTGGTCTTTCTACCATACGAACACAGCAGCTTGGACCATGAGCTACTTTGTCCTGCAGACGTTTAGCATGTAAATATGTGACAGTCATTCACTTACCCTGATGATGATGTGTCATATTGTCCAGGATCGGTGCCCAAGAAAGTCTATTCAAGTTTAAAAGCAAAAAAAATAACTCAGAAATGATTCTTTGTGCTCTTGAAAAGTGTGAATTGTTATGTTGGCGAATGTTTTATAGATATACGGGCAATGAATGGTTATGGAGCCTAATATTAATGCTACACCCCTGGTGAATGAAATATGTCTTCAGCGTCCACAAATCCAGCTCATATAGTTACATTTGTACGATTGTATCTCCTCTCTTCACAGCATTGCTCAGGCAAGAGCAAGCCACATATTAGGCTGTGTCACATGATCAGGAATTGCAGTGTTTTGGACGTAGTGTTTTGCCACAGCGACTAAAACGCTGCATTGTACAGTTGCGGCATAGTGGATGAGATTTCAAGAAATCCCATGCTCACTGTCACCTGCCCAGGGTCGTGGGGTACCAGGTTCCAGGCGTTGAATTACTGGGGAGGCCTGTTGACCGGTCCCTTGACCCTGGTGGTCACTAAAAAAAGGGGAAAAATAAATAAAAATTGGTTCCCGGTAATAATACCTGCGCTGCTTGCAGACCTCCGAGGTGATGATGATGCAGCTAGTTGGTAACGCTCCCCGTAGGTAGAGCGGGATCCCCGGGGCAGCTGTGGAGGATAGGGATTTACACTGGGAAACAGTTCAGTTAGCTGCCCTGTCACAGTCTGGCCACAGAGATAAGTTTGCGGCTCCTCAGGCGTAGACAATTAAAATATGTCACGCAGTCTTTAGCTCTGTACGGGTTTTATTTGCAAGACTTCAGGCAGCTTACAGTTGTTACAGTTCTCGCAGGTTCTGCTGGCCGGGATAGTCACCAGGAGACCGGGACGTCCTATTTAGGACCCATGGTGGTGTGCCTGCCGTTTCCTTTCTAGTGTCTCTCACCCCGCTCTCTCTCCTGCTTCCCAGTAGTGCTCCCATGCGTAAAGCCCTCAGCCAGCTCCCACGGATCCTCTCTTGAGGGTTCCTCTCCCGGTCCTCCGGAACCTATACGGGGCATTTTGGGGATTATGTCGGCCTTTCAGCCATGACTTCCTACAGAAGCTTGTGCCTCCGGTTTGGAGGCACAGGGATGAACACCCTCACCACTCTTGGAGCTGGTTCTCCATTCCAAGACTGAACCCCTCTGGTCGGTAGACATACCGGGTCCTGATTCGGATGCACCGCAACACCTAGTGCCTCTAGGGTCCCTTTCCTCTCTGACAGCTTCTCTGCCATCCTGTACTCCTCACTCCCCACAGAAGGTCTCCTCAGCTTCTCTCCGACTAACTGTTTTCCCGCTTTTCCACTAACCCACCTAGCTCCTTCCACCAGGACTGGGTCTCCCTGGCAACAGGTTCACCCATGTCCCGTCTGCACTGACGTGTGTGGATGGATAAATTGAGGGTCCCTTATGTGACATCCCAATCTCCTAGTCACAGGATACTCTCTTTTATGGGTGCCGTACCCCTTCATGGTGTTCTGACCAGTGGGGTGCCACAACTGTGCTTCTCCTAGCCACTGCATTATTTCAATTGTGGTGTGGGTTGCCGGACATCTGCATCTCCGCAGCATGGTAATTTCATGTTAAGGAGTAGAAAGTGGTCACCATCGGGTGCACGCAGATAGAAGCCGCCCCGCACCCACCACAGATCATAAGTACAGGGCATTTGTGATCTCCCTCTGTTCACCCGCTGGTTCCCGCAGGACCAGAGGCGCTGCGTCCAACATGTAGTGCTTCCGGATTGTGTGCACATACCCATAAGGAAAGACATCCTTGATTTTGTGAAAGCCACCAAATAGAATGTTTCCTGTTTATCACATAATATATTTGGGTTGAGGATCTAGTAATACTTCAGATATTTATCTTGTAATTAATATTTCTGCTTCTCTAAATGGAGATGTGTGTGTAGTAAATAATTGTAATCATTTATTATTCATAGTTCTCATCATATTATTATAATGACACAATCTCATGTTTTATTCAGCCATTTAGTTCTCCAAAAAGTCAATGATGCCGTCAGCATGAAGTCAATAAACTTTGGGTGTTCAGGGAAACTATAGCGCCTCATCATCCTGAATGAAAACTGATAAACTTATTGATCATTTATGGTAATACCACAGTAATAGCAGTTATGCTATAGAAAACGTTACAAGAGGGAAACTATGCTACAAGTAATAGCATCTGTCTATAGAAAGAATTGCAAATAGCTGTCAATAAAAACAAGAAAAAACCCACCACAAGTCCAATGCAGAATATGACCATTTTCTTTTCTTCTTTTCCTTCCATGAAGCTATGGGAAAGCTTGCTTTCTGTGTGCTAAATTGATACCTTTATTAATAACATTGTGAAGTTTGATTTTTTTCTTCCTGTTCTTTTTTTGGCAAGTGCTGCAAACAAAAAGCAGCCATTTTGGTGCTTTCATATTTTTACCTTTTGGCCAGTAACCTCTCGTTTTGGATGAAATGCTAATATTGTATTTATTTTATATTTTTAACCCCTTTCTGACATTGCCAATTTCCATGTTTTGTGTGTTTGTTTTTCCTTTCCTTCTAGGGGCCGTACCATTATATTTCTGAAATGAAAGAAGAAAAAACAGTAGAGACACTCTATTGTGTGATACCCGGTGGTCTAGTGGAGATGGAGCCAATTGGCACACTATCCTTTCCTGGTGGTACCGCCCATACAAACAGGTTCTCCAGCCCGCGATGATTTGCTGCACACCGAACTGGCTCAGTGTTTCCGAGATGGCCGTGGATCATGTGACGGTAGAATAAAGTAGAAACAATGCACTCGCACAGTTGCTTTGTTGCTTAGTTTGGATTTATTTCAATCAAAGTGAAAACGGTGACAGAGCGGGTTAACGTTTCGGCCTAATATCGGCCTTGATCACAATGTCATGGCTGTCTTTATTTACTGAAGGGGTTCTCTCTCAACTAGAGATAGAGTGGTGGGTGGAGTGTAGGTATGTAGATATTACCTTCCTGTTACAGCGGTCTCCATAGCAACAGCCGCCTGTCCCGGTTTGCGGTTCGAACCTATGGAGACCGCTGTAACAGGAAGGTAATATCTACATACCTACACTCCACCCACCACTCTATCTCTAGTTGAGAGAGAACCCCTTCAGTAAATAAAGACAGCAGTGACGTTGTGATCAAGGCCGATATTAGGCGAAATGTTAACCCGCTCTGTCACCGTTTTCACTTGATTGAAATAAATCCACACTAAGCAACAAAGCAACTGTGCGAGCGCATTGTTTCTACTTTATTCTGCATTGTGGGCCAAACCGACCCTTTACAATAGCACCGCCATAACATCACTCAAGTGAGTGCTGGTCATTAGACGATCATGTGACGGTGACATCTCGGCCGGTCCTGTAAGTTAAGGTCCTTCAGGCTTCTTCTCCCTCCGGTCTCCTCTTACGCAGCTCTGCCACTAATCCCTTGTAAAGGGATAGTGATATGCAGGATTAAAGACACAATTAGTGTATGCAGGAGCCAGAGAGAGGCAAAGCAAGAGGATATTGCTTCAGGCTGTTTAATCACAACGCATTTCAGCTGTGGTGTCCGCCTTCATCAGGATCTGATGAAGGTGGGCACCACTGCCAAAACGCGTTGTGATTGAACACCCTGAAGCAATATCCTACTGCTTGGACATTCTCTGGCTCCTGCATACACTAATTTTGTCTTTAATAAAGTATTTCTGGCGAATCCCAATGAATAAAAAAATTCTCAATTTTATTTCCAAAGCATTAAAAAGGATCAAAATGGTTGGGGAAACATCTCAAAACCGTTTTGATCCTTTTTAATGTTTTTGATATAAAATTGAGAATTTTTTTATTAATTGGGATTTGGCAGAAATCCTTTACTATTGGAGCCGTAAGTTAAGGCAACCGGCTTGAGACCCGTACCTCTATTGGGCGGTTTATGACTTAATGTGGACACAGTGAGGCTGGACTTTTTTTGTATTTACCTAAATTTGTCTTTAATCCTTCATATTATTATATTTCTGTCCATGATGGTAGTTTGTGTGGCGCCCCTGCGGCTAGGCGCCAACAGGAAGTACTACACTGTGACAGATGTGTTTCTTTTCCCTGTAAGTTGTCAGTTCAGGGTTAACCTGTGGAGTCTGTACTTACACCCACCTAGGACCACACCACTTAGAATAGGTGGGGCGGTAATTTAGTAGTTCCCAGGAGGGTGGGGGTGGAGTCTAGGATAGAGTAGTGGGAGGAAAGCTTTAGTTAGTCAGACGGTGCTGGGAAGGCAGTCAGGAAGCACAGGCCTGACAGCACAGCCGACAGGAGGGAGCCCCATCTTTAAGTGGGGACCCAGAACAGCAGGCAACGGGCCAGGACTGGTTGTAGCAAGCTGGTCATGTTGAGGGAACACCGGCAATGCCAGAAGCCGAGGCAGTTAGAAGTTCAGCTCTATCTGCAGACTGACGAGCTGCAGGCCCTTAGGAACCGGGTTGCTGACAGCGCCACAAGGTACCTCGCCCCTCAGCACCAAACTTAGATCCAAGACCGCAGGAGTAACGGCCCAAGTACCGGTGGTGAGGGTTAGTAGAATTCCTGACGAACCGGCAAAGGACAACCGTGCTCCACCATGGGAGATCAGGGGACTGGCAGGGAGCTCTGCGAGGCTAGTAGAACTAGGAAGAAGGAAGGAGACCCTGAAAGACAAAGAAGCAGAAATCTAGAGACTCCATAGGGGGAATTCTGAGCTGGCAACATCCACCCTGTAAACCAATCTGTACGTGTCCCGTTTTACCATTTACCGATACCTAGTAAAGTGTAGTTAAACTTGAACTGGTTTCCGTTATTCTTCCCGCCGGTGCCCGGAAGGCTCGGCATCACTTACGGCTCAGCAGAGGGGTAAGAACTGCAACACCCACCATCACCAACAACTCCCTCATCTCCCTCATTATCCACTTTCACCACCGCTGCCCTGGTAATAGCGCCACCTGTAGGGAGCTGCTCCACACTCTGCTGCACCCACCATCACCTCAGCAGCCGGCTTGCAGTGCCGGTATCATATTACCGGGAACTACAGGTGGCGTCACGATCCCCTGTTAATACTCCCTTCTCCCACACCAACACCTACTCAAATGATCACCAGGGCACGGAACCAGGATCCTGACCATCCTGATCTCCCCACCCAAGCTACCATCAGTCCCGTGTCCGAGTACCCCTCTAGTCCTGGCCACATCATTTTTTTTTGCATGCTTTTTGTGGAATGAGTTGCACATTTTAATTATGATTTGTCCTGGAGAAGAAGCCCATAGTGGTTTCAAAACGTGTTGACAAATAAATAATTTCCTACATCATCTGAATCTCTCAATTTATTCACGCAGCGCAGAGTTAGGACCCTTTACTACTATCTAGGTACTAACTGATTAAGATAGAAAGTCTCCATAGTTTGATATACCCTAATAACATGCGACTGGTGGAGACAGCTCTATTTTTTCTAGGAAGCAGTGCGATACAATCTATTTTTACTTATAATTACATGGAGATGCTCCTTATGTTTTACGAGCTTGAAAGGTTTTGTTACCATGGTTCAGCACTAGGTCACATTGTTTGTAACAAGGAGAGAAGAAACTCTTAAGGGTATTAGTTTGACCTTGTAAGTCTGGGTTTTGCTATGCTACTTATTATGTATTATGGTATGTTATCAGTGAAAATTCACAGCATAACAGTGTCAATAATTACCAGAGCTACGCAGTGGCGTAACTTCAGGCCCAGGGGCCCCGATGCGAAAGCTCCAATGGGGCCCCCAATTTTTGCAAATCTTTAATAGCACTAGTCTTTTTCTAAGGCCAAATGGACTTTTGGGCCCCCCTAGGCTGCAGGGCCCGGGTGCGATCGCAACCCCTGCATCTATTGTAGTTACGCCCCTGGAGCTAAGGCGTACAAGCAATAACCCAAAAGTAAATGTCATAAAAGTTGGTCACTCACTAACAAGTCCTAACTACTAGTGCAGTTAGATATTTCCTTTGGTGACGCTATTTTATTATTCATTATATAGACAACTAATTGATTATATTCCTTTCATTTAGATTCTTTTGCACCACTGCTCTGACAAAAATTGAAGAAACACATTGTTGTCGGTGGATTTCAAGATCAGAAATTTGAAATCTTCACTTTACTTATTAAAAAAAGTCTGTCCTGGCCTTGTGATGTTAAAGGGGTTGTCCAGAACTCAGACAATCCCTTCTCATCTGATTGTCTCCCCTCTTTAAAATAATAAAAACCTATACTCACCTCTGGTGCCAGCTCTGGTTCAGCACAGTTGGGCTCGCCCTCCGGGATTGGGTACCGGTGTGACATCATGTGATCCCTGCTGCCAGGCATTGGCTGATTCACTCCTCCCACCTGATTTTTTAATTTTTTTTTACATCCAACTAGGGCCGTTCATTGTGATTTTACTCCGATGTGAGCCGATCAAACACTGCAGGCGGCTCGCCCTGGGTCACGCACCAAGCACATAGAGCACAGCAAAGCTCTCTCCAGTGATTTGTATACGAAAAGTACCCAAACTCCAAACTCGAACAGGATCGCTCATCTCTAGTTGGGAGCAGCAGTAGCGGCATAGGTAGGTGGTGGGGTAAAGAAAGGAGAGTATGATAGTTTGCAATTTCTAAACTTCTTCTTTCCTTCAGAATTTAGCTAAAAAGCCTCCGGCATTGTGCCATTTTGCTGAATCCATTCAAACAAATCACAAATAATTCAGTTTGATTGCAAACTTTTTTTACTTTTGATTTTCTCATCTTTACTATCCACCCCAACGATATCATCACCCTGGAATTCCCTTTTAGTGATTGCATGATGGATCCATATATGTCCAGTTCTTTACAAGATACAGCTGATAAATTTACTGTAAATATAATGCACAAAAAAATAAATGCAAAACTTTTATGAGCTGAACTAATGATCTAAGGGCCACGTCACACTAGGTGACGTCGCCGTAGATGTCGGCGGTGGCTGGCGGGAGCGCGCACGTTTTTGGTGACCCGCCAGCGTTGCCGTCCCCCGTTTACATGGGACGACACCTCCGGAAATGCACCGGCGTTCTGACAGGCAGCATCGCCACTGGGGTGTCTCAAAACCCCAGCGGCGATGCAGTACAATGGTAGCCTAAGGCTCCCATCACCTGTCAGGTCGCGTTGGCCGTTTACATGGGACGATGTGTACACATCGCCCCAGAGTGGTTGCCTGGTTTCAGAGCACTGCTCTGAAACCAGGCGGCCATTCAAATGCGTCGCCCTCGCCCATTCACATTGAGCGACGCATTGGCGATGTCGCGGCGATAGGCCATGCCCCAGCATCGCCTAAAAAAATCGCCGCCAACATCGCCAGGTGTGACGGTACCCTAAAGGCCCAGTCAAACCTGGCGACGGGGCTGGGGATGTCGGCGGCGACTGGCAGGTACGCGCACGTTTTTGGCGCCCCGCCAGCATCGCCGTCCCCCGTTTACACAGGGCAACACCTCTGCCGGATGAGCGGCAATGCACAGGTTGACATGCAGCATCGCATGGGTGTCTGAAAACCCCAGCAACAATGCAGGACATCACCTGTCAGCTCGCCGGGCGGCCGTTAACGTGGGGAAGATGTGTGCACATCGCCCCAGATCGTCCGCCTGGTTTCTCAGGCTGCTGTGAAACCAGGCGACCTCCCGGCGGCGCCGACATCGCCCCTTTACATGAGGCGATGATGCGCCGATAGGCCACGCCCCTACATCCCTATGTAACAGGCGGCGATGTCGCCCCGTGTGACGGGGGCTTAAGAATTTTTCTATATACATAAAGGTCTTTTTCTCGCAAGTATTGTTCACTAATTTGTCTATCAATTATAAGTGGTTGAATAACCCCTTCAACTGGGTCAATTTTCACCAACATGTAAATAATGTATGTGATGCAGATAAAGCCACATAGTGCATCCAGCGTGTAAATTTAAAATGGTTATCTGGGACTTTGGGCTTTTCTTACTTTGAGATAAAGAACTTACTGGCCAGAACTGATCATGACAGGGTAAAACAGGCCGGTAGTTAGTAACTGCTAGCCAGTAAGTTCTAGTAGTTACTAACTACCGGCCTGTTTTGCCCTGTCATGATCAGTTCTAGCTCAGAGTGGTAATGGACTGCTCCTGTTGGCGATTTTCCAACTTTTGGAAACAGGCGTCAAATGAGCAGCTTTTTCTCTTCCGCTATGCCTTGTTGATGGGGCATCACTGATGATCCCATGATGATTGACAGCCGGCTCTCTGCTGCCAGGCCAGCTGTAATTCATCACGAGTCGGCAGTGATGCTCTGTCGAAAGAGCAGACCAGAAGAAAAAGAGTTGCTCTGTTGACATGAGGTCAAATTAAGTCAGAGAATCACTGTCTAGGCCAGAACACATACAGAGCAGAACAG
The DNA here is from genome assembly GCA_033576535.1 of Allobates femoralis. NCBI lineage: Eukaryota > Metazoa > Chordata > Amphibia > Anura > Aromobatidae > Allobates > Allobates femoralis. The sequence continues at coordinate 14,832,836 of JARQOC010000010.1, forward strand.
GCAGGTACTTATTAACTACAAGCTGGTAAGTTGACAGTCCCATAGGAAAAAACTAAGTGACCGACAGCTCCCCTTTAAAAGGGTGGACAATATAAATTAAAATACAATGATGTTTTAATCAGGTTTTTGCATTACCGTAATTGTATGTTTTCTTATCAAAACTATCAAAAGTAAGTTATAAAAATCTTGGAATTTTCACACTGGCCACTGAGGCAGTTTAGACTAAAGGGAAGATGTCATGTCCAAAAATGCCATTAACCTGCAGATATGGGGTTAATTTGCAGTTTGAAAGCATTTTAAAACTAACAAAACTGATTTACACAATAGGCCATTTTGTATGTTAGCTTTCCTTTAAGAAATGCTACATTTATTTGTAATGGTGGTTGACATTATTCATAATGTATTTAATGAAGCAAAGTGCAAAGTACAGCACGTCGATGTGTTAGGATACAACTTAAAAAGTTCTCCCATCAAAGTTTTTATCCTCTCAATATATTGCAATCATCATAATATTTAACACTGTGTACTTACAATTGCTCATTTGCCTTTCTACCAAGTCAATTCTCCTTTCCCCTTTGTTTTATGTAGAAACAGAAAGCCTCTGATCTGTGCATGAAGCATTCCTTCTTCCCCTCTTTGCCCCTGCCATTGTCTTTTGCAGGGACTCAAGACACAGACTTTTTGTTTCTAGACAGAGCTTAGATAGACCTAATGGAAAGCAGAAGAATTAACTGGGAAGAAAGGCAAAACGAGCAATTGTAAGAACATGGTGTTATATGATATGGTGACCGCAGAATATTAAGAGAATAAGAACTTTCATGGGAATGTTTTCTAAATAGGGTAAATCGTTCCATGGTTTCTCCCAATTAATCCAGAAGGGGTTACTAAAAAGCAAAAACGTTTGATTCAGGACTTTGGAAACTGAATACCATTAGTAAGTGTCTATTATAGCAAGAAATGTATTTTTCATTATTAAGTTTAATTACATGTGAGATATGAGTGGTATTATTTACTTATTTAATTTTCATTTTTACAAAATACACCAATGCAGGTGTAAGAGAGGATCAGAGATAAGACTAACTCCATTAGTAAAAGTGATTTGTTTTGAGGATTTATTTGTTGAAATTCAATGAATCCTTGGCAATACATTACTGGAGTAACACTTGCTCCGGTAAACCTTTTGTTTCTATTATAAATGTGCTCGCTTCAAAAAAAGCAGATAGATTTCCCTTGGTGCCTTCTCACAATGTACGGACTATGGGTGTGAGACATGGGTTCATTGGAAAACCTATTAAGCACATCTTAAATTTTGAAAGCAATATTAACAGCAAAGTCAATGTTACCTGTGTGAGCCGTTTCAGTGAATCGCCCATATCTTGCCTAATATTGGAAAACAAGATTGTAAAAAAAAAATAACAAAGACAGATGTTACTGTATTGTGTTGGCACAATGTCTCTTGGTGCGTCAAGCCCATTTTTCACCGTGTCTTAACTGTAAAACAAGACAGTGTGTGCTGTTAATTTTCTTATGTGCAAGTATAGATCTGTTTGGTAGCTTCTTTTTTTCCACTTGGGTAATGATGCCAATAAGATACAAGAGCTAATATACAGTCTAGCAATCTATATTTAATGGGAAACTACTTCTAAAGGCCCCGTCACACCTGGCGACGGGGCTGGGAATGCCGGCGGCCACTGGCGGGTGCGCGCATGTTTTTGGCATCCCGCCAGCGTCGCCGTCCCCCATTTACAAGAGCCGACATCTCCAGCCCCGCGCCGGCAAGCTGTCAGGTGGCATCGCCCCCGGGGTATCTGAAAACCCCAGCGGCGATGCAGGACAATGGGAGCCTCATCACCTGACAGGTCGCCTTCAAGATAATGATGGGAGTGCTGGTGTGTCACGGTCCGCGCTGCTGTGGTATGAATAAACTCACCAAAGAGACAGCAGTTATTCCATCCTTTATTTCCTCCTCTCTCCTACGCGTTTCAGCGCCACACCCGGCGCCTTCCTCAGGGACATTCCCCCTCCCTATTTTTCTTTTTACAGGTCGCCTTCAGTCAGTTACATGGGGCGATGTGTGCACATCGCCCCATGATGGTCGCCTGCTTTCAGAGTACTGCTCTGAAACCAGGCGACCTCCCGGCGCCGCCGACATCGATCCTTTACATGAGGCGACGTAGGGGCGATGTCGCCGCTGATAGGCTACGTAGGGGCGTGGCCTATGTAATAGGCGGCAATGTCGCCCCGTGTGACGGGGGCTTAAAGGGGATCCCCAGCCAAGAAACTTCTCTGCTAATGGTTTTTTATTGTTGAAGGTCCAATTCTTCTAAAAGCCCAGCAGTAAAAATGATTTTGAGAGACAAACCTACAGCTTACCAAACAACGTGAACAAGAACTTTTAGGCTATGTGCCCACTGTGCTTATTTTTTGCGCTGTTTGTATGTGCACAAATGCAGCAAAAGCAGCACAAACCTAATGCATTTGTGCTGAGTTTGTGCACATACAAGCGCAGCACGGAAACACAGCACAATTAAAGTGACGCACAAAGAAAGACAGACAGACACAGACAAGTTCTCACCCTCCGGCGAGTCCATGGTGACCAGTGATGTCTTGGGTCATGTGTCAGGTTGAGTAACAAGACTGGTCATATGGGTTGGCATAGGTCGTCAATCACTTCTTCCAGTGCCCAAAATGAAGATATCACTGGGGACCATCAGGGATCACCATGGGATTGCTGGGAAGGGTGAGTATTGCAGCATTTACAAAAGCATCACTAATGGACTGTGATAATACCCAGGTATTTGTTATGTGTTTTTGGGGGGGTTAGAATGGGGTCTATGGGGAAAACACAGCCCAAACGTTTCCGGTGCATGCTCCGATTTTTGCACCGATAAAAAAATCGGCCAGAATCGGATCAGACCAAATCGGATGCCATTTAGTGCACATCCGATTCGGTCCGATGCCCATAGAGCTGCATGGGCTCCAAAATCGGTCCGATGCTGTCCGATTTTTATCGGACAGCATCGGATTTAGAAAATCCGTAGTGTGAAGGCAGCCTTACAAGTTTTCTTTTCTTGTTTAGATGGCTTTCTGATTTACTTTAATGAGGCTTTTTACGATGTTTTAAACTAATTCATGAAATTCAACTTTTTAAAAAAGGCTCCAAAACATGTCCTAACTGTACTCCTATCCCCAGAGTGATCTTATATATAAAACCCGAAGGCCACTTCCGGAAAAGGCGACGCCCACTTCCGTGATGGTTTTCGCCCAGGGCTGGTGACGTCATCCAGTGCACTGTAGCCGCGCGCAGCCCACTCTGCCCACGCCGCTGTGCTGACCACTCTGCCCACGCCGCTGCGCTGACTAATCTCACCGCGTGCAGTGCTAGCCAGTGAGCCACCATATACTCTGCTACCCACAGAGCCGCCTGTATACACACAATTAATTTCACCGCACTACCCTAACTATTAGTAAATAAACTATACATGGATTCTAGACTACCCGATTCTTTAGAATCGGGCTGCCATCTAGTTTTATATATGAGTCAAAAGTCACATTTTTTCCTACATTTTCGAAAATGTACGATTTTTTCCCCCAGCAATTCTCAAAATTGATAAAAGGTAGAAAAACAAGAACATTTTTGGGATTTTCACAATATTGATGAATTGAGTTTGCCATTATAGAGATTTTGGCACAAGAAGAGTCAGCAAAATGAAAACAACATACAAAAGGTGAAAAACCACAAAAGTGATAAACCACAAGAAAAACTTGCAAATAATGAATCAATCCCATATATCTAAACAGGCCAATTTCTTAAGGTTGATGTACTTCAGAACATTGACTGGGTGTCATGCCAGGTGTGGGGAGACACCCAGCGCTGGATGATGAAAGGGGGGGAGAAGGAGTCCTTGATGCTAAGGTCAAAAAGGGGAAATGGTGACCCCTAGAAACACTAGCATTGACACCTGGCTTCCCTAACATCCCTATACAGTTTCCGCAACTGTCGCCGCCAGGATACCTATTCCCTGACTGTCCCTGGACTACCACTACACAGGGATCAGAGTAGGTAATCACTAGTCAGCCCGGCTAGCAACTAAAGAAACACACAAGGGAAACAAGCAAAAAGGGAAGAGATACACTTTGCTTGAGCAGATCCAAGCAGCAAACCAGCAGACTCCAGGAAACACTGCTTTGAGTTAGGATGCAACCAGGAACACCTGAACAGCTATCACCAGCAGATCATTCTGGGAGTCAAGGGGAATATATAGGCAGCTCCAGGTAAGGAACCAGCTGGATCCTAGTGACTTCCAGCTGTAACTAAAAGGGGAATGCCTCTTAAAGCGACAAAGGGCTAACAGAAAGTGCTGGGTTTCATAGATCCACCGCGCTGACCTCCAGTGAAGGCGCGGTGGATCTATGAAACCCAGCACTTTCTGTTAACCCTTTGGATCCTTACTTTTGCTGGGCACCTGCTGCGACCATAAGAGAGAGCGGAGTTAGTTGGTTGTGACTTGCACAACCAAATCAGGTGAGTCCTTCCACTAAAGGGGGGCACTGAGGATAATTGTACAAAAGGAAATTACTCTATGTGCGCTCCATTTCCCTTTTTATCTTAAAGCGACAGACATTTTCTTAGGATTTTGACTGTTTGGCCAAATGCTGGGACCTTCTGCGAGTGGCCTCTATAGTCTCATCCCTGCCTCCTGACACACCCGTGTCACTGAGAGAACCTACTGTTACGAAGTGATACTAATGATAAATTGAAGTAATTTATATCTATGTTAGGGCCTTTTCACATCAGCGGTAAGCGCTGATCGTGGCAGTTGTGGTGAAAAAACTGCAACTGCCGCGGTTACCGCATAACGGCTGCACTTGCGGTTCACTTGCGGAAAGCCCCATGCAATGTCTATGGGGCATTGCGGTAAGTGTGCTGCAGGTGCGGCAAGTGCGGCTTCGGCACTTGGGGCCGATGCGGGTCGCGAAAAAAACGCGGCTGATCACAGTTTTTTCGTGGCCACATTTGCCGCAAGTGCTGAAACCGCAACTATACCGCACTTGCCATACCTGCCGCAAGCCCCATAGACATTGCATGGGGCTCGCCGCAGGTGAACCGCAAGTGCGGCCCTTATGCGGTAACCGCGGCAGTTGCGTTTTTTTCACCTCTGATTTCACCTCAGCGAAGGTTTAAGGATTTATACTATCAACCAATATATTTCATGTAGCAGTACACATGTTGTGTACTATGCTACATGTGGATGTAATAAGAATTATGTCGGTCTAACTACAAGGGAGCTAATGGTGAGAATCAGAGAGCATGTGAGGGAGATCACGGCTGCAAAAAAGGTCAAGGTTGAAGAGGTGGCCACCTTAAAAACGTTACCCCGTCACTTTTACCATCATCATGGGTGTAGTGTGAAAACCTTGACAGTGAGGGGGATAGATACATGGGGGTATAAGGGGTGGGGACTTTGGCCCAACGAGAACTAAAGTGGATAATAACACTAGATGCAGTTTCTCCTAAAGGATTAAATGAAGCCGCTAGCTTCGTTCCTTTAAAAATGATATGTCTAAATATTTTGACCACCACTGTGATCACACTTGTCCATATGACAAGGAATCTTATACATATTTCTGTGATTCCTCTTTTCCTCTCTTTCCACTTCATCCCCTCCCCCTTTTCCCCCTCCTCCCCCCCCCTCTTATTCTTATGTCTGTTTCTTTCCTTGTGCTTCGCTCCCTTTCCTCTTTTTCTTTCTATCCCTCTTTACCACTGTATTCTTGGATGTTTTATCTGTTAGGATTGTCTTTAATTGTCACTTGTTTATGTTAATAGCGGATATTCTGCATTACTGTGCTGTCACTGCTGCTAATTGATGGTGAGAAGTGAACACCATTATCCCACTACAACTGGACTGTGGTGATCGCCAATGCTGGAAGAGAAGATGATGTAATCTCTGTTATTATCATAGAATCTATTGCACTAGCGAAATGTATATTTGTCCAGGTAAATGGGAACGACCTGATCATGTGCGCATGCGCGGGCCTCCCCTCTGCAGGGTTGTCACGGAAGCGCGACGCTATGCACCACTTGTTTACATGTTGCTACGACAATTGCTAGGCGCCGTGTGATGAGCAGTGTGTCACGCCGGAAGTGACATCGCCGCCGGCTGGGTGGCGACTGCGCATGCGCAGCTTCCAATGATCTGGTTGGTTAGGTGCAGCATGTGACTGCTGGGTGTTTGCTGATATAAACTCCGCTTTCAAATACTATCACCACTCCTCATGATGAAGCATATGCCTGTATAAAGATCGCTCGGGTGAAGTCTTGCAGGCGCTTAGATGAGGAGCGTACAAGCGTGGAGGATAGAAGGAGGTATTGGTAGGTTCGAAGATTGCGAGTTGGATGATATCGGGAGATTAGTTCAGAGATATATGTGGGGGACAGATTGTGGACGGCTTTGTAAGTCAATGTTAGTAGTTTGAATTGGATATGCTGGGGAGTAGGGAGCCAGTGGAAGGATTTGCAGAGGGAAGAAGTGGAGGAGCAGCAAGGACAGAGGTGGATTTGTCGGGCAGCAAAGTTAACGACAGATTGGAAAGGTACAAGAGTGTTAGCAAGGAGGCCACAGAGAAGGAGGTTGCAATAGTCGAGAAGGGAGATGATGAGGGCATGCACTGGTAGTATTGTAGATTGAGCGTTGAGGAAGGGACGAATTCTGGAAATATTTTTGAGCTGGAGGCGGCAGGAGGTGGCGAGAGCTTGGATGTGTGGTCTGAAGGATAAGGCTCTTGACTCTATCAGGTACAGGGCAAAGTGTGATGTTATTTATTGTAATAGATAGATCAGGTAAGAGGGGTGTGTGAGGTGGGAAAAGATGATGATGAGCTCAGTTTTGCCTAAGTTTACGTTTATTAAAGTAATAATTATTATGCTAATATAAATTTTGAGAAAACTTAATTTAAGCCTATTAGTCATGGATTGTTATGTGGTCCCTTGGAAAATGAATTGCCCACTCCTTCCATAGAAGACACTTCAGTCACACAACACATGAGATTTGCATCGGCTAATACCTTTCTCCTCTGATGACATAACACTCAAGGCTCCCATATGTTCCACCCCAGAATCATCAATATCATTATCATCCATGATGTGTCTGACAGTTTCTTCTGGGTGGTAATAGACCTGAGCTCTTTGCCACCTCACCTGATTCTCTAGGCAATACGGGGCAAATGTGACCTGCCTACTGTCAGAATGGCTGCTGCCAGCAGTGTTGGTGATAATATTAATGATAATGCTCCCGTATTTGTTGCTATGGTTTGGGTATATTTTTCTCTCACTACCATGTCTTTGTCAGTGCCACTTTTGTGTTCAATCTACATTATGAACACAAGTATAATATTTGAGTATTTTTCAAACGTTTTTCACCATCCTTATCCAACCCTGAAAAAATAGTGAATCAACCATAAATGTTCAGCCAAAAAGGATAATGCGACCTCAGTTTGCCGATACTCTCCAATTCGGTCATTTAAATAGGTGTGCCATAACGCCCCGCTCTGACGAGTGCCTCAATTTACTGTAATCATTTCTTTTCAGATTTTTTCTTAAACAGAATATGTCCTGCTTGCCAAAAAACAACATGGCATTAAAATGCTGCAACGGCCCGCTGCTTAGTTGTTGGATTTACATTGCCAAATTGTAACATTAAAACAGAAAAGGAAAAAGTGAAACATTTAAAATGTTTTTAAATTATATTTATACTAGAAATAGGCCCAATGCTATTGCCTGTGTCCCCTTGTGCTCTCTCTCCTGTCTGTGCTGTCTCTTCCCCTGTGCGCTCTGTCTTACTTGTGCCTTTCTCTCCGCTCTGTGTGCGCTGTCTCTCTCCATAAGTCTTCCTCCCCCTGTGTCCCTGCCTCCCCTGTGCATTCTGCCTCCCTTGTGGCTTCTGCGTCTCCTGTGCCTTCTCCCTCCCTTGTGCACCTGCCTCCTCTGTGCCATCTTGCTCCCATATCCCTGCCTCCCATCACTGAGCCATCATACAGTGCTAACCACTGAGCTACTGTAGAGTGCAGACCACTGAGCCACCATACAGTGCAGACCACTGAGCCACCATACAGTGCTAACCACTGAGCCACCGTACTGTGCTAACCACTGAGCCACCGTACTGTGCTAACCACTGAGCCACCATACATTGCTAACCACTGAGCCACCGTATACAGTGCTAACCACTGAGCCACCATATACAGTGCTAACCACTGAGCCACCATATACAGTGCTGACCACTAAGCCACCATCTACAGTACAGTGCTAACCACTAAGCCACCGCACAGTGCTAACCACTGAGTCACCGTACAGTGCTAACCACTGAGCCACCACACAGTGCTAACCACCGAACTACCGCACAGTTCTAACCACTGAACCAGCATACAGTGCTAATCACAGAGCCACCGTACATTGCTAACCACTGAGCCCCTATATACAGTGCTAATCACAGAGCCACCGTACATTGCTAACCACTGAGCCCCCATATACAGTGCTAACCGCTGAGCCACCATACAGTGCTAACCACTGAGCCACCATACAGTGCTAACCACTGAGCTACTGTAGAGTGCAGACCACTGAGCCACTGTATAGTGCTAATTACTGAGCCACCATACAGTGCTAACCATTGAGCCACCATTCAGTGCTAACCACTGAACCACCGTACAGTGCTAAGCATGGAGCCACTTCACATTGCTAACCACTGAGCCACAATATAAGGCTAACCACTGAGCTACTGCAGAGTGTAGAACACTGAGCCACCATACAGTGCTGACTACTGAGCAACTGTACAGTGCTAACCACTGAGCCACCATATAGAGTGCTAAGCACTGAGCCACCATACAGTGCTAACCACTGAGCCACCACACAGTTCTAACCAGTGAGCCACCACACAGTTCTAACCACTGAACCAGTGCACAGTTCTAACCACTGAGCCATCATATACAGTGCTAACCACTGAGCCACCGTATACAGGGCTAACCACTGAGCCACCACGCAGTTCTAACCACGGAGCCACCGTTCATTGCTAACCACTGAGCCACGATATACCGTGCTAACCACTGAGCTATCATACAGTGCTAATCACTGAGCCACCATACAATGCTAACCACTGAGCCACCATACAGTGTTAACCAAGATTTAAAGCTGCCCACCGCCGCTCAGGTGTTTGGTCGAGAGTCGGGTAGCACTCGACCAATCAGCTGAGTGTTATTGGTGGGCAGTTTTAAATGTCCCGCCAATATTGCACTGCTCAGCTGATTGGTGGAGAGCCGAGCAGTGCGCAACCAATTAGCTGAGCAGCATGGTATTGGCGGTAGATTTAAAGCTGGCTCAGCTCAGTAGTTAACACTGTATGGTGGCTCAATGGTTAGCACTGTATATGGTGGCTCAGTGGTTAGCACTGTATATGGTGGCTCAATGGTTAGCACTGTATGGTGGCTCAGTGGTTAGCACTGTATATGGTGGCTCAATGGTTAGCACTGTATATGGTGGCTCAGTGGCTAGCACTGTATGGTGGCTCAGTGGTTAGCATTGTATGGTGGCTCAGTGGTTAGCACAGTATATGATGGCTCAGTGGTTAGCACTGTATATGGTGGGTCAGTGGTTAGCACTGTATGGTGGCTCAGTGGTTAGCACTGTATATGGTGGCTCAGTGGTTAGCACTGTATATGGTGGCTCAGTGGTTAGCACTGTACATGATGGCTCAATGGTTAGCACTGTGTATGGTGGCTCAGTGGTTAGCACAGTACATGATGGCTCAGTGGTTAGCTCTGTATATGGTGGATCAGTGGTTAGCACTGTATGGTGGCTCAGTGGTTAGCAGTGTATATGGTAGCTCAGTGGTTAGCACTGTATATGGTGGATCAGTGGTTAGCACTGTATATGATGGCTCAGTGGTTAGCACTGTATATGGTGGCTCAGTGGTTAGCACTGTATATGGTGGCTCAGTGGTTAGCACTGTATATGGAGGCTCAGTGGTTAGCACTGTATATGGTGGCTCAGTGGTTAGCACTGTATATGGTGGCTCAGTGGTTAGCACTGTATACGGTGGCTCAGTGGTTAGCACTGTGTATGGTGGCTCAGTGGTTAGCACTGTATATGGTGGCTCAGTGGTTAGCACTGTATATGGTGGCTCAGTGGTTAGCACTGTATGGTGGCTCAGTGGTTAGCACTGTATACGGTGGCTCAGTGGTTAGCACTGTATATGGTGGCTCAATGGTTAGCACTGTATGGTGGCTCAGTGGTTAGCACTGTATATGGTGGCTCAATGGTTAGCACTGTATATGGTGGCTCAGTGGTTAGCACTGTATGGTGGCTCAGTGGTTAGCATTGTATGGTGGCTCAGTGGTTAGCACAGTATATGATGGCTCAGTGGTTAGCACTGTATATGGTGGCTCAGTGGTTAGCACTGTATATGGTGGCTCAGTGGTTAGCACTGTATATGGTGGCTCAGTGGTTAGCACTGTATATGGTGGCTCAGTGGTTAGCACTGTATATGGTGGCTCAGTGGTTAGCACTGTACATGATGGCTCAGTGGTTAGCACTGTATGGTGGCTCAGTGGTTAGCACAGTATATGATGGCTCAGTGGTTAGCTCTGTATATGGTGGATCAGTGGTTAGCACTGTATGGTGGTTCAGTGGTTAGCAGTGTATATGTTAGCTCAGTGGTTAGCACTGTATATGGTGGCTCAGTGGTTAGCATTGTATATGGTGGCTGAGCGGTTAGCAGTGTATCTGTATGTGTGTGGCTTATGTCTCTTTGTGTGTCCTATGTGTGCCATGCCTGTGTGTGGCTTTTGTGTGTGTGGCTTGTGTCTGCCTGTGTGTGTCTTGTGTCTGCCTGTCTGTGGCTTGTCTCTGTGTGTGGCTTGTGTCTCTGTGTGTCCTGTGTGTGGCATACCTGTGTGTGACTTATGGCTTGCCTGTGTGCGGCTTTTGTCTGTGTGTGTGGCTTTTGTCTGTGTGTGTGTGTGTGTGTGTGTGTGTGGCTTGTGTCTCTGTGTGTGGCTTGTGTCTCTATGTCAAAAATATGTATGTTGTGTATGTAATGAGCATGTGGTGTCCTGTATAGGCTCCCTTTAAAGGGTGTCAGAGTTCCTTCTGTTGTTTCCACCTCTTTTTGAAATTCCATCCTCTTGTGGTACTCTGACACGCCGTCCGGAACATCATATCTGGTCCAGTGCATTGTGGGGGCTTATGACCTGTATGATAGAAATAGATAAAGGAGACAAGCGAGGCGCAATAGTGCCCTATCAATATGACACTGATTCCACACTCAGATCAAAAAGAGGTGCACTCACCTGGTCTAGTTGTGTGCACCCACAACTAGTTTTTATTGCATGTAGTTTATAAGCTGCTGCAGGACTTCCACCGCCACGTAGCACGTGTAAAGATGATCAGATCCAGGGATGGTGTAAAGACAGTCCGCGCTGCTTTAAATAATCAGTCACAAGTCTTTAGGTAAAAGACCCCCCTTCTTTATTTCCACCTACGCGTTTCAGTGCCACTCCGGGCACCGTCATCAGGGTATTTGAATACCCTGATGACGGTGCCCGGAGTGGCACTGAAACGCGTAGGTGGAAATAAAGAAGGGGGGTCTTTTACCTAAAGACTTGTGACTGATTATTTAAAGCAGCGCGGACTGTCTTTACACCATCCCTGGATATGACCTGTATGGGCAGCTTCAATATGTGCACTGTGCATGCGCCGGAGCTGGGCCGAACACGTGATCTGCCCCCACAATGCATTGGGCCGGGTATGACATTGCGGCCAGCATGTCAGAGTAAAACAGGAGGCGGGAACGACCATAGCTTTCCCCCCCTAGTTTCGATCCTGGGTACGCCCATGCCTGCCTCTTGTACCTGTGCTGGTGACCAAAAATACAGCGGAGCCCTATATCAACAGTGCAAAATCTCACTTGTGGGGGAGCTCCATTGTTTAGGCACATCAGGGAATCTCCAAATGCGACATGGTCTTCACTAACGATTTCAGCTAATTTTCCGCTTGGAGCGTCAAATGGCGCTCTCTCCCTTCTGAGCCCTGCTGTGCGCCCAAACAGTGGTTTTCCAAAACATATGAAGTATCGGTGTACTCAGGAGAAATTGCCCAATAAATTTTAGGATCCATTTTATCCTGTTGCCCACGTGAAAATGAAAGAATTGAGGCTAAAAGAACATTTTTGTTGGAAAAATTAAAATGTCTATTTTTCCTTCCACGTTGCTTTAGTTCCTGTGAAGCACCTGAAGGGTTAATAATCTTCTTGAATGCAGTTTTGAGTATCTTCAGGGGTGCAGTTTTTGGAATGGTGTCACTTTTGGGTGTTTTCTATCATGTACGTCCCACAAAGGGACTTCAAATGTGATGTGGTTACTAAAAAATGGTTTTGTAAATTGTGATGGAAAAATGAAAAATTGCTGATGAACTTTGAACCCTTATAACGTACGAACCAAAAAAATATTTCCTCCAAAATTGTGCTGATGTGAAGTAGACATGTGGGAAATGTTATTTATTAACCATTTTGTGTCACATACCTCTCTGGTTTAACAGAATAAAAATTTGAAATTGCGAAATTTCCAAAATTTTCGAAATAAAAAACATATATATATTTTTCCTTCCCCACAAATAAGCCCAAAAATTATCCACCTAAACTTACCACTAGCATGAAGCCCAATATGTCACGATAAAACAATCTCAGAATCGCTAGGATCCGTTGAAGCGTTCCAGAGTTATTAGTTCATAAAGGGACACTGGTCAGAATTGCAAAAAATGGTCTTGTCATTAAGCTACAAAGTGACTCGGTCCTTAAGGGGTTAAATTGAAAATGTGACCTTTTCCTTAAAGATTTAGAAATTGAAAAAAATATATACCGTATATACTCGTGTATAAGCCGAGTTTTTCAGCCCAATTTTTCCCCCTCGGCTTATACACGGGTCAATACGGTAGTGGGGGCTGTGTCCGGGGCTGGGGAGGCTGGAGGAGGCGGGGGGAGGCTGCTGTATGAGCGCCCTGTCACGTGGGGCCGGTCATTATATATGCACTGCTTCCCCCTGTCAATCAGCGGCAGGGGAAGCAGTGCATATCTGGCCCCCAAATGCTGGCACTCGCCCCCCTCCTTGTAAGGCCCCTCCTGCTGCTTTACTTACCATCCCTGGTCTTCTGCACAGCGCCGGTCCTCGGTGCTCCGTCCTCCATGCTCCTGTCCTCGGCTGCATCCGGGGTCCCCGGTCGTCACAGTAACGATGATGTCATCGTTGCTGCGACGGCCGGGGACCCCGGATGCAGCGAGGATGGGAGCATGGAGGACGGAGCACAGAAGACCGACACTGTGCAGAAAACCAGGGATGGTAAGTTAAGCAGCGGGGGGGGGGGGGCTTACAAGGAGGGGGGCGAGTGCCAGTATTTGGGGGCCTGTATACCCCTGGGGCTGCTATATACCCCTAAGGCTGCTATATACCCCTGGGGCTGCTATATACCACTGGGGCTGCTGTATACCACTGGGGCTGCTATATACCACTGGGGCTGCTATATACCACACCACTGGGGCTGCTATATACCACTGGGGCTGCTATATACCACTGGGGCTGCTGTATACCACTGGGGCTGCTATATACCACTGGGGCTGCTGTATACCACTGGGGCTGCTATATACCACTGGGGCTGCTGTATACCACTGGGGCTGCTATATACCACTGGGGCTGCTATATACCCCTGGGGCTGCTATATACCACTGGGGCTGCTGTATACCACTGGGGCTGCTATATACCACTGGGGCTGCTATATACCACTGGGGCTGCTGTATACCACTGGGGCTGCTATATACCCCTGGGGCTGCTATATACCACTGGGGCTGCTGTATACCACTGGGCTGCTATATACCACTGGGGCTGCTATATACCACTGGGGCTGCTGTATAACACTGGGGCTGCTGTATATACTGCTGGGTCCTGTATATACCACTGGGGAGGCTGCTATAATACTGCTGGGGTCTGTATATACCACTGGGGAGGCTGCTGTAATACTGCTGGGGTCTGTATATACCACTGGGGAGGCTGCTGTAATACTGCTGGGGTCTGTATATACCACTGGGGAGGCTGCTGTAATACTGCTGGGGTCTGTATATACCACTGGGGAGGCTGCTGTAATACTGCTGGGGCCTGTATATACCACTGGGGAGGCTGCTGTAATACTGCTGGGGTCTGTATATACCACTGGGGAGGCTGCTGTAATACTGCTGGGGTCTGTATATACCACTGGGGAGGCTGCTGTAATACTGCTAGGGCCTGTATATACCACTGGGGAGGCTGCTGTAATACTGCTGGGGCCTGTATATACCACTAGGGAGGCTGCTATAATACTTCTGGGGTCTGTATATACCACTGGGGAGGCTGCTGTATACCACTGCGGCTGCTGTATATACTGCTGGGGCCTGTATATGCCACTGGGGAGGCTGCTGTAATACTGCTGGGGCCTGTATATACCACTGGGGAGGCTGCTGTAATACTGCTGGGGTCTGTATATACCACTGGGGAGGCTGCTGTAATACTGCTGGGGCCTGTATATACCACTGGGGAGGCTGCTGTAATACTGCTGGGGCCTGTATGTACCACTAGGGAGGCTGCTATAATACTGCTGGGGTCTGTATATACCACTGGGGAGGCTGCTGTATACCACTGGGCTGCTGTATATACTGCTGGGGCCTGTATATGCCACTGGGGAGGCTGCTGTAATACTGCTGGGGCCTGTATATACCACTGGGGAGGCTGCTGTATACTATAACTGGGGAGGCTGCTGTATACTACCACTGGGGAGGCCTGTATACCACTGGGGGGGCCTGTATACCACACTGCTGGGGGCTGTATACCTGTGCTGGGGTCCACCCTCGGCTTATACATGAGTCAATAGGTTTTCCCAGGTTTTGGGGGCAAAAGTAGGGGGGTCGGCTTTTACACGGGTCGGCTTATACACGAGTATATACGGTAATTTCAATGTTCAATAATAATCAAATTACATATGGAAATTAAAATGCTTTATAGCAAAGCTGAAAATGGTTAACAGGCAGGGAGCTAGGATGCAAAATCTGAGAGGTCCATAGAAAGTCTAGAATGATCAGGGTAATTTAATGTGGAAAATAAAGGAGATGTCTTAGAGGTTTTCTCATTTACACCATAAAAATAAGTGTGATCGATGCAAAGAACTGGCACATAATGGTATTTATTCTTTCTGAGTTAAAAAAAGAGACTTTTTTTTGCATAGAGGAAAGAGGTTTTACATATTAATACTAGACAGGAGACTTTAAAGGGAACCAACCACCCCCAATGACCCCCCCGGACTATTAATATCAGTGCCTACACACAGCACATACATGTGCTGCACTGATTTTGGCTAAAAAAACTGTTTTTTAAAACTAAAGATAATGATTTTTAAAGTTTAAACCGGAGCGACGGATGGGCGGTACTTATCTGTGGTAAACGACGATATCTGATGTCACTCATCTTCCCTGTCTCCCCTCGCAGCAGTTATGGCCACCCCTTTGTGCAGCGTCACAGCCCTGTGCACGGGCTCGCATGCCCGTGCACACGTCATCATCTACAGCCGGGAAGCGAGCGCGCGCTCTGTCTTCCATAGCCGAGCGCAGGAAGTCAGAGCGCGCGCTCGCTTCCCGGCTGCAGATGATGACGTGTGCACGGGCATGCGAGCCCGTGCACAGGGCTGTGACGCTGCACAAAGGGGTGGCCATAACTGCTGCGAGGGGAGACAGGGAAGATGAGTGACATCAGATATCGTCGTTTACCACAGATAAGTACCGCCCATCCGTCGCTCCGGTTTAAACTTTAAAAATCATTATCTTTAGTTTTAAAAAACAGTTTTTTTTAGCCAAAATCAGTGCAGCACATGTATGTGCTGTGTGTAGGCACTGATATTAATAGTCCGGGGGGGTCATTGGGGGTGGTTGGTTCCCTTTAAGGTCATAAACTGTGAGCAGAATTATTAGGTAAATGAGTATTGTGATCACATGATACTTTTTATTCATGTTGTCCTACTCCAGGCTGTATAGGCTCACAGCCAACTACCAATGAAGTAAATCAGGTGGTGTGCATCTCTGTAATGAGGAGGGGTGTGGTGTAATGACATCAGCACCCTATATAAGGTGTGCTTAATTATTAAGCAAATGCCTTTCCTTTGGCAAAATGGGTCAGAAGAGAGATGTGACGGCTCTGAAAAGTCCAAAATTGTGAGATGTTTTGCAGAGGGATGCCGCAGGAAATTGCCAAACTTTTAAAGCGTGAATGTGGCCCCCACATGGTCAGGCATCACAGTGGGGTATTGCACCCGTAAAAGTGGTGTAATTTTCCCCAATTGCAAGTGGATGTTGGGCTGGTGGGTGGGACCCATTTCGGCACTCCCACACTAGAATAGTAGTGGGAGGTTACCTGGGAGGGATCTAGCACTTCTTGGGAGAGTGAGGAGAAGGGAGTTGGAGAGGAGTCGTGGAGGAGGGTTGACGAAGTCGGAAGGTCTAAAAGGACAGCTCCAGGCTGATCCTGAGGGAAGATGAAAGGGGATCCCGAGGGGATCCTGAGAGAGGGTGCCTGATGCGTGAGTCTGGGCCCGAGAGAGAAAGGAGGAACCCCAGCCAGGAGCGACGATACTCCAGGGAATTCCCCAGTCCACCACGGGAACGCCGGACCCGAGGAAACAGCCAGAGTCCAACTGCACAAACATATATCCTCCTAAGGCAGGGTTCACACTTGCGGACCCCTCCGCAGCGTTCTGTGGAGGGCATCCTGAAGCTGAGTGCAGCCTCTGCAAGCCCCTATGTTTATAATGTGAGCGCACGGTGCTGCGCTTGACTGCGCATGACCGTGAGCTCCCATTCACTCCCATATGTGATCTGTGCGCAGGCGGATACCTGCACACAAATCACACACTCTCTTCCGCACCAGGAATGCAACATATCGCGTTCATGGTGCGGACGAGAGCGTGTGATTTGTGCGCAGGCATGCGCCTGCGTACAAATCACACAGGCGAATGAATGGGGGCGCACGGTCATGCGCAGTCAAGCGCAGCACCGTTCGCTCACATTATAAACATACATTATAAACAACTTCCAAAAATATTAAGCTTTGATATTTGAGTCTTTTGGGTGATTGAGAACATCGTTGTTGATCAATAATACAATTAATCCTCTACAATACAACTTGCCTAATAATTCTGCACACAGTGTAGTAGATAAACTATTGAGCATCACATGACCTACCCCGATAATGAATCACGGCTGTTCCGGAATGGTTCAGTGCTTATCTAATGACCTATAACGTTGTGTGATATAAATAAACAATGATCTCAATAAATGATGTAAAATTGATCTAAAAAAAAATAAAAGGTTGAACTTGGTGGATCTGTGTGTTGCTTCAACCTAAGCAGCAGAGTATGTGTGTAATTGATCCACGAGGCACGCCACTGACATTACAGCCGGCTCATCCACATTCTGAAAACTAATGAAGATTGTTTTTAAATATTTACTTGTTCTATAAGGGAGAATTGATTGACAAAGCAGAACATTCACAGCATATTGAGTCCTGGTCATTGGACAGTTTGCTAATCAATGGGGAAGGGTTTAGATATCTGCACATGTATGTGTATGAGACGTGAGAATTGATTAACGCCTTCCTCATCTGTATTCCGGAGGCACGCCGCTTCAGGAGGACAAACCTGGTTTAGTTGGTGCATTGGACGCTGCATAAAATATGTATAGATGTATGAATATATTGTGTGAATTTGTGTAGAAACATTGATACTTGTAATAATGCTGATTATTCATGAATATATTCACATTGCTTAGGATTTACTGCAGCCTGGCATCATGGGCACAATAACCCCCCCTACTGGACCTTCTCTGTATGAACACATTACTGAACAGTTCATTTTGGATACGTCCTTTGTAGGATATGCACACTCATTTATATTGGTCTGCATTTCTTAGTATTTGAGTTCCATAGTAATAGATATCTGTGTCCTTTTTACTTATTTAACAGATTGAAAGTTTCAACTGTGAAATATTTATCGTAAAGTGAAATATCCTGGATAATTTCGGTCCCAACGTTCTCATCCAATTTGTTATGTTCCTAATGTGAGCGTTGATTGTCTGGTAAAGCACAACATTGTGGCATCTTGTGCTCTTGAATGTTCAGCACCTTGGACAGACACAATATACTGTATACAATGGTTTCCTGTTACTATTCTATTAGTGAATGCTCTGTACATAGTTAAAGGGGTTGTCCAAGCTTTGGGATGAAGACTGCAGCCCTGTGAATCCTCACTGCGTGCACAGTGCATGCTGTCAGGATTCCCAGGTGCCGGCACCGGGAGTGGGCATTCAAGTGACTGCAAGTTTGCATTTTGCACACTTTCAGCCACACTCCAACTAGACGGAATGAACTGAGCAATGACGTTCATGTTTAGTCCAGAAAAGCGGAACTTCGGCATGTGTAACAGAGAGTGAAAAAGGGCTATTTGTCTTCTAAAAGAAAAATAGTTTTATGTTTAGGTGCCAAGTGACCATGTGTAGGCAAACTGGATGCCCCACCGCTCCAGGAGCTGCCAGTGGAGAATCCTGACAGCACACAGTGTGCGCGCTGGGACGGTTCACTTGAAACCCAAACCTGTAAAACTTTATTAAATACGGTAATAGGATACATTATCTATATATAAATGAAAATACTGGACTACTGAATATAGAGAAACATAGATTATAAGAAAAACATTAAACAAGAAATTCTTTAATTCAAGGAAGTCAAGAAGGCAGATACTGACAAAGTTAAAATGGAACCTGCCATGTCCTTTTTTGTTTTTAAACTGCCCCCAATGTTATTTAGAAAATGAAGAGTGCATCACTAGCCTGGTTTTTAAAAAATCTTATATATAATTGCCGTAGCTCACTTCCGTCATATTCGGCGCTACTTCCGTCGTCGTGGACGTGGCTGCCAAACGGAAGTAGCGCTACGGCAAGTATATATAAAGGATAAGATATAGTGAAGCTCCTCCTGCCCGCGCTCCCCGCCTGTCACAACACTTCCTCCCCCGCTGCCCCATCACCCCCCTGCCTGTCACCATAGCCCCCCTCCACTCTCCGGTCACCCCCCCCCACTCTCGGTTCACCCCCCGCCTGTCAGCACAGACCCCCCCACTCTCCGGTCACCCCCCTCCACTCTCCGGTCACCCCCCGCCTGTCAGCACAGACCCCCCCCACTCTCCGGTCACCCCCCGACTCTCTGGTCACCCCCCCCCACTCTCCTGTCACCCCCCACTCTCCGGTCACCCCCCCCGACTCTTACCGCAGCTCCATCCATCCAGCCGCGATCTTTTCATGGGGCTTCAGGACCTCTGATGATGTCACGATGATGGGCGGAGTCACAGTTCACATGACCGTGACGTCATCAAAGGTCCTGTCCCGATCTAACCTCCTCTGCTTACTCATCCCCCTGTGCTGCACACTGACCCACGATCTGCTCCCTCACCCCTGCTCTGCCCACTGACCCCCACTCTGCCCCTGACCCTGCTCTGCCCACTCACCCCCACACTGACCCCCCAACTCATCCCCATCACCCCCAACTCTTCCCCCTCACCCCCACTCTGCCCCCTCACTCCCACTCTGCCCCCTCACCCCCACTCTGCCCACTGACCCCCACTCTGCCCACTGACCCTGCTCTGACCACTCACCCCCACTCTGACCACTCACCCCCCTACTCTGCCCACTGACCCCCAACTCTTCCCCCTGACCCCCTCTCTGCCCCCTCACCCCCACTCTGCCCACTCACCCCCACTCTGCCCCTGACCCCCACTCTGACCACTCACCCCCCTACTCTTCCCCCTCACCCCCTCTCTTCCCCCTCACCCCCACTCTGACCACTGACCCCCACTCTGACCACTGACCCCACTCTGCCCCTGACCCCCCAACTCTTTCCCCTGACCCCCACTCTGCCCCCTCACCCCCACTCTGCCCCTGACCCCCCAACTCTTTCCCCTGACCCCCTCTCTGCCCCCTCACCCCCACTCTGCCCCCTCACCCCCACTCTGCCCCTGACCCCCACTCTGACCACTCACCCCCCTACTCTTCCCCCTGACCCCCTCTCTGCCCCCTCACCCCCACTCTGCCCACTGACCCCCACTCTGCCCACTGACCCCCACTCTGCCCACTGACCCCCACTCTGCCCACTGACCCCCCAACTCTTTCCCATGACCCCCTCTCTGCCCTCTCACCCCCACTCTGCCCCCTCACCCCCACTCTGCCCCCTCACCCCCACTCTGCCCCCTCACCCCCACTCTGCCACTGACCCCCACTCTGCCCACTGACCCCCCAACTCTTCCCCCTGACCCCCTCTCTGCCCCCTCACCCACACTCTGCCCACTGACCCTGCTCTGCCAACTCATCCTGCTCTGCCCACTCACCCCACTCTCTGCCCACTCACCCCCTCTCTGCTCCCTGACCCCCTCTCTGCTCCCTGACCCCCTCTCTGCCCACTCACCCCCACTCTGCCCACTGACCATACTCTGCCCACTGACCCTGCTCGGCCCACTGACCCCTCACACTGCCCACTGACCCTGCTCTGCCCACTCACCCCTCACACTCACCCTGCTCGGTCCACTGATCCCTCACACTGCCCACTCACCATGCTCTGCCCACTAAACCCTGCTCTGCCCAGTCACCCCCGCTCTGCCCGCTGACCCCTGCTCTGCTCACTCACTCTGCCCACTCACCCCTGCTCTGCCCACTCACCCCTGCTCTGCCCACTAATTTTTCACACTAACCCCTGCTGTGCCTAGTGACCCCTGCTCTGCCCAATCACTCTGCCCACTAACCCCTGCTCTGACCACTGACCCCCGCTCTCACCCTGCTCTGCCCACTGACCCCCAATCCTGCTCACTGACCCCCCACTCTGCCCATTGACCCCCCACTCTGCCCACTCACCCCAGCTCTGCCCACAGACCCCAGCTCTGCCTACTCACCCTGCTCTGACTACTGATTATGCCCACTGACCCCTGCTCTGCCCAATGACTCTGCCCACTAACCCCTGCTCTGCCCACTCATTCCCCACTCTGCCCACTCACTCCAAGCTCATCGGTTTCCCAGCCAACGACAGGTCCTGTCCTGGAAGCTACAAGACAGCTGGAGCGAGCCGCAGGAGGGTAAGTATCCTCACTGAAGTTTTTTTTTTTTTTTTATTATCACCATGAAGTTCCGGTGGGGTGGGGGGGGGGTGCTGGCCCAGAGGGAGGGGGGCCGCACAGAGTGGAGGCCCAGAGGGACAGCGGCCGTGGGGAGCGGAGGGGGTCTGGAGGAGCGCCTCCATCCTGCCCCCCCGTATCCATCCTGCCCCCCCGACACCATCCTGCCCCCCAACTCCATCCCGCACCCCCACCACCATCCTGCCCCCCCCAACATCCTGCCCCGCCACCTCCATCTCTCCCCCCGCCACCATCCTGCCCTGCCGTCTCCATCCTGCCCCGCCTTCGCCATCCTGGCTCGCTCGGTCCATCCTGCACCACTCACCTCCATCCTGCCCCTCCGGCTCCATCCTGCCCCTTCGGCTCCATCCTGCCCCTCCGGCTCCATCCTGCCTCGTTCGGTCCTTCCTGCGCCACTCACCTCCATCCTGCCCCTCCGGCTCCATCCTGCCCTCCGGCTCCATCCTGCCGCGCCACCCACCATCCTGCCCCGCTCGCTCCATCCTGCCCCGCTCGCTCCATTCTGCCCCGCTCGCTCCATCCTCACCCCCGCTGTTCTTGCTCCCCCGCCTGGTGTTTAAGTCTATTATTTACAACTCTTAAAAATATTATATACAGATTCTAGACTCCCGATTCTTTAGAATCGGGCTCATAGCTAGTCTAATATATAATTACCCTAAGGCCACTTCCGTCATATTCGGCAGTGTTTCCGTAGTTGTATGCGTGGCTGCCACACTCGCAATGCCTTTGCGAGTCCTTCCAGAGTCTCTCCTCACTCGCACTGCCTTTGCGAGTCCATGCACAGTCTCTCACTCTCAGGACCTGAGATGATGTCACTGGTATGGGCGGGGCTATATCACATGACTGTGACATCATCACAGGCACTTTCATTGCTGCAGTCAGCACAGGAGACATCATGCCGCTGTCTCACATCAGACGTGTCCTCATCACTGATTCTCTGCCTCTGACATCCTGTGATCACAAGGGAACATACAGCTGACAGAGGACCCCGGACTGAGCCCCCAAGAGCTGATCTCCAGGATACAGGTGAGAGGAGGCTGCACAGGAGCAATGCTCTGCAGAGATGAGGCTGCTCAGGAGCAATGTTCTGCAGAGAGGAGGCTGCACAGGAGCAATGTTCTGCAGAGAGGAGGCTGCACA
Organism: Allobates femoralis; assembly: GCA_033576535.1. Classification (NCBI taxonomy): domain Eukaryota; kingdom Metazoa; phylum Chordata; class Amphibia; order Anura; family Aromobatidae; genus Allobates; species Allobates femoralis. Next base: position 14,855,262 of record JARQOC010000010.1, read on the forward strand.
GGAGCATTGCTCTGCAGAAAGGAGGCTACACAGGAGCAATGTTATGCAGAGAGGAGGCTGCACAGGAGCAATGTTCTGCAGAGAGGAGGCTGCACAGGAGCATTGCTCTGCAGAGAGGAGGCTGCACAGGAGCAGTGTTCTGCAGAGAGGAGGCTGCACAGGAGCATTGCTCTGCAGAGAGGAGGCTACACAGGTGCAATGCTCTGCAGAGAGGAGGCTGCACAGGAGCAATGCTCTGCAGAGAGGAGGCTGCACAGGAGCGGTGCTCTGCAGGGAGGAGGCTGCACAGGAGCAATGCTCTGCAGAGAAGAGGCTGCACAGGAGCATTGCTCTGCAGAGAGGAGGCTACACAGGAGCAGTGCTCTGCAGAGAAAAGGCTGCACAGGAGCAATGCTCTGCAGAGAGGAGGCTGCACAGGAGCGATGCTCTGCAGGGAGGAGGCTGCACAGGAGCAATGCTCTGCAGAGAGGAGGCTGCACAGGAGCATTGCTCTGCAGAAAGGAGGCTGCACAGGAGCAATGCTCTGCAGAGGGGAGGCTGCACAGGAGTAATGCTCTGCAGAGAGGAGGCTGCACAGGAGCATTGCTCTGCCGAGAGGAGGCTGCACAGGACCAATGCTCTGCAGAGAAGAGGCTGCACAGGAGCAATGCTCTGCAGAGGGGAGGCTGCACAGGAGCAATGCTCTGCAGAGAGAAGGCTGCACAGGAGCATTGCTCTGCAGAGAGGAGGCTGCACAGGAGCAATGCTCTGCAGAGAGGAGGCTGCACAGGAGCAATGCTCTGCAGAAAGGAGGCTGCACAGGAGCAATGCTCTGCAGAGAGGAGGCTGCACAGGAGCAATGCTCTGCAGAAAGGAGGCTGCACAGGAGCATTGCTCTGCAGAGAGGAGGCTGCACAGGAGCATTGCTCTGCAGAGAGGAGGCTGCACAGGAGCAATGCTCTGCACAGAGGAGGCTGCACAGGAGCAATGCTCTGCAGAGAGGAGGCTGCACAGGAGCAATGCTCTGCAGAGAGTAGGCTGCACAGGAGCATTGCTCTGCAGAGAGGAGGCTACACAGGAGCAATGCTCTGCAGAGAGGAGGCTGCACAGGAGCAATACTCTGCAGAGAGGAGGAGGCTGCACAGGAGCAATGCTCTGAAGAGACGAGGCTGCACAGGAGCAATACTCAGCAGAGAGGAGCCTGCACAAGAGCAATACTCTGCATGAGTGGAGCCAACATGCTGGCGACGGCGGAGTGAAAATGCCGTGGCGGGGAACACGATGACCCGCTGGTAAGTATGACAGTCAGAGTGCCTCTGCAATACTCTGCAGAGAGGAGGCTGCACAGGAGCAATGCTCTACAGTAAGGAGGCTGCACAGGAGCAATGCTCTGCAGAGAGGAGGCTGCACAGGAGCAATGCTCTGCACAGAGGAGGCTGCACAGGAGCATTGCTCTGCATGAGGGGAGGCTGCACAGGAGCAATGCTCTGCAGAGAGGAGGAGGCTGCACAGGAGCAATGCTCTGCAGAGAGGAGGCTGCACAGGAGCAATACTCAGCAGAGAGGAGCCTGCACAGGAGCAATGCTCTGCATGAGTGGAGCCAACATGCTGGCGACGGCGGAGTGAAAATGCCGTGGCGGGGAAGACGATGACCCGCTGGTAAGTATGACAGGCAGAGTGCCTCTGTCCTCTGCTGACCACTCTGCCCGCCGCACTGCGCTGACCACTCTGCCCACCGCACTGCGCTGACCACTCTGCCCACCCCACTCACTGCTAACCACTGAGCCACCATACTCCTGCTAACCACTGAGCCACCCCGCACTACTAACCACTGAGCCACCGCGCAGTGCTAAAGTGCTAACCACTGAGCCACCGCACAGTGCTAAAGTGCTAACCACTGAGCCACCGCGCAGTGCTAACCACTGAGCCACCGCCCAGTGCTAACCACTGAGCCACCGCGCAGTGCTAACCACTGAGCCACCACGCAGTGCTAACCACTGAGCCACCGCGCAGTGCTAACCACTGAGCCACAGTGCAGTGCTAACCACTGAGCCACCGCGCAGTGCAAACCACTGAGCCACCGCGCAGTGCTAACCACTGAGCCACCATATACAGTGCTAACCACTGAGCCACCGTATGCTCTGCTAACCACTGAGCCACCGTATACACTGCTAACCACTGAGCCACCATATACAGTGCTAACCACTGAGCCACCGTATACAGTGCTAACCACTGAGCCACCGTATACAGTGCTAACCACTGAGCCACCGTATACAGTGCTAACCACTGAGCCACCGTATACAGTGCTAACCACTCAGCCACCGTATACTCTGCTACCCACTGAGCCGCCATATACAGTGCTAACCACTGAGCCACCATATACAGTGCTAACCACTGAGCCACCATATACAGTGCTAATCACTGAGCCACCACATACAGTGCTAACCACTGAGCCACCATATACTGTGCTAACCACTGAGCCACCATATACAGTGCTAACCACTGAGCCACCATATAAAGTGCTAACCACTGAGCCACCTGTATACACACAATTAATTTCACCGCACTCCCCTAAATATTAGTAAATAAACTATCTATAGATAAACTGCGAAAGTATTCGTACTCACCATATTCGCAACAAGTAGCGAGTACCGGTACCTACTCGTTGCGAGTATAGCGAGCATGATTATTAAGGTACTCGCTCATCCCTAATCTATGTTAATAAAAAGCTGTTTTTATAGTATCAGCAAAACCGTGAGATTCCTGAAATCCCATGTACAATCTTGCCTTTTTATTCCTGGCTGAAATGGAAACCTGCTGCATTTTTGAGAGAGGCAGCATGTCAACTTTTTCAGCACTTTTTCACCATTCTTTCACCCACAGTAAGGCTGCCTTCACATTAGCGTTTGGCGCCGCAGCGTATGATGCGCATGCGTATCCGCAAGGCAATATGCATGCATACGCAGTCAAACGCACGTTTTTGTTATATGCAAGTGCATACAAAATCCTATTAAAAAACGCAGCGTTTCCTTGCGTATGCATGCGTTTATGCATCCGCATGCGTTTATTCTCATGGGTGGAGAGTGGGCGTCTACCTTTAAACCTTTTCTGGGCATGCGCACTATGCTGTCCGCATGCGTCCCAAAACAAGTCATACGCAATGTGTTGCTTAGCCTTGCGTATCCATAGACAGCAATGCTAATAATATCCGCAGGTGTCCGCATGCGGATGGTTGCGGATTTTTCATACTCCAAAAAATGCAACATGGGTGCGGACGCTGGACACCGGAAGGAGCAGATATCGTCCGCATCCGCACCCGAACGCAGCAAACGCAGGCACCATGCGTTCCTATGTTAAACATAGGAACGCAGTGCGCATGCGTTTGAATGCGTATGGGAACGCAGCATACGCTGCGGCGCCAAACGCTAATGTGAAGGCACCCTAAGCAATGAGGAAGGTCAAAAAGCCAGCAAAAAATGTAGCAAAAAATGTAGCAAACACGCAGCAAAAACACAAGAAAAAAGCTACAAAAATGTAGCTTTTTTTCTGCCAAGAGATCAGGGTTTGCTGGAGACAAAAAATGCTGCAAAAACGCCCTGTGTGAACATAGACTTAGAGTTCTGTTTAAGAATGTATGCAGTTTATACTGAGAAATCTAGTGACAAATCTACTTTGAAGTGAAGGGTTCCTTTGCTCTTTAAATTTATTATTAATGAGCCCAATTCATGAAGGATATCTAAAATATGAGACAAAAATGCCGAGAGGGGCAGATGCTCTATGAAAATTGCTCACCTGGTCCGGTTGGGAAAACCCACAACCAGTATCTGCGCTTGCACAGCTGCTGCTGGATCCACACCTCCACGTGCACCGTTGCAAACGACTGGAAAACAGGAACAAAGTGTTGTTGATCCGCGCTGCTGGAATGAAAACCAGGACCCCAGAAGTCAGGTGCGATGGTGTTTTTATTCCGACGCATTTCAGGGCAGCCTCTGCTCCTTCTTCAGAAGATTATTCTTCTTTATTCCTTCTTCGGAATTAAAATATCATTGCACCAAATTTCTTGGGTCCTGCTTTTCCTTCCAGCAGCGCGGATCACCTACACTTCGTCCGGTTTTCCAATTCATGAAGATGTTTTTCCAGTTTTCTGGTGTAAAACACCTTGGGATGTCCCAAAGTTTTTGACAAGATGGAGTTTCATGATAAAGTTGTGCTTTTTTTTAAACAAGTTTCTTTTGATCAGGTCTGCCAAAACGGAGGTGATTGTGGCGTCACTTATGCTACAAAGTGTAACATTTCCAATAAGGCCCATGGAGGTGCTCAGCAGTGATAAGATGTGCCCAATTCATTAAGTGAACCTCGTAAAGAATTAGGCACATATCAGTCTTGGCGTAGGAAGCTCCAGTCTTAAAGTGAACCCGTCACCTAGTTTAGCCCCCCCCCTAACATATCACTATCTGTCCCTGCAGCTTCCTACTACATTACTAACCATCACTTCCTAGTCTAAATGTGCAAAAAAGCGATTTATAAATTTGCATGTTCCTAGCCAGGCGGGCCTTCTTAGATTCTTAGATGGCTGGCCGTCGGGTGGGCAGTCTCTTCAGGTCCACTCACCCCCACCCCCCTTGCTGCTGCTATCACACCCCTGTGGGCGTCATCAATCATTCAGGGGTGTGCTCCTGATTTCAAATTCCCGCCACCTTCTTCTGGGTATAACACGCTGTCAGCCACGGCGGGTCATTTCCTGTCCTGCAGAGTGTGGTGGGTTTAGTGGGTGTATAGGCTGGCTCCGGAACGTGCACAGTGTGCTTTCTGAAGCCAGCCTATACACCCAGTAAACCCACCACACTGTGCAGTACAGGAAATGACCCGCCGTGGCTGGCAGCGTGTCATTCCCAGAAAAGGGAGGCGGGAATTTGAAATCAGGAGCACAATCCTAAATGAATGATCACGCCCACCGGGGCGTGATTGCAGCAGTGAGGCAGGGGGAGAGTGGACCTGGAGAGACTGCCCACGCCATCTAGGAGCATGCAAGTTTATAAATCACTTTTTTGCACTTGTATAATGCACATTTAATAGGGATGGTTAGTAATGTAGTAGGAAGCTGCAGGGACCGGTAGTGATAGGTTAGGAGGGTTAAACTAGGACAGTTTCATTTCATGAATTGGACTCACATAAGACACAATAGTACAACAGTGTGCTTGTGATTAGTGTTGTCTAACTCACAATTGTAGACACATTTTATTAGCAATCAATACAGACACATCGGTAATCCCAAAGGATTCACTTACCATTTCTTGGACTCATTACTGTGTATGATTTCCGTATTGTGTCATGCACGCTGAAGGAGGACATGAATCTGAGTAAATGTCAAGCAGATGAAAATGTTTTACGGCACTGAACTGTAAGAGTGCTGAAATAAGTAGCATTCATTACTATGAAGTCATTTAGGGAGTAACTCAATATTACACAGGTATCGCTCTCGTCAAGCCAAGTCGTCTACGTGGCTAGAGTTTACAGACTGATCTTTGGGGATCTCCTATGGAAGCAGTCCCTAAAATCTAAGACGTTGACCCAAGATGAACCTGGAATGTCTTAACCTTTGTATGACGTGTTGCATGCCAGCCCCATGAATGTCTACTATTAAATTGTACTAATAAAAACTTTTCATGGAAATGATGTGCAATCTTTCTAATAGCGGGAAACGAACCTCCGGCGTTTGACTTGTCTCATGAAACGTCATGTTCACTCCTACATATCCCTATAATGAGCGTTACGAGCAGCCCGCATTGATGTGTCTTTTACAATCACAGACAACATTCGCCTACAGCGGTGACTTTACAGTAAATAAAGATCTTGGTGCATTATCGTAATCTCAAGTGAACCTAACGGATGATCTGATCATACAGGATCACGTGTAGGGTCCTGTCTGGAAAAGCTTTGTAAATGATGGTATTAATGTCTCATGATGCTTTCAATAGTGATGAGCGAGCACTCAACTGTTCAGGTGATCTTTACTTAAGTCAATTAGGCTGGTCTGCCAGGAGTCAACTCAAGTGATGATTTTAATGGAAGTCAATGATTAGGTAGTTCGGCTCTCCGTCCACATACAGCCAACATTTACAGGGGGAGGAAGGTGGGCAAGTTTTTTGTTGTTTATTTTCACACAGCATCCAGAAAAATTGATCTTGGGGTGCCTTCACCCTGCGGTGTGATCCGGTCCGGGGCTGTCCGGGATGACCCTGACAGCCGCGGACTGGATCAGCTCACAGGACTGGAGGGCTAATATGCCCTCCGGTCCGGTGTGCAGCCGCAAGCAGTTCCCGCTGCTGATAAGTCAAGACCACAGCACCACGGTCCTGACCTGCAGGTGCGTGCGGCTGCATACCGGACCGGAAGGCATATTAGCCCTCCAGTCCTGTGTGCTGATCCAAGTCCGCGGCTGTCAGGGTCATCTCGGACAGCTCCGCACCGGATCACGCCGCAGTGTGAAGGCACCCTAACCCACAGTGAGATCTATTCAGAGACGGCAAGCGGGTCTCACTAGGTTCCGGCTCCCATCATTCACTGAAGGGAGACAGCTCTTTGTGTGGATTATTCAAGAACAACACATCTGAAGACGTAACCAAGTAATGAGTCAAGTTAAACCTCCCGATGCTCAATCAAGTATCGAGCACACTCGCGCACCACAAATTCCAAGTACTCTGTTTTCATAAGACGTGTCCGTCACCCATGGAATGTTCCCAAATGGTAAGGCACTTTTACATTTCTTTGTACTTTTTGACCCTATCGTGCCCTTTGTTGAACACTGATGATGATCTATATTTTTTTTTTTATCTCTGAAGACAGTGACTACCATAGATTTTGTGATCTGGGGAGAATAATACAGCACTTATATTTGACAACTCACTGAAGAAAGAGAATTTGCAGCTGTGTGAATTATGTTTTTTATTATTTTTATACACTTTTCCCCTTTAAAATAAGGAAGGCTGTATAGGTTCTTCCAGATAACTGGATAGGACAGCAGGTAAATCTGACTAATTGGCAAGGAGCATGTTACTTTAATATTGCCACTGCCTATGACTATTAAAGGGAATCTGGTTTTTGCTACATCATCTGACAGCAACATAACATAGGCAAAGAGACCCTTAATCCAACAATGTATCATATTGATTACTGGCTGAAACCATTCTCACTCAAAGAGTTTAGTTTCAGGAACAAGGCAGAGCTGAGATGCTTTCCCCCGCCCACACCAAGCTCTATCACAGCAGGAGCATGTTGGCCTTCCATGAGCATGACTAAAAACTCCAGTAATGGTAATCACAGGGTAATAAAGCCCATAGTTTAAGCAAACAATAGCTCATACACAGATAAGAGAAGCACAGTTGCTTTTTAATCCTTACTGCATGCTGACCTCAACTTACACAGCAAAAACCTGCTGACCGATTCCCTTTAAGGAGGTTGTTCCATGACTATAAATGTTTATCTTAATGAGCAACTACCCTTTACCTATGCCTATAGCCTTTTTTTTTTTTAATTTTTTATATTTCACCGCTGGAGTGGTGCTTTAAATCTGAGGGTACCGTTACACGTCGCAACATTGCATGCAATTTCACTGGCAATTTGCTGCTTGCAGTGAAATCATGGACACATTGTTACATTTGTACACAGCAACAAAATAGAACAATGTGTCCATGATTTCACTGCAACCAGTAAGTTGCCAGTGAAATTGCATGCAATGTTGTAAAGGTACCCTATGTCCCATGACCTGTGTCTTGTTCTTTTTCCAGCATCACTCCCATCGGTGTCCTGTGATTTGTGACCTTCCAGCAGCTCCAGTTTTGCATAGTGTATGCCAGAGGTCACCACTCAATACAACTCTGAGATCCTCGTTCCGGCAACGTTCTGACACTTGTAGGCTAGGGTCACACCAGCGTTATGGTGTACATTCAGGGGCTTCCGTCTAAAACTTGGAATTTTTCAGTGTTACTGGAAAGTTAAGACTGTGTTAACGCTGTCTAGTCATCCCTATGGCAGACGGACCCTGCGCGCATAGCAGATTCTGGCATCTAAGTGCCGGAGTTTGAAATCTCGCACCTTTTCTGAGTACATCACATGATGCGGGAGCGCGGTGTCATCTGACGCGCTTGGAAAAACTGCGAGATTTGAAACTTCGGCAGTGAGAAGCCGGCGTCTGCAATGAGCAAGGAGTCCGTCTGCCATAGACCTCTCTATCTGTCATCACAATACACTTATGAAAGCCAGCATTCATAAGGGACTGTGATTTTTCCTATATAAAGTTTGTGTGTGTGGATAGATAGATGGATCGATTAGATAGAATAAGTAATAGACTATTGCAGATTCAAGTCAAGTTGCCTAATGGGTATATTTAAATACAATAAAAAGTAAAAAAAAAGTTATTTTTAAAAAAATATATAAAATAAACGTGTGTGTGTATATAATATACAAGCAGTAGCTCCTGGTGTTGCCTGGGCGTAATGCCCTTATACGCTAATATCACCCATATAAGGCATATATCTCCACCTCTACGTATATAGCCCTGTTTCTTATTTCTTACCATAATAAGAAAAATAAAAATATCCATATTTGACCTTGCTGAGTTCGTATAAGTCCCATCTAAAATAAATGAATCTAATCGGTAAGGCTGGTTTCACACTAGAATTTGTGTCTGCAGTGCGCAAGCGTTTGACTGCGTTCTGAACGCTAATGTGAAACCAGGGGGGGCAGGATGGAGCGAGCGGGGCAGGATGGATGGGGGGAACAGGATGGAGCCGGTGGGGGGGCAGGATGGAGCCGGTGGGGGGGGCAGGATGGAGCCAGCAGGGCATGGTGCCAGGGGGGCAGGATGGAGGTTGGGGGGCAGGATGCAACCAGGGGGCAGGATGAAGCTGGGGGTGCAGGATGGAGCGATCGGGGCAGGATGGAGCTGGGGGGCAGGATGGAGCAGGGGGGACAGGATGGAGCGAGCGAGGCAGGATGGATGTGGGGGGCAGGATGGATGCGGTGGGCAGGATGGAGCCGGGGGGCCAGGATGGAGCCAGGGGGGGGGGCAGGATGGAGCTCGGGGGGCAGGATGGATGTGGGGGGCAGGATCCCCTAGACCCCTGCTGTTAAAACTCAGCATCTTCTGCAGCTACAGCGGTCATGTGACAGGGCGGGCTGTGTGATGTCACATGGAAAAGCACATCACATGATACCTTCATTACATACACAATAGAACACAGATTACATTTGCCATAAATATCTATCACTGGGCCCTGTGGGTCCCAATGGCGGTCCCAGCAGCCTAACTCTATTTACATAGTACTTATTACTAACCCAGACCCCTTCTCAGGATCTGGGGTACAGCCCTGTTCACACAGGTCTCTTACAGGCTGCTATACTGTGGACAGCCTTCACACACATACATCCAAGGTCAACGGGACCATATCACGACCCATGGTCCTATGACCGCCTGGCCCTTGAGCCATACTCGGTCTCATACCACATGGCATACTACAGGCTCCAGCCTGACCGATACTTTCAGACCGCATGTGATCCATCATACCACATCCATGGATCACACACGTCCTCACACAAGCTCACAGCCATATCCATGGACTGCAGCTCCCCTAGGTCCATAACAGGGATTGGCAAACCTGAGTTACCGGGTAAACCATGCGTCACCAAGGCCACCTCACCACGTGTCCAGGCCACCAGCCACCACCAAACCTCCATACTCAGGCAGGTCTCCAGGTCGACGACTGTGCCCCACGCCTGAGTCGACTGCCCTCCAGGATCGGCCCTAGTTCCCCTCTCTAGGAGCCCTCTTAACCCCTGCATCTGGTCACAGGTTCACACACACCATCAGAGGGACAGGTGCCCCCCGCATGCAGCAGGCCAAGCCTCCCTCTCATCCCAACGGGACGGAATTCCTCTGACTAAAATCCACACTGGCTGGGTCTCTCCCACAGACTGAACACAACAGAACTGAACTCTCACACACAGCTTCTTAACGTGGCTTCCACACCCACACCTGGGATTGGTCAATTAACACATCTTGTTTCTCTGCCACTCATCCGGCTCATCAACCTCTCAGATCTTACGCAGGTTTCACATATCCGTGCCTCAGGCATGTGTGCGGTCCGTGCGGATACATGCCGGAGGCACGGACATACGGGGACACACGATCCCCTATGGACCCAGGCAGACGTCCGTGTTTCCGCACGGACCGTGTCTCCATGTGGAGAACATGCGTGTCCGTGTGCTCCACACGGCGACTTGTTTGTTTTTATGCGGAGCCACGGACCGCATTTACGTCCAAACATCCTGTAAACGGATGTTCACACTGTGACATCCGTGTGCATGGACCACGGACAAAAGTGAAAAAACTGAACATAAAGTATTTCATACTCGCCTCCCTCCAGCAGTGTCTGCTTTTCTCACTTCTGGTGCCGCTCATTAGGCTCATGAATAATCACTTCACAGAGCCCAAGAGCGGACCGGAAGAGAGAGGAGCAGCGGCGCTGGAGCAAGGTGAGTATGTAGGTGATGTAGGTCTGTAGTGACACGCATGTGTGAAACCGGCCTTACAGCACTCACACTCAGCTGTTAACCCACTGTGTACCGGATAGGTTTAACACAACACACACAGTAAAACAGGCTGATCTGAACAGGTTCCTATGCTGTTATTATCCCATGTGATGCACCCGACCATGGGTCACATCACCACACTACCTAACCCTACTAACCTGTAGAATCATACTGTCAGGTCAGTTGTAAGCTAAAATGATCACTGTCAATAAAGAAACCCAAAAAACTATTGCAGAATTTCATTTTGTTTTTATATTTCATTACAGTTGGAGTTTTTTTTTTTCCAGCTTACTGTCACATCATAGGATAACATGGATGGTGTCATTCAGATATACAACTCCGTCCTGCAAAAGAGCAAACCCTCATACAGCTATATTAATGGCAAATAAAAACGTTGTGGCACTTGGAATAGGGCGAAGAAAAAGCTAAACATCGTCCGGTCCTTCAGGGGTGAATGTAGATGTTTGGTGGAGCTCGGTGATGTTTAGTGACTTTGTCATGTTTTTCCTTCTTTTATGTTAACATGTAGGTTCGTCTGGTTTGCATTTTAGTGAAATATTAAAAACAGCATAAACATTATAATCCCACAGCAATATTTTATAACCTTACAGGCTTGTCTGGAATAATTGTTTCATTAAATTTATTCATTTAGAAAAAGAAAAACCCAGGGCCATGTTATTACTGACATAGAAGCAACAGAGAAACCTTTCCTATACAATATGAGCGTTCCTTATATCCAGTTTCATTGTTCAGCCAATAGCCTAACATGTTGATCCAGAGGAAGGCAAAGACCCCATGGGGCAACACTAAGCTCCACATTGGGGAAAACAATTCCTTCCTGACTCCAGATACGGCAATCAGACTAGATCCCTGGATCAACGCCCCATCAAAGGATCTAGTATATATAACCGGTAATATTATAGTTTTCAAGAAAGGCATCCAGGCCCTTCTTAAATGTTAGTAGTGACTCCCTCATTACAACATCATGTGGCAGAGAGTTCCATAATCTCACTGCTCTTACAGTAAAGAATCCACGTCTGTGATTATGATTAAACCTTCTTTCCTCCAGACGTAGAGGACGCCTCCTTGTCCCGTCTCTGTAGAGGATGCCCCCTTGTGTGCCCCCCCTCAGGTCCAAAAATGGTGGCCGCCACTTTGCTTAATTGGCACAGAAGCAAATTAGAAAAAAAATCTGCACTTAGGCGAATGTCAATTTTTGTACGAGTCAAGTAGAATTCGCTTCCACTAAAATTTATTTAGTCATCTCTACTCTCTTTTTCAACCAAATGTTTAACTACTTTGTAGCATTAAAAAGCACACCCCTTTTCGCTGAACAACACCGCTCCTCTGGTCCTTCTTAAAATGATCTAGCTAGTAGCAAAAACTGATTCTGATGTCAGTCATGTAAATTAGATTTGTGGCCCAAATAAAGTCAACATTCTGACCTATTTATCTTAGAGGGTATCCTCCTACCTATATGCCTTTAATGCAAAAGTGCAAATAGAGTCTGTGGAGCCTCGTTTAAGAGTCTCAGACATGGAACTAGGCAGATATCCCTCCAGGGAAGGACCCAGCCAAGGGGTGACTCCTTACAAAAAACACCATAACCATCATATTAAGTAGTCCTTCAAGTCAATATCCAACTCTTTACGAGTTTAAAGATATGACAAGGGAATACCAAGGCCAGGTATCCATCCACAGACAGCTGTTTCGGGGTGTTGCCCCTCATCAGTGTGGAGTAGGATTCTGGCTAGGTGGGAGCAATGCCTGGTAGACCAACATCACAAAGCAATCACTGATCTCAGGAAGACCAGTCCAAGAAAACACTGCGGGCAGCTGGCATAATCGCTCAAACACAGTGAATTCCTAGGCGCATTGCCCCCTGGGAATCACAAAATTCAGTCAGTGCTTTGTGATGTTTAATGTAAAACTAATACACTATCCCTTCACAACATACAGCTAAGGGTGCCTTCACACTGCGGGGTGACCCGGTCCGGGGCTGTCCGGGAGGACCCTGACAGCCGCGGACTGGACCAGCACACAGGACTGGAGGGCTAATATGCCTGCATGATGCCTGATGAAAACCACAAGGTTGAAACGTTGTATCACATGGCTTGATTAAAGCTGCCTTTCACAACTGAGGTCGGAGTGCTGCCTGTCTTTTGGATTTTTACGAAACCTGCTGGACGCTTGAGCACCAGAGATGCTCTGTTGGGTAAAAAGTGTGCCCGAGCACCCCGATGCTTGATCGAGTACCAAGTAGTGCTGAGCATGCCAGCTCAACAGTAATCATTATTATTACATGCTATTGATGAATCCACTCTATTTAGCATTTGTCCACTCTCTTGAATCTGGCTGACCTCCTAGACTCTGACCCAAGGTCATTTTTAGATCAGATTTTATCTTTGTTATTGATTCTCTGGTTTTGACATCAGTTTGTTAGTTTTTTTTTCCCCATCAGTGTTCTCTTATTGGTGTGCAGATACTCAAGTCACAACCTGGGTACCCGACAGTAAAGACCAGATTACTGTATAGACATTAAAAGGTAAAGGCTAAGAAGCCGCATAGATCCTACTATCCGAGTGGTAAGTGCCAAGCCTGACCGTAGAAGCTCACCTTGAGTTGACCCATCATAAATATTATTGTGCCTAGATCAAACATGATTTCTTCAGAATTACTGTACCTTAAAGAAGATGGTGTGGAATTTAGTAGCTGCATTTTTATAAATAGAAATAAATTAAAGGGCTTTTCTGGTACTTTTAGCCCAAAGGATTAGTGGTGTATAGTGATGAGCGAGCATGCTTGGCATTGCCTGATATTTGATCAAGCTTTGGGGGATTGGACACTGGGTAACGTAAGTCACTGTCTTGAATGTTTTGTGGCTGTTAAACTTGCAGGGATTGCAACCAGACATAGTAATGCCGTAACCATTTTGGCTACTAGTATTACAGTGATTGGTCGGTCACATCGCACCATCAGGTCTTATGAAAGTTGTTTTAAGGACCGGAGTGCCCCTTGTAGACGGAGGGCATAGCCTCTGATGGTACCTTGTGGTCTCTGTTTACACTGGTAGAACAGCATCCTCAACTCACACTGTGTGCGTTTTTCAAAAACAAGTTTTAACTTACCGTGTTTCCCCGAATATAAGACAGTGTCTTATATTAATTTTACCCCCAAAAGTCCCACCCTGTCTTATATTCGGGGTATGACTTATATTAAAAAAAAAAAAATGACAAAAATGAAAAGTCCCAGCCCCATACAGTATGCCACTGCAGCCCCCAGCACAGTACCGTTAAAACCGCAATTCCGCCGCACAGCGGACTTGCGGCACACTTGCGGCAGGTCCCCATACAATGTACGGTACTGTATGGGACACTTGCGGCAAGGTGCGGCAAAGGTGCGGTAACCGCACCTTGCCGCAAGTGTCCCATACAGTACCGTACATTGTATGGGGACCTGCCGCAAGTATGCCGCAAGTCGGCTGTGCGGCGGAATTGCGGTTTTAATGGGCAAGTCGGCAAGGAAACATCCTTACTTTTTAGGGTAATGGCGGCCTCGGGCTACGGATTCCTCCGGAGTGCAGGGATGTTGTCCAGATGCTTCTTCATGCAGGAGCTTCTGGCCAATCAGCACTCGAGCTGCTGAGCCAATCAGCGCTCGAGATGCTGGGGAGCCGCTGGCCAATCAGAAGCTCCTGCCGGCAGTGGTGACGTCAGGCCGGGGCGACAGGCGCACAAGATTAACCCTATGCCCTCGGGGTTACCTGCGGCACCTGAGGGCAGAGGGGATCCCACAGGGGACAGCGGACCTGCAGCTGCACCTGAGGGTAGAGGGGAGCCCACGGAGGACAGCGGGGCCAGTGGGACAGCGGGGACACAGGTAAAACATGCAATGGGCAAAAATGGCACTTTAGAGGTACCCTGTCTTATATTCCCCAAAAATAAGTCACCCTGTCTTATAATAGGGGTATGACTTATATTGGAAAATTCTTCGCCAGCCCTGCCCTGACTTATATTCGGGGGTGATTTATTTTCGGGGAAACAGGGTATCAAACACTTTAGCTGCAGAGTCCCTGTCAGCATCACTCCAGGACTCAACCTCCAGCTCCACTGCGCCTGTTAATTGTCCCAGCACAATGGTAGCTCGCTGCTTTTCTGTCATCGTATACATGTCCAGCATTGCACACAACTTTTGCTTCAAGGCTGCACAGGTACCGGGTTTTCCTTCATATGTTGGTAACCATTTGGCACCTGGTATATACGTCAAGTCTATCGGCATTATTTGGGCTGCTGCTCCGGGTTCTGCATTCCGGGCATCCCCCCTGTCGGGGACCTGTGCATCATTCGAGTTACTCATGATGGGGCCCCCCTTGTTACTTGCTGCCAACCGGGGAGATGAAACAAACTTTTCCGGTGTTCGGCGTCTCTGCAGAGTGAGCGGAGAACCTTGGGTATTTCCGGAGCATGGAGCTGACCTTAGCGAATCTCCGGCAGAGTGAAGGGGGCGGGGCTTATCTTCCAGCTCTTTTCTACCCGCGCTGTGGCACAGTTCAATTTCTGTAATGGCGGCTCGGTTATACAGTTCAGAAACAGTTAATAAAGTTCAGTTCTTGGCACACAGTACCCGGTTTTACCGGGCGCAGGATCCTGTTCGTGACGCCAGAATTGAGTCGGTCGACAGGGTAGGGGGTACTCGGGAGCCGGGGCTGATGGCGGCTTTGATGGGGCATCATGGCTGGTTGATCCCCGGTCCAGTGCCCTGGACCCTCAATGGCGGGGAACGGTGGGGGATAAGGGGATTGTTAACGTGACGCCACCTATGGTACCTGGTAACGGGTATACCAGCGCTGCAGCCGGCCGCTGAGGTGATGGTGGTTGCAGCAGTGTGTGGAACAGCTTCCCACAGGTGGAGCTTTACCTCAGGGCAGCGGGGATGGATGAGGGGAGTAGTAGTTAAGTCTTTGCTGACAAAGCGGTGAATTGCGGCGGTTAGACAGGCACACAGATACACAGTGATGGTTGTTTCAGTACCTTTTACTGGTGACAGGGTAACAGGTGCAGTCCAGAGTAATAATCAGGTCCCCGGTGCAACTTGGGACTTCCACCTTAGAAAGTTATGAGACCTCCTCTGTCTTTGTGCTGTGTGGTTTGGGCTTTGTCCTAAACTGACAATGAGGTCCTTCTGCGGGGTCCCTCTTTCTCCTATGGCCCCTGGTCTTATACTTGGTCAGTTAAGCGTCTCTTACTTGTTCTCTTCAGGGGTGAACTTCTCCTGAGTCTTCCGGGCTTTTGCTGTAACAGTAAATGGTATCAGCATTGGTCTCCGGTGTCCGGGTGTACCAAAGTGCTATAGCAACCGGTTCCCTTTTCTTGATTCCCTGTTTCTTCTGCTTGCCTCCAACCTTTTCCCTAGGGTGCAACACAGCGGTCAGTGGTCCCTGGTCCTGGGCCTGGAGCTCTCCCAGCGACCAGCTCCTCACTCCTCTCTCTCCTCACACTAGCTTCAGATTGGTCTCGCGACTGACTAACTCCTCCCCTCAGGCCTGGATGTTTTAAAGGGGAACTGACTTAAGGCAGCCAGTAGAGCTCCCCCTTCAGGTCTGGGGTGGAAGGTGTTGCGTGCTGTGCGAACCAAGGTGTAATTCCCTCCTTGCACTGGTGGATCCCTTGGCAATCCCCCGCAGGGGTGCCACATAGTCAGTGACTGAGAAGTGAGAATTAGAAGTCCCAGGAGGCTGTGGAGGGTGTAGGGAAACGCAAAGGCATTTTGTTCAAGGGACTAAAACTTTATCAGACCGACACCAGTGATTGCAATTGGTGTATATAAAAAAGAGCATGTTTAGTGTCAGGTAAACCAAATACATACAAAGGTGAATAATGGTGTTTTCATTGATGTAGGAGAGGGTCAAAAATATCTAAAACATATGTTCACACAGGTCATTTTTCCTACATTGGTTTTATGTAACTCCGTGCTGATGGAGGGAGGGGGACAAGAGAGGATAGATAGGGAGGTGAGTGAGTGATGAGTGAGAGAGAGAGAGGAGAGTGAGTAAATAGAGAAAAGAGTAGAATGAGAGGAGAAGAGGAGAGAGTGGAGAGAGACGAGAGAAGGGGGAGAGAGGGAGGATAGAAAGGAGAGAGAGTACTTTATATAGAGGCAAGTGAATTGAGAGAGGGAGACCCCCTGAATGGACCATCATTGCCAAAATTGTGCCCCCAGCACCCCTTCCTCATAAGTTTCAATCCTTTCCCCTGTCACTCATTTTTCTGACTTTGGTAACACTAAATGTATGTTGGTCCTGCCAATAAAGCATATTTGAATTTGGGAGGGGAGAGAGAGAATAGAGAGATGAGAGAGAGAGAGAGAGAAGAGAGGAGATGAGAGAGGGCGGATGAAGAGGAGAGGGAGGACATAGGAGACAGATAGGGAAGAGAGAGAAGAGGATAGGGAAGGAGAGAGAGTGACAGAGAGCAAGAGAAAGGTAGAAGATAGGGCTAGAAGACAGGCTGAAGAGAGAGAGAAAGAGAAAGAGAGAGAGGAGAGGTATGGGGGAGAGGAGAGAGGGAGGACATAGGAGACAGATAGGGAAGAGAGAGAAGAGGATATAGGGAAGGAGAGAGAGTGACAGAGAGCAAGAGAAAGATAGAAGATAGGGCTAGAAGACAGGCTGAAGAGAGAGAGAGAGAGAGAGAAAGAGAGAGGAGAGGTATGGGGGAGAGGAGAGAGAGGGAGGACATAGGAGATAGGGAAGAGAGAGAAGAGGATATAGGGAAGGAGAGAGAGTGACAGAGAGCAAAAGAGAGATAGAAGATAGGGCTAGAAGACAGGCTGAAGAGAGAGAGAGAGAAAGAGAGAGAGGAGAGAGATGGGGGAGAGGAGAGAGAGGAAGAGAGGAGGACATAGGAGACAGATAGGGAAGAGAGAGAAGAGGATAGGGAAGGAGAGAGAGTGACAGAGAGCAAGAGAAAGATAGAAGATAGGGCTAGAAGACAGGCTGAAGAGAGAGAGAGAGAGAGAGAAAGAGAGAGAGGAGAGAGATGGGGGAGAGGAGAGAGAGGAGAGAGGGAGGACATAGGAGACAGATAGGGAAGAGAGAGAAGAGGATATAGGGAAGGAGAGAGAGTGACAGAGAGCAGAGAAAGATAAAAGATAGGGCTAGAAGACAGGCTGAAGAGAGAGAGAAAGAGAGAGGAGAGATGGGGGAGAGGAGAGAGAAGGAGAGGGAGGACGTAGGAGATAGGGAAGAGAGAGAAGAGGATATAGGGAAGGAGAGAGAGTGACAGAGAGCAAGAGAAAGATAGAAGATAGGGCTAGAAGACAGGCTGAAGAGAGAGAGAGAGAAAGAGAGAGAGAGAGGAGAGAGAAGGGGGAGAGGAGAGAGAGGGAGGAAAAAGAGCAACAGAGTGATAGGAAGACAGGAAAGAGAAAGAGAGAGGGAGACAGTATTCTGGGAGCCAGAGATCTGTTCACCACATCTATGAGGCTGCAGACATAATATATATATTAAATTGTAATAACAAACTAGAAAACGACATTAAAAATGCTGCAAAACCTCACACAAGAATGCAGTAAAGCGTCTGTCAGCGAATCTGTTTAATCTCCATCAGTTTTTAGTACGGTTTTGTTGCAGAGAAAACGCACTGTGTGAACATTGCCATAGTGGCAGTTTTGTACTCCGATCCCTTTGTAGATGCCAGTTGGATCAATACCTGGTGATCTGGGGGATCTTCACCGGTGCCATCTAATCGTACACTTTCCCATGACTCCTCAATCCCAATATTCTATAACAATCATTTTCTGGCTTTAACCCTTCGTTGACGCCTATGATCACAGGGCACCGATCCCACCACGAGCTGTCCGTCCACTTTCTTTACAACATGCTGAATCCCATCCAGCACAATTTGCACTTTCAAAGGATGCCAGCACCCCGCCATTGATCTGTGTGCGGTGTGATCCATTATTTATCCGCGCCATCCCATGGGTAATGTATATGTATCACCGGCTTGTTTAATATTTACCTTCTGCGTGGCACCGGACCATGGGCTAGGAACAAATAAATGGCGCTTTCGGGTTAATTGGATGCAAAGTCCATCGAGGCACAAGTCCTGCACTCATTATTCCGTCATTTAAAGGGTATTAGCATTGATACGTGTCATTGTAGAAAGAGTTAAGTCCCCCCCCTCTTGCAGACCCCCCCTTTTTTCCCTGGCTGGCACTTAAACTGCTAGTAATAACAACCCCCTGAGGACATCAATAGAGTCACAGTGTTGAATAATCACAGACTATCAGGCAAGGATCCTTGCAGCAGCAGGTCCATTGCCTGTGACATCACACTTGGAGCTAGCATCTAGCTTAGAGTTGCTTTGATTAGCCAGTCTGTTGGTCTGTCTGCATCATCCCCATCCTTTCTACTGGAGCATCCTGCCTTGAGGAAGGGCTTTCTATACTATAGACCGAGACATTGTGGGAGGAAAGAATTCCAAGCATAGACCAGGGGAGCTGCAGCATGAAATCTATCCCTGCCTGCTACTTACTCTCTGTTCTGCTGCCTGCTATGGTTTTCAGCACCAGGTGAGCACAGAAAGCATGTTTTGTATTGGGGAGCATACTAGGCTGCTTTTCCTCTTCCATTGCTGTATTTGACAGTAGACCCTTGCTCTATGGCATGAGCATATCTTGCCTTGGATGTCAGGAGCGATGTCAACGGAGAGCGGATTCTGCAGGGCAGCACTGTAGGGGTTAACTGTTGTAATGCATTTCGCTCAACTTGGCAGGTTGCGTTATTAAAGGGTGGGGGGGGGGTAAGACATTTTGAGAAATTGGCTGATTTCTGTGCAATTTCCGCAGGCACGAGAGCTGCTTTAATTAACCATTGAGAGTTCGAATTATGGCGTAACGATTGGGTTTTTGTTTGATTTTTACCGATCCGGCAGTCGGGGGTTTGGCAATACTTTCACAAAGTTGCATTGGTACTTCGATTTTTGGCATCCGGTCAAGCCATGGCACATCTGTAGGGCGCCGCTGTTGTGATTCCTATTGTTCCGTGTGTTTGTAGTATGGTTGGGACCATGTAGATGAATTTGCTGCCTTCATGGGTTTAACCGTTGAGTTTGGCCCTCGGTTTCGGAGCCGGCTCTACTGCATTCTGCTACACTGTATCTTGGGTTATTCTGCATAATGTATCGGATTTGGAGATTGACTACCCTACGTTCCTCCGACAATGGGACTTGAGCACCCTCGAGCCAAGATCGGTGCTTCATCTACCGGGGACAGCCATCCTCTATGACCGAGCGCGCAGCTTCGCGAGGGACGCACATGGAGCATATTATATCGGATGTACAGTATATGGCTCTCTACTTCTGTTTGGTGGTTTCGAGGATAACAAGCACATTGTAGCATATTAGGCTTGTTCTAAAAGTGCCAGTGATAGTTGTTGCATTGATATTCTAGGCTGTTTCTGGATTATTGCTCTTATACAAAGTCTGGTTTAGCCGGTTGAATGATGAAAAGTTGGTTCAGTGGACAAGTACAATATCTGTCATTGTTCTGTGTGGCTGCACCATGCAGGGGGCAGTCTGCCCTCACCGTGCCCTTCCCACCAATCACATCCAGAAGGAGAGATCACTTGTGTGGTTTTATTTTATTAACCCCCATAAGGATTACAAGTCCTACAGTCTATTGTGCATTGTCTCATTATAACAATTGTATGCCAATGAAGGCAAACCGGTGAAGGAGCTGTCAGGTCCCACTTTGTATCACCATGATCTGACTTTTGTATGTTCTTGGATTGGTGGATGGACATTGTAGGTCTAAGGCCGGTGTCACATTTGCGTACCGAACGCAGCCAAACGCACGTGCACTGCGTTCCTACATTTAACATGGGAACGCATGCTACCTGTGTTTGGCTGCATTCGGATGCGCATAATTTGTGCACTTTCCTCCGCCCTCCGAACGCAGCATGTTGCATTTTTTTGTGTCGGTCGCGGGAGCTTGTTTTATCAGCAAGCGCACACACAAATGCATGGGAGTCAATGGATCCGCAGTGTCCTCCGCATGACAGCGCAGCAGAACACTGAGGATCACATTGAAATCTCTCCCGGTGGCCGCCGCTGATCAGCTGGAGCAGCCGGAGATCTCCTCCTCCTCCCGGCCACCGCTAATCTCCTGGCGGTGTGGGCGCAGGAGATTTGAAGAAATGGCTGATCTGACAGCTGTTTCTACAGCGCCAACACCGTCTGGAGATCAGCGGCGGCCGGGAGGAGGAGATCTCCGCCGCTAATCTCCGCCTCCAGGCCGCCGCCGAGATCGCTGATTGGCTGACCGGGGCACCATACCGATGTGAACGCATGCGGAGAATCTCTGCTGCGTTCACATCATCATGGCAGCGTTTTCAATGGTTTACGTCTGCATGCCCACCGCATGCAGACCCAAACACAAATGTGAAACAAACTGACCGAGTCCGCTAAGTAGCACTGTGATAATTATCAGACCAGGAAATATATCAAATAAAATGGGGATTAAAGAGCAGCCATGTTTCTAGAGCCTCTCTGAATACCCTGACACTACAGCAGGCCCCACAAACAACTAGAAGACATCACAATCATAAATATATAATATTCTTTCATTCTTTTATAAAAACTGCTCAATTCTTCATCATGGATTGTGCATGATATTGTAACTTACCCTCATAGAGGAGTACTGCATGTGACAGAGTTGCAGTACCCCAAACTACCTGAAAACAAGAGTGGCGCTGTTTGCAGAAAAAAAAAATAAATAAAGGAATCCGGGTCTTTATTACGATAATGTAGCACTTTAAATATTATTCTTATGCTGCAGTGTAGACACAGTACACTACTAACGCCTATCCGGTACATTGTTATCAACATGGATCAGAGTCCATTTCAATTTAAAATGCCTTCTCTGTGGATTGCCCATATAAATTCAAGCTATTTAAAGTGCAATCAATCCGAATCAATATGAGGGATCCTAACAATGTATAGAGATGGCATATCACAAGGTCTGCATGCAAACAAAGCCGTCCATAGAGTCAGCGGAGGCCTGGGAGAACGTCATCCATGTATCTGGAGCACCGTATATATCATTGTACAGCAGAACACACTATGACGTATACAAGAAAGGGCACAAAAAAGCTGAAATTTGTCTGTTTTCCCAAAAAATACTATATATTCAGTGCAATATGCATAACTGTCTATAACGTGCACGCCTTGATAACCATGCTATAGATGCCACTTTTAGCCACTGGAATCGGTACATAGTGATTTTTAAGACATTTATATTGCGGTAATTGGATAGAAATCCTTCAATGTTCCCTTCTGCTGGATACAATTCTGTTCTGGATATGGGATAATGACTTGTTTTTCAGTGCAACCTATAAAACTGTGTTTTGTCTACAGCCATGAACCCGTGTGCCCTAATTGAAGTACTTATTCTCCGACAGCAAGCAAATAATTGGATCTTAATTCTTCAATGTATCGGAACTTTCCATTCAATGTTTTCCCTTCATCGCACTTAGAACTTTCAGTTAGAAACCAAAGTTTGAGCTTTTGCTATGTAAGCTGAGGACAGCATGCTGCAGGGGTTAAACAACAAAAGGCAACTGCACTTCTCTTATCAGGGTCTGTGCTGTTGAATAATTAAACTAAAGGCTTTATCACCTGGGGATTATCATTGCAGGACTACGTCGTTAAAGAAAAAGCCAAATATCCGGCACCTCTACCACAACCATATTACAGGCCCCTCTGCCAATGTGGTATGATGGACAAATATGGGGCGCACACTGGAAAAAGCCACTTAAAGATGTATGCAAAAAATGGAAATCAGTGGAACTCGCCAAGTGTAAGTGTCAATCCTTTATTCGATCATAAAATATCAGGAGGGAGAGGTCTCATTGACACCCTGAAACCTTCCACATCCCGCTTGCCTCCTGCTATTTTATGAATAAATAAAGGGTTCAAACTGTTGGTGAGTGCCACTGATTTCCTTTTTTTTTGCATACAGGACTACTTTGTCATTTGCATGGCAGTCCGACACGCCCCCTGTTGTGATTGACACCTCATAGCCAATGCTCTATAGAGAGCCTGATGTGGGCGGGGGCAGGTCTCCCAGCTCTGCTGTGTTTCTAAACCTAAATGCTCTGATTGTGTCAGAACGGCTTTAGCCAGTAAGATGGCACCTCATTGGATTCAGGGTTTCTTTGCCTACATTACATTATGCTGCTGTCACATGAGGTAGCAAAAACCTGTTCACCAAATCCCTTTTGAAGGGGTAGTGCTAAAAATAATTGTCCATTTTTCAGTAATAGATCTTACAATAAAAATAAGTTCCACAGTTGGATGTGTTAATAAAATTTTCCTGTCCCAAGATTCTTACAAATGTGCCCCTGTGTAACGTATGTGTCCAATCATGCAGGAACAGGTGGGATATACCACAGCTCCTGGGCAGGGTAGGAAGTAATAGTATACAGACATTACAGCTGACGATCCCAGAATATAAGAGTATACAGACATTACAGCTGAGGATCACAGAATATAAGAGTATACAGACATTACAGCCAGGGATCTCAGAATATAAGAGTATACAGACATTACAGCCTGGGATCACAGAATATAAGTGTATACAGACATTACAGCCGGGTATCACAGAATATAAGAGTATACAGATGTTACAGCTGAGGATCCCAGAATATAAGAGTATGCAGACATTACAGCCAGGCATCACAGAATATAAGAGTATGCAGACATTACAGCCAGGGATCCCAGAATATAAGAGTATACAGACATTACAGCCAGGATCACAGAATATAAGAGTATACAGACATTACAGCTGAGGATCCCAGAATATAAGAGTATGCAGACATTACAGCCAGGGATCCCAGAATATAAGAGTATACAGACATTACAGCCAGGGATCCCAGAATATAAGAGTATACAGACATTGCAGCCGGGGATCACAGAATATAAGAGTATACAGACATTACAGCCGGGGATCACAGAATATAAGAGTATACAGACATTACAGCCGGGGATCGCAGAATATAAGAGCATACAGACATTACAGCCAGGGATCACAGAATATAAGAGTATACAGACATTACAGCCAGGATCACAGAATATAAGAGAATACAGACATTACAGCTGGGGATCACAGAATATAAGAGTATACAGACATTACAGCCAGGGATCACAGAATATAAGAGGATACAGACATTACAGCCAGGGATCACAGAATATAAGAGTATACAGACATTACAGCCAGAATCACAGAATATCAGAGTATACAGATATTACAGCCAGGATCACAGAATATAAGAGAATACAGACATTACAGCTGGGGATCACAGAATATAAGAGTATACAGACATTACAGCCCGGGATCACAGAATATAAGAGTATACAGACATTACAGCCAGAATCACAGAAAATAAGAGTATACAGATATTACAGCCAGGGATCACAGAATATAAGAGTATACAGACATTACAGCCAGGGATCACAGAATATAAGAGTATACAGACATTACAGCCGGGGATCACAGATATAAGAGTATACAGACATTACAGCTGGGGATCACAGAATATAAGAGTATACAGACATTACAGCCAGGGATCACAGAATATAAGAGGATACAGACATTACAGCCAGGGATCACAGAATATAAGAGTATACAGACATTACAGCCAGAATCACAGAATATAAGAGTATACAGACATTACAGCCAGGGATCACAGAATATTATAGTTTTCTATTATTTGACATGGTATTTTCACTGTAGGTTTTGCTAGGACTCAGACGTCCTTCTTCACCCCCCTCTCATACACATTGTGATTGACAGATCTTCCTGTAGACACACACTCATGAGAAGCTGTCAGTCCCTGTGTGTGGGTGGTAGAGGTCTTTCTCTGTGAGTCCAGACAGCATTTAAATACCTTAAAAGTCGTCTCTCAAATCATAACTTATGTATTGCATTCTCTGTTAAAGCACCGCTCAAGCATTATTTGTTATTGCACCCTTGTAGTGATGCTTTAAATCGATGTTCCCTGCCCCCTGTCTTATACTCACCTTCCAGCGGCTTCACCTTTTTCCAGCATTGATCCGGTCAGTCTCCTGTGATTTTTGACTTTCTGGTAGTTCCAGTGTTTCGTGGAGCACGCCAGAGGCCACAACTCAGTATAGCTCTATGATGGTCTCGTTCAGGCCTTGTTCTGGCCTTGTTCTGGCCTCGTTCTGGACTCGTTCTGGACTCGTTCTGGTCTTGTTCTGGCCTCGTTCTGGACTCGTTCTGGACTCGTTCTGGACTCGTTCTGGTCTTGTTCTGGCCTCGTTCTGGACTCGTTCTGGACTCGTTCTGGCCTTGTTCTGGTCATGTTCTGGCCTCGTTCAGGACTCGTTCTGGACTCGTTCTGGCCTTGTTCTGGCCTTGTTCTGGACTCATTCTGGCCTCGTTCTGGCCTCATAGAGATGCATTGAGAGCTTCTGACATAACTTAAGAAAGGCCAGGGAACCCCTAAGGTGGAATGGCCCCATGACATCCAGGGAGGGAGGGAGTTATTAGGGGATGGTAGATCTGGGGGGATTTGTAAACATGCATAGGGAGCACATTGGTTGAGGGTTAGGGCTAAAGTAGGAAGAGGGGGAGCTAGAAGGGGTCTGTATAGGGGGAAGAGGAGGAAGTAGCCCTCACTTCAATTCCGGGGGAAATCCAGGACAGTTTCCCGCCCGCCCTTGTGTTGGTTGGGTTCAGGATTGTTAAGGGGGAATGGCCTGAGAATGCTTGGTGGTGTGAGTTGATCAACTATGTTATATTTGGTGTGTTTTGGAGTTGTCACGGTAGCGGGGTAGGTCTGGTCCAGAGGAGTGAATCTTCACTAATATTTGGAGAGCCACTTGAAAGTTATAGTGACTCAGGGTACAAGTACCTTGCAGGCACGGGGTTCTGCAAGGTTGGGGGGTATTGGTTCTTGGTGATGTCAGAGCAGGAGGTGGGACAGCCACCCGGGGTGGTGATCAGAAATACCTCCCTCTGCTCCTGTGTCACCAGCACAGGGACGCGCAGGGTGAGGATTTCATGACCGGCACGAGGAAGGCAGCGAGGACATGGGCGGTACAGAGGCGCAAGCTGCAGCACAAGGGCTCACCTCCATGGAATATTACTGTAGGTTTCTATAAGCCTATATATCGGGGTAGCAGCCCCACAGAGCCATGGGGGACCCCTTGCCTGAATGCAGCAGACATGCTGCATTCAGTGCTGGGCTCAGATTCACATCCATAAGGGGGGGGGGACAGGTCCTCTTTAAAGCCGCTACTCACTGAACACCAAATAGTAACTGAAGCTGCACCAGGCGCATCCCTTTGACTGAAAGCCTGGGGCTGCCGAGAGCAATAAACCTAATTTCCTCTTGGCAGTGGTACTCAGTGGCATCAGAATGCAAATAACTTGCAGATTAACCCCATACTTGCAGATTAACCCCATACTTGCAGATTAACCCCATACTTGCAGATTAAAGCCATACTTGCAGATTAATAGCATTCCTTTAGATGACAGGTTCCCTTTAATTTGGAAAATAATAAGTCTCCCACATTTGTGTACACAGTATTGATAAAACCTTTATGAAGTATGACAATAACTGCAGGGAGAGCAGATGTTGTTCTGATGGGTGATTTTTGTAAATTGCATACTGTACTCGGTGAAACTACGGAAGGCTGCAGAAGTCCCTGGTGCTTGTGAAAATCCATTTTCTTGTCGACTTCCAGTGGTGTTAAAAATCCATATCAATCATTGTTATAAATTATGATAGTGGGAGTTTGTTGTTGCATGGACTTTGTTGGGAAAAAAAAAGTGTTTGACGTGACGCGATCCATCAAGTGTTCAGCCCCAGTAGAGTGTTAACGCATTTACCGGGTAATTACTGGGAACTACAGTCACTGTGATACTACATCTGCCGAAATAGACTTGTTCTTCATTAAATACCCTTAAGTCGTCTTCTGCGTTCACTCTTTTGTGGGGCCAATTATTGACTTTTGTTTTGCAATGCTTAGATGTATTGACAGGTGTATCAATGTACAGGACACCACGGCAATTGATCAGCTCTTAAACTTACGGATTGGTCATTATTACATGAATACTCCTTAGTTCCAGGTTAAACTAGACCTTTTTTGTGGATCTTGATATTATTGGTACAACTATAAAAGAGCAGTTACAGAAAATTGATGAAGTTGCGTAATTGATCCAATAGAAAAAATATCCGGCTGAAAGTTTCCCCCCCCCCCCCCCCCCGATATTGTTCCAGAAAGTGAAGTATTTCTATTGCACTTACACATCTTTTGTTATACACATGTTTATTTCCTTTGTGTGTTTTGTAGCAACACAAAATAAGAAAAATGGAAAAAAAAAGGTAAATTGGACACAATTTCCCCCAAAACCCCCAAAGTGGGCTGGACATAATTGATGGCACCCTCACCTGAACATTTGGTTGCACACCCCTTGGAATAACTAACTGCGATCACTCACTTCCGATAGTCGTCAACAAGCTTCTTATACCTCTCAGCTGGAATTTTGGATCCCTCTTCCTTTATAATCTGCTCCAGATCTCTCATATTGAGGCATCTTCTACCTACAGCATTAAACATGGGGGGCAAATTTGGTTCACACTGGACAACCCCGGACCCGAAAAATCGTGGTGTGAAGCCTGCCTTGTCAGTCGAACATCAAGCGGTTTACCCTTAGTTTTGGAAATGTGTGAACAATTTTGTCTGGCCCATTTTGGGGATTTATTGTGTAAAGCTGGCTTCACACCACGTTTTTTTTTTATCCGGGGCTGTCCAGTGTAAACCAGACAGCCTCGGACCGGTTTTTGGCCCCATAGTAGCCTATGGGGCCGGATGGAGCCGGATGACAGCTCTCTGTCATCCGGTTTCATCTCTCTAGTGGAATCTGGGAGAATTCGGATTATTCTCTCCGGACACCAAAATGATGCTTGCATCATTTTTTTTGTTCGGGAAGAAAAATCTCCCCAATTTGCCGGATCCCGGATTCGCCCGGATTCTCCCGGAGCCGGAGCATTCCGGTGCTCCCTAACATGGTAGCCTATGGAGCCGAGATCCAAGAACCGGATACCGGTGGCTGAACGCAGCTGTTGTTTCAGGACCGCGACTAGCTTCATGCTAGCCGCGGTCTTGAATAATCAGCAGCTGCGGCTGCAATTACAGCCATCCGGCTGCACACAGGGCCGGAGGGCACATTTGGCCCTCCGGTTCTGTGTGCTGATCCGTTCCGGGGCTGTCTGGGTCATCCCGGACAGCCCCGGACCGGATCACACAGTGGTGTGAAGTCAGCCTAATTATATCCAATTTTTGAGTTTTATTTTTTTGTGTTGTTACTAGTGATGGGCGAATCCTAAATTACTCGGAATCGCTTGACTCTAGCGAGTCCGAGCCCAGGACTCGCTACTCGTTGCGAGTCTAGCGAGTCCAATGTTAATGAATGGGAAGCGAGTAATAGCGAGTAGTGTGAGATTTACAACTCGCAGATGTGTCTCGGAAGCTTCAGCCTGAAGCAATCCTAGTTTTGTCATTTATTTGCATTGCTAGTTTACTTTGTAAGTAATCGCTGACTCGCACAGATAAGAGTCCTGTCTCCTCTGTGCTGGCTGCCAGCTCCAGGGTCCTAGAGCCTGCCTGCTGCCTGATGTAGCAGTGCTGAGATTGTTCTCAGTCTGCTCAATCCCTGTGTACAGACATGAATGTCTGTGCACAGAGATGATGTAGCAGAGCTGAGATTGTTCTCAGTCTGCTCATTCCCTGTGCATAGAGATCTATATCTATACACAGGGGATGTAGCAGAGAGGACATCGCGTTTTGGACTGCGTCGGACGGAAGAGGATTTTTTTAATTAAAGATGGAGTCCCTAATGGCTTTTTTTTTTATTTCTAATAAAAAATTTTCTTTGTGTTGTGTTTTTTTTAAAACAATTTAATAGAAATTCATGGCGGTCATGTCTAAATTTGGCGTGACCACCATAAATTTCGGGCTTAGGGCCAGCTGATAATACAAAGCTGGTATTAACCCCTTTATTACTCAGCGTGCTACCGCCACCAGGGCCGCTGGAAGAGTGGGGTTCAGCGCCAGAGGATGGCGCTTCAATGAACGCGCCATCTTCTGGGGCGGCTGCGGGCTGCAATTTGCAGCGGGGGGTGCCCAGAAAGCTTGGGCATCCCTGCGCTGCGGATTCCAGCCCCCAGCTGCTTAGCTGTACCTGGCTAGACATAGAAATTGCGCGGAGCCCCACGCATTTTTTTTAAATTATTTCATGAAATTCTGAGATTCTGACTCTGACTCTGAGACTCTGACTCTGAAATTCATTAAATAATTTTTAAAAAATGCGTGGGGCTCCGCGCAATTTCTATGTCTAGCCAGGTACAGCTAAGCAGCTGAGGGCTGGAATCCGCAGCGCAGGGATGCCCAAGCTTTCTGGGCACCCCCCGCTGCAAATTGCAGCCCGCAGCCCGCCCAGAAGATGGCGCGTTCATTGAAGCGCCATCCTCTGGCGCTGAACCCCGCTCTTCCAGCGGCCCTGGTGGCGGTAGCACGCTGGGTAATAAAGGGGTTAATACCAGCTTTGTTATACAAGCTGGTATTAAGCCCGAGATTCTTAATGTCAGGCCACGTTTGACCCAGCCACTAAGAATCTCCAATAAAGGGTTAAAAAAACACAGAGAAAATTTTTTATTTGAAATAAAAAAAAAAGCCATTAGGGACTCCATCTTTAATTAAAAAAATCCTCTTCCGTCCGACGTAGTCCAAAACGCGATGTCCTCTCTGCTACATGCACAGGGAATGAGCAGACTGAGAACAATCTCAGCACTGCTACATCTCTGTGAGCAGGCAGGTTCTAGGACCCTGGAGCTGCACAGAGAAGATAGCTGGACTCGGCTCGCAAAGAAACAGCAGTTACTTTGCGAGTTTCCCTGCTATCACTGGCACAGTAGCCAGTGATGACTCGCACGAGTCTAATGCAAACAATGGCAATCCTAGTTTTGTCAGCGTTTCTGACAAAACTAGGATTGATATTGATTTGCATTGGACTCGTGCGAGTCATCACTGGGAAACTCGCCGAGTACCGAGTCCTGCGAGTCCCTTACTACTCGCCGAGTAACGAGTCCTAGCGAGTAGATTCGCCCATCCCTAGTTGTTACAATACACACAAAGGAAATAAACATGTATATAGGGTTAGGTTAAGAGGCTAAGGGCTAGGGTTGCGGGTTAGGATTAGGTGTTCTTGTTAGGGTTGGGGTTACGGTTAGGGTTGCTTTTGGGCATTTTTCCTTGTGGGAATTTTTCAAGGAACCTAATAAAACAGATGTAATTGCAATAATTTTTTTGGGGAACCTATGGGGCCGGATTGCCCCGATCCAGGAGATTTGCCCTCCGGTTCTGTGTGCTGATGCGGTCCGGGGCTGTCAGGTTCATCCCGGACAGCCCCGGATCGGACACTGCCGTGGTGTGAAGCCGCCCTAAGTTGTTTGACAGTAATAAGGCATAATAACTATTTCTTATTTTTTTTATGCTTTGTCTATATAAGACGACTTAAGAAAATGATGGTGTGACAAAATATAAAAAGGTGAAGCAAGACTTACTTTCCTTCCCTTTTAATGTCCTCCACTCCCTCCTGTTATGTATTCATATATATTCTGTATATGTTTTCTTTGTTGTCGTTGATTTATACCTGTATCACTGAACTCCAAGAAGAATAATTCTTCCGAAGATAAATTTACCTTCCCACCAAGCACATATATTGATGTCTCCCAGGACTGGCTGTCTGGTTTTGTCATACGGAATAAGATATGTCATACACAATTCTGTCCTACTTTGTGAACTTGCTCGCCCTGGGTCAGCCGAGCAAGAAACGGTGAGACAATGTATCAGGTGCACAGGCAAACTGATATTAATTGAACATCAGACCGGTGTTCTGATACTTCAAGGTGAACTGTACATACCATATATTCAACCTCTAGAGATAGAAGCTTTGAGATGATTTAAGATCTGACAACTGGAATTCCACTATTTAACAACCACAGAATAGGTCACTTCTATTAGAGGACATTCAGGGTCTGAATATTTGTTAAGTTTGTCTTTCTCTATTTAAAAGAACAATAAAGAAATAGCTGAAACACTGACCTATGGCTATAAGGCTAGGGCTACATGACCGTATGTTTTCCATCCGAGAAAGACTGCCATCAATCTGCCGTGTCCTGATATCACCCAGTGGAGGACAGGAGGTCTCAGCGTTTAAACGATCGTGAGCCCCCTGTAGAGCTCCGTTGACTATTGTCTTGCTGATGTACTTTCCCTTCTATGCTGAAGGAGTTAAGGAATCCTTCCCTGCTGGCTGAAATTTCTCTTAGCCAGCATTCCAGCTATAGCTTGTGATTATCTCTCCCTTCTGCTATATTTACCAGCTTCTTGCTTCACTCCATGCTGGATATGGCATTTCCACTTTGACCACAGTGGAGGAACTTGTTTCTGTTAAGCAGAGGTGTTACTTTAGCAGCAGTAAAGTAACATACTGGAGAAGATTTTTATATCTGTTGCCTAGTTCCAGTTGCCTGCCTGTTTCTTTGCTCTTCTGCTCCTTCACTCCCATGGGGGACGGGGGGGGACAGGGGCATCAAAGTGAGTTTTATCAGTTAGCTAATTTTCATTTACAAATAGTCATGATTTTTGTGTATTTCCATTTGTAATCTAATTGTAATTCTTTTCGGAAATAGTTTTGGTGTGTGTTTATGGAGGAGATTATATGTAGATCTTCATTAAGCCTTGTCTACTATTAACCCAATGACAACGGGTAGACTTACTTGTATGATAGCTTTGTTTATCAAGCCAATTTTGACCTATTTCTCAAAGCTGTGCTCAGACTGACATTCAAGAAATCCCCTTGTATTCTCTGTTTTAGGACTACACATATGGGATTCATGTTCAGAATGAATGAGTTGCAAACACAAGCAGAAGTACCCTATTGATTATTATGGGGTTGGCCTGTTTCATTTTATATCATATTTTAAAGGAAATAAGTCAACAGGTTCTTGCTATGTATGCTGAGGACAACATGCTGTAAGGGGTCAAAAACAAAAAGCAGTAGTGCCTCTCTTATCAGTGTGTGTGCTATTGTTTACTTAAACTAAAGCCTTTATCCTCTGTTGATTACTATTCCAGGACTACTATGCCGAGCGCACCGCAGTCCAACACACGCCTTGCTGTAATTGACATTTCACGGTCAATACAGAATCTGTATTGACAGCTCTGCAGTTTATCTAAAACTAATTGCTTTGATTGTGTCAGAACAGCTGAAGACAGTAATCTAAATGATGCCTCATTGGATTCAGGATTTCTTTGCCTACATTGTTATGGTCAAATGAGGTAGCAAAAATCTGCTAACAGATTCCCTTTAAAGAAAAACTTTCTGCATTAGGGTATGTGCACACAACATTTTTATTCCATCGGCGGTTCTGACAGGGGCGGACCTACTCTGGTGCAGCTGGTTCAGCTGCACCAGGGCTCCGACCGGCTAGGGGGCCCCTCAAGTCTGCAGGGGGGCCCCCAGCCGACCCCTGTGACCCTATGTCAGAGGAGAGGAGGTTAACAGAGGGAAGCTTCCTGCTTCCCTTGGCTGATCCCGCCCCTCCTCTCCTCTGCCACCCCGGCTCCCAGGACTGCAGTGGGTGGCTCAGCACAGGTGGGAGAGCCGCATCACCGGCTCCTCGCCGACATCCGCTAGCACCCCCCACCCCCCCCCCGCTCTTTGACGACTTCCGCTGGCACCCCCCCGCACCTCATCAGCATGGCGGCTGCTGCTGCACCAGGGCCCCCCGGGCTCAAGGTCCGCCACTGGGTTCTGACAAGGTTTTCTGTGGCTAAGCCTCTTCGGGAAATTAATGTTACTACTTTTCAAAGAAAACAGAACTCCCCAGCAAGCAATGAAGACCGGATTAGAGGCATATGCAAAACTTCAATTTAATTAGCCAAGACAGTTACGAAAATAGTAAGCCTCCTATCTAAAAACTGACGCTCTTCGGCAGTTCTTTAATTATAGTGTTCATGTTACACCATGATTAAGGCACTGCCGAACTGCATCAGTTTTTAGGAAGGTGTGGGCACATTTTGTCATTTTTGTAACTTTTGGCTGATTAATTTCAGGTTTTTAATAACACCTCTGATCCAGTCTTCATTACGCGTTGGATACTTGTCTTTTCTTTGGATCTTAGAACATAGCCTAGCTGGGCTACTCTTGTGCTTGAGCATCCTATGCAGACATCTGTGTGATGAGCAGAAACCTCCCTTCTATCATGTTACTACTTTTAACCATGTTATATTACTCTAAAGTGGTTAAAATAACTAACAAAAGACGGAACATGTGCACAGCAATGTCCTTTTTACATTGCTGTGCATTATGTTCATGTTTTTTTGGTGCTTTTGCGTCAATTTTTAGGCAGTTTCCAGGCAAAATCAGCCTGTAAAAACAATGTAGTTTATTTCTATTCTAAAAACTGACACATGGAACGCATATGAATCACCCTAACACAAGGTGTTTCCCCTCTGCTGCTGCTATCAGTTGTGCAACATATCGGTTTTAGATATTAATTTTGTAAGTTTGATCCTAAAAAGCAACCAACAAATTAAAATGTCAAATGTAATTGTGAACCTATCCGAAGAAAACCGAGTGTCTTGTGATCATGTCGCGTCTATTTCTTGGTGACCTGTTCAGCCGAGTACATCGTGACGCACTACTTGTCCCAGTCATATGTGGATACAGGAAATTACACCGCTTTATAATTACAGTGGTAATGAGATAGAAACATGGTGTTCTTTGCCATTCTGTTTACTAGGTAAGTAAGCTAGGCATGTGTCTAGGGAAATATAGAAAGTAAATTTAATTTTGCTTTCTTGTTTTTACATTCTTTTTACATTCTTGTCCTTAAAACAAATCTATAGTAATTTCTCTAAAATACCCAGTTGAGCTCCTTGAAGGACGCTGGAGTAAATAAAATATGGTTTATAGATGTATAACAAAACTTGAGTTGTCGTAGAGGAAGAGCAGATGAGCGAGCAATCACCATCTTTATGAGCAACATGTGACCTTGATGGATGTGCACAAGAGCCGTCATCAGGAGGTACATACAGACCCAGAGGTGGCGGAGGGGCCGGGGCAGAGCCAAAGTCCCGCCCTAATGCACCGTAAGATTATTACTCCCAAACTTATAATGTGGATTGAAATAAATCAGGATGTCAATCTCTTCACTATAGAAATCTATTTCATCTGTATGTCAGCACCATGATGTCCATGCCTTTACATACATACTACAATGATATATCAAGAAACTTCTTATGCCGGCTTCACACTATAGCCGAGATCTGATTCGTGGCTGTCCGCTTGAGGCAGACAGCTGCAGACCGGATCAGCACACAGAAATGGAGGCTAATTTGCCCTCGGGTCCGGTGTGCAGCCGGCGCAGCTGCCGCCGTGATCCCTCGGGACCGCGGCTCACAAGGATCCTGATCTGATTCTTTTTATAGACGCACTTTTGACCCCAAAAGTGCATCAGCAAAATGCTCAGCGTCTGAACAGCAAAAGTGATAGTCCATTCACTTTGCCAAGAACGCAGACGCAGATGCGCTTTTTGGGAAAACCGTGGACGAAAAAAGAGCTGCAATTACGCAGCATGTGGCCATAGCCTAATGGAAGATAGAGAGCCATAAGTTAACGGATCCATTCTCTGTAGACTGTAAAGAGAATGTATCCTGCACAACCTATTTTTTCCAATGGATCGCTGCAGGATCCGTTAGGCTGAGTTCACATGTCCAGTAACCATCTAATATATGGGAGGGGTCCACTATAGGAAAACTGTTCTTTCATAGCATTTTTTAATTCTACATGATAAAATGGAGTAAGGGCCCTTTCACATCAGGGGTTTATGCTTATGTGCGGCAGATCCGTCAGATGGCGCCGCATCTGCCAGATCTGTTTCCTAACTGCCGAGTTGCGGCCCGGATCCAGCAAGCCCCATGTATTGTCTATGGGGCTTGCAGTCCGCTGCAAGCGGCGTTTTTTTTTTTTTGGGGCGGCCACGAGTTCCGGATCTGCCGCATCCGGCAGAACCACACTTGCTGCACCAGACCGCAAGCCCCAGATCACCTCGCTCATGAGTTAGGAGTGGGCAGGGAGGGGCAGGAGGGAGCGGGGAGTGCAGAACAGGAGGAGAAAGCCGCCGGTGAAGTCTTCTCACTGGCGGCTTCCCCGCCTGTGCCCTCCGCTCCCTGCCGCTCGCTCCCCGCCCACTCCTAACTCAGGATTGGGTGGGGAGGTGGCGGGGGGAGCGGAGGATCCTGCTGTCAAGCTGCAGGGAAGTGAGTAGGGGGCTACATCATTGTTTAAAACCCGGCGGCTTTTTACCGCTGGGTTTTAAGCAATCATCATGAAGGGAATGCTGCCTTTTCCTCTGACGCCAGACCTCTACATAGGGTCTGTCAGCTGAGGAATTACTCGCATTGCTCCCTTCCACACTGACTTACATTGGACTCGCTATACTTGTAACGAGTATCGAGTATCGGGACCTACTCGTTGCGAATATTTCAGTACTCGCTCATCCCTAATCATGTTGCCATTCTAGTCTATGGGACTGTTCTCATGTCCATTAATTCTTACAGGTCTGATTTTGAGCTGAGTCGGTGACCTTTCTCTCTGGTGTATGGTCTTTGAAAAAACTTGGAGAGCACTCTGGTGTCATCCATGTGCTTTCTGTGCGCTGTCCAATCCTCATAGTTCTTTGATAGGAGAAGTCGGAGAAAACATCTCGTTTGCAAAAAAAAAAAAAAAAAAACCTCTCATGGTAAAATGTGTCACTCTGACCGGTGAAACGCTGACGAATATTCTTCCATTTCTTGAGTATGAGAATAAAGACTGACGTTTCCAGGAGTCCTGACCTGACCTGGGTGCGATGTCTCATGTCTGCTGTGTACACGCACAGGACGCACTGCTCCAGTTGTGGATGTAGATGGATAATTACCCGGCAGCAGATACAACTCTACTTTTCTCAAGTTTAATGGGAGTTTTTAACCAGTGACTTAGTGTTTTGTTTCCTTGTATATTACATTATTATTTTATAGGTTGTTGATCTTACCGTGATGTTTCCATGACTACCGTTGCTTAAAATGTTTTCTACTGACAATTTTACAACATTCTGTCACTTTTTCAAGTAGTGTCGAAAAGAAATGTAGTGATCAACAAATGCATAGGACTGACAATAAGAGGCTTATAAAACAGTAGTGTTACATAGAAAGGCTTTTAGCTTGGCAAATTCTATGCTTCACACTAATAAAGTCCAATCCTTCGCTGTTGATAAAAAGGGGTCGTCTAGTATAAATCCACAAGTCTGCAGTCACTCTGTGTGTCCATCTGTGTGTCCCTCTGTGTGTCCCTCTGTGTCCCCCTGTGTGTCACTCTGTGTCCCCCTGTGTGTCACTCTGTGTGTCCCCCTGTGTGTCACTCTGTGTGTCACTCGGTGTGTGTCCCCCTGTGTGTCACCCTGTGTGTCCCCCTGTGTGTCACTCTGTGTGTCACTCTGTGTGTCCCCCTGTGTGTCCCCCTGTGTGTCCCTCTGTGTGTCCCACTGTGTCCCCCTGTGTG
Organism: Allobates femoralis; assembly: GCA_033576535.1. Taxonomy (NCBI): domain Eukaryota; kingdom Metazoa; phylum Chordata; class Amphibia; order Anura; family Aromobatidae; genus Allobates; species Allobates femoralis. The sequence continues at coordinate 14,891,526 of JARQOC010000010.1, forward strand.
TCACTCTGTGTGTCCCCCTGTGTGTCCCTCTGTGTGTCACTCTGTGTGTCGCTCTGTGTGTCACTCTGTGTGTCCCTCTGTGTGTCCCCCTGTGTGTCCCTCTGTGTGTCGCTCTGTGTGTCACTCTGTGTGTCCCCCTGTGTGTCCCTCTGTGTGTCCCCCTGTGTGTCCCTCTGTGTGTCACTCTGTGTGTCACTCTGTGTGTCACTCTGTGTCCCCCTGTGTGTCACTCTGTGTGTCACTCTGTGTGTCACTCTGTGTGTCCCCCTGTGTGTCCCTCTGTGTGTCCCCCTGTGTGTCCCTCTGTGTGTCCCTCTGTGTGTCCCCCTGTGTGTCCCCCTGTGTGTCCCTGTGTGTCCCCCTGTGTGTCCCCCTGTGTGTCACTCTGTGTGTCCCCCTGTGTGTCCCTCTGTGTGTCCCCCTGTGTGTCACTCTGTGTGTCCCTCTGTGTGTCACTCTGTGTATCACTCTGCGTGTCCCTCTGTGTGTCCCTCTGTGTGTCCCCCTGTGTGTCACTCTGTGTGTCCCCCTGTGTGTCACTCTGTGTCTGGAGATTTGGGAATCCTCACGTCATACGCACTGTGCAACAAGAGGATTCTCCAGTGTCAGAGCCAGGATGCAAATATGCGATATGTAGTCTCCTGGCCAGAATTCGACAAGACTCATTCTGGCCTTCCTCAATACAGGCGTATTGAGTGAGGCCGTGCACTTCTAAACAGATACTTGCCGGGAGTACGTATATATCGCATGTTCACATCCACATGACTGCCATTCCCGTCTGACAATGGAGAATCCTCGTGTTGCACAGTGCATATGATGTGAGGATTGCCAAATCTAGAATCACATAGAGTGATAATGGAGTGACTGCAGACTTGTGGATTTAGACGGGCAACGCCTTTAATTGTAGCAATCATGGCGGCTTAGGGGGTTCTTGGATTTATTGTTCGGTCTTGGGTTTGAATCCAAGCAATGGAAATATCTACTTCGCATTACAATTTGTCTGAGTTTTCATGGGATTCTTATTGGTTCTCTGGTTTCTTCTAATTCAAAACAGAAAAGGGATCGAGGTTTTCTGGGACTTTAATATTGATGAATTCTTAATGTTAAATTGGTGGGGGTCTGACTCCTGGCCCAATGCACAATCAGGTGATTGACAGTGTCTTTCAGATCACTAGAGCTGGGGCATAGTCTAGTGGCCATAAATGGTACTACAGCCTTCAATTTAAGAGAATAAGCTGATTCTCCATCTGATACTGGAGATCTTTTCTAAGCACAGGTCCCTTTCATTAAAGTCCCAGAAAGCTCCTATAAGTAGGGATTAGGTTATGAGATGTAAAATGTATAGGGAGCAATGCTAACAGCCTCTTTTAAAGGGGTTGTGCGGGCTTTTTATAAAAAATGTGTATAGCGAGGCTGCAAAATGCTGACAGTTTGTAATTTACACCTTGTCAACATTTTGCAGTGTTACCTAGATATCACTATTCTGCGTGTGGAGGAGACAGACAAGGGACATGTTTTTATTCATTTTTGGAGCTCAGATGAAAACATCACTACTTGTCATTTCCACCAACTCATCTACTGTAATGTCCCAGACTGCAACAAGCCCTCCCCAGTTCCAAGCATTCCCGAACCCCCCCCCCCCCACTCCCCCCAATGTCCAGAGTGCCCGTCCCTTCCACACTCTATTTCCCTACATGCACTGTGTTAGAACCACCACATTGCACTGCGAGCAGTTGTATCCTTCTGAGACACTGTGCCAAATCTGCAGCTCTTAAAAGGAGGTGACCTCTCTCAGTGCTGCAGAGTGTATGCTAACCTCCTCCCCCTGCACACACCACAGCACTGAGAGCATTTATCTCCTCAGAGTTTCGGATTCAACACAGTCTCAGAAGGAGATGACCGCTCGCAGTTCAATATGGCAGTTCTAGCACTGTGTACTTAGAAGAATAGAGTGGAGGTGATGGGCATGCTGGAGACTGGTGGGTCAGGCATGCTGGAGACTGAAAGGGGGCGGGCATGCTGAAGGGGGCAGGCATGCTGGAGACTGGGGGCGGGCATGCTTTGACTGGGGAGGCTTTCTTGCAGTCTGGGGTGTGCTGTAGGAGTGCGTTGGTGCGTCGTTACCTGGTCGCTGGGGAGCTGTCAAACAGACAGATCTCCTCAGCGACCAGGAAACAGGGAGCCACCTCCACACCGCTGGTAACTATGATAAACAGTGGTTATCTAGGCAGCGCTCGCTGCCTAGATACCCGGTGTTTATCATAGTTACCAGCATCCTCCCTGCTTTCACGCTGCGCTAAGCAGGGAGGATGCTGGTAACTATGATAAACAGCGGGTATCTAGGCAGAGCTCGCTGCCTAGATACCCGGTGTTTACCATGGTTACCAGCCTGTGAGATCGCTGATCGTTGGTCTCTCGCTGTCGCATGCAGCAATGCGTACTGACCAGCGGGAGACCAACGACCTAAAAATGACCCAGAACACTTTGCAGGCCTGATCGCTGCTAAGTGTCACACTTGGCGAGATCGTTAGCAAGATCGCTGTTACGTCACAAAACCTGTGACGTTACAACGATCTCGCTAATGATCTCGTTATGTGTGACGAGGGCTTGAGTTTTTGTTTTCCCTTATCTGAAGGCTTCATTACTCCTATGTCCCAGAGAAGGGGAGTTGAAATGAAATCAAGGCTGGAAAAGAGACTCCGAACTCCCCACCATTAGTAGCACTCCTGAGTAAGGGATAGTTCAGGCCCCCTAGCTTAAGGGACAGATCAGATGTTCCAGTTTCCCGTTAACCCATAGTCATCGTGATCATCACCTTGCCATTTTGGTAAATATTGATACAGTTGAGATGAGTCCAGTCCACGTCACACATGCATTTGATAGCAATGGATCAATGTTCACATTAAATCAAACATCACTCAACATAAGTAAAAGGTTAAAGCATTTTCCCACCCTCTTACACATGCCAAAAAGAGTGAAAATGGTTAATTAACACAAAAATTGTGTATGCTTGTACAAAAAAAGCCTTTTAGACCTTTTCATTTATACTTTATATTGTATAAATCTTCTTTTAAAATGAGTAACTATAATTCATCTTCTAAGTCCTCTGATCCTCATTATTTTATATCACATGCCCTAATTAAATCAATATATATTCAAAATTTGTGTGAATTATTAATAATATATTATATTGCCGACTTCCAGCAATATAAATGACTGCCTTTCTGTGCTACTTTGGTAGTTAATACAGTGCAGTCGTGAAAGGTAGAAATGCAAGATTTATTGAAGAACTGTTTAAAATAGATTTCCACTATGAATTAATTAAAATTATTGAGTTATACAATCATTCCTATTGGTTTTTATAAAATGTATTGCTAAGAGATGGATGTTGGTAAGACTTCAGCAGCGTAACTTGAAGCTCATGGGCCCTGATGTGAAAGCTCCAACGGGGCCCCCAATTATTACAAATCTTTAACATCAATAGTAATATCTTATATACAGCATTCTGGAATATTGTGTATAAGTTCCCAGGGCAAAGAGCCTTTAATATACTCACCTGTGGAGCAGTGCGGTCCGATGGGTGTTTCTTATCTTGGGCCGGCACCACCTCTCTGCTTGCAATCGCCGTTCTCTTTTGCTGCTTCATGTGGATGACGTGTGCTTTTGAAAACAGAGCAAAGTACTATAATGCACAGGCGCGAGGAATACTACAATATTTTGATATGCACTCGGCAGGGCACAAAGAAGTGCACGTGTGCAGGAGCACAATGGAGGAGATTGTGTGACAAAGGACATGTCAACCACATGACGTAGAGGAGGAGGATGTGACGGCCATAAGAGAGGAGGCGCTGGCTCAAGATCAGCAAAACCCATCGGACTAGAAAGGAAATGTGTTATTGATCCCGCCATGACATAGGATCGCGGGTGATGATAGGTTGTCATGTCAGCTAGGGGTCTGCTGAAGTTCGCCATGCCTGTTATACCAATCATTTTGTGACTGGGCTTCAAAGAAGACTATTCTTTTTACTATATACATCAATGCTGTGGCTGGCTGAACACTCCTGATTCATTATCTACATGTCTGAAGGCGGGGAGAAGGAATCCACTGGTAATTGGTCATGAGGCTCGCGTGATATCTAGACCTCATGTGAACCCCGGGAGAGCTTATGTAGGCACCACTGTGACCATGCTGGCAGTGAAGGTAACATAAGCTTTTATTATGTTATTGGGATAAAATATGGGGGATTGGAAGGGGTTGTCCTAGTAGTGGACAACCCAACAACCCATTGACGGAGTCGTAGTGACATAAATGTCATGAAATGTTTAACCCCCTTTTTTTTATAACTGTGAATTGGTTGTATTCACATATTTTAATTTTGTTTTGAGTAGGTTCGCCAGATTTTTGCATTGAAGCCTACCAGCTAACGGCATATTTATCTATAGGACCACCTGATCCTCAGTAAATGACTGGTGACGAAAAGTACTTATTTCATTGCACCTTTTTTCATGTTAAATTGAGCAATAAAACGAAATCAGCGAGTTTAACTGGGCAAAAGAAAACACCATTTTCACAGCAGGTTACCACTATCATTGTGTTTTCTCAGCGTCTCGCATTCATACCTGCATAGTGTAGCACAACCATTGCGCTATGAAGTTACAGGTGATGATCATCATTTCCGTCAGTTGGTTTCCTATTGCTTAGACCTAAACAGAGCCAATCACTGATTCCATGAATATGTAATAAATATTAACTAAGGGGCTCAAGAGTTTGTACAAGGGGAAGACACTGGGGATCCACTAAAAGAACTTATTAAACAAATGACTGCAACAGTGTTGCCATGGCAGGTAATGGAGTTGAAGGACAGGCAACATGTAGGACAAATGATTGAAGTGAATATTCATATTGTGTTTACATTCTATGTTTATTATACTCTTGGATTTGGAGAGAACCAAGATCAAAGTAACCTTCAATGTGCTTCAGATAACTTTGGAGCAAGTTGAGTTTACCTGTTGGGCCCCTTCCACATCAGTGTTTTTCACTGATGTACTGACGATCCAGCAGATGGCGCCGCATAGACAATGCATGGAGTTTACCGGACCGGCGTTGCAAGTGCAGCCGTTAGTCCAAATAAGTTCGGAGCCAATTAAATTCAATGCAATTTTTTTGCTATATGGGCAGCTGATGATCCGTCTTACTGTGTTCTGAGGGCTGGAAAGGGATAAAGGAAGAATCTTATACTTGCTGCTCTTCGACCATCCTCATATCTGTCCCACTGCTCCCAGTCTTCTGATTGACTCTATCTTCTGTATCTGTTATTTGACCCAAGCCTTTTCTAGGCTCCACAACGTGTTATGGGGCAGCCATTTCATTGATGTTAATCTGTATGTTACATCCCATGTGATTACATGTAGCATGACCTGCATTATTAACAAGGTTTTCCACTTCTAAGACAACCCCTTCTGATTCCACTTGTTTTTCCAGTTAAAGTGCTGTAGTGCTGTCAGTTATCACAGTTCGGGGTTCACTTGACATTGTGACATCACTGGAGCCCCACATTCATCCACCACTGGCTTTTATTTTAACTGGAAGAAAGTAGTGGAATTAGTAGGGGTTGTCATAGTAGTGGACAGCCCCTTTAAATGGAACCTGACCCCTCCAAATCACCCCCAACCCTATGAATACCTGTCCTTGCACCCTCAGACATCCTTTCTAGCGGTCCTTTTGTGTAAAAATGAGTGGGGTAACATTGACAAAAAGACCATTACACGCTTACAATTCTGCGACTTCTTCTCCCTGAATAAGTCCGCCTGAGACGCTCATTATCACACCCCAATGGGCGTGATAAATAATCCTACTAATCCTCGCCCTGCTGTAGGGGTGTAATAGCCGATTTGATGCTATTTGCATCACATCTGGTCATGGTGATGTCGGTACACCCTTTAAGTGTACCACCGACCTCATCATGCGCATTGCGCATGCGCGGCTCTTGCTTTACAGTTTGAACCAGACAGAACCTGATCCGGTTTTGCCTACCATGTATCCCTGTGGTGCCGGATTGGTCATATTTTGGCCATCAGGTTTTGTGTATTCTGTGTCTGATCCGGTTTTGTCAGTTTTTTTACCGTCCTGAAAATCGGAGCCTGCAGCATTTTTTGTCTCCAGTGCAAAAATCAGATAAAGCCGGACAGAACCAAATTCAGCACAATCTGGTTCCCATATAATGGGAGTCTATGATGCCGGATTTGTGATAAAAATCGGATAATGTCCCGGATCCATTATTTTGCATAGAGCATGCTCAAAAATCCTGGTGTTCTAATTTCAGCACCATGGACAGCAGTATTTCATGCACAGGCTGTGAATTCAGCACCAAGGACAGTGGCCGAGCAGACACAGGCAGACTTCAGGACCATGGAAAGCAGCAGAAAACGAATCCTGCAAAAAACGGGATCGGAGGGCATATTTGCCCACACGGTCTACACATCCTGTCCTCTCAGGTTGTCAATGAATTATAATATCATCAAAAATCAATATCATATTGCTATATTTCAGGGCGTTACTGGGAGCCCTGAAACATGGTGACTAATAAATCAATATTATATTCACCCTTTGTGTTGTGGAATACAGCAGTGGGGTTTTAACCCTTCATCCTCCCTACTTAATTTCCTGAAATATTGACCTTATGGCTTTCATTGGCTGGAAGCCATAATCATCAACATTAACAGAAATAATGCCTTGAAATAGATCCCTCTGTAATGACTCTATATAATGTGGGTTTCACTTTTTGTATTGAATTAGTGAAATAAATTACCTTTTTGCTGATTCTCTAATTCACTGAGATGCCCTAGTTAGGGCGGCTTCACACTGCGGTCAGGTACACAATGGGAGCCTATGGACATCGGATCCGATTCTAAACAGCCTGAGAAATTCCTAGTGGATACATTGGTTACAACCACATTTCTAAGGGCGGCTTCACACTGCGGTCAGGTCCGGTCCGGGGCTGTCAGGGATGAACCTGACAGCCCCGGACCGGATCTGAACACAGAACCGGAGGGCAATCCGGCCCCATAGACTCCCATGTTAGGGAGCGCCGGATTGCTCCGGATCCTCCCAGAGAGATGGAAACCGGATAGCGGATAGCTGCCATCCGGCTCCATCCGGCCACATAGGATACTATTGGGCCAAAATCCGGTCCGGGGCTGTCTGATGTAAACCGGACCTGAAGGCAGTGTGAAGGCGCCCTAAGTCAGAAGACAGAAGGGAGATGTTAAATCTCATCTCAACATTTCACCAATTATATGTAAAGAAATCATCCGGGTCCTGATGTAATTTCTTTTGATCTACCGTAATTAATAAGCCACTCATTGAAAACTCTAATATCTATCAATAACCAGAAAAAAGAAACCCAAAATCTCTATATATTTGGCTCTTATATACTCCTCATGTTTGGCCACTGGGTTATTTTATTAATGACTCTTTATTTCAATCTATGACGTGACTGTCGATATGAACGGCCGCCATGATTAGAATGTTCATTAGTCTCCGTTCGCCATTTTTCTTGTATGTCTTTTACATAACAAGATGGATTTTCGCTGAACTTTTAATGATCCTGGAGAAATGGCGGCCCGGTAACAAACACCATCAGCGCAGCATGACATTTAAAGATAAGGGATTAAAGTTTAATCTGGTGCTGCAGTCTGCTATTATATTTATAGTCTTTAATAGTTCATGGTGTGCAGACGACGGCCGCGGAATGAAAGGTTCCGAGAGTCAGACGTCTTAGAAAGATGATGCTCTTGGCGGGAATGACTTACTGTAACTAAAGCCGTCCTCGCGCTATCGATAATGGCTGCAAGAATCAATAGCGGAGCCCCTTAAAAGCAAAACACCGTTCTTTGAATGAGTGAAAATCCCTTTTTTATTAAGATTTACAGATGTGATAGGTATTGATTCCTTCAAGGCGGCGGTAATATCGCCTCCATAGTGCGATAGACGTCACGGGGTGCTGACTCTATTGTGTCTCCAGGATCTCATGATGAATCTCTAGACTCGTCACTCGTAGTATTTCGCTCTCTTTACTTCGATGGCGGTTGAGTGACGAGGACATGTCAATATTGTGATTAGATTTCCTGTCTATGTGACAGATCATTTTTATTCCTTTATCCGTATATTACAGTACACGAGTCTAGATTATTCCATATGGAGATGATATTTAAGTTATTGTTCTTAAACTCAATTATGTTCGATAATAATTTTCATGTCAGTCAAGGGTTTGGAGTCTCTATATTTTCCATCAGATGTATGTTGTACTCATTTTTAACTAATGTTACGATGACTGAGGAGCAGCCATGAAGCGCCATTGACTATCTGTGTTGTTAGAAGGGGGAGGGCTGCTACAATTGTACATTTTATTTATTACATATTACAATAAAAATAAATTCCGCAATTGGAAGTGTTAAAAAAAATATTCTTGTCCTGAGATATTCTTTTGTGCAATGTATGTGCCCAACCATGCAGGAACAGGTCAGATATACCACAGCTCCTGGGCAGAGGAGGAAGTCAGACTATACAGACATTACAGCCAGGGATCACAGAATATAAGAGTATACAGACATTACAGACAGGGATCACATAATATGTCTGTATAGTCTTATATTCTGTGATCCCCGGCTGTAATGTCTGTATACTCTTATATTCTGTGATCCAAGGCTGTAATGTCTGTATACTCTTATATTCTGTGATCCCCGGCTGTAATGTCTGTATACTCTTATATTCTGTGATCCCCGGCTGTAATGTCTGTATACTCTTATATTCTGTGATCCCCGGCTGTAATGTCTGTATACTCTTACATTCTGTGATCCCCGGCTGTAATGTCTGTATACTCTTATATTCTGTGATCCCCGGCTGTAATATCTGTATACTCTTATATTCTGTGATCCCCGGCTGTAATGTCCAGATACTCTTATATTCTGTGATCCCCGGCTGTAATGTCTGTATACTCTTATATTCTGTGATCCCGTGGTGCAATGTCTGTATACACTTATATTCTGTGATACCCCGCTGTAATGTCTGTATACTCTTATATTCTGTGATCCCGGGCTGTAATGTCTGTATACTCTTATATTCTGTGATCCCCGGCTGTAATGTCTGTATACTCTTTTATTCTGTGATCCCGGCTGTAATGTCTGTATACTCTTATATTCTGTGATCTCCGGCTGTAGTGTATGTATACTCTTATATTCTGTGATCCCTGGCTGTAATGTCTGTATACTCTTATATTCTGTGATCCCAGCTGTAATGTCTGTATACTCTAATATTCTGTGATCCCTGGCTGTAATGTCTGTATACTCTTATATTCTGTGATCCCCGGCTGCAATGTCTATATACTCTTATATTCTGTGATCCCTGGCTGTAATGTCTGTATACTCTTATATTCTGTGATCCCCGGCTGTAATGTCTGTATATTCTTATATTCTGTGATCCCCGGCTGTAATGTCTGTATTCTCTTATATTCTGTGATCCCCGGCTGTATTAAGAGTATACAGACATTACAGCTGGAGATCACAGAATATAGGAGTATGCAGACATTACAGCCGGGGATCACAGAATATAAGAGTATACAGACATTACAGCCAGGGATCACAGAATATAACAGTATGCAGACATTACAGCCAGAGATCACAGAGTATAACAGTATACAGACATTACAGCCCGGGATCATAGAATATAAGAGTATACAGACATTACAGCCAGGGATCACAGAATATAAGAGTATACAGACATTACAGCCAGGGATCACAGAATATAAGAGTATACAGACATTACAGCCAGGGATCACAGAATATAAGAGTATACAGACATTACAGCACGGGATCACAGAATATAAGAGTATACAGGCATTACAGCTGGGGATCACAGAGTATAAGAGTATACCGACATTACAGCCGGGGATCACAGAATATAAGAGTATACCGACATTACGGCCGGGGATCGCAGAATATAAGAGAATACAGACATTACAGCTGGGGATCACAGAATATAAGAGTATACAGATATTACAGCTGGGGATCACAGAATATAAGAGTATACAGACATTACAGCCTGGGATCACAGAATATGAGAGTTTAAAGACATTACAGCCGGGGATCACAGAATATAAGAGTATACAGACATTACAGCCGGGGTCTTCTGTATGTGATGTAATTTTTTTTTAATAGGCAATAAAATGTTTTTTATTACAGAAAGAATTAATTGCAATCCCCGGCTGTAATGTCTGTGTACTTTTTTCGTTCCTTCCCTGTGCAGGAGCTGTTATATATCCGACCTTTTCTGCATGGCGAGACGCATACATTACACAGGGGCAAATTTATAAGACTATCTCAGTACAAGAACATTTTTTTAACACATCCAATTATGAAACTTATTTTTGTCACATGTAGTCTGCTCTGCAGTAGTTTAAATTTATTTCTGTTGATGCCTTAAGGGTTAATAGCAACTATAGCAGTATTAGCTGTCTATGGTATTAGCTATCTGGGGCTCTCCAGGTCAGCTGCTGCTGCTGTGTGTCAGGTGGTGCGGTTGTCCACTCCCCCAGCCTTTAAATAATCTCATTGCCCATCAGCTGTTGTTATTGAAAGAGTTCAGTCTCTACTGTGATCCTGAGCTGTTTAGATGCAGTGCAGTTCTGATAAAGCCCCCAGAAGTTTTTCCTTTGAAAGAGTCATCTTGTGTGTAGTTGCTGTTGCTATTCCATTCACTGGGTGGAGATGAGGGGTGTTAGGCCAGGGCTGGTAAGGAGTAGGGCAAGGGTAGTGGCCCAGATATCCTCTCCTTCAGAGTAATTCTGGGAACAGGATCAGCTAGGGACTCCCAGTCTTCAGGGTCAGATAACTGCCCAGATTGCTTTTACCTATCACTGCCATCCTGCTACTATTCCTCTCGCCCACTATAGTCACCAGTGACAATTTTTCATTCCATTAATTAAAATGTACAATTGTTGTGTCACATCTTCTTTATAATCTATCGTAGATTTGTGTATCCACCGCTGAAAACAGATGGTCCCAACCCCTTTTAGCAGAAATCCACTATTAACCTAGGACTGTAGTGAAGCCTTTCCCGTGACTACCTCTGAACCATCCTCAGATGTAAAGCGTAATCAAGCAAAAGGAGACCAAAATATAAGACATATTCATTTACACTAAGTAATAATTCACATGTGTAATCTAGGACCTCAGTTGAATCACATTCGCATCAACGCTCGAATGAGAAGTGTGCCAAACTTGTCGTACATGTTAGTGTTTTCTAGTGGTCCACTAATCTCAACAATGCACAAAATTATTAGTATTGTAATTTGGATAAAGAAATTCATCCCTTCTCTATGAGACACTCTCACCTCTCCTATTTCACTCACAATAATAGTAATAAAATAATGTCTAACCTTCATCAGAGACGATCCGAAGTGTGGTATCCACCAGACGTCTGCACATCACAACTGATGGTCCCAACCACATTTATAAGGCAATAAATCCCACTTATTACACTGACAGGGCACACCTGTGAAGTGAAGACCATTTCCGGTGACTACCTCTTGAAGCTCAACAAGAGAATGCCAACAGTGTGCAAAGCAGTAATCAAAGCAAAAGGTGCTACTGTGAAGAACCTAGAATATAAGACATATCTTCAGTTGTTTCACACTTTTTTGTTACGTCTATAATTCCACATGTGATAATTCAGAGTTTTGATGCCTTCAGTGCGAATCTACAATGTTCATAGTCATGAAAATACAGAAAACTCTTTGAATGAGAAGATGAGAGGTGTGTCCAAACTTTTGGTCTGTACTGTACATGTAGTGTTTTTTAGTGGTCACTAAATACATCAACAATGCAAACAAAATATTAGAAAATGTGTAATATATTGGATCAGGAAATTGAGCCTCTTTCTCTAATGAGACACTTCTTCACCTCTTGCCTATCTCTGCAACTCACCAACTAATCAGTAAATAAAAATAATGTCTCAGAACCTTCTTTATCAAAGCAAGACAGACGGCAAGAAAGTGGGGTGTCAGGTTATACCTCCCTTTATACTTTATGGAGATGAGAGGAGGAAAAGCGAGAGACTGAGGGTACCTTTACACGCCGCTACTGGAGGATGGATACAACCCGCTACTTCATGTGCACGAGCACGCACAAACGGTTACAAACGGTAAACGCACCACCTTTACACGCCCCCACAAGGTGCGCTACGCTACGCTACATCTATCTCTGGATACACCGCCGGGTTCTCAAGTCACCTTCTGTAGCTCATCTTACCTCATTTACACACCGCTACAACAAGCTAATATGGGCGGACCTGGTGCAGCAGGGACAGCACATAGGCGTGCCACAATTGTGGATTACGAGACGTCCGTACGCTGATAGGACTAAGCAATAAACCCATGATTGGCCAGGCATCGCAGGAGGCTGATTAATACATGACGCTCGAGCAATTGTGTAGTGTGACTGGTCAGCTCCTTAAATATGCCGCCCTATGCAGCGTCTACCAATCGTAACGCAGGAGCTTCCACCAATGATCGCTGAAGGGGGGCGGTATCCCGGAGCCTGTGTCACACCCCAGCTACATACCAGGTACTTAGCCTGGTGTCGACACATCCCTTTTGTTGCTTCTTTACACACCGATACAGCTAGCTACAATCGCCTGTGTAGCCACCTGTTTCCGGGCAGTGCTCGGAAACAGATGCATCTGTTGCTGGGTGTCTCCTACCGTCTTTACACGCCGCTACTACGGGGTATTTTGCCGCTACAAGCTACATTTGTAGCCTGTAGCTGGTTGTATCCACCCGCCAGTAGCGGCGTGTAAAGAGGAGGCATCTGCAAGCCTCTGCATGCAGACGGCAGCCCTATCCTTTATAATGGAGCGCACGGTATCTGCAGATGTTTGCAGACCGCCGTGCGCTCCCATTGCCCGCTATGAGTGATCTGTCAGCATGCGGAGGTATGCGCACAGATCACACACTCTCGTCCGTGCCGGGAACGCGACATGTCTGCATCTGCATCTGCAGATACCGTGGCTCCATTATAAAGATAGGGGCTGCCAATTACAACAGGTAGATATCGCCGCAGTTAGTGAGTGATTTAGCTTATCCCAGAGCTAGATTTACAGTAACACAGCTTAGTACAGCAGTATGAGATTGTCCATGCTGCTGATGCTTCTTAATATGAGCTTAACATAATGGCCAGTCTCCACCCATTAGATCAGAGAAAACTAAAAAATTGTTAAAAGTGCCTACAGTAAAGAAAACTAGTTAAATATGCGGAATTGTAGCAGAAGCCGGGCGATCCAGACTGGTGATGCAGAGGATTATTTCTAAACCCCCCCCTTACTCCCATGATGATTTTCCGTTCTTCATTTCTTCCTCGAGCCATAACTTTTTTGTTTTTTCCATCAACATAGACATACATATGAGGGACTAGTTGTACTTTTGACTGACATCGTTCATTTTACCATATAATGTACAGAAAAATGGAAATTATTCCATGTGCAAATTGCAAAGAATAATGTAATTCCTCAATGTTTTCTGAACTTTTATTTACCTTGTTCACTGTATGGTAAAGTAACCTGACAGTATGATTCCCCGGGTCAGTATGAGTTTATAGATTGTCATTTTTTCGGGATCAGGGGCAGTATGAGGGTTTGCCTTTTGCATCCTGAGCTGATGTTTCTAGTTATAGCATTTAGTTTTTTTCACTTGTCCCCTTAGGGGACTTGAAGCTGCCACTATCTGATTGCTTGTGGTGTACAAAGGCGGGAATCGGCTTGGTTCAGCCAAGCACAGATCATCTCTCATGAGCGCCTACGCTGTGGCAACATTCACAGGAAGTTCATCATGATAGAGAGAGGTCATCAGATGACCCTTGGCTTTCATGACCATATATCAGCACCCAGCGATCACATTGATAGGACTGGCCAATGACCAATAGCGTAGCTAGCGGGGGGCAGGGAGGGCGATCGCCCCGGGCCCCCCCAGCATGAGGGGCCCATTGCCCGCCCCCTGGGGGGCCCTGTGCTGCCCGCCGGCCGCCGCGCTGGCCGGAGAGGAGGGAGGACGGGACTTCCTGTCCTGCAGCTCTGCCCGCCCCTCCTCTCCTCCTCCTTACAGCAGACGCACGGCGGCCGTGGTGAGTCTGCAAACGCCCCCCCCTAGTCCGCAGAATCCTTAGCTAGTCACCCCTCCCCCCGGTCTGCAGAAATCTTTGCTAGCACCCCCCCCCGGTCCTCACATGGGGGGCCCGGGTGCAGTTCTTGCACCCGGGCCCAGAGCAGGCTAGCTACGCCACTGCAAATGACACAATCTCTGCTGGTGTGTGTTAAATTGCGCTATCAGAGTTTGACAGCAGAATTTAACTAGTTACTGGACACAGACGGATCTCCGATTCACCAATGCCTATTAGCTGCATCAGCTGATCGGATGAGCCGAAAGGTGCAGAGAGACTTCAGCGGGTGAGTCCACATCAATCCGGGGAATGTGTATACCAACCTATTCTCCAGCCCAGTCCTTCTTCTTTTTTATTTGTTTTCAGTCTCTTGTATTTAGTATAAGTATAGGTTGTGCCCCTCTTCATTGTCCTGGGCATTTTATTTTTAATGCTTCCCACAGCTGTGTCTCCATTTTGGGACCAGGTCACTATCCACCCTTAGGGTCCCGTCACACTTGGCGATGTTCCAGCGATCCTGACAACACTACGACCTGGGTAGGAATGTTGGAACGTCGCTGCGTGGTCGCTGGTGAGATGTCAAACTGTCAGATCTACTGAACAATGCAGCAACGATATGGCGACCGGTATAACGGCCTCGGCAGTCGTTGGGACCCTGTCACCAGCAGGTAGTCTGAAACCTCAGACCTACGTGGCTGAGTTCTGAGTTGCCAATGAGGTCATTATTAAGGCGTCAAACACACCGATACATGCAGGAACTCTACGATCAGAAAATGGTCCTGGACATTCCGATACAATCGGCAATGTCACTGCGGGAGCCCGGTTGCTGCTACGTGTCAAACATAGTGAGATCGCTGGTGAGGTCGCTTTTACGGCACAAAACCTGTGACGTAGTAGCGATCTCGCTATGTGTGACGGGGGCTTTACTTATATTGAGGGCTGTTGTGACACATCGTAAGGTTTTAACATTGGAGTTAAATACTGTCCTAAAATTGGTACACCTTGTCGTGGTGGGATGGCTTTACACTTTTTTGATAAATATGTTTTTACTACGCACCCTGTGATTTATCTCCAATTTCTTTTTGCTTATTAATCTACAGTAGGGTATTTTTTATATCTTTTTTTATATATTTTTTTCTACTTAGTGGCCAATGTGAACCTGGTCTTATACGTTGCACGTATATTAACTTCTTCTCCGGCTACCGGTTTCTTATATTCTGATTTGGGTGGTACGAGGCTGCCAACTTTGATAAAAAAAAAAGATGTTAAATGACTTAGCCGGGAGATATTTATGCTATATGTGTCTATATGTGGCCATCCTGTAATGAATTGAAGTGCATAAATGGGTTTTGCGACAATGTCACTATAATGTATTGGATTTGTATGATGAGAAAGTGGAGCACTTAATGAAATTCACACGAAGGTAAAGGTGAGCACATCTGTAGTGCAAACGTGTCTAGAAATGGCAGTCAGCCGCCCGGCTCCAGCGCCGCTGATCTGACCGTTAACCGAACAATCATAGAATTGGTTATTGACTGAATCTCATTCCACTTAGTTTACTGTTGTAACTTAATCATTAACTGCAGTAATAAATCAAAAAGGTGAACAGAGGCCTTTCAGCAGCGTGGCTTTACATCAGGGATTGAAGCAGTGACTGTAGTGTGATGTGGACAGAGGACTCGGAGGTATTTTTTGTTATATTGGTTCTTATTAGGCACCAACTAACGCTTTTGATGGGATAATTTATTTATGTGAAGACAAGAGTTGCAATAAATAATATTCATTGCAGATTGGGTTTATTAGCAAATAACCAACTAAATAAGAACAGTTTACATTTTGAATCTGGCAACAGGTTTTTACTACCTCATCTGAGAGAATAATGTAGGAGAAGAGACCCTGACTCCAACGATAAATCACAGTTTACTTCAGGGATCTCAAACTCCAGGCCTCAAGGGCCACCAGCACTACAGATTTGTAGGATTTCCTTAGCATTGCACAGGAGATAACTGAATCACCTGCTCTGGTGATGATTAGCGAAATAATCGCATTCGTAATACTCGTAACGAGTAGTTTTTAACACTTGCATATTCGTCCGAACAGCGAATCCAATGTTAGTCAATTAGTGATTGGCTCCACCCACCCATATCCGGTTATGAAACAAGTTTTCCGGGACAGGGCGGGAGGCCGGGCTTTTATATGATTACAATGCCTAAAACATCTTGCTGTGCCCCCTAGCAGGGGCGGACCTACCGTGGTGCAGCTTGTTCAGCTGCACCAGGGCTCCGACCGGCTAGGGGGCCCCTCAAGCCTGCAGTGGGGCCCCCAGCCGACCCACATAACCCGATGTCAGAGGACAGGAGGGTCAGGCAAGGGTAGAAGCAAGCTTCCTGTTTCCCTTGCCTGATCCCGCCCTCCCTCTCCTCTTCCCCTCTGCCGCCCCCACTCCCAGGAATGCATGCATCCGGCGCGGCTCAGCTCAGGTAGGAGAGCCGCATCACCAATAACCGCCCCCCCGTTCCTCGCTGACGGTTGCCAGCACCCCTACCCCCGCTCCTCACCGATGGCCGCCAGCACGCCCCCTTCCCCCCTGCTTCTCAGCATTGCTGCACCAGGGCCCTCTGGGCTCAAGGTCCGCCACTGCCCCCTAGAGAGATCCTAACATTCAATCTGCTCTCACTGAGGTGCCAGATCACTTTGTGCACTGAAGAGAGCCGGCAATATGTGACGGATCGATAACGATGGACATATCACTCACGAGCACCAGCGATACTGGCCGAGTAACAAGTATCGCGAACACTGTACTATCCATGCAAGTAGCGAATGGTAACAATTACACTCGCTCATCACTAGTGAAGATTCCAACCCTTGAGCAATGCTAAGAAAATCCTAAAAACCGGCACTGTTGGCGACCCTGGAGGCCTGGAGTTGGAGATTTCTGGTTTACTCGGTGCAGCAGTTGTGAAACATTGAGAGTTTGTAGATGTGCTAATGCCTTTTATTTGCAGCTTTCTACGTGTATTGCATATAGACGATAAACTGCTAATTGGAGATGAGTGAACCTGTTGAAGTTAGGGTTCAGTTGGTGCAGCCACACTTTATGGTGCACTGTTTGTGACGCCAAATTTAATGCGAAACTCAATGGAAGTCACTGATTGGCAGTTCAGCTTTCTGCTCACATACAGCCATAAAACACTCTTGGGTTAGGAGGGTATTTTATTTCTTTCAAAACTAGTTTTGGACACACCCTATAGCCAAGAATCACGCTTTTAAGCCCAGTACGAGCTGATCACACCCAGCATGTGGCTCATACTGTGCCAAGCACCAACTGTACCCAACCACAGCGATGGTCGCTCCAGTGCTCTGCAAACATAAAGCACCTGAACTCCAAACCCGAATAGGTTTGCTCAACACAGGGAAGTCCGAGACCTTAAACGTACCAAAGCTTGAAAGGTTCGCTCTTCTCTACGGCTAAGCAGTGCTATGGGTGTGGTTGGACCAGGATCACCGGGCAGTGATAATCTTAAACTGACTCATTGTAATGGACCAACAGCACACAGCCCAAAAAGTGACACATCCCTGAAATCAGTGTCTCAACCCTTACATCACGCTGTCCTCAGACTACATAGCAAAATCCTGTTAAGAGGTTCCCTTTAACACAACTGAAGCAACAAGTGGTTTCTTGAAACTAAACATAAGATGCCTCTATGAATGACTGCTGCAGACAAAGATTTATTCAAACACCTGAATAACGAATTTGCAAATCAGGTGTTGTCTGAAACCCACGTGATTTACTTAATTAATTGCATTATATGTGTTCCACTGGCTAGCGGTTGTTCCCTGTGACATTTGATTGCATCTTGCTAAACTTAAACTGGTTGAAAAAGTTAAAAGCAGAAATTTTTGCTTTACAAAAAAGGATGCAAAAGGAAAAGGCACCGACTGTTCCTAGAAATGCTCGTTCACATTTATAAGAACACTGACTACACCGTCTAGATGTGATATGGTGGGTTTACACGGCGCGATATCGGCGTCCAACTCCGATCCAACTCCGACAAAAAGTCACGTGGTTCGGGAGTTGGACCCGATATCGTTCGCGCGTTGTACGGTTTGAACGTCCAATACGATGCAGGAACGATGCCAAAACGATATCGGGGTTGAATGAGCGTGCTATTCAACCGCCCAATATCGGATGGCCATTGTAGCCGAATCGTTGCGTGTAAACATCCAACTACGATGTGTACTCGCACCTCACCCATTAACTCCCATGTTAAATGGTCGTTACTGGGTTGGTGGGTGTACACATCGTAGTGACCGTTGTTTCCCGATATCGCAGCGTGTAAACCGCCGATGCGATATCGGGAAAAGCGCACAAAAAATGCGCGCTCCCGCGCCGTTGTATAGCGATATCGCCTCGATATCGCGGCGTGTAAACCCACCAATAGAGGCAGCGATCACCAGATTCCACCAGATTCCTGAGGGAGCGGGTCATCAGAATCTCAGTAGTGACTGCAAATGCCCTGCAGCAAGAAAGGGTGGCAGCAGCAACTGAGGTTTTAGATTAAAGAAGGTCTTTCCCTAGTTTAGCCATGTCACATAGGCCACATCAAGGAATGAGGGCTGCGGAGCTGAATACAATGTAGTTCTTTTTATTTGTTTTTTTTTCATTTAATCTCTATCAGCTTGTAAAGTTTAGCTTATAATTCATTTTAAAGGGAACCAACCAGCAAGCTTTTGCCCTATAAACTAGAGGCAGCGCCATAATGGTGCTAGGATGCGGATTAAAATGATATGTTTAGTTGACATATCCGAGGCCTGATTGCAGCGCAATCTTTGTCCAAACTTTCCATAATCATGCAATTTGTGCACAGGCTTAGGGTACCTTTACACGTTGCGATATCGTTCTGATATTGCATACAATATCACGGGAGCGCGCACATTTTTGGCACTTGTCCAAGATCGCATAGTAGATGTCACACGGAAATATCAGCTACGATGGTGTAACACCCCTTTTTTGCGCTGGGTTTGAACAACCCAGGGAACAAGCCTTTACCATTGCAGTGAATAGGGGACGTTGCGCTCCAAATCGTAGTTGCGCCGTCACGCGGCACGATCCTGCCACATCTCATATGCAATATCGTACGGTTGAAGGGCTTGCACAATCTTCTTGCAATATCGTAGGTACGATTTTTTCGGGTCGCATTGCCCATTTACACGACACAACGCACGAACGATATCAACTGCAACGGCCGTACCACGTGACTTTTTGTCGATGTTGCATTGCGATATCGCGACGTGTAGCGGTACCCTTAGGGTACAGTTACACGACGCAATATTGCATGCAATTTCACTGGCAATTTGCTGGTTGCAGTGAAATCATGGACACATTGTGCCATTTGTACACGGCAACAAAATAGAACAATGTGTCCTCCATCTATTTCAGCCAAAGTTGTGTTCAAAAATTCTTTTCTTCCGAGCCCAGACAGAGGTTTCTGACCACAGGTGGGATATCACAGCACTCAGAAAGAAACTAAGTAACAAAATTTGGCATCCAATTTGTTGCGCTATTCCTTGTGAAAGTGAATAAACTGAGGCTAAAGCAACATTCTTAAGTAAAATATACTTTTATTTACTTTCTTCATTCCACTTTGCATTCATCTCTGTGAAGCATCTTAAGGGTTAATAAACTTCTTGAATGTGGTTTTGAGCAGTCTTAGGGGTGGAGGTCTTGGAATGGTGTCACTTTTGGGTGTTTTCTGTCATTTAGGCCCCTCAAAGTCACTTCAAATGCGTCGTGGTCCCTAAAAAATGGTTTCGTAAATTATGATGGAAAAATGAGAAATTGCTGATAACTTCCCAACAAAAAAAATAATATTTCTACAATGATTCTGATGTAAAGTAGTCATGTGGGAAATGTTATTTATTACCTATTTTGAGTGACAGCTCTCTGGTTTAAGGGCATAAAATATCAAAGTTTAAAAATTGCAAACATTTTGCCAAGTTTCCGATTTTTAAAAAAATAAACATAACAAATCATCCTAAATTTACCACTAACGTGAAGTCCAATATGTCACGGAAAAACATTCTCAGAACCGCTGAGATCTGTTGAAGCGTTCCAGAATTATAACCTTGGTGACACTGGTCAGGATTGTAAAATTTGATCTGGTCATTAAGGTCAAAATAGGCTCCGTCACTAAGGGGTTAAACTTAGGGCCCCGTCACACCAGTCCACATCGCCGCCGATTACATAGGCAACGTAGGGGCGTGGCCTATTGGCGGCGACATCGCCCCTACGTCGCCTAATGTAAAGGGGCGATGTCGGCGGCTGTGACAGCTCGCCTGGTTTCACATCAGTGATGTGAAACCAGGCGGCCGATCTGAGGCGATGTGTACACATCGCCCCATGTAAATGGCCGCCGGCGAGCTGACAGGCAGTGGGAGCCATAGGCTCCCATTATCCTGCATCTCTGCTGGGGTTTTGAGAAACCCCGGCGGCGATGCCGCCTCTGAGCTCGCCAGCCCATCACCGGAGATGTCTCCCCGTGTAAACGGGGGGTGGCGACGCTGGAGGGGCGTCAAAAGCGTGCGCGCTCCCGCCCGTCGCCGCCAACATCTCCGGCGGTGTCGGATGGTGTGAGTGGGCCTTTAGGCTGGCTTCACACTGCGGCACAATCCGATCCGTGGCTGTCAGGGGTGAACCTGACAGCCTTGGACTGGATTTGCAAACAGAACCGAAGAGCAAATATGCCCTCCGGTCCAGTGTGCAGTTGGATGCTGCAGAGCTGAGCTGTTCCCTGAGAAGTAGTGCTGAACCGCTTCACAAGGGACAGCTCCCTGGTGCTCAAGTTCAGCTTAGCTTACACTGATCTTCAGCCGCAGGTGTCCGGTTCCCGGATCCTCCCGGGAGGATCCAATTAGGGGAGATTTTTCTCGCCGGACACACAAATGCTGCGAGTAGCATTTTTGTGTGCAAGAGGAAAATCTGAATTGCCCCGGATTCTCCCGGACAGATGGAAACCAGATGGCAGATAGCTGCCATCCGGCTCCATCCAGCTACTGTAAAAAGCAGCTTTTAATTTGCATAAAAAAAATCCAGAAAAAAAATCCCTGCATAAAAATAAGAAGCCGATTAACAGTAGATTATTATTTTTTGTTTCATCTATCTGATGGTGAGTGATTTAGCTCCATAGGTTGCTTCTCTATTATCTAGTAGTAATATTGGAGATTTATTAGTGTTGCTGCCGAGGGACCTTTGCATTTCATCTTTGCTCTACGTCTGTTCTATGGTCTGTTTTAATTGAACTAATAAAATTATATGGATTTTAATGAGACACGAGGCTTATGGTTTGTGTAAATTTTATATTGTAGTAATTCAGAAAGTTTCCTAAAAAGAAAGTCGAGCATTTCACGGCCTTTCCATCTCATTACACTGGCTTGCCACTGTCCACAAGGATGACTACCTGTAGCCTTAAGGCCCCGTTACACATAGCGACATTCCAGCTATCCCGACAATGGTATGACCTGGTAAGGATCGTTGGAATGTCGCTAAGTGGTTGCTTGTGAGATTCCACACAGGCAGATCTACCGACCGATGCGGCCACCCCCGACGGTCGTTGGGATCTGTGAGGGTACCTTTACACGCCGCAACTAGCGGGTGGATACAACCGGATACATGCGAGAAATGTATCTTGCATCGCAATGTACCCCGTAGTAGCAGCGTGTGAAGACGGTAGTAGCCACCCGCCAGTAGCGGCATCTGTTTCCGAGCACTGCCCTGAAACAGGTGGCTACACAGCCGATTGTAGCGACCTGTATCGGCGTGTAAAGAAGCAACAGAAGGGATGTCTGGACACCAGCCTATGTACCTGGTATGTAGCTGGGGCGTGACACAGGCTCCGGGTTACCGCGCCCCATCAGCGATCATTGGAGGAAGCTCCTGCATTACGATTGTAGTCGCTGCATTGGGAGGCATATTTAAGGAGCTGACCAGTCACACTACACAATTGCTCGAGCGTCATGTATTAAACAGCCTCCTGCGATGCCTGACCAATCATGATGTTATTGCTTTGTCCTATCAGCGTACGGACGTCTCGTAATCCACAATTGTGGCACGCCTATGTGTTGTCCCTGCTGCACCAGGTCCGCCCATATTAGCATGTTGTAGTGGCATGTAAATGGGGTAAGGTGCTCTGCAGAAGGTGACTTGAGACACCCGGCGGTGTATCCAGAGATAGATGTAACCTACTGTAGCGCACCTTGTTGCGGCGTGTAAAGGTGGTGCGGGTACCGTTTGCAACCGTTTGTGCGTGCTCGTTGCACGTGAAGTAGCTGGTTGTATCCACCCGCCAGTAGCGGCGTGTAAAGGTACCCTCACTGTCACGGGCGTAGCATGGAGATTGTTGGTCGCTGCCCCTGTCTAATCTCTGCTGTCTGCTTGCTGCTCTTATCACATGTTGTTTGGAGGCCTATCACCTCTGCTTTCCTCCTATTTATGCTGGACGAATCCTTTTAACCATGCCAGATACAGTTTGTCCTATGTTGGTCTGTGAGGTGTGGTGTCCCAGACTCTGGTGAAAGTGGTGCTATGTACTTGATGCGGTTGTGGACGTTCTCCCCTGTTGTTTTGTTACTTCCTACCTGCTCTGGGTTTTCCTCCTGCGACTCTTCTTGTCTTTACCTTTGTGTGTGCATGCTTACTGACAGAGTTTAGATTTTATCTTGTCTGTCCTTATATGTGGATTTCATTACCTGGGATCCCCGGGAGGCGGATTCAGATCAGAACTGGTCAGGAGCAGGGCCAAGTCAGAGGCTCAGACCTCCCACCATTATACGAACCTTGGAGATAACGGAGAAAAAAAGCCAGACAGCACCTCCTTTAACCTTGCAGCCCAGGTGCAACTCTATATGACTAGATTACATATATATATCAAATAATAGCAGCACACTGGTTATGTTACTGGTGTGTGGAACAGGCTGGCTCCACTGCTGGGATTTGCACTCCTTCCTCAATACTGAGCCACAGGGGCCGTCTGATGTGGTATGTATCCTGCTCCTGCCCATTGTAATAGAGACCCCTAGGGTATGAGAGAGGTTCTAAGTGTCGGCAGGGACCCCTCAGAATTAAGGTCACCTTGCTGTTGGTTGAAGGGCAGACATATATTGGCCAATGCATGCGCTAAGAACCTTGCAAAAAAAAAATAAAAAAAATGTTGCCATCTGAGTTTTTTTGAGGTTTTTAGTTTTTAGTTTTTTCTCCAAAAACATCAATTAACAACATCTAGGAACATAATTGTTGCATGTGATTGGCATAACCAGTGTGCTGCTATTATTTGATATATATATATACCTTTGAGATAAGGTATAGAACAAGGGCTCTCTAGCTTGAGGGACAAATAAGGCACCCTTGTTCTCTATAGTCATCTTCACAACAAGCTATTCCTTTTGCCTGCATAGGAGGATAAAGTGGTCCTGTTTCCCAGTGCAAAAATGTCCCAATATACCCTTCTTAATGTCTGGTGACCCTTTACAACTAGAGATGAGCGATGTTCGATTCGAATAGTTCGCCAATTTCAAATTCGAGTTGATTTTGGCGCCATTCGAGTCATTCGCCGAATTCGAACAATTTGGTTCAAATTCGGCGAATATCGAACATGTTCGATTTTGGTTCGAAAATGCGGCAGATGCGGTCAGAAAACCGCATCTGCCGCATTTTCGGCCAAAATAAACAGCTAATAAGTGTTAAAAATAAAAAAATAATCAATGCTCACCTGTCCGCGGTCCACCGAAGCCTCCGGCAAGGTCCTGCGGCTTCTAGGACCTGTGTGACGTCATGTTCTCGCGCGAACTCCGGTCACATGACCGGAGTTCCGCGAGAACGTGACGTCACCACAGGTCCTGGAAGCACCGGACCTTGCCGGAAAGCTTAAAATAGATATTTTTATGTTTCGGACCCTTTAAGTAAAAGTTACTTAAAGAAAGGGTCCGAAACATAAAAATATCTATTTTAAGCTTTTCGGCAAGGTTCTGTGCTTATAGGACCTGTGATGACGTCATGTTCTCGTGGAACTCCGGTCATGTGAGTTCCCGCGAGAACTGACGTCACCACAGGTCCTGGAAGACACAGCACCATACCGGAGGCTTCGGTGGACCGCGGACAGGTGAGCATACATAATTTTTTTATTTTTAACACTTTATTTGACTTTATTTCACTTCCACAATGTATATATATACATTGTGGAAGTGAAAAAGCCCCACAAGCCCGGATTGTTTATTTTCCGGGGTGTTCGACGGTGTTCGTCGACCATTCGACGAACATTCGTCGAACACCCCGTCGATTCGACGAATCGAATCGAATTCGAACACCGGGGTGGCGGCTCATCTCTATTTACAACCACCAATCAGCTACTTGTTTTCTTCACCATTGACCTTAATAGCCAGTTTACAAACCCAAACCACACTTCATAAGGGCAAGTGTAAGGAGGTGGACCAATGGCCGTGTTCTGCCCTGAAGACATCAATCACATGAGTGTTGTATATTATGTAAATCATAATGTATGGAGATAGATGTAATAGTGTAAAGCATAGTAATGTGTAAGATATAGCAATGAAATGTGACCTGTTCCTGTATAAGGTATATTAGTGCTATGTAGGATGTGATAAACGCATCATTTGATATACAATTTTGTGTATATATCATTTCATATCATTTCTATGTTTGCTTATTTTTATGCCAATTACCAATAATTTGCAGTAGGTATAAATTCACGGATATCGTTATAAATGTGCGTCTATTCTTGTAAAGCCACCAGCTTGAGAAAAGAAGCCAACCTGTATGGAAAATGGCTTCATCACTTTGATACATGCACATTTAATTGACTTGAGGAGCTGACATTGACTGACATTGACATTCCACTAATACATCTCAAGACAGGAGTCTTAAACTATAAATCTCCGGTAACCTGGATACATTTGAAGTGCCATGATTGTAAAGCAGCGTTTCTTATTTACGGGATACTTTAGTTTTCTGTGCCTTTGTTTTTTTTAATAAATTTAATGTATTATTTTGCATAATATTTTACTCCAGCGTTTAAGGACAAGCATGAAGACGTCCATCAACAGTCTAAGACTTCATGCACATTGACCTTTATACAAGGGGCACTCGTAGAAGGACAAAGGCCTTACTGTACCTTTGGATGGCTCCTATTTTATACAATAATGTCGTTTTTTTTCTGATTACAAAACAAACAGCAAAGATGCCATGCTCCATAATGTGCACAATGTATGACGTCTGTCTTAGGCCCCATTCACACTAGCATTTTTTTTCGCGACGCAAGTGCCGATACCGCGGCTATAGAGCCCCATAGACAATGCATGGTGCAAGTGCGGCCGTTAGGCTGCACATGCGGTAAATCTGCCGGATCTGCCACAATTTGCAAAATACGCTAGTGTGAATGGGACCTTGGTCCTGGGTCCCATTTGCGTGAATCATGCAAGAGACTCGCGATGTAACTAACTCCCCTCTCCCTGCTGGTTGGCAGCATGCTGACAAATGTCCAGTGTGCACATTAAGATGCCAATCAGGTGTGTGGATGAGGCTATACAAAGCACAACATTCTGATCAATGCTACATTTATAGCAGATAAAACAGGGATTCCGTTCAAACTACATGACACATGTAAGTGATACATCGCTGGATTCAGGCTCTCTACAGGGTGAGCCATTTGTATGGATGCACCTAAATAAAATGGGAATGGTTGTTGATATCAACTTCCTGTTTGTGGCACATTAGTATATGGGAGGGGGAAAACGTTTCCAGATGGGGGGTGACCATGGCGGCCATTTTGAAATCTGCAATTTTGGATCCAACTTTATTTTTTTTCAATGGGAAGAGGGTCATGTGACATCAAACCTATTGAGAATTTCATTAGAAAAACAACAGTGTACTTGGTTTGAACTTAGTTTTATTCTTTCATGAGTTTTTTACAAGTTTATGACCACTTATACAATGTGTTCACAGTGCTGCCCATTGTGTTGGATTGTCAATGCAACCCTCTTCTCCCGCTCTTCACACACTGATAGCCACACCGCAGAAGAAATGCTGCACAAGCTTCCAGGATCCGTTGGGTCAGAGGCTGCACATCTCGTATCTTCACAGCATAGGCAATCGCCTTCAGATGAGGCAAACTTTTTAGTGAATGGTTAAGATAACAAACAAAACCCCCGATATTGGTCTGACACTAACCCACAGTGGATAGATCCCTCCAAGACTGCTGGGACACAGACATTGATGGTATGGAGTGGTATACGGGGTACAAAGATAGTGGGGCCATTCTTCATCAATGGAAACCTCAATGCCACTGGATATCTCAATCATGTAGCAATTTCAGATATCCAGTGGCATTAAGGTTTCCAAAAATGGCCAACTTCAAAATGGCCGCCATGGTCACCACCCATCTGAAAAAGTTTTCCCCTCCCATATACTAATGTGCCACAAACAGGACGTTTATCACCAACCATTCCAATTTTATTAAAGTGAGTCCATATAAATGGCCCACCCTGTATCTCTACATTATGCTTCTGAGATTACAGAGCAAAAACCTGCTGAAAGATTCCCTTTAATATATATATATATCTATGGGAAAATGGATGATCATTGTTTTTACTACAATGCTTTCACACTAGCTTTCTGTCCCTATTTCAATGGCTGTACTGTAAGTTATGACATTCTCTCGCTATTCGCATTTATTGTGTAATAGGAGTTGCGTTCCCTGCCTTTGCTTTTATACTGGCTATGATACTCCCTCATAATAAACTGAACTATATCATGTGATGAGATAGCTAGATTGCATTACAATGAAACTGGACTGGCCACACCTGAGTCTTTTTTTGGCTGCTATTTTAGGTGATTTGTGAACTAAATTGAAAATTGTTTACATTTTCTGGGTTCAAAAGTATTTGACACTAATTTGACATGGATACAATTGGTTCACTTTGTCTCTCTGAACAGTCTACAAATTCCAATAGAATGGAATAAACCCATTGTGAAGGAGATGTACCAATTTTTTTTTTCCTGAAGAAGGAGATATAATCCCCAAAACTTGTGGAAAAATAAAAATCACCATTTCCACGACTCTGGTTGAGTCCTTGGTTACGACAGCGCGGTGAATAACCCCTTTCATCTTCGCTTCAGCTTTATCCTTCCTTGGGGAATGCAGCTGACATTACAATGGTTTTTAGAGCGTCGTGACTTCTTAGGTGAGCACTCCAACATCTTATCCTCATTTGTAGGGTGAGACCAAATTTGCACCCTTTTATTTTCAGATTTATCCAGTAAGAAAATGAGACAAGAATTGTAAACCGAGTAGATCACAGGGAAAAGAAGCAGCAAACCCTTCTTTCTTGGATGGAGAAAATTGTAATTAGAGATGAGCAGACCCATGGAAGTTAGGGATCTTAGGGTACCGTTACACGTCGCAACATTGCATGCAATTTCACTTGCAACTTACTGGTTGCAGTGAAATCATGGACACATTGTTCTATTTTGTTGCCGTGTACAAATGTAACAATGTGTCCATGATTTCACTGCAACCAGCAAATTGCCAGTGACATTGCATGCAATGATGCGACGTGTAACAGTACCCTGTGGGTTCAGCCGGACTTTATAAAGTTCTATTCTGGACCCTAATTCATTGGAAGTCACTGATTGGGCAGATCGTCTCTCCGACAACTTACAGCCGGGCATAAACAAAGCATGTTCGAGGGAAGGCGGGGTTTTGTCATATTTTTTTTTCTACACATTACTTTCGATAACACTGATTTTACCCCCCGTGCAGCCGATCAAACACTGCAAGTGGCTCGCACTGAGTGTACCCGAACCCCTAGTGAACCCGAGCATAGGGATGCTCGCTCAAGTGGATTATCTACATAAAGGATCTGAACTCCGATCCTAAACACTAAACATTTTTGTAAAATCTGTGTCCGGTTTCAATCGCCAAACTTTAAAGTCCGGTTCACTTAACCCTAAGGCTGTGTTCACAAGCTGTGTATTTTTACGCGAGTACGTTTGCAGTTTTCGTAGCCAAAACCAGGAGTGGCTGATCAAATCCAGCAGTGGGTGATTAAATACAGAAGTGGAGCACTTGTTTCTAT
The DNA here is from genome assembly GCA_033576535.1 of Allobates femoralis. Lineage (NCBI taxonomy): Eukaryota > Metazoa > Chordata > Amphibia > Anura > Aromobatidae > Allobates > Allobates femoralis. The sequence goes on from JARQOC010000010.1 coordinate 14,919,879, forward strand.
TAACGTACCGTCACATGGGGGGATGTTGCCTGCAACATCGCTGAAAAGTGCCGGGTTCAGCGTTGTTGTAGCGACATCACAGGTGCGTTGTGCCTTGTAACAGCACGATGCAACTGCGATAAATCGCTGGATTGCAGTTGACAGGGTTTACCATCATGTTGGCAAATCTGGCGATGTTGCTCCAGCGATCTGCAAAACATCGCTCCGTGTGACACGGCGATAGTGATGTTGCCAGCGATGGCGCCTATTGACAACATTGATGCGTATCGCTCACTGGGTTGTGCACAACCCAACGAGCGATAGCTGCTGCAACATCGCGGCGACGGCGGTGCTGGCAACATCTCCCCGTGTGACACCTAAGGCAGCGATGTCAGAAGCGAGCGCGCACCCGGGGAATCGCTTCCGACATTGCTGCAACGTTGTACCATGTGACGGTACCTTATAGATTGTTCCACTCCTGGTTTTGGCTACAAAAACTGCAACAGCACTCGCGTAAAAATACGCAGCATGTGAACGCACCCTAAAGGTACCGTCACACAGGGAGATATCGCTGGCAATGTTGCCGGCAACTGAGGGGAGTGGCCAGGTTGCGGCGACATCGCCGGAGAGTTGCCTCGTGTGACAGGGCGATAATCAGGCAAAAAATCGCCTGAGTAACATCGCCAGGTTTCCCAACAATGTTGGGAAACCTGGCGATGTTGGTCAGGCGATCATGCCTGATCGCCCTGTGTAACGCGGCAACCTGCAATGTTGCGGGCGATTCCGCCTATCTCCAACATTGCGGTTTACCGCTCACTGGGTTGCAGGGCAACCAGCGAGCGATAGCCGCGGCAACTAGCTGACGACATCGCCGGTAAGTTGCTCCATGTGACATCTCCCTGGCGATGTTGCCAGGGATGCGCGCTCCCGCGATCGCCGGCAACATCGCCGGTGATATCTCCCTGTGTGACGGTACCTTTAGTGTAATCTTCTTCTACGCCTGCTGCTGTCGTGTGACAATTGTCCCAGACAAGATGCAGTTGATATCCACATCCCATCTCGTATTCTCCCCCCTCATTTGTCGTTCCTTCTGTGCCATATCACTCGAACATAGCTTCATGCTCTGTCACTTTTGATAATACATGCCACTCCTGCAGCGGATATCGACAGCACACATCTCGAGCGGCGGAGAACAATAAGCTTTACGTGGAACAGCAGACGTATGTGATTCCTTATGCAGAATCTGCCATGCCACTGCCGAAGCTGGCACTGAACATCTGAGCCGTCACATCTCCCTGACATGCAGTAGATCCTCCTGTATTGTATTATGCATTACATCTTGTAAATGGGTTTTCTTTCGAGTAGTTTGCAATGAATAATGATCCTGTAGGCAGCGGCATCACATGATAGGTGGTTATGGTCCAATATTAGGAAAGTTTTTTAACGGTAGTCAGACTGGAAATAGGAATAATGTATACTGTATCTTACATAAAAACTCACAAGAAAAGAGTAGTTGCCTAGCATCAAATGCAGCATCACATTGGAGATGTGAGTCACATACGGGGAGGAATAGTCGCTACTCCCCCATAATGACATGGATTTGTGCAACAACTTTTTATCATTTCCAAAGCAAGTCTATAAACATGCAGATGAAGAGGAAGAGGCTTCTTATTTATATATGCCTTGGCACCTAAATTGCAGAATAGAGTAAAAATCAGAGACAAAATATATGCAAGCACTTGTAAAGTAAATAGGATAACCTGGCGGCTCCTTCTACCTGATTCAGCAAGATGCGGAACTTATACTGGGAGGGAGAAATATTATTCCAGCGACACATTACTTTCTGGACCAAGATTGCTGAACGGATTAATGGAAACAATAAAACTAGATGGAAAGTAAATCTTGTCATTTTTTTTTTTGCTGCGCTGTATCCAGCCCACTTATGGCCGTCTTTACGGTCGAGGATTAAGGTGCGGAGCCCATTTTTAAAGATTCGCTTAAGAAAACGTGAAGTTGTTCAACATTTAATCAACTTCAAGTCTAGTCCTACTGCAAAGAGAAATATCATCAGTCATCTGTGCCACTGCGGCTCAATAATTGCAGAAAAAAGCCAGACGGAATTATATAGGACACCGGCCGGGTGTGAAAACTTTGTTTCTTTCCATAATGAACATTTTCTATGGGGTACCTTAAGGGTGCGAGCACACGATCAGTATTCGCAGCGTTTTGAATGTAGCGTCTTGCCGCTGCGTCCAAAACGCTGCGTAGTACAGTATATAAGCATAGTGGATGGGATTTCAAGGAATCCCATCCTCACTATGCTTAACCCGACCGCAGCAATCTGACAGGATTGCACCAACTTTCAGGACGCCTACGTGGCGTCAAGGGTAGGGAAGGGGTTAAAAATAGAGATGAGCCACCACCCTGCCGTTCGTGTTCGATTCGATTCGCCGAATCGACGGGGTGTTCGACGAATGTTCGTCGAATGCTCGACGAACACCGTCGAACATCCCGGAACACGAAAAAAAACAGGATTGTGGGGCTGTTTCACTTCCACAATGTATATACATACATTGTGGAAGTGAAATAAAGTCAAATAAAGTGTAAAAAATAAAAAAATAATCAATGCTCACCTGTCCGCGGTCCACCAAAGCCTCCGGTATGGTCCTGTGTCTTACAGGACCTGTGGTGACGTCAGTTCTCGTGGGAACTCCGGTCACGTGACCGGAGTTCCCGCGAGAACGTGACGTCACCACAGGTCCTATAAGCACAGGACCTTGCCGGAAAGCTTAAAATAGATATTTTTGTCTTTCAGACCCTTTCTTTAAGTAACTTTTACTTAAAGAAAGGGTCCGAAACATAAAAATATTTATTTTAAGTTTTCCGGCAAGGTCCTGTGCTTCCAGGACCTGTGGTGACTTCATGTTCTCGCGGAACTCCGGTCATGTGACCGGAGTTCCCGCGAGAACATGACGTCACCACAGGTCCTAGAAGCCGCAGGACCTTGCCGGAGGCTTCGGTGGACCGCGGACAGGTGAGCATTGATTATTTCTTTATTTTTAACACTTATTATGTTTATTTTGGCTGAAAATGCGGCAGATGCGGTTTTCTGACCGCATCTGCTGCATTTTCGAACCAAAAGCGAACATGTTCGAAATTCGCCGAATTTGAACCAAATTGTTCGAATTCGGCGAATGACTCGAATAGGGCCAAAATCAACTCGAATTTGAGATTGGCGAACTATTCGAATCGAACATCGCTCATCTCTAGTTAAAAACTCCTCAATTTGGAGTATCAATTTTAGTCCGTCTGCAGCCAAATCTTAAGGTACCGTTACACGGTAAGAGATTGTTAACGACATCGCTTAAACGTCACGGGTTTGGAGTCGTTCAAGCGACATCGTTACTACCTCATTGCGTGTGACTCTGAGATACGGATGCGATAAATCATTGGATCGCTGAATCCAGATTTGAGAACATGTTCTCAAATCAGAGGATCAACGATCAGTCAACCTGCTGCATCGTTCTGTCTGACACCGCGATAACGATGTCGTTAACGATTTCCCCTATTCTCAGCAATGAAGAAGTATCGTTAGCTGGGTTGTACAAACGATACCTGCTCGCTGCATAGTTGGCGCGTCGTGCACGATATCTAGCCGTGTGACATCTCTCCAACGATCTCTATACGATGTCCTAACAGCCCCGCCCATGAGATCGTTAGCCATCTCGTTTCAACATTGCAGCGTATAACGGTACCTTTAGATAATGCACACGTGCAGTGAGAATAGAAACTTGACACAAGTTCAAAATGCTAAGAGATTCTGAGTTTACTTAAGAAAATATATGAAACTTATGCAGACAATTGTGGGGGTGATTACCCCACAATAAGATCATTTATTGATTGGTGACAAAACATTAAATATAGCCAATAGATGTAAACTGGTTGGATTATGCAAATCTATTCTAAATACATATTTATGTTTGATTTAAATCATTTTGGTGTTCTTTAACATTACTAAATCATTACATTCCTCCATTATCGATTGTTATAGAACATTCAGCTTTGTTATTGGAACATGCTAGTCTTTGACTTCACTCCCAATACCCTTCACCACTGGCCCACGTACATCCTATAACTCACAGTGAATAACATCTTCATAAAAGCAGGTACTTAAGGTACCGTTACACGCTTCAATGTTGAAGCGATATCACTACCGATGTCATGAGCGCGCGGTCCGTAGGACATCATTTTGACCTCGTTGGTGAGATGTCACACGTGTAGATATCGTGGACAACGCACCAACGATGTAGCGAGCGGCTATCACTCGCACAACCAGGGAACGATACTTGTTCACTGATGTGAATGGGTGAAGTCGTTAACACATCGTTATGGTGGTGTCACACACAACGATGCAGCAGGTTGGCTGATCGAGAATCGTTTGACTTGAGAACATGTTCTGTAACCTGCGATCAGTGATCCAACGATTTATCGTAATAGAATCTCAGTGTCACACGCAACGACGTACTAATGATGTCACTTGAATGACTCCAAACCCTTGACATTTCAGTGATATCGTTCACGATATTGTACCGTGTAACGGGGCCATTAGAGAGACAGATAAACAGTATACATACATATGTAGTACAGTATAGGATACAAACACATTGATAAATCTTTGGATCTTTTCCTATATTCATATACTGTATTTATTGGATAATAAGATGCACTTTTGTTCCCCCAGATTTTGGGGGAACGAGCGGGGTGCATTTTATAATCCGAATCTACTCTACTGTAGAGGGGTCGGTTCTGGAGCTTTGTCCAGGGTCTGGAGAAGGCTGGCTGCGGGCTGTAGAGATAGCGGGAGGTCACGTGACCCTGCTCATTGTACTCATATAATATTCACTGCGCCCGCCGCTGTCCACCTCTCAGTGCTGAAACCGAGCTGGGAGATGGACGGGGGAGAAGCGCATATTATACGAATCTGCTCTCCCTCCCCATTCTGGATATGCCCCCATCACTCTATATGTCCCCATGCTGGCGCGCACACAGTAATTTAGTAAACAGATAATAACTTACCTTCTGCCGCTCCATGCCCACAGGTTGCCGCTTTCTCCCTGTCTCTGTGCCCGGCATCTTCCGATCTTGTGACCGGGGCCAATAGCGATGATGTCATTGCTGTGGACTCTGGTTACATGATCAACGCTTTCTTCCTGTCTCTGTGCTGCTCGGTGTCTGAACTGTGAGCATGGAGTGGCTGAAGTTAAGGTATCAGGTGTTTATTTTACTATGTGCCACCATCAGCATGGGGACCTATAGAGTGATGGGAGCATATCCAGAGTGGGCGGTGAGTGCAGGATAGGGGGGGCATATCCAAGGTGGTGAGCTATGTACTATCACTAGGACCATATGCAGGATGGAGGGCTATGTATCATCACTAGGCGCCATAAACAGGAGGGGGCTATGTACAATCACTGTGGACCATATGCAGGGTGGGGGGCTATGTATCATCACTGGGAGCCATAACAGGAGGGGGGGTTAGGGGGCTATGTACAATCACTGTGGGCCATATGCTGGGTCGGGGGCTATGTATCATCACTGGGAGCTATAAACAGGAGGGGTTGCTATGTACAATTACTGTGGGCCATATGCAGGGTGGGGGGCTATGTACCATCACTGGGAGCCATAAACAGGAGGGGGGCTATTTACAATCACTGTGGACCATATGCAGGGTGGGGGGCTATGTATCATCACTGGGAGCCATAAATTGGAGGGGGGACTATGTACCATCACTGTGGGCCATATGCAGGGTGGGGGGCTATGTACCATCAATGGGGTCCATATGCAGGATGGAGGGCTATGTACCATCAATGGGGGCCATATGCAGGATGGAGGGCTATGTACCATCACTAGGGTCATATCCATGATGGGGGGTCTATGTAACATCACTGGTGGCCGTATTCAGGGTTTTGGTCTATATTGCCATCACTGGGGGCCATGCATCATCACTGTGGGCCATATCCAGCATGGGGGAGGCACATGTACCAGGATGGGGGAATATAATATACCAGGATGGAGGATATGTATACAAGAATGAGGGACATATATACTAATTGTAAGATGGAAAGACTCCGTTTAACATAAAAAAATTCTCTCTTTTCCTTCACCAAGTTTGGGGATGTGTCTTATAATCAGGTGTGTTTTATAAAGTGAAAAATATGGTATAGTGATTTCCATAACACTGTATGTATAAGATCTTAAACAGGTTGAAAGATTGAAAACCATGGCTGTTCTCTTACAGAAAGAGCTCAGTCACTTGACAAGGCCACCGCCGTGTTTCTCTAAACTGATACAACCATTATAATATAATAATAATATAATGTAAATAGTATACGATACTTTGTAACCAATGTATGCAAATTGCTCAATGAATCTTATATAATTTATTTTCATGTAATTAGTATTACTGTTAAAAACTGTGAATGATTATATCATGTCCTTGAAACATGAAAAACATGTTCTATTGATCGCTCCAGTGGGTATAATAATAGTTTAACAAGCCTTGCAACTGAAATTCACTTAAAGAGCTTTTATCAAGTCATTTAATTAAGTTTTCATAAAGGATTTCCACGTGCAAGGTTTCCTAAAGTCACTTGTAAGACAACAGCATTGAGGGTGTCTTGGCATCACTGGAGCTGATATTTGTTTTGGCCATTAATGAGCTAATAAACAGATGAGAAATCTTTGGAGTAGACGAGAGCCAATCTGTTGTGTCACTTCCAGTGGCAGCAATAATACACGATAATACAAGGAAGGCTGTGCAACCCAAGCCAGGGATAAGGCCAAAAGCAAATTGTTACCCCATTGATTGACATCAATTATCTAACTATACTAAAACGTTAGTGAAAACATTCACCCAAAATGTTGTCTTAGGGCCGCTTCACACTGCGGCACGATCCGGTCCGGTTCTGTCCGGGAGGACCCAGACAGCTGCGGACCAGATCAGCACACAGGACTGGGGGGCTATTATGCTCTCCGCTCCTGTGTGCGGCGCCCGCGGTCCTGACTTATCAGCAGCGGGAACTGCGTGCACTGCACACCGGACCGGAGGGCATATTAGCCCCCCCAGTCCTGTGTGCTGATCTGGTCCGCACCTGTCTGGGTCATCCCGGATCATGCCGCAGTGTGAAGCGGCCCTTACTTGATTGGCCTGTGACACCAAGATCAACTACCACAGTACTGTAGACTCTTCATTAAAGGAAATCCGTCAGTAGGATCCTCCCTCTTAAGCAATCTATACAAGCATGTAGGTCATAGGAAGCTGAATTAAACGATACCATGATATATGCAATCTAATGTCTTATTCCAGAGAAATCCACATTTTTTTCAACATGTAAATAAGCTGTTAAGATGTATGGGACGGATATAGATCTCCCTGAGAATTTGTCTCAAAGGCTTATTTCTAATAAAGGGGACTCTGCCAATTCGAGACATGTAACGGCTAGAGAAGAGTGAACAAGGTGCTGTATTGGGTTCGGGTTCTAGTGTTACTTACAGTCCTGCACTTTGACCTGAACGCAACTGGACATTACTGATTGGCTGTCCGGCTCGCTGCTCAGTGGGGGGTTCTGTCAGACACCAGCAGCTTGGCTTGAGGAGCAGGGGGGGATTATGCTGCCAGGCGCCGGCGGCTTGAGAAGCGGTGGGGACTGGGTGCTGTCAAGCACCATCGGCTGTGATTAAGAAGTGGGGGGGAGGGTGCTGTGGGCAGCATGCAGTGGACAGCAGTCCCCATATAGCTCCGCCCCCCTTGCATGTTTTCCGGTACGCCGTACCACCACTTACCCCTACAAAAAGGCACTGCTTACAGTCAGTCAGTAGCTAAACACTTTTGGGAGTAGGAGAGTGGGGATTTTTCTATTTTTATTTTGCCCATCACACTACTGCAGAAAACTAGGATTTCAGCACCAGTGCATGCCGATCAACCACTCCATGTGGCTCACACTATGCCGGGCAGAAAGCATAGTGGAGCACAGCACTACCCGTCCCAGTTGTTTATTTTGGTTTTATTTGCCCCCTGAACCCAGTATTATATTAAGGTACAAAATGAGTCAGTCTTGTTACTAAAATAAATGTTTCTGCAGAGATAGCAAGATGAGGTCAAAATGTAATCATTTACATGAAAACTTCCTCTTCAACTTGCTCACCAACAACTAGGGGGCACCTCACTGGTGAGACTATTCTGATGGTATGGATCAGGGGTCCCCAACCTGTAGCTCATTAACCACATGTGGCTCGCAGGCCTTTAATGTGTCGCTCATGAGGTTGGTGCATACACACCACGTCTAGCAAACAGCTATGAAGAACGGGTACTCAGATGGTGACTTGTGAGTAGCCTTGCACAGAAGAGCAGATCTGAATAGGGGTGAGATGGGAATCTGGATCTTGGTATACTGCCTCTTGTGTTGAAAACTATGGGTGTCATTATACCTTTAATGGGGCCTCTGGGTGTCACTACTGTAAAGGGGTAGGAGCCCGATGTGGCTAAACGCTCTCACAAAGCTAGATGAGGCTCACGCCCCTCTCCTATTGCTTAATATGGCTCACGACCCCCTCTCAGAGCTGGATATGGCTTGTGCCCCTCTTTTATTGCTAAATGCGGCTTGGTTGCCTCTCTCAGAGCTGAATATGACTCGTGACCCTCTCTCAGAGCTGAATATGACTCGTGACCCTCTCTCAGAGCTGAATATGACTCGTAAACCTCTCTCAGAGCTGAATATGACACGTGACCCTCTCTCAGAGCTGAATATGACTCGTGACCCTCTCTCAGAGTTGAATATGACACGTGACCCTCTCTCAGAGCTGAATATGACTCGTGACCCTCTCTCAGAGCTGAATATGACTCGTAACCCTCTCTCAGAGCTGAATATGACGCGTGACCCTCTCTCAGAGCTGAATATGACGCGTGACCCTCTCTCAGAGCTGAATATGACGCGTGACCCTCTCTCAGAGCTGAATATGACTCGTGACCCTCTCTCAGAGCTGAATATGACTCGTAACCCTCTCTCAGAGCTGAATATGACGCGTGACCCTCTCTCAGAGCTAAATATGACGCGTGACCCTCTCTCAGAGCTGAATGTGGATTGCGACCCTCTCTCAGAGTTGAATATGACACGTGACCCTCTCTCAGAGCTGAATATGACTCGTGACCCTCTCTCAGAGCTGAATATGACTCGTAACCCTCTCTCAGAGCTGAATATGACGCGTGACCCTCTCTCAGAGCTGAATATGACGCGTGACCCTCTCTCAGAGCTGAATATGACGCGTGACCCTCTCTCAGAGCTGAATATGACTCGTGACCCTCTCTCAGAGCTGAATATGACTCGTAACCCTCTCTCAGAGCTGAATATGACGCGTGACCCTCTCTCAGAGCTAAATATGACGCGTGACCCTCTCTCAGAGCTGAATATGGATTGCGACCCTTTCTTATTGCTGAATTTGGCTTGCGGTGACCCTCTCAGGATCAGAAAGTTTTGGTAACCTCTGGTGTAGATAATCAACTTGGTTAAAAGTACCATCCACAGGCAGATTCAAGATTCAAGATTCAAAGAAGCTTTATTGGCAAGACCAAATACACCTCAGTTTTGCCAAAGCAGTTGTATAAAGGGAATAGGGATAGGGACTGTGGGGATGTTGGGTAGGAGCTGTAGGGAAGGTGGATGGGGCGGATCCAGGATGGGGGGCTATAGTCCATGGCATATGGAAGGTGGATGGGGCAAGTCCAGGGTGGGGGCTATAGTCCATGGCATAGGGAAGGTGGATGGGGCAAGTCCAGGGTGGGGGCTATAGTCCATGGCATAGGGAAGGTGGATGGGGCAAGTCCAGGGTGGGGGCTATAGTCCATGGCATAGGGAAGGTGGATGGGGCAAGTCCAGGGTGGGGGCTATAGTCCATGGCATAGGGAACGTGGATGGGGCAAGTCCAGGGTGGGGGCTATAGTCCATGGCATAGGGAAGGTGGATGGGGCAAGTCCAGGGTGGGAACTATAGTCCATGGCATAGGGAAGGTGGATGGGGCATGTCCAGGGTGGGGGCTATAGTCCATGGCATAGGGAAGGTGGATGGGGCAAGTCCAGGGTGGGGGCTATAGTCCATGGCATAGGGAAGGTGGATGGGGGCAGATCCAATGTGGAGGCTATAATCCATGGCATCATAGTTCTCTTTCTCGCAGTCTATGACATTCGCTCACATACCGCACTGCTATCTCCACTGCTTTCTCTTCTTTTCCCAGCAGGATAGATGTTTTTTCTTCCTCCTTCATGGTGATGAACAGATTAACAGCCTTCAAAGTGGATGTTGGAAATTAATTAGAAAAGTATTATGCCAAATACATAACTCAACATTGCAACCTGTAAAGGTCCTTAGCAACCTGCTAAACCTGGTCAATCCAAGACCTAGCAGGTCATTATGTCTCTGGCACAATACATATCTACTTCATTTCTTACCCCGCCAATTTGTCTATGGATAATACACCGAGTGAGACGCAATGCTCTACAGCTTTCCCCTATTCCACCCACCTTGCATTTCTCATAGAACTCTCAGTATACAATTAACATATAAATAAACCATAATCTACATATGAATGCCCAACTTTCTACAGTTATTCTAACCAAGACCAGTACTGCTTGGAGATTGGTATCAAGCGCTATGATATACAACGCTTTACCAGAAATAGTCGATCGATTTACTGCGGATACATATATATATTTTCTCTTTTTTCACATTGAAGTGACATAACTTAGTGCCCAGGCTGATGGCTAAATGATGTAACAGCTCAGTAGAAATCCGTACAAATAATTTATATTCCGTGAATAGCTCCAAGGTGTCTGGAGACCGTAAGTAATAAAACAAAATGATATGTGCTACTGTGTTATAAATAAGGTTTCTTACTTTTCTCTTTCAAACATTGTTGTAATAAATAATCTATGTCTGACCAACATCTTGTTCCTACTACCTCAGATGATACAAAGCTCACACTTATAATGATACAAGAAGATGGGATCAGACATGGGAAAGTTTTTCACCGACAGTAGAAGAGTCTTAGTTCTAGGATGTTCGGAGAAAATATATGGAAGTTGTTTCAATACAATTTCATGCTCTAGTTCCCCAATCCTTATAGATATTGTGTCTGGAATAGGACTAGAACATCAAGCAGTCAATCAAATATCCTACAGAAGTAGGAGATGAGCGTGTTGCCTTTACCGGAGACAATGACCTACATATTCATCATGTTAATGAAGCCGTACTGCATGTGGCTGACTGTCTCTGGACACAAGCCAATCATGAGAATAATTATTACAGAAGTTTAAGACTATGCAGATCTTGTAGGAGGTAATGACCTGTCTCTGTGACTGTTCACCCGAGGACACAGACAGAAAAGTCCCTGTGCAAGATCAGTGGAGCCCACTGGGAAGGGGTACTCGGTGCCGGACCGGGGTGCTGCTGGGGGATGTCACGGCGGTCCTGGTCCGCACCGTGTCCCGGGTTCGCACAATAAAATGGGGGATATTTACAAGGGATTAGGTTTGTCGGGACGCCACCCACGGGTTTTAGTCAGTTAGGGGACCACCGCTGCTGCAGAACCTCCAGGGATGATGTTTGGCAGCTTTAGATGGAATGGCTCTCCGCAGGTAGAGCCTGGTTCCCCGGAGCAGTGGTAATTAAAGTCTGTGATGGTGGTTATAGATGTTGCAGGAAAGTAGGGGTAGTAGTAGAGATGATGAGGGAGGAGGCAATGACAGTTTATGAGGGAAAGTAGGGTTTCAGCACAAGGATCACACACACTCACGTTTATTGTCGTTTTCCAAGTCTTTACTGTGCACATGTTAAAGCAGAGTATTGTCCACGGAGTCTGTACCGGGACCAGGTTGCTCCCACCCTGACCGGGTCCTTGGCTTCCTACTTCTGCGCTTTGTGTGTGGCCCTGCTGCCGCTTTTAGCTGAACTGCTGGCCCTGTCTCTGCTCACGGGTACCAATATGCTGCGCAACTTGAGTCCTCTGTGTCACTGACCCCTCCGTGTTGCTTTGCTATGGTACAGTGAAGATGGTGGACCTTCACTATCCTGGTATTCACTGTCCTGTCTGTCTCAGGCACAGCCTCGCATCTGGTATCCGTCCTAAGAGCCTCTCGGGGTTGAGTTTAGGGTAACTCCTTGTCCCGAGTGTGTTCCTCTGTTTCTCTGACTCCTTCCCTCAGACCTCTCAGGACCTCCACTCCAACTCCACTCTCCTCCAACTCCAGACTCAAACTCAACTCCAGACTAAACTAAACTAACTGTCACTCCTGCTCTGAGGTAAACCACATTAGCTCCTCCCACTCTTGCAGGTGCCACCTAAGCTTCTCCCACTTTTTAGTGTAGTGCTGTGTGGCGAGTAAACCCGTGTTGATGTTTCTGTGGCACATTAACCCTTGGGGTGCCACATATTGACCTGTTGCATTCTAATAACTCATCACGATTCTGCCCCCTTGGGCTCCCTTACCTCTTGCGCCCTTGAGCGGCTGCACATATTACACCATTGATACATTTGCCCATATAACTACTGTATATGAGTAATGATGTCACACACATGGGTGTTGACCCACTGCACCACAGAACAGGTTTATCTTGAAGGGGCATGACAAATGCCTACCGTATCTGGTATTTTCCAGAGCCTATGATAGTAAGGTTGGACTTGGCTGCCGGTAAACACCAAATAGCACACCAGGGCAGCCCCAGGTAGTAGCAGCTGACCCTAGGGGTCAGGAGCGAGGGAGTGGACAAGTGAGTTTATAGGCCAGGAAAGACAGACAGGACTGGTAGGTCATCAAGCACTGGTTGGATGGCAAGTACTGGCAGGTCCGGAGGTTGGGTATACAGGACAGGTTTGGCACACAAACTGGATAGCTTGAGCTGACAGGACGAATACTAGATGCAGGTCAGATAACCAGGATGGGAACGGACTAAGGAACATGAATATGGCAATGCAGGACTGGTATGGGGACAGGAACACTGGTTAAGGCATTCAAGATAGGTACTAGTTTGAAAATCCACTTCACCACATCACCAGTCCCATCAGTTTGAAATCCACCCTGGGTGCAATTCACAGACAGAGATCCTGAGCCGACTCCAGGGTAAAACTGATGAACAATTGGAGAATGAGTCCAGCTTCCATCACAAGGAGAATGGGAGTAAGAGCTCAAGCTTGAAATACCCAAGCAAGTTTTTCTGGACTTTTAATATTTATTAATAAAGGATTGTTTCAATTATGTCCATACTCCTATCCTCCTTGTGGCGGTAGCTGGACTCATTCTCCTATTGTTTACTAGTTCAGGGGACCTGACAACTAGCAAACATGCAGACATCAACTAGACAGGTTGCTCAGGCACCTTCCAAAGGGTGACGATGCCTAAGGTACTGTGTACCTCTCAGTTATGGGCTGAGAGGTGCCTCTGGATTAAGTGCTCTGCCCCTTTAAGAAGAGGTGCCCTAAGCACACACCCTGTAGACCAGGGGTCCCCAAACGTTTTACATAGGGGGGGCGATCACTGTCCTTCAAACCGTTAGAGGGCCGGACTATAAAAAAAACTATGAAAATCCCTATGCACACTGCACATATCTTATTTTAAAGTAAAAAAAAAAACTGGAACAAATACAATATTTAAAATAAAGAACAAGTTAATTTAAATCAACAAACTTACCAGTGTTTCAATGGGAACTATGGGCCTGCTTTTGGCTAATGAAATGGTCAATGTCTGTCTCCATATTTGTCACTGGTGGCTGTAACAAGTGATGCAAGTGCTCATCACTTAGTCTCGATCCGGTTGGAGATTTCAGATGTTTCATTTTGGAAAATTCTGGAGTCAATTTATCTCTTTCATGACGTCATTGTTTCCTAGAGATTCCAAATTGCTATTAGTAAAATACCGATAGATATATATACAGCCCTACAAAAACAATATACCAACAATAATACTATACTGTACCCCCGATTATATCCTACAAACACACTGCACCCTCTGCCCCCATATAGTCCATTATCTCTGCCTTATATAGTACATTATCTCTGCCCCATATAGTCCATTATCTCTGCCCCATATAGTCCATTATCTCTACTCCCATATAGTCCATTATCTCTGCCCCATATAGGTCCATGCTCTCTTCCCTACATAGGTCCCTGCTCTCTCCCATATAGGTCTAGCTCTCTCCCCCATATAGGCTCTCTGCTCTCATAAAGGCTCTCTGTCCCCATATAGGTCTATGCCCTCTCCCCATATAGGTCCATGCCCTCTTCCCCATATAGGTCCATGCCCACTCCCCCATATAGGTCCATGCCCTCTTCCCCATATAGGTCCATGCCCACTCCCCCATATAGGTCCATGCCCTCTCCCCCATATAGGTCCATGCTCCCTGCCCCCATATAGGTCCATGCTCTCTGCCCCCATATAGGTTCTCTCCCCCATATAGGTCCATGCTCTCTCCCCCATATAGGTCCATGCTCTCTGCCCCCATATAGGCTCTCTCCCCCATATAGGTCCATGCTCTCTGCCCCCATATAGGTCCATGCTCTCTGCCCCCATATAGGTCCAGCTCTCTCCCCCCATATAGGCTCTCTCACCCATATAGGTCCAGCTCTATCCCCATATAGATCCATGCTCTCCCCCCCATGTCCAGTTAAAATAAATAAATGTAAAAATATACTTACGTACCACTGCAGCCGTTCCCGCGCGGAGTACCCGGCGCCTCGGTCTTCGGCTGTCAGGCCTAGATGAGCACATCGCACGTTACTACGTCGCAACGTGATCATTCTAGTCTAGGACGGTGAGTACCAAGCCTCTATACAGAAACGAGAATCCCTGTGTAGCGCTTGCCACGTTATTTCAATTGTAAGTGCCTGTGCCCTCACAATTGAAATAAATCAAGGAAGTGCGACGAGGGTTGGGTAAATGGCCTCAGGGGGCCGGAAGTGGCCCACGGGCCGTAGTTTGGTGACCCCTGCTGTAGACCTTTGTGGATGCCAAGACCCCAGGAGCAGGAAGCTGCAATGGGGACAAGAACAATTACTAAGTGGTGATGAGTGCGCCGGTGTCCCTGCCAGGAGTAGGAGTAGTATAGCGCAAGGACACTGGGGTCTCTGTTAAAAATGACCTAAGAGGAATTTGTCATTGAGTTATTGATGCATAATCTGAGAGCAGCATAATGTAGAGATAGAGACTCTGATTCCAGTCTGACAATTACTGGGCTGTTTGCTGTAGTTTTAACAAAATTGCTTTTATTAGCAGGAGATTACCACTATCACTAGAGGACTAGTAAACGTTATGCCAGGAAAGGTAGGTTTACATGTAGCAACATCGTTAACGATGTCGCTGCAACTTGTGACGTTGTAGCGACCTCGTAGCGATGTCACATATGTGTGACATACTGCAACGATAAGCGATCAGATGGCTGATCATTGGTACAATGGCCAGGGCCATTTTTCGATCGTTGGTCTCCCACTGGGCGGCCAGCATCGGCATGTGCGACAGCGGGAGACCAACGATCATAGACCTCCCAGCGCCGCACAGTACACGCTGGGAGCTGGTAACCAGGGTAAACGGCGGGTAACTAAGCAGAGCGCTGAACTTAGTTACCCGATGTTTACCCTGGATACCAGCGTTCTTGCTGGTCGCCAATGGCTGCCTGTTTGATCACCAGTGATTAGATAACGATGTCCCAGCGATCCCCATCATTGGTGGGGTTGCTGGGACATCGTTATTTGTAAACTGGCTCTTAGTCCTTCAAATTTATTAGCAGTGTATAACCTCAACCAACTGATCGGCAGCTTTGTGCCAGTGCACAGTGTACACAGAAAGGTAAGGCTCAGCATTCAGAGAACTGGTAGATTCACAGCAGAAAATAGTGAAAAAAGCAACCTGATAATTGATACATTGCTGGAATCGGGGTCTCTGTCCCGACATCATGCATCTCTCAGATGGGATAGTAAAAACCTGGGGACAGATTCCGTTTAAGTACTTACATGAATGAGTTTATTTCTGTAGCATGTACGTGTTTCCTTATTATGGGCTGCAGTCGCCTATGTATTATTATTGAGTCACCTATGAAGTATGAACAATGTCATAAGGAATAAGACAAGGCATTAAAATGAATAAATACAGATATCTCCATCCCTATCTTTCCTCTTGGCTTGACGTATGCCGTGATTAGCATCAGACTATTTAACCCCTTAAGATTCAGGTGATTCTTTAATTTTGGCAATTTCATTTTTTCCTTCCTTTCTTCCTTGAACCATAACTGTTTTTATTTTCCTTTTTTATTAAAGTTATTTTTTTGGGGAAAAAAGCTGCAGTTTTAAATGTTACCATCCTTTTTGCCATATGACTTGCTGATAAACAAGAATGCATTTACCGTAGATGTTATTACAGAGAGATGTCATATGTCATTTTTTAACAAGAAACTAATAAAGATGTTTTTATCTTAAATAGCAATATTTCAAATCGGTGCTAGAGCCTTCCCCTCCTTTTTCTATGTATTACAATGGACAGGGCATAGCTCATAATCCCGCTCTATATAGTCATATATGTAAAGTGGCCCTAACTAAGGGGTTAACCCCTTCATGACCCAGGAATTTTTCATTTTCGTTTCTTGCTCACCTGCTTCCAGGAGCCATAACATTTTTATTTTTCCGTCAATATAGGCATATAACAGCTTGTTTTTTGCGAGACGAGTTGTACTTTCATATGCAATAATTTTATTTTACCATATAGTGTACAGGGAAATTGCAAAAAATTCTAAATGCAGTAAAATCGCAAAAAAAAAGTGCAATGACACGTTTGTTTTTTGGTTATTTTAGTCGCCATGTTCACTATATAGTAAAACCAACATGACGGGGTGATGCCTCGCTTCGGTACGAGTTCGTAGACACCCAACATGTTACCTTTATTGGTATCTAGGTGGTGAAAAAAAAATTCAGAAGTTTGAAAAAAAAACAAAACGGACTTTTTGCGCCATGTTCTGCGACCCGTAGCGTTCTCATTTTTCGAGATCTGGGGCTGAGTGAAGGCTTATTTTTTGCGTATTAAGCTAATGTTTCTAATGATACTATCTTTGGGGGGATCCGCAGTTTTGATCGCCCGTTATTGCATTTTATAGCAATAACACGGTGACCAAAATAACGAAATTTTGTCGTTTGGACCATTGTTTTCCATTACGCAGTTTACGGCTCTCATTAATGGATTTAATACGATGATAGATCGGGCGATTCTGAACGCGGCGATACCAAGCATGTGTATTTTTTTTTTTATAACTTTGGGGGAAAAGGGGGGTGATTTGAACTTTTATATATTTTTTTTTTTTACAGGTTTTTAAAAACTTTATTTTTTCACTCATTCTTATTTTTACACTGTCTCTTAGAGAGGCACCTTGCTGCACAGTCTGATCGCTTCTAAAAGATACAGATGAGCTGCAGCTCATCTGTATCTCTCAGAATCGCGGACCTGTTGTGGTTGGCAGCGCCTGCCAACCACAACAGGAAACTGCTTAGTGACAGCATCCGGGGTCTAGCCAGGACCCCGGGCTGTTACGTGAGCGCCGGAGATCCTGCGATACTATCGCAAGATCTCCGGAGCAGGTGGGGAACAGCGCATTCCCTGCCGCAGCCGCCTTGGATCCCTCTGTCAGTGATTGATGGCGGGATCCAAGGGGTTAACAGCACCGATCGGATCCTGGATCCGATCGGTGCTGTTACCCCGACATCTCAGCTGATGAGATCAACTGAGATGTCGGGGCTTTGATGTGAGCTCCGTGCCGGAGCTCACATCAAGCACCTCTTACCGGCCCATGACGTCCTCCTACGTCATAAGTCGGGAAAGGGTTAATATATGATTCTGCTGTGCTCTGCTGGAAGATATTTAATCTATACGCGACCACCCTGTGGTTATAATGTGAGTTACAGCTTGTCAAGAAAAAAAACGCTTGCATGTCACTAAATTTGAATGTTGGGTTGCGGGTCATTAAAATCCTTAGCAAAATTCACAGAGAGGTGGAGTTTGGCTAGTTTTTGTCACAATGGGACCGGGAACACCTAGGCTGGCAATTAGGCCCCTAATTGTCCATTTTCCCAGAGATACCTCTTATGGTAAAGATGTCTGGGCCACAACCCTTGCCTTGCTCCTATTCAGCCCTGACCTAATCCCCCCTTTCCCCACCTCAGGGAGCACCGGGGCAGAAGTGGTAAAATCCCACACTGACAAATGGGTAAACTGAAGACTCGACTAACTGCGACTCACACACACAGGTCAAAAACAGAACGCAAGCAGGAAGAAAGAAAGAGCGAGGTCGAAATAACCAGACAACGAGAGGATTTCCACAGCACACCAAACAGTACTCAGGTTAGTCTCCAGAAACTAGATCACAGCAGCACCAGGACCGGTATTGCAAAAGTCAGCATGTGAAGAGAGATTCCACCATCTTAAAAGGGTGGGAAGAGACTGTGATAGGTCCTCCACAATATTGGATCCGGAAGTAATAATTTCCTGCAAGCCTGATAACTACTGAGAACACAGAAGATCGAGGCCAGAGCCTACCTGTGGAGCTCAAAGGCTCTAGGGAAACCACAGTCTGCAGAGTCAGAGTCTGTAGTGTGAACAGCGCCAGATGCTGCCATGACACTTTGTGAGTTTTGAGTCAAAAGCCGTACGACAATTTTAGCTTCGAATACACAGGCTCAGTTTAAGAGCATGTGGTTATCACCTTCTCCGTTCTGTATAGATACACAGTATATGTTCTACACATTACCCTTGTTTGGAAATGTGACTTACATTGAGGTTTTCATGACCCTACTCGGATATTATTCCCGTCATGCTTTGTCAACAGTTCTGTGCTCCTTCTTCATTGTGAAGCTGGATTGAAGATGGTTGGTACATGAAGATTTATCAAATTAATTCTACGTCTTTAAACTGGATTACTGGAGTATTTGTACAACTCTCGAGTCCTGTGACTCTCTAATATTTTAATGGGTGCCACGCAAATGTGTGCAACTGCTGTGCAAAAAACAAGTAAGCATTATTTTAATTAGAAAAAAGTATTTACGGATTGCAAGTTTAATAATTTGGCTTCAGTGAGGCAAAGCAAAATCAGACAACAGCTGCTTTACATTCCGGAACAGATGGCTTCATTCTTGTGCTAAGTAATGCAAAGTCTAACTGAAATACACAGTCAACGAGCAGTAGCAAAGAAAATCAGCGCAATCCTCTCTCAATAATACCTCCGCCCAGAGAGCATAGGTTGCGGATCCAACCACTATCGCGAGTTTGGACATGCCAATTGACTTAGCCAAGAACACAGCGGTAGAGGGTGCACTGGTAGGGGGTTGACATCTATCAACATCCTCCAGCGGTATACAAACTCTCTGGCATGGTATCTGTCACACTGTCTGACGGAGGGGAGGATTAAAGTTTAATAAAAAAAAAAAAAAAAAACGAATCTCTCCCCTCAGAGGAGAGGGTGCACACCACCACAGGCGGCCCATAGGGAGAATTCCCGGTAGTCCCGCCTACCAGTCCGGGCCTGCTATCCACTAACAAGTGCAGGAGATGATCTTGACATATTTATATATATCATCAATAATTTATAGAGAATACTGGGCACAAGCACTTATTATAAAGGATCGGCACTGTCACTCCCGTGACCAACTATTGCAGTTATCAACCGGTGTTGCTGGCATTCAAACACCAATAGTCCATTCTGCATATATAGAAAAAATAGCCGCACTCACCGGGAATACGATCTTCAACCTATTATTCCATACTTACATATTCATCCATGGACATCAATGAGGACCCGTGGAAGCGGTAATTGACCGCGAAACGGCAGGCCGTCATCCGCCGTCACTGCACCTCCCTCCCTGCTCTAATGTCCATGGATGGATATGTAAATATGGAATAAAAGGTTGAAGATCATATTCCCGGTGAGTGCGGCTATTTTTTCTATATATACTGAATGATATTTATATATATATATTAGTTTCACAAATTATTCCCCAACACCTCAATTAAAATAAAAATAAAAGCCCAAATTCATTAAACGTTTTACACAAGAAAAAAGGAAAAAAAAACATTTGGAAAAGTTGCAAAATTATTGCCCAACGTGAGGTTTCAACTTTTGGTGAGACGGGGCATGATGGTGCCTAATCCGTATATACTCCGGTTTCTGAATGGAGTTAGACTTGTGGCAGGGTGCTCACCCATTTGTAAGTTCCTGATTCAATAGGAGGTGTGCACCTATTGATAATTCATGGGCCCTGACTCCACCGTGTCCCTAATCGAGACTATAGTAAACAACAGCACCTCAACGAATTGGGTCCAAAGTAGCCAACTCCGTGAAGTTCCTATTCATCTACAGAATCCTGTTAATGATCACCAATGTTTGTAAATAATTAGAATGTATCTCTATGTCTCCAGATCAGCTCACTCCTTCGTGGACATCGCAGTTCTCATTCTATCAATGCTTTCTTTCATTTAGGTTTCAGAGTCGTTAATGTAGCGATGTGCCAAGAGACGGTTCTTCTACTTTATTGCCGTCTTAGAACTAAACCTACATGATAAACGCTGGCAACTGTAAGCATTTGTTAAACTCCAATGGTGCTAGTGTCATCAGGATGGCAAAGTACACCGTAAAGTAGATTAAATCACGGCTTAAATAATAGATGATATGCTTTTCTTGTATGCTTAATTTAGGCTATTTATGAGACTAGGTTTGTCTAAAAGCTGCATATTGTGGCCTTCTGCTCATAATTTACAAAAGCTGAATTTACATCTATACTAGTCTATGGGAGATGAAGCACTGCTCCGGCTATAATTATTATTCCCCTGTGTCTAGTGACTTATCATAAATGAAACACTCATTTTAGACATTTTGGATGTTTTCTCCCAGGAGTGGCTTTAAAAAAATGATCATTTTTGGTCAGCACTTCCAGTAACTTCCACCATACTTGGACATGGTGCCATTTACATCCCATACAATACTATGAAACCTTTTATAAATAATATTCATATTTAAAGCACCGCTCAAGCATTTTTTTATTGCACAGCTGGAGTGGTGCTATACATACAAGTCCTCTGCCCCTAGTGTTATAAAAACCTTCCAGCGGCTTCTTTTTTTCAGCACTGAAGGGGTTCTATAAAATCTAAGCACCCTGTTCCCTGTCCTATACTCATCTACCGGTATCTTCACCCTATAATGATGCTGGAGTCATCTTGTGCCTGTAACGTCTGACTGGCCAGAACTCAGAAGTTATCTCACAACGGCTCAATGCATCTCTATGAGAGCAAGAACAAGGCTAGAATGAGGCTCTCATAGACCTGTATTGAAAAGTGACCTCTAGCACACTACATGAAACACTGAAGTTTCAGCAGGTCACTTTTTGCGACGCTGACAGAATGATGGTGGTTGCGGCTGCATGTAAAGAACAACTACAGTGATGCTGGAGTGGTGCTTTAAATAAACTTCCCTTTAGGAGTTTACATAATTCTGCTATAAATTCATGAATTCACTCATAATAATCCTTCTGATTATTCCTGAGATTGCCGTCTGTACACGGACCATTAAATGTGGATTTATGAAGCTGGCCTGAAGCACAGTTGTCAATGTCAATCAATTGAGATATTGTTCCCTCTATTAGAAGTATGGTCAAATGGTGCAGCTGACTTTATGCAGCCAACTTCCCCCCACCCGATATCTAATTGCCACGTGTTTGTTTTCCATATCATGTGTCCATTGTCCATTGGTCTGGACGAAGGGTGGATCTTTCCCATCACTAAGAAAGGAGATGGGAGTTGTTACTAATGAGATTCTATGATAATGGAAGGAGCTACAGGAAGAGGGAGGAGCAAGAGTAATAGCTCCACCTCCTCCCCTACTATCTATATAGACTCTCATTAGTAACAGTTGTCATCTCCTATCCCAGCAAAGGAAAAGCTTCCCTGAATGCAAATTTTACCTCTGGATTGGTAAAAAAAATGTTGGTACTGTTAGCCAGTAGAAAAATTGAAATGCAATTGAAAAAAAAATTACGAGAGCCACCGGAATATCAAGGAATCATCTCCTACATTACAAAACTAGAGAAGAAAATAATGGGTCCCTTTTGTAGTCACCTACAATCCAAATCTGTAGCTGCTGGTTTCACACTGCAGTTTTTCACCTGATCAGGTTTGATCAGGTTTGATCAGGTTCGATCAGGTTTGATCAGGTTTGATCAGGTTTGTGTGCCAAAATCAGGAGAGGAACCAGGAGAGGAACTTGCAGAGAAAAAGAATAATTGAAAGATTGACACCTGTTCTGGGTTTTGGAGACACTCCTGGTTCCTCTCCTGGTTTTGGAACACAAACAGGATGGAACCTGATCAGGGAAAAAACTGCAGTGTGAAACCGGCCTAGGTGTTAAAAGGAGCCGCACGGAAACTGCAACCACTACTACAAAAAGATGTCTGGCTAAAATCAATGTTTCCGGATCCCCCACTCTTGTGTTTTAGACAACCCCGAATCTAAAAAATGCAGAAGCGCCCTGTCCTCTCCAACAGCAATCAGGAACCTTTCCTCACAAACATGCAAAACCTCATTATGACAAAGAAAGATAAGATCCCTGAAGATCAGGACTAATACAGTACCGTACATCGTATCTAATAGATGATCGATGTGCTCAACAAAGTACAAGTGATAAAAGTTAAAACATCTTACTACTTCTGTCGATCGCACGGGACGAAAATATTCCCGATCAGGAAAGGACTTCACTACCAGATCCCAGTGATTGAACAGATACAGCGAATTTCTACGCTAACTCACGAAGCGATACCACTACTGTACGGTTGGACATAATTATCGTCATCATCAGATACAACCAGTAACTTAGTGTCCAAACCAAGATTTAATGTAAGTGAGTGGGAACCAATATGTAGGAGAGACCGGGCAACAACTCAGAACTAGGATGAACTGTCATTGCCACACAATAAAAGAAAGGACGATCTGCCTGTGCCTTAACACTTCTGTAGCCTTGATCACACACTATTGGATATGAAAATAGTCATCCTGAAAGGTAACTTCAAATCTCAAAGAATCAGTGACGTCTGGGAATATAAACTAATGTTGACCCTTGACACATTCAGAACAGGAATGAACACCTTGCATGGATTCATGGCTTTTTACATCAATTGAGGAAACTTAAAATCTTGCTCTCACACGTGTTATCTCCGAACTCTGGTATTTACTGCCCCGATGCTCTTTCTCTCCCCCCTCCCAATACAGACCACGATGCCCTCCTTATTCACCTTGTATATGTATATGTATCATTACTAAGCCTGAAGACGAGACCTGAGTGTCTTGAAAGCTTGCTATTCATTGACCATCTTTCTCAGTTCACCATTAAAAAAGTATCAACCACTGAGGGCTCTCAGATTCTAACATATGATCTCAGAATTTTGGTAATGATTGATCAATTCTGGCAGAGAATTAAGTCCATTTTGTCTGATAGATTTATTACAAAGTTGCTTATTTTCATGTGTGCTATTGATTTATACAAAAAAATTAAAACAATGGTTACAGCTTTACGTCATATTGATTGTTGTCCTTGAATTATACGATAATAAATACTAAATTAGCAATATCCATTCAAAACGGTACTTTTATTCTGGATCTTTGTGCAATTACAACAGACAAACCCTACATCTGTGTCCTCTGGAAAAATGCTATCTATTAACGTAATCACTGTCTTATAAGCTGAAGTCCACTTCAATGCTTTATGGGCAATCAAATCAGACTGCTGAAATTGCCTGATAGAGTATCGTAAATCGGCACATCCCACATATAATAAACAGGACTTCCACTATTCACTATAGTATCTGTCACTCCTCGCGCCTCTATCTGTTCCTGATGTGTTAATGTAGAACGTTTGCCTGCAGGTTTGTATCATTTTATAAGTAAAATCATAGTGGTGAGTATCGGATCTTCCCTCGGCTGGATATGTAAATGCTTCAGGATGACCATGAGAACCATGTGGAGGATAAAATAATACCTTTAAAAATTAGCATAAATTATTTACCTTCATACAATATATCACTATATTATGTAGTGAACCAGAATGTAATCAGAAAAATATATAGCTCAGGCCCCTCTACATATATAGCAGGTGAAGTAAGTATTGAACATGGTTTTAATTTGCTAATATCAAGGTGCTATTGATATGACGTCTTCACTAGATGTCAGTAACAACCCATCCTATACACACAGGCAAAGAAATTAAACCATAGACGTCCATTAATTAAAACAGCACTACATTGTTTTGCTTTTTTTCCATGGTAGAGTGGTGCTTTTAGTGTAAAGGTACAGTCACACAAGGCAACGACGCTGGAGATGTCGACAGCGACTGGCGGGAGCGCGCACATTTTTAGCGCCCCAAGCATTGCTTTTCCCATTTACATAGGGCGACACCTTCAGCGCCGCGCCAGTGGTAGTGCTGACAGGCTGGGCCCTGGCCACGCCGCAGCGCGGCGTCATCTCACATCGCCCCAGATCAGCTGCCTGGTTTCAGAGCACTGCTCTGAAACCAGGCGACCTATGAATGGCGTTGCCCTCGCCCATTCACATTAGGCGATGCAGGGGCGATATCGGCGCCGAATAGGCCACGCCCCTGCATCGCCTATTAAATCGGTGGTACTGTTGCCCGTGTGACGGTCCTTAAGCCCTCTGCCCCAGGTATATACTCTTCATAATTTTTCGACACTCTTTTGGTCCCGAGCCGCTATCTCTTGCCCGTAACTTCGGAAGTCAAAAGTTATGTCACAAGCAGTGATAAGTGAGCACTACCCACATGGAATTCAAAACGAGCTCGGTCGAGCTCAATTCGTGCTCCAAATATCAATGGGAAGCTCAAGCATTTTTTGGAAGCTCTTACAGAAAAGTTGTGGAGTTTCCCGTTGACTTCCATTATTCTTGGTACAGATGTTGAGCCTGTTTGAGCGTTTGACTGCTCTTTTTGATTACCGTTGACCTGAGCATGGTAGTGCTCACTCCTCACTAATCACAAGTAGTCATTGCATCTCTATGACAGCCAGAATGAGGCTCTTATAGAGACATCTTGAAAAGTGACCTCCGGTGCACATAGATATAGTTTGGTCTTCACTTAGAGGTGAGTGAAATATTTACACTCACCTTGCTTACCATTTGAGTAATCACTACACACACATAGCACCTGTTCTCTTTTTAGAGATATCCAGGTTTTTATCTTCTCTTTAACAAATAGTAGGGTAAATAAAATGCAACACTTCCCTACGCGTTTCGAGTGACAAACACTAGAGCCAGGCTATGATTAGAAGCATTTGTCACTCGAAACACAAGCCAAGTGTTTCACTTGATTTTAGCCTCACTATGTTTTTAAAATATTCCAATAAAATGATGGTTCTATGAGAAACATTTTTTGTTGTTGTGGGAACTGGACACCATTCTTCTTCTCTTCTCCTTAAGGTTGCAGTCTTTCACCCCATCTGACATTTGACACCAGCTGATATCATATTGGTGACCTCTTCTCTTCAAAGTTCATCTTGATTCATTTTCTCTTATAGAAGAACTGTGGATCTTTTCAGTGAAGCATCCAGCAGTCGTCCCACATTATGTTAACGTTCCCTCTACTTTGGTATCGTTCATTCCATCTCCTTTATATACTGATAAAATCTTTCTCTTTGCTCTTCATTAACAGCACCAACGTTTTCAAGAAAATAAGTCAAAATGAGAATATAAAAAATGTAACTTCAAATGAATCAGACAATCCAAGGCTTTGAAACGTTTCAGCTTGTTCTCAATGATGAACTTACATTTTGGATCTCGGTTTCCTAGAAATTTCTTCATAAATTCTTAAAGGGAATCCCAAACTCTATTCTCATCCTTCATGAGTTTTCAAAAATTCAGACCCACAAAAATCCCTTCCTTCAGTTGTCATTCGGACAGGGCCTGTAACTTAATACACATGTACTTGAGTCTCTCCTTCTTTAGGTAGAACTTGTTATAACCGTTTTCATCAAGATTCACCTCTTCTGACAAGCCTACAACCTGCAGTGAACCTCAGTCCACCAAACCACCACATGACAGGCTCTAGCCTCTCATACTGTATCCTCACTTATCCTTTGTAGGCGGTGAGCCCTCTCAGGCAGTGTCCTCTCCCCTCACCTACTGTATCCAGACCCATCCCTTGTAGATGGTGAGCCCTCGTGGGTAGGGTCCTCTCACCTCACCTACTGTATCCTCCCCCATCCCTTGTAGACTGTGAGCCCTCTCAGCAGGGTCCTCTCCCTCATCTACTGTATCCTCACCCATCCCTTGTAGACTGTGAGCCCTCTCAGGCAGGGTTCTCTCCCCTCACCTACTGTATCCTCACCCGCCTTTGTAGGCGGTGAGCCCTCTCAGGCAGGGTCCTCTCCCCTCATCTACTGTATCCTCACCCATCCCTTGTAGACTGTGAGCCCTTGTGGGCAGGTCCTCTCTCCTCACCTACTGTATCCTCACCCATCCCTTGTAGACTGTGATCCCTCATGGGCAAGGTCCTCTCTCCTCACTTACTGTATCCTCACCCATCCCTTGTAGACTGTGATCCCTCATGGGCAAGGTCCTCTCTCCTCACCTACTGTATCCTCACCCATCCCTTGTAGACTGTGAGCCCTTGTGGACAGGGTCCTCTCTCCTCACCTACTTTATCCTCACCCATCCCTTGTAGACTGTGAGCCCTCTCGGCAGGGTCCTCTCTCCTCCTTTACCTTGAGTGCCTTGTATTGTTCATGTATATTGTACTTGTCTATGTAGGAGCTATCCACATGTAAAGCGCCATGGAATAAATGCCGCTATAATAATAAAATGCTTCATCAGTCCAATTTCCGCAACTATTTACTTGAGTCCAGGCTGAAAATTATCATTTTAATCTTCTCTGCCCACAGCAGCCAATCGCAGCACAGGGTCCATTAGTTTCTAACCAATCTACAGTAGAGACACCAAAATCATCCACCAAAAGTCACACAAAGGGGTAAAAGCATTGTGCATTAAAAAGCCTATGGAATAAAATCTATGTGATGGACTTTGTCAATATTTTTATCAAGTTTTGAGAATGAAAGTATGTGAAAATCACCTCTTTTCAAACAATTTTCCTCTTGTAGACCTTTTGTTGTTCTATACCCAAAATAACACACAACATACTTTTTCTTTTTTTGATTGTAAAAACTCTTATGTAAAATCTTTGTGCATGCTATAACTTTCCTTAATATATTCCAGCCCTTGGTCCACTATTCCAGTGACAGCATGGAATATACTTAACTTTGCTAAGCAACAACTTACCTATTGTCCAATACATTAAAGGGAGTTTATAAACCAGAGGCCTAAGTATAAAATAACAGCATTAATAATTATAAAAGTAATAATAAAAAATAATATTTAATTTTGCATTGGACATACTGTGAATGTTGACTTTCAGGAACACAATGGTAATGTGACATTGAATCTTGATTGTTTTACATTTATAGAAAATGTTACATCTAACCTAATGTATGTAGGAGTATTGTATATTTGCCAAGTACAGCTGTTTAATTCTGATAATGCTAATTTATTTTCTTCTTTATACATTGTTTACAGGACATGAATTTATTAATACTTAATACAATCCAACATTGCAAACCTTGAAATAAGAAATATTCTTGGTTTATAATGTAATGTTTATAAAGCCCTACACTTATAACCACCCACCATACCTTGTATATGTCTAGTCATGTATTAAATCAAAGTCCTTCACATGCCATAAAAATATTTCCCTCTTTTGCTTTAAAACAAAGATGTTAATTGTATATACAAATGAAGTAGGACTATTCTGGGAAGTGTATTGATTCCCCCGGTTGACCGGCATCACTTCCTGGGGGTATGATGTTCTTCCTGCACTCATTAAATTCTAGTCATTTACATGTGTCAGCCTGGTAAAACACAACAATGAAGCTGGGGTGCATATACCCAGCTTCATTTGCGTTCCCCAAGTTGGTAAAAAGAGTGCAAGAGACACAGTCGATTTGGAGATGACATCAGTGTGTGGAGAATGGCAGTCACACTCTCCAGGATATGACATCAGACTAACCTGAGAAGTCAACACCTGACAGGACTTGTCCTACCTTAGTTGACTATTACAAGACTGACCCAAAGGGGGTGTTCATTACTAGGACAACCCCCCTGAATCCACTTTTTCCCCCCCAAGTTAAAATAATAGACCCTCTACTCACCTCCCCAATTGCCACCGTTCCAGAGCTGTCGGTTTAATGCGGCTAGGGGCACACATCACAATGTGATGTCATGTCTATTTACCGCCGGCCTTCTTCTTCCCTGCCTTCAGACCAACCATCAATCAAGAGAAAAGTGATTATCAGCCGCAGCGCTCACTTCCTGTTGATAGTTTGTATGGTACGAATCCAGGGAGAAGGAAGCCGGGAGTAATTGGCAATTTGATTTAGGTAATTTCCGATCAACACATCACTCTCGAGCCCAGCGATACTCACCGAGTAACAAGTATCTCGAATACTATACTATCGTGTGAGTAACGAGTAGTTTGGAGTAGATTCCTCATCACTATGAATAGCAATTAACGAGTGGTTCAGTATTCAGGTTCAGATAAGTCAAAAATATTTTTGAGCATGTATTCCTAACTTGTCCTCAGCAGCATCAAATTATTTCTAATAGATGGGGGTATACATAGAGAAGTAACAAGAGAAATAAATAAAAGACTCCTCCGTTCTGGTGCTTTGTCATGCTACTGCACCATTCAGCCAGGGACCCACCAATTGGTCACCACTAGTGATGAGTGAGTAGTTTGGTATTCATGTTCGGATACATCTAACTGAATTCTTTGTACTCTTCGGATATTCATCCCAAATAGTGAACATAACGGAAATCAATGGGGAATTCGGATAGTTGTCTGGGGAATTTATACACAAAGTATTTGTGTAAAAGATTACGCAGACGAATATCCAAGTTCCCCATTGACTTGCATTATGTTTATTATTCAGGACGAATATCCAAATAGTAGATGTATCCAAACTTGAATACCAAACTACTCACTCATCACTAGTGGTGACCAATTGGTGGGTCCCTGGCTGAATGGTGCAGTAGCATGACAAAGCACCAGAACGGAGGAGCCTTTTATTTATTTCTCTTGTTACTTCTCTATGTACACACCCATCTATTAGACATAATTTGATGCTGCTGAGGACAAGTTAGGAATACATGCTCAAAAATAGGAGCTTATTCCAAGAACAGATGTTGAGGGCCCCTAGTAACAGTCAATTCTGTATCTGTTTTTCCAGAGATGATGAAGTATATAGAAATGCTGTCATATCTGTAGCCGAAGTATCCAAAACCTGTCATAAAATGTTAATATGAAATAACATACATTGTGCACAATACTCTTCACCTTCAGGTCTGAAAGCATTTCTAAAGCAAGTCACATTAGAAAGAGAATAAAAAGATGTCAAACGACAGCACAAAAAACGTCATTTTAGCATTCATATCATGCCTGCCTGAAGCCTATATTGGTCGTGCAATTTAATGTAATTTGACTGATGTAACCAGGCATGGGACTGCATCATGACAGTGTGTCTGCTGCCGAATATTAATATGTTGTGTTCAGCAATGAATACCCCCCCATGCACACTGACACACTGAGCAACTTGTAAAAATGGCAGATCTAGAAACAATTAATGATACTTTATTTTGTAATATAGTCAGTTTAATTAAATATACTTGCCTCAAATAGAAATCTTATTCTTTATAACATTTTATGGCTCATATGTTACATCTGTACATAGTTACAATTAAAATGATTTAACCCCCTTTTTCAAATTTACCTTCAAAATTTTGAAAACTTTCTGCTGTTTGCAATGAACCAATGAAAAATGAGCAATATCAAAAGCAGGGGCAGGCAACTCCAGCCCTCAAGGGCCGCAAACAGTACATGTTTTAAGGATTTTCTTAGCATTTGACAGTTGGAATTATCACCTGTGCAAAAGATTAAGTTAGGGCCCAGTGGTGTAACTTCAGGCCCAGGGGCCCCGATGCAGAAGCTCCAATGGGGCCCCCAACTATTGCAAATCTTTAATAGTATTAGTTTTTTTCTATAGGCCAACGGGACTTTTGGGGCCCCCCTAGGCTGCAGGACCCGGGTTGCGATCACAACCCCTGCACCTGTGGTAGTTACGCCCCTGTTTGGGCCCTTCCATATCAGCACATGGTGCCGTATCTGCTGCCTAAAAGCAGACTTGCGGCCCGGATCCGGAAAGCCCCATATATTGTATATGGGGCTTGTGTTCCGGTGCAGCAAGTGCGGTTCTGCCGGATGCAGCGTTTTTTTTTTTTGCGGCCGCAAGTGCCGGATCTGCCGTCTACGGCAGAACAGCACTTGCCGCACCGGACTGCAAACCCCATAGACAATACATGGGGCTTTCCAGATTCGGGCCGCAAGTCGGCCGTTAGGCGGCAGAAACGGCGCCACCTTCCGGATCTGCCGCACATCAGCGTAGACCGGTGATGTGAAAGGAGACTTACCAACTGTCAAATACTAAGGAAATCTTCAAAATCTGAAGTGGGTGGTGCCTTCTAGGCCTAGAGTTGCCTATCCCTGGCTTGAAGGGAACCTACCAGGTCCCACAAGATCTCCAACCCACCAGTGTTTGTATATTCATTGCTAAATACCTGCGGAAATCATCCCTTTATTGTGTTTTACACCTTATCACATGTCTTATAAAAAGAGTTTATAAACTGTTTTTAATATGCTAATTAGGCTCTTGACTGGTCGATGGGGTGTTCGATTCTCCGACTAGTTTGTCTTCTCAGCATGTTATCACGTCCTATCACCAACTGTCTGCAAATCTCATGCAGCTTTCATCATTGCACCTCTGAAGCCGTAGGCGTATGTCCAAAAGTGAATAAGAAACTCCTTAACTTTCAGACACGTACAGTGTGCCTTCCTACAGCCAAAATGCTCCCCTGCCCTCTCCTCTATTCCTTTTTTCTTATTTCTCCTCAGAATTTGGTCCCTCTAAGGCCGGTTTCACACCATGGTGTGATCAGATCCGGGGCTGTCTGGTGTGAACATGACAGCCCCGGACCCGATTTTGCATTAATGCATGCCTATAATGCCGGACAGGGTCGGATGGCAGCTATTTACCATCCGGTTTTGTCCCTGTCTGGCAGCATCAGGCTGCATTCGATTTTTGTCCCGAACACAAAAACGCAGCTTGCAGCATTTCTGTGTCCGGGGCAAAAAGTTTAGTAAAACCGGATCCTGTGCCCCCTAACATGGGAGTGTATGGGGCACCCGGACCCGACAGAAAATCTGTCAGGTTCCCAGACGGCGGGTGTTAAAGCTCAACGCCAGCCGCGCTGAACTTCAGCACCTGGAGCTGTCCCCTGCTGAGATTTCAGGACTGCAGCTAGCTCCCTGATTCTGTCATTTCAGCAGGGACAGCTCCTGAACCCTGCGATCTGCCGATTCCGGCAGAAAACAGGACCGGAGGACATATTTGCCCTCCGGTTCTGTTCTATCCGGGCGATCAGGTTCTGTCCGGTGTTTCCTGCAAAACACCGGACAGAAACTGATACACCACAACCGTGGTGTGAAACCGGCCCTACTCATTTGTCTCCACATCCTCCCTGCACCCAATAGCATTTGATACTGATTGGTGATGGCTCAAGCAGGTTTATATCTTAACCCCTGTTTATTATAATAATGGCTTGACCATACTGGACAAGTACATTCTACCTATTGTGTACTCCCCATTTCCTTATAAATTGTACGCTTGTGAGCAGGGTTCTCACTCCTCTTGTAACTGTTGAACAAAGAGTTACTCTGAAATGTCTTAAATATCTGTACATGCCCCCCTCAATTGTAAAGCGCTCCTTAACATGTTGGCGCTATATAAATAAGATTATTTGTATTATTATACGTCAGCTTCTGGCAGATTTCATGAGGATCTTAGCTCATGTCTCATGGTCCATTGAGTTTGCCAATATTTTTAGACTGTCAAGAGAGTTTCAATGAAACTTAAAAGACAAGATCATTGCCGTCCTAGAAAAAGGAAAGGGATTCAAAAAGTTAGAAAGACATTGGTTGTTTGGATAGATACAGCTGTAAGCAAAGATTGCAAGTGTGTTTTTTTATGCATTTTTGCTGTGGTTTTTTTTGTCACATTTGTCACAAAAATGCATGTGTATCCTTCCTCCAGCAAAGTCTATGAGAATTCTGAAGTGCTGTGTCAATTCTCTGTATTGGTTAAACAAAGCAAACTTTTGGGACTACTTATTAGTATAACTGTATGTCTAATAGAAGAATGAAGCATATATTGAAAGGAACACCCTGACTATAGTGAAGCATAGTGGTGGCTCAGTGATATTTTGAGGCATTATGGTGCATCCCTAGGACTGGAAATCTGCATTACATGGAGGGCAGAATGGATTCAATCAAGTATCAGGAAAATTCAGTAGAAATGATCATGTTGTTTGTAAGGCTGGCTTCACACCACGGTGTGATCCGGTCTGGGGCTGTCCGGTGTAAACCAGACAGCCCTGGACCGGTTTTAGGCTACTATGGGGCCGGATGGAGCCAGATGGCAGCTCTCTGCCATCCGGTTTCATCCCTGCGGTGGAATCTGGGAGAATTCGGTTTATTCTCACCGAACACAAAAATGTTGCTTGCTACATTTTTGTGTCCGGGGTGAAAAAACACCCCAAAAAGACAGATCCCGGATTCTTTCGAATTCTCCCGGATCCGGGGCAATCCGGTTCTCCCTAATATGGGAGCCTATGGGGCCGGATTGCCCCAGTCTGGGCGAATCCGGGAACTGGATACCGGCGGCTGCATGCCGCTGTTGTTTCAGGACCGCAGCTAGCTCCTTGCTAGCCGCGGTCTTAAAATATCAGCAGCTGCAGCTGCAATTACAGCCATCCGGCTGCACACAGGACCGGAGGGCACATTTGGCCCTCCGATTCTGTGTGCTGATCCTGTCCGGGGCTGTCAGGGTCATCCCGGACAGCCCCGGACCGGATCACACCGTGGTGTGAAGCCAGCCTAAGAAAGCTGAATCTTTAGGTACCGTTACACACAGAGATATCTCTGGAGACATTGCTTGCAACTCACTGGTTGCAGTGAAATCATGGACACATTGTTCCAATTTGTTGCCGTGTACAAATGGAACAATGTGTCCATGATTTCACTGCAACCAGTGAGTTGCAAGCAATATATCTCTGTGTGTAATGGTACCTTTAGATATCATTGGACATGATAGTCCACCATGACATGACTTTAGAAGAACTCCATGAAGATGTAGGAGTAGCCATTTCAATCCAATGACTTTATCACTGACTTATTTCAAGAAGGAAAATGCAGCACATAAGAATATTAGTGAACTGAAGGTGATTGCGCATGAGGAAAGAGCTAAGATTCCTCAAGAACACAGCCAAAAGACGTTATATTGACTACCAAAGACGCTTATCATGAAAGAATTAGTAATGAAGGGATGAATGACTTTGAGAATGTAGGATCAATAAAGGTGGTATTTTGTGTTGATTTGGAGAAAATACTTGTTATTTAATTATGCTGAGGTATTTAAATTGCTCTTGTTTGATTGGCTTAATCAATTAGAACATTTTTTGCAAAAGAACATTTGTAAATATAGCTAATAAACTTAATTTGCACTTGGGGCTGATTTCAGCTGCAATTGTAGATATAATCAACTCATGCATATTTAAAGAGCAATTAAAAGTTTGCAAAAACATTTTGTAGATGTTGTCCCTTCAATTGCTTGCAGCTCTGTGTGAGTCCAGTTTCTGGAATCTCACCGATTTGACTTCTAAGACCAAAGAACATTCGGAGGGGGTGTGTGGCTCTCCACCTAAACCAACATTCACAACATCATGATTGGTTTGACCTCTGAGAACAAAGGCTTGAATATGGCACGACAGGTCTCTACATAAGGAAATTGTGTTGCTCTGTTAGTAGAGCTCCTTATGACTGCAATACGTCTTGTTAAGACTACCTCATACATGACGTGGCCAAAATAGCATGCTTATGCTTTATATGGAATTTTGAGGGGTTGTCTAGATTTTTAATATTGATGACCTAACCATAGGTCATCAATGTCTGGTCAGTGGGGGTATTACACCTGGTACCCCCACCAATCAGCTATTTCCAATGTCACCACTGGCCAGAGCCATGCCTTTGTGACGCTGCACAGCACAGCACTGTCAGTTGTATAGTGGCCACAGTTGGGTACTGCATATCCACCTTCAAACTCTAAGAAATGGAGGGCAGATGTGCAATACTTTACATTGTCCTATCCTAAGGATCGATCATTAGTGCTAAAATCATGGATAACTTCATTCTAACATGAAAATGCTAAAAGTTGCCATATTTTTGGTATAAGTCTGCATTGTACAAAAATTGCCATTTTACTCAACTTTTACAGATATCCTTCAATTGAAACAAAGTAAAAGCAGATAATGCATAGATTAATAGTCTACTTACTGCATGTACAGTGGTGGGAAAAGTGTTTCATTCTTCTGATTTTATTATTTTGCAATGTGGATGAATTACAACAATTCTGCAAAGATGAATGGGCCAAAATTCCTCTAGAGCGATGTAAAATGCTTGATTGTAACTGGTTGGGCCGTCCTTAGCAGCCACAATTATTACGTTTAGGGGGCAATCACGTTTTCACACAGGGCCCTTTAGATTTGGATTTCTTATTCCCTTAAGAATAAAACCTTCATTTATAAACTACACTTCGTGTTTACTTGTGTTATCTTTGTCTAATATTTACATTTGTTTGGTGATCTGAAACATTTAACTGTGAAAACCATGCAAAAGCATAAGGGTTGCCGTTACACGCGGCAATATTGCCGGTTGCAGTGAAATCATGGACATATTGTTACATTTGTACACGCAACAAAATAGAACAATGTGTCTATGATTTCACTGCAACCAGCAAATTGCCAGTGAAATTGCAAGCAATGTTGCATCGTGTAACGTACCTTAAGAAATCCGGAAGGGACAAACACTTTCACACCCCTTATTTTTGAGTATTGCTTTGCTCATCCCTTTACTAGTCCTGTGAATTATGAAGCACGGACATTACACATGAACAGAGAAGTCGTCCTCCGTGTTAAGGATTTGCATTACTCTCGAGTCAAGGCTTGGTGACTGTACATCACCTCATCTAATACAAGTGTATAAACAATTACTGTACATTCTTAACATAATCAGGCAGCCTAATGTGACTTCATTTTATGTTCTCTATTGAGTTTGGATTTCTCATGTAGCAATGCATTTCCTTGCTTTTTTTCCTAAGTGGTAATTTGCACTTGCATAATTGCAGTATGTTGGCGTTTTGTAAAGAGAATTCGGAAAATCTTGGGGTCAGAGGCATAATAAACTCTGTACTATGCTGCGACAGTGTGCTGCGACAGTACTCCTTACTAATTCAGTCTTATGGGTTACAATTACCCTACAGTCGGTGCTGTGTTACCAGCCTTTGTCTTTTAGCTGTTAAGAGACCAAATTAAACCCTCTCCCAACGCTCAGTAATCACAAGGCATCATGTGGTGTTGCCGTTCCCGGAGATACATTATCAGTTTACTTTTTATTATACTTTTTTTTATGTATATTATTCTAGTGTTTAGTTTGAAAAGTGTAGATTAATACTTAATTCATTATTAGATGAATACAACTATTCCGCCATTGTATTTATTATTTTTCTGCTGAAAAACCAAGCCGTATTCACAGAGCATTATGAATAACCTGTTCTCTTTGTTCAAAGGCTCAATAGACTTACGGGAATACGAAAAGTTAGGGTTATTTTATGTTTTTCTACAGTCCTCCTGTACAAGTGTAACCTCCTTCTGACACCACTCCGGTGGAGCAGTGTGGCGCTTGTTATTTGAAGGACAAGCTTTGGTTTTCATTAGTACCACATTGTGGTGCACACCGCTTTTGTATAAAAAAACAGTAATTCTAGAATTGCATTTTAGTTTTGTTGTTTTCACTTTCACCATGTGGTGGATGAGACATTTTGACTTTATTCTGCACATCAATACGATTCCAGTAACAACAATAATATAGAGTTTTTGAGGTTTCATTTTTATGTTTTAAAAGGTTCTCTGAGCGTTGTTGTAAAATGGAATAAATAATATATTTAAATATATGTATATTTTCTGAATACTGTTATTTAGCCTCCCTAAACCTGACATCTCTCTCTCGGTGTGCGGCACCACGATAACGCCCAGTCAGCAGGCTCGCTGTCTGGGTGTTATGTTGGACACTGATCTCTCCTTCACCCATATATACAATCTCTCACCCGCTCATGTCGCTTGCACCTGAAAAATGTCTCCAGAATTCGCCCTTTCCTCACCATGGAAACAGTTAAAACCCTCACCGTGGCCCTGATTCATTCCCGCCTTGACTACTGTAATTCTTTATTAGCTGGCCTCCCCCGCAGTAATCTTTTCCCTCTCCAGTCTATCCTCAATGCAGCAGCCAGGATCACCTATCTAGCAAACCGTTACTCAGATGTTACTGCTCTGTGCCAGTGATTGCATTGGCTACCCGTACATTATAGGATCCAATTCAAATTGCTTGTTGTCACCCACAAAGCTATTCATGGTGCGGCACCTCCTTACCTCTCCACCCTCATCTCTGTCTACCACCCCACCTGTCCCCTTCGCTCTGAATGCAACCTCAGACTAACATCGGCATTAATCCGAACCTCCCATTCCCGACTCCAAGACTTCTCTCAAGCTGCACCAATCCTCTGGAAAGCTCTACCCCAAGAAATAAGGACCATCCACAACTTGCATAGCTTCAGACGCTCCCTAAAAACACACCTCTTCAGGGCGGCCTATCCTTCTCCCTAACAGTAGTCATTTATACACAAGATATTAATTGTTATAAGCCCCTGTACTTTGTGTTCCCATCCCGTCTTAGATTGTAAGCTCCTTCGAGCAGGGTCACCTTTACTTTTTACCTTTTATTGTATTTCCTACATTGATTCCATGTTTACTGTATGTAACTACTGTTCTGTATTACCTACCATTCTGTATTGTATATTTTTCTTATACGTACTATTGTACTGTAAAACGTTGCAGAATATGTTGGCGCTATACAAATAAAGTTTTATTATTATTATTATTATTATTATATAGCAAACTGGTATGCTTTATCTGGTGCACTCTGTCGGGATTTTAAGGATGGCAACTGCCATATATATCGGTGTGAAGTCCATCCTGAATTTCAGAGAAAACACAATAGGAAGGGCTGCACAAGGGTAAGAGCCAAGGTGAAGAATGCCTGCATTCTAGACACAGCATCATTCCTCTTGCGGAAACAATAGTGTTCTCTGCGGGAGAATGCTGTACATGCCCAAGATATTTCAAAAGAGTAATAGGTATTTGTGTGAGCGCTGGGGAATCAACCGGCACCAAGGCTGTTATGAATAGTTACCTCTCGACTTTATTTGTACAATAAAAAGGCAGGGTCCTTTAGGCCACAACGCGTTTCTACGCTCTCCAAGCGTCTTCCTCAAGTGGAATTCCCAAGATAAGGATTCTAGGTGCAGCATGTTTTTGCTGGGTTGTCCCACTAAGAACACTAGCATCTCCGCAAGAATAAATATCTTGTGGCTCGAGAAGCCATGTTACATGTTAGTAAGCCCATCTACAGGGTTGGCCATTTATATGGATGCACTTTAATAAAATGGGAATGGTTGGTGATATCATCTACCTGTTTGTGGCACATTAGTATATGGAAGGGAGAAAACTTGTCCAGATGGGGGTGTACCATGGCGGCCATTTTGAAGTCGAGCATTTGGGATCCAAGTTTATTTTTGTCAATGGGAAGAGGGTCATGTGACACTTCAAACTTATTGAGAATTTCATAAGAAAAACTATGGTGTGCTTGGTTTTAAGGTAACTTTATTCTTTCATGAGTTATTTACAAGTTTATGACCACTTATAAAATGTGGTCAAAGTGCTGCCCATTGTGTTGGATTGTCAGTACAACCCTCTTCTCCCACTCGTCACACACTGATAGCAACACCACAGAAGAAATGCAGCACAGGCTTCCAGGATCCAGTGTGTCAGAGGCTGCACATCTCGTATCTTCACAGCATAGACAATTGCCTTCAGATGAGGCAAACTTTTTTTGTGAATGGAGAAGATAACAAACAAAACCAGCGCTATTGGTCTGACACTAACCCACAGTGGATAGATCCCTCCAAGACTGATGGGACACAGACAATGATGGTATGGAGTGGTATATGGGGTACAAAGATAGTGGGGCCATTCTTTATCAATGGAAACCTCAATGCCACTGGATATCTCAATCATGTAGCAATTTCAGATATCAAGTGGCTCCCTTGGTATTTGACCCCAGACCTTCTGACTTTTCTGCCTTCCGGCTTATCCACCAATAGCATCATATTCTGCATGAAGGATTACTCGTAAGTAGTGACTCAATGTCCCAATTTGCAGCAGAGAATAGTTTTATAGTATGGAATATGATGGGACATAGCAAATAAAAATAAACAAAATTGGGGGACTGGGTGCATTGTCACAAATTTGCTCAGCTAAATGTTCAGAGCTACTTGTAAGGTCAAACTTAAAACATTTGCGCATTTATGTTAAAATGTGTCGTTTATTTAGAATTTGTTTTTATACTTTGCACAATGCAAAGTATCTGACTTTGGTTGAAAATTAGTAAAAGAAAAGAGAGCAACCTCTACCCGTCGGGAAAATGGAATAACTCCTACATGTGTACGATACGGGATCAACCAAGTACAGAGGCTCAGCTGTTTCCACAACTCTTATACACTTAAATGAAGAGATAAATGTTCTTGTGGGAATCATGAGAGTCCTGTTCTCTCACTAAATGGGAATGGCAATAATGGAATTCTGACGTCTCAGACATCTATAAGTGCTAGAAATGTACTGTAAATATATACGGCTCGAATATCCCTTTATACTGTGAACTGTGTAGAAGAGGTATTACTAGTGATGGGCGAATCCTAAATTACTCGGAATCGCTTGACTCTAGCGAGTCCGAGCACAGGACTCGCTACTCGTTGCGAGTCTAGCGAGTCCAATGTTAATGAATGGGGAAGCGAGTAATAGCGAGTAGTGTGTGATTTACAAATCGCAGATGTGTCTCGGAAGCTTCAGCCTGAAGCAATCCTAGTTTTGTCATTTATTTGCATTGGACTCGTTTACTTTGTAAGTAATCGCTGGGAAACTCTCACAGATAAGAGTTCTGTCTGCTCTGTGTGCTGGCTGCCAGCTCCAGGGTCCTAGAGCCTGCCTGCTGCCTGATGTAGCAGAGCTGAGATTGTTCTCAGTCTGCTCATTCCCTGTGCATAGACATCTATATCTATGCACAGGGGATGTAGCAGAGAGGACATCGCGTTTTGGACTGCGTCGGACGGAAGAGGATTTTTTTAATTAAAGATGGAGTCCCTAATGGCTTTTTTTTTTATTTCTAATAAAAAATTTTCTTTGTGTTGTGTTTTTTTTTAAACAATTTAATAGAAATTCATGGCGGTCATGTCTAATATTGGCGTGACCGCTATAAATTTCGGGCTTAGGGCCAGCTGATAATACAAAGCTGGCCCTAACCTCTTTATTACCCAGCGTGCCACCGCTACCAGGGCCGCTGGAAGAGCGGGGTTCAGCGCCAGAGGATGGCGCTTCAATGAACGCGCCATTTCTGGGGCGGCTGCAGGCTGCAATTTGCAGCGGGGGTGCCCAGAAAGCTTGGGCATTCCTGCGCTGCGGATTCCAGCCCCCAGCTGCTTAGCTGTACCTGGCTAGACATAGAAATTGCGCGGAGCCCCACGCATTTTTTTTTAAATTATTTCATGAAATTCTGAGATTCTGACTCTGAGACTCTGACTCTGAAATTCATGAAATAATAAAAAAAAAAATGCGTGGGGCTCCACGCAATTTCTATGTCTAGCCAGGTACAGCTAAGCAGCTGGGGGCTGGAATCCGCAGCGCAGGGATGTCCAAGCTTTCTGGGCACCCCCCGCTGCAAATTGCAGCCCGCAGCCGCCCCAGAAGATGGCGCGTTCATTGAAGCGCCATCCTCTGGCACTGAACCCCGCTCTTCCAGCGGCCCTGGTGGCGGTAGCACGCTGGGTAATAAAGGGGTTAATACCAGCTTTGTTATACAAGCTGGTATTAAGCCCGAGATTCTTAATGTCAGGCCACGTTTGACCCAGCCACTAAGAATCTCCAATAAAGGGTTAAAAAAACACAACACAGAGAAAATTTTTTATTTGAAATAAAAAAAAAAAAGCCATTAGGGACTCCATCTTTAATTAAAAAAATCCTCTTCTGTCCGACGCAGTCCAAAACACGATGTCCTCTCTGCTACATCCCCTGTGCATAGATATAGATGTCTATGCACAGGGATGAGCAGACTGAGAACAATCTCAGCACTGCTACATCATCTCTGTGAGCAGGCGGGCTCTAGGACCCTGGAGCTGCACAGAGAAGACAGCTGGACTCGGCTCGCAATGTAAAAGCAGTTACTTTGCGAGTTTCCCTGCTATCACTGGCACAGTAGCTGAGTCTAATGCAAACAATGGCAATCCTAGTTTTGTCAGCGTTTCTGACAAAACTAGGATTGATATTGATTTGCATTGGACTCGTGCGAGTAATCACTGGGAAACTCGCAGAGTAACGAGTCCTAGCGAGTAGATTCGCCCATCCCTAGGTATTACCCCTTCAATGTCTCTCAGGTCTTGACTGTGATTATTAAATTTGTTCACTTGCAAAGGGTATGCTTTGTAGCTAATTTTTCACCTGTGACTGGTAGCTAGTTTTAAAATGTTATGTCTGATTTTAGAAGAGTTAACTATAAACTAATTTGGCTTCTATTGCAATCGCTGTAGAGGTTAGCACAAAATATCATTAAAGTAATTTAAGCAGGACATCCCACCAACATACATTAAACTGTAAAAAGCTGGAAGACAATAGCGCAATGAGTCTTATCCGAGAGGAAAAGATTAAAATTGCCAACAAGAAGTGCTAACAGCCACAGTGGCACCAGGTGGAATGCAAACTGGAGAGTGTAATGCCAGCATCCCTGCACTGTCCTGCCTCTTTTCTGCAGTGGGGACGTCATTGTATTCACTGCTGTGGCCAGAATGTGGACCTCCTCTTCTCTCCATGGCCATTCACGTGCTCTTCTGCTGTCTCCTGCACCCAGGGCCTGTGCAGAACACACAGGTTCCCTGGGAGTGCGCTTAGGATACGGGCCTGTTCTCCTTCTCTGCTTTTAAAGGTCAAGTGTTCTATTACCTGGAAGTGCCCCTCAGCCTATGGCTAAAAGGCACTAGGCATTTAAGGCATCCTTCCAACAGGGGAGGTGCCTGCGCAATGTGGTTAGTCAGGTTACTGCCTGCATCCTAGCTAGTTGGC
Source organism: Allobates femoralis (assembly GCA_033576535.1). Lineage (NCBI taxonomy): Eukaryota > Metazoa > Chordata > Amphibia > Anura > Aromobatidae > Allobates > Allobates femoralis. The sequence goes on from JARQOC010000010.1 coordinate 14,961,415, forward strand.
TGGACCTTTTTCCCTGTGTCTGCTACCTGTACTTGTGCCAGTCTTTCCATACCTCAGTATCTGTAATGCCCTCCGTACCTGTCTGCACATGCTACCCTGCTTGGTCTGCATCAGCTGTCCCAGATGCAACCGCCTGCACAAGAGACTGTACCTTCCTGCACCTGAGTCTGTCCCTGCTTCCCTTACCCTTCTGTGGTCCAGTGGGTCCACATCCCCACGCACCCCTTTGAGCTTTACAGAGAGTAGGGGTTAATCCATGCTGCTGTTGAAGAATGAAAAGATGACAGAAATCCTTGATAGTGAATTATTGGTCCAAGCATTGCAGAGAACAGATTACACCGTCATCAAGACAAATAACATTATACCTAAACATACATTACATACACATGCATTAGTAAACAGATTTCATCTGGTGTTTGCAAGAAAGTAATCAAGGAAGTTTTTGAGGAAACCATATTCATTAAAATCTTAATTTTGACTTTGAGACTTTTTGCTATAAGGCTAAGAACTTGCTAACTATTTGCCTTTTCTGTCCTGCGACAATATATTTCGGTTCAGAGCAATTAGGGATTCTCCTGCTCCTGGTGACTTCACATCAACAGAAGCTTTTTATCGTCCACTCTGCATTATCAACAGACTGCACTACCTACATCATACTGGTTACCAGCTGGCTTTCCACTGCCTACCTGCGGGGAGCCAGCCCTCAATCAGCATGACATTGGCAGTGACAACCGATCCACAGAGTAGACTAGAGGAGAAAGACCTGTACTTTTGATGTAACGTCAAAGGATGGATGAATATCGTCTCCGGAACCAGGAGAGATCAGCACAGAGGAGAACGAACAGGTAGTTAAAAACTAACTAGTGGTAAATTCTCATCTCTATAGTATAAAGAAAACTCAACAAAGTCTCAGATAACCCCTTTTAGTATATATGTGGCACCCTAGGGGTTAATGTGCCACAGTAACATCACAAGGATTAACTCCCCACACATCACTGGACACTGCACTAGCACCTCTAGGCCAGAAGGGGGAGCTCAAGCAGCTCCCTGATATATTCTGGTCTGAGGAGGAAATAGTTAGTTGATAATTGACAGTTGACAGTTCAGTTTAGTGCTGGAAGCACTAGGAGGAGGACCTGTAAATGGGAGCAGTGCTGAGCTCCTGACAGGGACCACTAACTACTTTCAGGCCTGAAGCCAGGTTCTGAGGAGAGGAGTACAAGAAACAGAGGAACATATCTGGGAGACTGAGTTACCTCATAACTCACCCCAGAAGAGCGCAGAGACTGGATACCGGATCCGAATCTGTGACTGAAACACGCAGCACAGAAAACACCGGGATAGTGGAGGTTACTGACTTACACCGTACCAATACGGCAGGGTCAGAGACACAGAGAAAAGACTCAAGTTGCCTAGCAAGTGGGTACCTGTGAGGAGAGACAGGGCCAGCAGCCTAGCTAAAGCAGCAGCAGGTCCACACACAGCGCAACAGTGGGAAGCTGAGGACCCGGACATTGTAGGAGCAACCCGACCCCGGTACAGACTCTGTGGACAGTACTCTACTGAATACCATCACCAGAAAAGCCTTGGAAAACTTCAAAACCGTGAGTGTGTGTTATCCTTGTGCGCAAACCCTGCGTACCCTCACAAACTCCCATCATCTCTACTACTACCCCTATCCTACAACATCCATAGCACCATCCATAGACTATTACTACCACTGCCCCGGGGAATCAGGCTCTACCCGCAGAGAGCCATTATATCCCCAGCTGCCCAACATCATCCCCGGAGGTTCTGCAGCAGCGTTGGTCACCCTGACCACAACCTGTGGGTGGCGTCACGACAAACTCCCCTGTAAACATCCTCCCATTACTCGCGGAACCCGGGACACAGTCCAGACCAAGACCGCCGCGATATCCCCAGCAGTACCCCGGTCCGGTACCGAATACTCCGTCCCAGTGGGCTCCACATATACAATGTTCTAAACTTCGAATATATTTTTGGTAAAATGCAGGGCTGTGGAGACAGTAAACCAAACACCCGATTATGACTGCTCAATTTCCCTGAATCTGACTCGGACTCCAACTCCACCAAAATAGACACCGGCTCTGGCTCTACAACTTAGCCAAACATCTGACTCCTCATCTTCAGTGAATCATCTTACTCCACCAAAATGAACTCCTACTTCACGTCTCTGACTCCACAGCCCTAGTTTAAGGTACAAGTATACATCAATGTGCAGGTTAGAGGGAACAATTATTATGAATTTTATTATTTATTCATTTTACTTATTTATGCAATTTACAGTATAAGTAGTTTATTTTTATATAATAAAGAAAATAAAAATAGAGAAAACATTGACTCGTTGTGCAGATGTCTTGTGAAGAAGTATTGGAAAATCCTAAGAGGGCAAGTGGTATTTAGCTCACCTTGTCAAGTTATGCTAACACCGAAACAACACTGGCAGTATGTTGCATATTTCTGTGATCCTCAGCTGCTGTGCAGTCCTTATGGTTTGTTGCCGAATTAGCACAGATGGATTGGAAGTTGATACAGAACGAAAAAAAAAATAAATCAGACTCTGCGAAAGTTAAAGATCAATCGGCATACTTAAAATAATTATTTCCACAATTAATTTTTAGACTTTGCATTTCAACATTTAAAGCCAGAGTTCTGGAAAATCTTTTTCTTTGCCTTGCATTCAATCCACATAGACTAGGTGCATAAAGAACTAATGAAATTGTAAGAAGATGTGTTTATACCTCTATAATATCAGGTTTTGGTATTTTTCGACATACACTGCATCTTTTTCACTGCATAATATGTCTTTTCGGAAAGCATATAGTGCATATAGTGTGTGGCGCCCCTGCAACCAGGGTGGCCACAATTAAGAACTGCAGCCAGGAAGGGGGAGACAGTTTTGCACAAACACCTTCACAAACACACCCACAGACACAAGACCCAACCCGGAGCCGGGGACTCTAGGCGGGCAAGGGGTGGTAGGTCCAGTTACAGTGGGTGGGACGTAGGCAAGGTGACGGACCGAGTACATAAGGGGAAAACCAGGAAGTGTAAAGTAGTTGGTCGGAGGGTGCCGATCAATAAAGACTAAGAAGAACTGAGCACCGGACCAGTGCAGCTGGGTCTGAGAAAAACGGAAGCGGTACCAGAGAACAAGTGAAGGAGAGGATCCACTTTGTACGCCGCAGTCACACGGGTAGGAAGGAGCCTGGTACGTCGTTGAAATAGAGGGGCACTGGAAGGCTAGGCCGGGACCAAAGAGCCGGCTCTGAGGTGACCGCAGCTACAAGCAGGAACACAGACATCCTGACGGGGAACTCAGACTCCACGCCCGAGATCCTAACACAAGTGCAGGAGGTACAGTTGCACATAGGGCTCCAGAGCTTAGACATACACATACACAGGGTTAAGCCAAAAAGGACCCTAGTGACCTACCGTACAGCACACAAGGAGAAGAGAACTTTAGAAGGGCCTGAAAGGAATCAAGCAGGAGAAGGGTCTAAGGCAGGAACCTGGCTGCATTAGAGCTAAATGCACAGTGAAAGTGTTGAGTGAACTTGTGAAAGTTGAAACAACTTGTAAACTGCCTGAACTAAAAGTAAAGACCCAGTGAACCCTGGCAGAGTCTCCAGTGTTTGGGTCCTTGCATGCTATACTGTTATTCACCGTGTTAGGAGCAGCCCGACCAATGGCAGGCTCATCCATCCGGCTGCAGCATCATCTATCCTCCTGGCAGAAGCAAGCAGCAGCGGTGGTCCCCATTGATCACAACCCGTGGGTGGCGTCACGACAATCCCTGTAAATATCCCCTTTAGTTGTGGGCTCGGAACACGATGCGGACCAGGACCGCCATGATACCCCGGTTCCGGTACCGAGTACCCTGTCCCAGTGGCCTCCACAAGTGCAACATAGTCCTCCTGGCTTTAGTATTTCTAATAGGAAATATAAAACCAGGAAATTCCGGTTTGTACATATGTGTTTCGGTTAGACATATAAAAATAGCCTTTACTTGATGAAGGCTATTTTTATATGCCTAGCCAAAACGCGTTGTGTGTACATGGAATAATAAATTAGATACTTTCAAAATATACGGAGTATCCTGTTCATCCTCTGGAAGCGCTCCACGACAAACCGGAATTTCCTGGTTTTATCTCTTCCTGATGAACTCTAACCAAGCAGCAGACCAGCAGATCCAAACAGACACTCCAACTCCCTATTAAAGGGATATATGCCGAGTATACAAGACACCAAAAAGGTGAGCCTAATTTTCACTATCACCGCTATTTACTAATCTGCTACACCTAGATCTGCGCCCTCCTTTCTCCTGTCACCCCTGTCTCGCAGACCCTACAGTCTCCGAGGACAACAATTGATCCTAATAGGAAATATAGAAGGTTCTTCTTTACGAGAGAACTGTACTGAATGTAATAGATCAACATGCAGTATAGGATTCTAAATTGCAGACTGAATTGTTTTTTATGTGTGAATGAGCCCCTATGTTTTCGTAGTTGGTTCTGCAGGACAACTCTGGCAATTATGTTTATAACCTACTACTTGGCTATACCATTGGAACTCCTTTTCTACACTTAGGCCATATTGAGTATTTGGAGAGTTTTTACCTCAGTATTTGAAAACCAGGAGTGTATGAATCAGAGAAAAAGTATAATAGAAACACGTCACCACTTCTGTATTTATCACCCACTGCCGGTTTTGGCTACAAATACAGAGGTAAAAAGTCACCAAATACTCAATGTGGCCATAAATGAAACCTGACAGCTGATGCATACTGCCCAAGCCAAAGGCATCATATATATACTACTACTGGCTGAATAATTTCAGAATTTTGTGACTCCTAAACACTGCAATATATCATTGAAAAATATTATTGACTAGTGATATTGTTGACTAGTCAATAAGGCTGATCCCTGGTGGCTTCTCCCTACCTGCTCTCTTTCATTAATGAGTTCCTCATTGGCAGTGGATGGAGAGAAGCCACCAGAAGCTGACTTTCTCGGCTAGTCACTAGGGATGAGCGAGTACCGCTCTATTCGGACTCGCTATATTTGCAACAAGTAGGACCCGGTACTCAGTACTCGATGTGAGTATAGCGAGTCCGATTACTTTCGCTAGCGGCCACCTGATTGGCCAGATTGGCGGTACACCTAGGACCTTGCAATGTGGTCAATCAGGTGGCCACTAGCGACCACATGGTTGTGACGTGTCGCCATCTGATTGGCCAGATCGCTACCGACCATCTGATTGGCTGGAAGTCACAGGTCCTTGCCCGGTGATCGCATGTCTTCTGGGATGGTGCCGATGCAGGCGTCGGACAGGTGAGTATGTAATTTTATTATTTTTAACAACTTTTATTCACTTTTAGGGTACTTTTGCAGTGTGCGAAAGTAATCGGACTACTCGCTACTCCCAAGTACTCATAAGATACTCGGAGAGTAGCGAGTACCCGAATACCGCTACTATTCGTCTAGTTCCGAATAGTAGCGAGTATACTCGCTCATCCCTACTAGTCACCCATTTGGTTTTGGGTCAAGCCGGCGCAGCATTTTAGTCAAATATACATGTATATCATACTGCCAGTATTTCATACATCCTGCTTGTAGATTGGGCAGCATGTATTATCTTCCAGTTCCTTTTAAAGTGGACTTATCATCTGATGTCACAGTGCAAACTATATACATTAGTAACTAAATCTCATATCAGACATGATTATACTTATTTTGAAAATTCATAAAAGAATGGCAGTAATATCCTGATAGTATTGTGAGCATTTTACGAGTCCAGCTCTAGAAATCAAGTGTATTCAGCCTTCATCTAACAACATGACTGACAGCTGCAGTTGTACTGAGTTGTGGGAGAAGGTGAAATACCCACGTGATGTTATTAACCACTTTACGACCCATTGGCGTCCTGGGTACATCCTAGTTCATGTACCTCTGTTTAATGCTAGCTCACACGCTGAGATCGACTGATCTAATCGATCACTGACAGCGTGATCTAAAGCACCGCAGCGAGGATCGCTTTATCCCTGCCGGCACCGGCAACCCTTTGATGCAATCACGGGGCATCGATGTGTTGCCATGACAGTGTGAGGTGAAATGAGGAACCCTGGTGCTGTCATGACTCAATTCCTGTGGATTCCCTGGTCAGCGAGATGCTGAAGCATTGAGGTGCCCTATGGGACAAAGTAAAATAAAGAAAAAGCTAAAAAAAAGTTTTTAAAAATAATAAAACAATAAAAAATAAAAGTTCACATCAACCCTTTTTTGCCTCTTTGGAACTAAAACTATTAAAATAAAAAACACACAAATTTGGTATCGCCGCGTTCAGAAATGCCCGATTAGTCAAAATATATGATCAGTTAATCTGGACTGTACACTGCGAGACAGAAAAGAGAATCAAAACAACTATATTACATTTTATTTGTGGCTGCAACATCACAATAAAGTGCAATAACGGGTGATCAAAACAGCGCATCCACCCACAAATGGTGTCATCAGAAAGGTCAGCTCAAGACGCAAAAATAAGCAATCACACAGCCCCAGATCCCGAAAAACAAAGAACAGGTGACAAAAATGCAATTCAAAGTTAGTTTTAAAAACTTCTGAATTTTTTTGCAGGTCTTCAAAAAAATGTGCCAGAGGAACAACTTCTGCACTTAGGTTAGAGATGAGTGAACCTTGAAACGTGTGGTTCGGGTCGCCGTACTTCTCAGTGTTCAGCAAACCTTTTTAGGATTCAGTATTTGTGTGTGTTACATTTGCAAAGCACTGGAGCGATCATCGCTGTGGTCGGTTACAGTTGGTTCTTGGTCCAATATTAGCCGTGCAGTGTTTACTCGGCTGACACTGGGCTTAAAAGCATAGTGTTTGGGTGTAGTATGTGTCCAAAATAAATTTGAAAAAAACCTGCTCTCCCACCCCCGGAAATGGTAAAGAGAGAGCTGCCAATAAGTGACTTCAATTGATCAAGATAAAAAATCGGCTGCACCGCCCAAACCCAAACTTCAAAATGTTTGGTTGCCACTACTTCCGATCATGCGCACTACACCTCTCTGAAGCTGGGATGCGTACACCCGGCTTCAGAGGCGCACAGATGTATTAACATTGAAAGGCTAGGGTCACACTTGGTTTAGGACCCACGTTTTCAGGCAGCGCTAATACCGGACAGCGTTAAAGGCAAGCGCTGCCTGGAAATGGGACCCCATAGAAACTTGTTGTGTACCTTAGCTACAGCACCACACAGAGCTGCATGACGGCTGCTTTTCCTCAGCGTACAGGAAAACCCTGCAGGCAGCGTTTCCTGTGCACTGAGGAAAAGAGGACCTCCTGGAGCTCCGTGTGTGGCTGCTATTAAGGTACACAAGGGGTTGCTATGGACCCACGTTTCCAGGCAGAGCTTGACGTTAACGATGTCCGGGAACGTGGGTCCAAAACCAAGTGTGACCCTAGCCAAAGAGTCTGGGGGGACTAATGCCCCATCAACTAGACAAAAGCTTAATTAGCATAAGAAAAGCGGATCTCATAACTGCTTTTTGTAAACATTGACAACTTTGTCATACACATGTGGAGGCTGCTGGTTTGGAGGTTATAAGGGACCCGACAGGTTTCCTTTTAAAAAAATGACTTTTAAGGTGCCAAATATTTCTAATATCTCTAGAACAGAGACAAAATAAGAAACTAGTATAATCCGTCTTTGCAGCACCTATTACATCGTATGTCTTGTTCAATATAAACATTTGATGAAGGGTTCTCTAATTTTTCTGAATCATCGGATCTCTTCCTGATTCAGCCTTAAAAGGTCTACCGTAGGTCTTGATGTCAAAGACGTTTTCTAGGATTTTTGAGAAACTCTGAATGGACTGATACAAATGAAAGTGGCCATAGGGGAAACAATCAGGAGCCAGAGCCAAGAGAGACAAGTAACAAAGCCTGTGGGCAAGAAATAGGATTTATTGCAATGGAACTGGTGATTATTTGCAATTTAATTTAAATTCCATCTTCATAGTCATATTCTTTATTTTGAAATTTGTATTGAGATGTAAATTGTCAGTACTTTGTAAAAATTTAAAGTTACATTATGGAAAGTGATGAAAATAGATTGAAATTCAGTTTCTCCTAGGAAAATCATTACTTTCTATGCAAGTAAGGCGCACTGTACGAGACTGTCTACCACTTTCATGATAATTTTTAGGTAAATGGGTGCATATTCTAGAGTGGAAATATAAATGGAGATTTCTAAAAATGCTAATTATATGTTATCTATGTAAAGTACTTTCAGAGATGGACTAGATTCTGGTATGGTATGTCAGTGTGGCACCCCTCCTCCTCTCCCCAGGATCTTGAGTGGGGTAAGTATGATGGATGAGTGCGTGCATGGGTGCATGCATGGGTGCATGGATGAATGGATGGATGTGTGCATTAAAGGGTGCATGGGTGGATAGATGGGTGCATGGGTGCATGGATGGATGGATGGATGGGTGCAACAAGGGATCAAGTGTCCTCTTGTTGTAGTCTCTGGGGTCAGATTCATGGTGCACGGTACGGCAGATCGTTGCCAAGCAGTGCACCATGAATGTGACTCCAGAGACTGTAGGAAGAGGACATTTGACCCCTTGCTGCAGTCTCTGGATGTAGCAGAGGCGATCGTGCGTTTTGGGATCTTCGTTGTGGACTACATAGGAGGCGATCGAGGGCACCAGGGCAACTGAAAGAGTGGGGGTATAGCACCAGAAAATGGCGCTTCAATAAATGCGCCATTTTCTGGGGTGGCAGCAGGCTGCAATTCGCAGCATGGAGGGCCCAGAACGCATGGACCTCTCCATGCTGAGGATTCCAGCCCCCAGCTGCCTAATTGTACCTGGTAGGACCAAAAATATGTAGGAGCCCCACGTCATTTTTTTTGGTTGCCAGCTTCGCTGTATTTTTGGTTGCCAGCCAGGTACAATTAATGCAGCTGGGTGTTGGTGGCAGTCCATAGCTGCCAAGTTGTACCCGGCTGGACCAAAAATATGGCGGAGCCCTACGTCATTTTTTTTCTAATTCTACAAATAAAATTGACATGGAGCTTTGCTATATTTTTTGGTTGCCAGCCAGATACAACTTGGCAGCTGAAGGGCTGGAATCCTCAGCGTGGAGAGACCCAAACGTTGTGGGCCCCCACAATGCAAATTGCAACCAACAGCCACCCCACAAAATAGCACATTCATTAGAAGCGCAATTTTCTGGTGAAGTACCCCAACTCTTCTAGTTGCTCTTGTGCTGATGGCACACAGGGGCTCTCCATACGTGACATGGTGTCCGCTAACAAGCTGAATGGAAAATTAGCCCCAATTGTTAGCAGACACCATGTTGCGTATGGAGAGCCCCTGTGTGCCTAAACATTGGAGCTCCCCATTTTGGAAAGTAGACCCCCCGAGGAACTTATCTAGATGCATAGTGAGCACTTTGAACCCCCAGGTGTTTCATAAATTGATCTATAAAAATGAAAAAGTACTTTTTTTTCACAAAAGTTTTCTTTCTAGCCCCAATTTTTTCATTTTCACATGAGCAACAGGATAAAATGGATACTAAAATTTGTTGGGCAATTTCTCCTGAGTACACCGATACCTCATATATAGTCATACACCACTGGGTGCACAGCAGGGCTCAGAAGTGATGGTGCGCCATTTCACTTTTTAAATGGAAAATGCAAAAGTCAAATTGCGCTCCTTCCCTTCTGAGCCCTGCTGTGCGCCAAAACAGTGGTTTATGATCACATATGAAGTATCGATGTACTCAGGAGAAATTGCCCAACAAATTTTAGGATCCATTTTATCCTGTTACCCATGTGAAAATGAAAGAATTGGGGCTAAAAGAACAGTTTTGGAAAATTAAAACGTCCATTTTTTCCTTCCACATTGCTTTAGTTCCTGTGAAGCACCTGAAGGGTTAATAATCTTCTTGAATGTAGTTTTGAGTATCTTCAGGGGTGCAGTTTTTGGAATGGTGTCACTTTTGGGTGTTTTCTGTCATGTACACCCCTCAACGGTACTTCAAATGTGATGTGGTCACTAAAAAAATGGGTTTGTAAATTTTGCTGGAAAAATGAGAAATTACTGATGAACTTTGAATCCTTCTAACTCCCTACCCAAAAAAAATAGTAGAAATGTGGGAAATTATATTTATTAACTATTTTGTGTCACATAACTCTCTGGTTTAACAGAATAAAAATTCAAAATTTGAAAATTGCTAAACTTTCAAAATGTTTGCCAAATGTTTCATTTTTTCACAGCGCTGCCTAGATACCCGCTGTTTACCATGGTTACCAGCCTGTGAGATTGCTGGTCGTTGGTCTCTCGCTGTCACACGCACCGATGCGTGCTGACCAGCGGGAGACCAACGACCTAAAAATGACCCAGGACACTTTGTAATGATCAGCAATCTCACAGCAGGGGCCTGATCGCTGCTAAGTGTCACACTTAGCGAGATCGTTATTAAAATCGCTATTACGTCACAAAACCTGTGACGTTACAACGATCACGTTAACTATCTCGTTATGTGTGACGGGGGCTTAAGGATCCTCTCCAGGCTTTGTTTTGTTTATTTAGTTAATTGTCCATTCATTCCAGTTGTTTATGTATATATTTTGTGCTTCTTTAAATATTTTGTCATAACATGCCTGAAGAAGGGACCTAAGATGTCTCGAAAGCTCGCCTTGTAACATCATTTATTTTATCTTTGTTAGCCATTAAAAGGTATCACAACTACAAGATTATCATCCTGTCTCTCCCACTGAGAGCAATCAATATTTTCTCAACTGGCTAACCTGGTACCAAAACCTTTTCTTCTAAGGAAGCGGATAAAACCTGCTGTGCAAAAACAAAAATCCAAACTGATATCTGATAAATTAAAGGTGTTTATTTGCCACATTTCAAAGTATTTCCTCACTTCATCAGGAAAATGTTGGATTTCCTGTTGACAAAGTGGCGAAACGCTTTGTAAGGGTGGTTTCACATTGGAGTCTCCCGCCGCAGCGTAGTGCGGCGGGTGAACACGAGCAGACCGCATGCATCGTCCATCCCCATGTTTAACATGGGGACGCATGGTGTATGCAGTGTCCTGCGGATGGACGCGTTTGCGTCTGCATGCCCGGATTCTCAGCGCCCAGAAACGCGACATGTTGCATTTTCTGGGTGGTCGAGAATGTATGATTTGTACACACGGCTCTGTAGACGTACAAATCATACATTGAGGGCAATGAGACAGCACGGTCATCTGCAGGACACCGCAGGCAAATGCTGCGGATCACATTGGAATCCAGAGCCTGGCCGTCGAAGAGGGAGAGAGAGGGCCCGAAGCAGCTCCATTCTCTCAGAGCCCGGCCATCTGGAGGGGAGAGAGAGGACCTGAAGCAGCTGACTAGCTGATTAGTTTAAATCGCCCGCCAACACCGAACGACCATTGATTGAACCGATCAGCTGATGTGTCCCTGACAGCATCAGCTGATCGGTTTAAACCGCCCGCCGTTCGGTGTTGTGGGCGATTTAAACTAATCAGCTAGTCAGCTGCTTCAGGTCCTCTCTCTTCCCTCCAGACGGCCGGGCTCTGAGAGAATGGAGCTGCTTCGGGTCCTCTCTCTGTAGCAATCCAATTATATGCAATAAGCTTCCTATAAGAGCTCTCTATGTGGGAATAAAAGGACATAACCTGAAATAATAAAAATGAGGTCTCATCACCACAGAATTACAGGCAAAAAATAAGCCATGGCTAAACATTTTTGCGGGAGAGGACGCAGCATAAAACATATGAAAGTTGTCAAAGTAAAAAGCAACTTCAACACACAAAGAGAAAAAAGGTTCCGGGAATACAAATTGATTTCTTTGATACACTCCACTCAGGACTGAATCTTTTGCAAGGATTTATGTCTTACCGCAACATCTGAGGATGTTGGTCCAGAGAAAGCCAGGGCATCAGGTCTCTGATCTTACATCAATTTTTGGATTAAACAACTTTTCCACTATTTATCTGAGATAAGTAAGGATTTATGCTTCAAGATCATTCTGTTTGCTTTTCAAGTGTGCAAGTGTTTGTTATACCAAATCTCTGCTTTGTTTATGAAAAGACCTAAAACCCTTCAAACATTCATGTATCCAGTACATGTGGTGTCCATTTTCACATGTGCTGAGACACATTCACATGCATCCTACTACTTAAAGAGGACCTGTCACCCCCCTGATGCATGGCAATCTAAATGCACATGTCTGCTGCATTCAGGGAAGGGGTCCCCCATGTGTCTGTGTGCTGTGTACCCTGAGATATAGACTTAGGAAAACTCACTGTTAGAAGCCATGAAGGCACTCCCTGTGGCTGGAGTAAGCTAGATTGATGGTGGCCATTTCCTCCCTCTGTCTCTCTGTGCTGCCTCCTGCTGTGCTGTTTTTGCTTTCCTCCTCTCCTCCTCTCTGTCACTCACAGCATGTAAATCATTTGTCCTGATTCCTGCCTTGACATAGCATAAACAGCATAGCAGGAGGTGGCACACAGAGGAAGGGGGGAGGGAATGGCCACTGTCAATCGAGCTCATACCAGCCACAGGGACTTCCTTCATGGCTTCTAACAGTGAGTTTTCCTAAGGCTACATCTCGGGGTACAGAGCACACAGACACATGGGGGACCGTTTCCCTGAATGCAACAGACATGCTGCATTCAGTGCTGCATTTAGATTGTCTTTAAAGACAATAGGGATCTTCACACCTTTGTGTTTTGACAAGTGTCCCTGTGATTCTCAGAGCAATGTCCATCTTTTACTGGCCGCACAGATGCCCTCAAGTACCACACATGAATGTAATCTCTGTGACGTCCGTGTGGCCTTTACCAGAACAAAAATGTAATGCTGACATTAATTTTTTATGTGCAAAGATTGAGAGAAAGATAGAAAGAGAGAGATACATTTTACAGTTTTTAGCCCCTATAAAAATATATATTTTTAAATGACAAGGAGTCCCCCCTTTTTTGTTATCCAAGGTGAAGCAGACACGTTTTCTTTACCTTGGCTGGCTCTCAAAAATAGAGGGGATCCCACTCCTTTTGTTATAAATTATTTATTTATAAATAAATACATTTAAGAAAACAATAGTTTTGATGGGGGCTAATAACTATAAAATCGATTTTATCTCTCTATTCTAATGGAGTCCAATCTATTTTTGAAAACCAGCTAAGGTAAAGCAGACATCTCTGCTTTACCCTGGCTATCAAAAATAGAGGGGATACCACGTCATTTATTTTTATTTTGGAGCTAAAGACTATAAAATCTATCTATTCTATCTACCTATTCTTTCTATCCATCTATACTGTCTATCTTTCTATCAACATTTACCATTTATCTATCTTTCCACATCTTTTACAAATAAATCAGTGACATGCATTTTTATTCCAGTATGTGCCACATGGGCATCACACATATACTCACGGACGGCACACGGATGATACAAACACACACATGGATGGCCATGCAGACGTCCAAGACGGACCTTGAAGCACATGCATTTTATTAATGGACGTGTGCAGGGGCCCTAAGTGGTCTCGAAAACTTTCTTTATTACATCTTTTATTTTTATGAAACATCAAAAGTATCATATTTACAAAATGAATATTTTATGTCTCGTAATGAGAGCACTCATTCTTGTTTTACTGGTTAAGGCTGGCTTCACACCACGGCGCAGTCCGGTGTAAACCAGACAGCCTCTGAACGGTTTTTGACCCCATAGTAGCCTATGGGGCCAGATGGAGCCGGATGGCAGCTTTCTGCCATCCGGTTTCCATCTCTCCGGATGAATCGGGGAGAATTCGGATCATTCTCACCGGACACAAAGACGTTGCTTGCAACATTTTTGTGTCCGGGGAGAAAAATCTCCCCAATTTGCCGTATCCTGGATTCTCCCGAATTTCCCCGGATCCTCCTGGATCCGGTTCAATCCGGCACTCCCTAACATGGGAGCCTATGGGCCCAGATTGCACCGGTCCGGGAGGATCCGGGAACCGGACACCTGCGGGTGTTGTTTCAGGACCGCGGCTAGCTCCACGCTCCCCGCGGTCCTGATTCATTAGCGGCTGCAGCTGCGTCCGGCTGCACACAGGACCGGAGGGCACATTTGGGCCTCCGGTTCTGTGTGCTGATCCGGTCCGGGGCTGTCAGGTTCATGCTTGATAGCCCCAGACCGGACTGCGCCGTGGTGTGAAGCCAGCCTTACTCCATAGTTTTGTCATTTTCTGAAGCTATAGGCGCTTGTACGGATGATTGTGATTGTAATTATCATCAGGTTAAAGTTCACACTAGATAGTGAAGTCTTCAGCTCACACCATGCCTCACCGATAATGTAGTGTGATCATATTTGCATAGCAGGTAAATCAACTGATATTGGAATGCCTACATTAAGGAAATAGCGTAGACAACGGTTTAACATGCTATGATTGTAGTAGGCCACGCCATTTATATAGCTTCAGACATATCATTTAACTTTCTAATTGTTCTGTTAAAATATTTACTGTTCTTTCTATTTTTTTGATCATTTATCCAGAAAAAATAACTAATCAGATTAGCATCTTTGACGGAAGTTCAAAACATCTGTCTGTATAGATTCTAGACCGGTATACAAACCCTCTCAGGTCTTTTTTCTTGCTTCGTATGGTATAAATTATTTCTTTTTTCTTCTTCAGCTGGCAGTAATTCACTTTTATCTGTCAGAGCTATCTCCTTCCTTCCTCCTGCAGCCCCTCTTTTACCAGCATAGGTATCAAAGATCTAAACGCTGCTGAAAGGTGAAGGAGATGCATGTCATTCTCTTGAGAACATCACTACACTAAGGAAAATGAATAACCACAAAAATCTATAGTATTAAAAAAAATTATTTTATTGATGCAAGGTTAAAATTATTATACTTAAAATTTGGGGCTGTGAGATCGCTGGTCGTGTCAGTCGCCTGGACCATTTTTTGATTGTTGGGGTCCCGCTGGGCAGCATGCATCGGTGTTTTTGACGGGGATAACAACCAACGACCTCAATACTACAGGTCTGAGAAACAGGGTCCCAACGACCTCCGTATCATTCTGGGTCGTCGTTGTGTCGCTGGTGAGATCTGACTGTTTGACATCTCACCAGCGATCCAACAGCGACGCACCAGCGATCCATACCAGGTCGTATCGCTGTCGGGATTGCTGGTGCATTGCCAAGTGTGACAGTGCCCTAAGGCCACACCTAGAATATAGGATCCAGTCTTGGGTTCCACATTTTAAAAAGGATATTCAGAAATTAGAGTCAGTTCAAATGTGGCAACTAGAATATTACAAGGGATGGAAGGTCTCCTATATGATGTGAGGTTGGAAAAGTTGGGCTCATTTAGCTTAGAAAAAAGATGTCTCAGAGGAGGTCTCATTTACATATAAATACATGTGTGGTCGATACAAAGAACGACGGCACATGACTTTATTGCTTCCAAAGACAATACTAATGACCAGGGGGCGCCCACTGCTGGTGGAAGAAAGGAGATTCCGGCAGCTGAATAGGAAAGTATTCTTCACAGTTAGAGCAGTCAGACTGTGGATGCCGACCACAAGAGGTAGTGATGGCAGATACTATGACTCCTTTTAAAATAATGTGAAAAGAAAAATAGGGAGGGGGACAAGAGGCGCAATAGTGCCCTATCACTAGTGACACTTGTGTAAAGAGGTGGTGCTGTGAAGCTGCTCACCTGGTCCAGTTGTGATCCCCACAACTGGTTTGAAGGCGTTTTGGAATCAGTGTTCCAGCTGCTGCAGGACCTCCACCGACCACTGGATAGTGGTTTAAATCCAAGACAAAGATGGGAGTGCTGGTGTGTCACGGTCCGCGCTGCTGTGGTATAAAAAACTCACCAAAGAGTCAGCAGTTATTCATTCTTTATTTCCTCCTCTCTCCTACGCGTTTCAGCGCCACACCCGGCGCCTTCCTCAGGAAGGCGCCGGGGTGTGGCGCTGAAACGCGTAGGAGAGAGGAGGAAATAAAGAATGAATAACTGCTGACTCTTTGGTGAGTTTTTTATACCACAGCAGCGCGGACCGTGACACACCAGCACTCCCATCTTTGTCTCCTTTTAAAATAAGTCTGAAGGACTTCCTCAGTGAACATACATTGTCAGATCTAGATGATTCTGAGACAAAAATGTATAATTGGAAAAAGGTTGAACTTGATGGAACTTTGTGTTTTTCAACTCATACCTTTATTGTTGTAAGCATCTGCAAGTGAATTCAAACTACCGTATTAATCTTTTAGGCTAACAAGTTGACTGCTATGTGCTTGGCTAGAATGATGTAAGGATTGGGAGCAGCGCATAGGTTCAGTATTTGTTGTCTAACGTCTTCCTTGGAAATTCCCTAAAGTCATATATTTTTGGAAATGAGTGTTGGGAGGAAGTGCTGACTGTCTAGAATTTGACTTTGGTACTGAATTGTATCTACAGCTGCTTATTTTTTAGCTTTTTCTCTGCTCTTGTTTACCATCCTCACATATTACTGTGACCTATCATGATCTTGCAGATTGCGATTCACATTTCTATGTTGTTCTAGACTAATTGGAAATATTTAACAAATATTGGTGTCAGGTTATTAAAGAACTGAAACTGATTCAGCATCAGTGTAACCAGGAATGATAAGGGAGGCATAACTTGCAATGTAGCCAGTGAAATATATATCTATATCTGTATCTCTACTACTCTGCAACTTGTCCAGACCTTTGTCTTATAGATATAAATGGCCACTGTTGATTACTAATATTTAACTTGAATTCATCAGAATAAAGGGGACGTCACACGCTACGATATCGCTGAAAGTTACAGATTTGCAGTAACTCTAACGACGTCGTTGCGTGTGACATGTCGATCTTAACAAGCGATAAGTGCAGATTGTTCATCGCAGATATGAGATCCGGGACCCCAAATCAGACAATGTCGATAATGCAATCTGCTTGCATTGTTCAGTGTGACACCGCGGTAACGATCTCCTTAACGATTTCGCCTATTCACAACATTGCCAAGCATCGGTCGCTGGGTTGTGCGAACGATACCTGCACGAAACATCGTTGCTGTGTCGTGAATGATATCTATACGTGTGACATCTCACTAACAATGTTGTCCATGAGCGCGCACCCTGAGATCGTAGGTGAGATCGCTCACAAAATCATAGTGTATGTTTGGCCCCTTAAGTCGGAGTCACTGTCAAGTTCTGTAATTAGGGATGAAGAGTACATAAATATTCGGACTCGCTATACTCGCAACGAGTAGGTCCCGGTACTCAATACTCATTGCGAGTATAGCGAGTCTGAATGCTTTCACAGTGCATCTGTAGATACACTGCGAAAGTACCCTAAAAGTGAATAAAAGTTGTTAAAAATAATAAAATTACATACTCACCTGTCCGACGCTGCACAGGACCGTCCCAGAAGACATCCGA
This sequence comes from Allobates femoralis, assembly GCA_033576535.1. Taxonomy (NCBI): domain Eukaryota; kingdom Metazoa; phylum Chordata; class Amphibia; order Anura; family Aromobatidae; genus Allobates; species Allobates femoralis. The sequence goes on from JARQOC010000010.1 coordinate 14,978,913, forward strand.
TCCCTGGACAAGGACCTGTGACTGTCAGCCAGTCAGATGGCCGGTAGCAATCTGGTCAATCAGATGGAGACACGTCACAACCACGTGATCGCTAGCGGCCACCTGATTGGCCAGATTGCGAGGTCCTAGGTGTACTGCCAGGACCTTGCAATCTGGCCAATCAGGTGGCCGCTAGCGATCACGTGGTTGTGACGTGTCACCATCTGATTGGCGAGATCGCTACCGGCCATCTGATTGGCTGGCAGTAACAGGTCCTTGTCCGGTGATCGCAGGTCTTCTGGGACAGTCCTGGTGCAAGCGTCGGACAGGTGAGTATGTAATTTTATTATTTTTAACACCTTTTTTCACTTTTAGGGTACTTTTACAGTGTGTCTATAGATAGACTGTGAAAGTATCCGGACTACTCGCTACTCCCGAGTAATCATAAGATACTCTGAGAGTAGCGAGTACCCGAATACCGCTACTATTCGGTGAGTTCCGAATAGTAGCAAGTATACTTGCTCATCACTATCCGTAAAAGATCTCCTATCAAGATAGTTGATATAGGGCAGTTTTTGGCAGTGGCCAGTAGGTAATGTAAGATAGTGCTATCTTTCATTCCATACTTTCCTTATATCGGGTCTATTGGATGTAATTTTAACTGATCAGTGGTTTTACAGAGTGTCGCACCCCCTTTGACCTCACATTCACCATCCGTCCCCCACCAATTTGATAGGATGTGTCATTTTTTACTCTCATGGCCCTAGTTAACTGTAAGTGCTCCCACCCTGTCAAGGGCAGTTCACAACTATCCCTATAAGAAATTAAGCCCTAGACTGTCCCTCTTTGCTTCCCAATGTGTTTTCTCCATCGGAGTTAATCAGGGAAATTGTTGCATGTATCCATATATCCTAAACATATTTCTTTTACCAACCCTTTCTGGGCTGCGCACCTATCAAAATGATGCTCAACATCACAATGGGTAGATGCAGCTTTAGGGCTTTTTTAAGCATAAAATGAAACTACTGCTAAAATACTGATAAAACACTGATGAAAATATGATCCAAAATACTGAAAATTGTAATCTTTTTCACCCATGTAAAAAAAAAAATGTATGTTTGAATGAGGCTTAAGGCCGCTTCACACGCAAGGATACCGTTAAAGATATTGCTGAAACATCACGGATTTGTGAACGTTCCAATGATATTGTTAGTGCATCCTTGTGTGTAAATGACGATGTAGGATGGAAAAAACATTGGAAAGGTCATCACAAAAATGGGATCCTGACCTCAAATCTATCGTTCATCGTCCAATTAAGGATCTGTGAAGAAGCCGCATCGTTCAGTGTGACACCTTTTTGAACGATGTCGTGTAAAATTCTCCTATTCCTGCCGCTTTAAAAGATCGTTCAGACCTTGCTCTCCTATTTAACTGGTGCGTTGCCGAATGGGATATCGTTTAAAGATATCCTTTTGTGTGACAATGCACTAATGATGTCTGAACGATCACGGTCATGTGATCGTTCTAAGGATATCCTTAACGATATCCTAGTGTGTGAAGCCGCCTTTAGATTCATTAATGATATTCATGGAAAGAGATCACAATTATTCTAGATTTTGGAAACCTAAATTGCAGCTTGTGTGTCTCAGCACCTCTAGTGCTTGAGGCCTTACTATGTAATTAGTCCACTGGAAACATATGCTATACTATTGGGAAAATGTAATTTTTTAAGTGATCTATTTAATAATATTCAAGCATTACATTTGCAGACCAGTATTTTTCCAAAGAAGACAAAGGTCACTTATTAACAAACGTTCCTGACTACTCTTGGGTTGACAGTGATTAAATTCATTAGTTCCTTAGGCCAGTTCACATCTAAGGCTGGGCTGCATTTACGTTTGTATGCATTGTTACCACTAAATCGCATTTAAAAGCATTCCAAAAAGTCACCCATAGGGTTTAATGAAAAACGCATTGCAACGCAGTGCAAAACGCATGTCATTTTGCAGAAACACGAAACGCATGCATTTTTACAAAGGCAGCCCAAAACGTTTGCAGCCCATGTGTTTAGCTTTGCGTTTGCATTGCGTTTTGTATTAAACCCTATGGGTGTGATTTTGGATGCGTTTTTAGCGGTAAAAACACATAGAAACGCAGCCAACCATCCCGGTTTTAGATGTTAACTGGGCCTTAGTCAAATATGGTCATTATTTTATCATGAATTAGACTATTAATGAAAAGAAAAATAAAAGTTGTGATAACAGGGCTGCTGAATTTTCTTTTTGCCAATAGCATCTGAAAATTATATTGTTGGCCACAACAACGATCTCTAGTAGTGTCGAGAAAACTTTTCCAGGTAGATGAAAAGTTACCTACACTTGTAGAGCTCTAAAACAGTTTTAAACTGAAGTTTGAATAGTCATTTGATGATGGCAAATGTTCAAGACTTAAAGAAGAAGTCAAACATTGGGTTAGTTAGCAACATCATAATAGATGTTGAAATGTCCTAAAGGCCAAAGAATCTTAAGAACATCCAATTAACCCCTTAGTGACGGCTTACATATATATACGGCGGCTGCCACTAGGGGGAGTTTGATGTGAGCTCCGTGCAGGAGCTCACATCAAAGCTCCGACATCTCAGCTGTTCTCAGCAGCTGAGATGTGGGAGTAACAGCTCCGATCGGTCCCACCGCCGATCGGCACTGTTTAACCCCTTAGATCCCGCCATCAATCTCTGAAAGCGGGATCTAAGGGAGCCGGAGCGGGCAGCGCGCGCTTACCTGGCTCCAGGGGAGATCTCGCGATAGTATCGCGGGATTTCCCGTGCAGATGTGACAGGCGGGGTCCTGGCTTGACCCCGGAGCCTGTCACGGAGCACTTCCGGGTTGTGGTTGGCAGGAGCTGCCAACCACAACAGGTCCACGATTCTGGCAGATGCAGATGAGCTGCAGCTCATCTGTATGTGTCAGAAGCGATCGGTCTGTGCAGCTGCATGCCTCTCACAGGGGCTGTGTAAAAGTAAGAATCAATAAGCAAATAAAGTTTTTACAAAGTTGAAAAAAAAAAAAACCCATAAAAGTTCAAATCACCCTGCTTTTCTTCCATCCACAATAAAAGTATTAAAAAAATAATAAAATGCACATATTTGGTATCGCCGCGTTCAGAATCGCCCGATCTATGAATATAAAAAATCAAATAATGAGAGCCATAAACTGGGAAGCGCAAAAAATGGTTCAAACGCCAAAATTACGTTTTTTTGGTTGCTGCAACAATGCTAAAAAATGCAATAACGGGCGATCAAAACAGCGCATCCACCCAGATATGGTATCATTAAAAACGTCAGATCGAGATGCAAAAATAAGCCATCACCCAGCCCCAGATCAGGAAAAATGAGGACGCTACGGGTCGCAGAACATGGCGCAAAAAGTGCAATGGTTTTTTTTTTCATGCTTTTTAATTTTTTTTTTACCACCTAGATAGCAGTAAAGGTGTACATGTTTGGTATCTACAAACTCGTACTGACCCGAGGCATCACACGGTCACGTCGGTTTTACCATATAGTGAACACGGCGACTACAAAACCCAAAAAACCAACGTGTAATTGCACTTTTTTTGCAATTTCACTGCACTTGGAATTTTTTTGCAATTTCCCTGTACATTATATGGTAAAATAAATGATTGCATCTAAAAGTACAACTCGTCCCGCAAAAAACAATCCATCATATGTCTGTGTCGACAGAAAAATAAAAAAGTTATGGCTCTTGGAAGCCGAGGAGTGAAAAAACGAAAATGAAAAATTACAAATTTCTTCGTCACTAAGGGGGCATTGTTTATGTAGTGCCATTATATTCTATTGCACTTTATAAAGAGTGTCATCACTGTCCCCATTACGTCTCACTGTTTAAATTGCCTATCCGTATGTCTTTGGGTACCTTTATACGCCACAACCGCGGGAGCCATTTTTGACGGCTATATGTCGCCCTGGAATTATCGCCGTCAAATTGCCTCCCAATTGCGCTGTGTAATTGGGTAATTTGGGGGCGATATGTCGCCTCGCTCCGGTCGCCTGATTTCAGTGCATGCACTGAAATCAGGCGACCGGAGCGAGGCGACATATCGCCGCCAAATTCCCAAATTACACTCCGCAATTGGGAGGCAATTTGGCGGCGATGGTTCCTGGGCGACATATCACCGTCAATATTTATCGCCGCGATTGCGGCATGAAAGGGTACCCTTTGGAGTGTCAGAGGAAACCCATCCAAACATGGGGAGAACATACAAACTCCCTACAGATGTTGTTCTTGGTGTGATTCGAACCCAGGACCCCAGCGTTCCATGCTGCCCAATGAAGTATTGGGGATAAAAACAATACTGGAAACCAGTGTCAGTTTCTATAGCTTTTCTGTCATGTGGACAGAGACTTAGATGTATAATATAATTACCATAAAAAGATCATAAAGAAGAAGAAAATACTTGCTTAGCAAAGACGAGTTACTAACTTCTGCTTAGGCGGCAGTTTTGAGATGTGAAACAGTCTTTTGTAAGACAATGCCCTGTCCTACTGCATTGAAGGGCAAGACTTATAAAATCTAATAGGGTATACCTAATATGACTAAAGGAGAATATATATTAGCCTTCCCATAGCATTTACTTTCAGAAAAGCGTACTTGGAATATGAAGATCTACACTGTGAGAAATAGATTTGACCCGGGTGCTAGTACACTTGAGCCTAAGTTGGCGTGATGGCCTCTTTGCCACATTAGAAGGACACATGGTAGGTGGCAGTCCATTTGACATTAGTATCAATGTTGATTGATTGCTCTCAGTGGGAGAAACAAGATAGGTAATAATCTTGTAGTTGTGATATCTTTTAATGGCTAACAAAAGTAAAGTAATCAATGTAACAAGGCCAGCTTTCAAAGCTCGCCTTGTAACATCACTTATTTTATTTTTGTTAGCCATTAAAAGATATCACAACTACAAGATTATTATCTATCTTGTTTCTCCCACTGAGAGCAATCAATATTTTCTCAACTGCCTAAGGCCGGCTTCACACCACTTTTTTGCCATCTTGTTCTGTTGATTTTGAAAAGGACAGAACAGGATCCGTTTTTGCCTCCCATGTATCCCTATGGTGCCGGATAGGTCATAAAAGGCCATCCGGTTTTGTGTATTCAGTGCAGGATTCGCTTGTTTACTGTTTTTTACCAGCCCCAAAATTGAAGACTGCACCGTTTTTGGGCTGCGATGAAAAAAAGAGGACACAAACGGCAGTCCCGGATCCGGTTTTCATAACATGGTGGTCTATGGACTCGGATCCTGTAAAAAAACGGATCGGGGAAACTGTTATGGTTTAGTGAACTCAGCATTGTCAGAAGCAAATTTTAACCCTCTGACACCTGGCTGCTTCTTCACTCCCAGCACTGTACCGTCCTATTTAAACCTGTGCCTCCCCCCTCCTATCTCCAAGCAACCAGGGAACAGCACAGGCAGCTTCTGAATATATCCTCCCCCTCCTGCTCCTCTGCTGCTTTTAACCCAATTAATCCTTTAATTCCCTGCTTTTCTCCCTATCTCTGTATTAACCTTTTGTTACCCCTTCTATGTGTTAAACCTCTTGCATTGCTGCCTGTGTTAACCCGTTTGTTGTTCTGTCTCTCGTCTCACCCCTACATTGCCGGCTCAGGAACTACAGCTCCTCCCAGCCCTCCTCACAAAAATGAATCCTGCAAAAAACGGGATCCTGTATCATAGTTGCCATCCGGTTCAGCAAATCCGTTCCTGTCCAAAACAGGATCCCCGCGGACAGGAACAAACCGTGGTGTGAAGCCAACCTAACACGGTACCAACCTTCTTTTTCCTTCTAAACAAGAGTAACCAGTAACGCCTCTGGATTTTCTAACCCAAAGTAGGCTCTTCTTGGTCTATTGTTTAAGAAAGTCAAAGAAATTCTTAGAAAAAAATTGGAATAGGGTTACTTGAGGAGAACAGTAAGATATTCCGCTGCATCATAGAATTTAAGAAAAAGGATCTAAAGTGTTACGGCATTAAGCTGTAGAGCCGCTGAAGTATTACGGCAATCAGGTCTATATCAGCTTAAGCACTGAATAAATAATCACTACAGCTCCTAAATTATTTGAACAGTAAATGCCTTAACAACTCCGAATTACAGAATTATACATGAATGCTGATAAAGTTTTAGCGGAGTAATCTCAATAGCTGTGGAATTGTGGAAGCAATTAGCACCATACTCACAGGTCTTTTCTGTTATCCGGCTTTACCAAGGGTAGAACAGAAGCTTCTGTTCTATGGTAATGGCTGAAGAAAACAACTAACTGCAATATACTTTCCATTTTGCAAACTAATATATTGTATGGCTGGGGTCACAGTACCATTTTTCACATGCATTTTTGGAGACCTGCGTTTTCAAAAACGCATGTAAAAAACGCACCCATAGGCCCCCATGTTAAAAAACGCATGCCCTAATAGCCAAAAAGCATGTGTGACTGTCCCATGCGTTTTTGGAGCATATCCAAAAACGCATGCGTTTCTGTAGAAAACGCATGCGTTTTTTGTAGAAAACGCATGCGTTTTTATAACATGGGTTCCTATGGAAAACGCATGCAAAAACGCATGTACAGTTAGTACCTTTAAGTGCCATTCAAAAACGCATGCGTTTCCCATAGGAGCCCATGTTAACAAAAACGCATGCGTTTCCCATAGGAGCCCATGTTAACAAAAACGCATGCGTTTTTCAAAACGCTCAAAAAAATACTACAAGCACTATTTTTAGGTGCAGATTCAAAAACGCACCCAAAAACGCAGGGAGCCATCACACACCTTACAAAACTCAATGCTGACATGAAAAAAAGCATGAGTTTTGTTAAATCACTAAAAAAAACGCATGGCAACTGTGACCCCAGCCTATGTGAGCATCAAAGGCCAAACTAGAACAGTTATTTTACAGCAAGCAGTAGATGAAAGGTATCAGGGTTAGTAGCAACATGTTCCAAAAGTATTTGGCTAGGGTCACACTTGTGTCATGGATGCGCTAAAAGGATGCGTTTTGTACATGTTGAAATGTAAAAAAAATGCATGCAAAAAATGCATTGCAAAAGTGCTATGCGTTTGACATTATGCGTTTTTGCAAGGTTCGCTAAAAACGTGGTCTGCAACATTTTTTGGTCCCTTTGCAAAAATGTATGCTGTTTTTTAACATGAGTGTCAGTGCAACACATGCGTTAACGCATGGTACATATATGTACCATGCGTTAACGCTAAGTACAAACGTGTACCTAGTGTTAACGCTAGCGTTAAGAGGCAACAACTATACACAATGCCACAAAAATGGCAAGTGAATAAAACACAGCCTTTAACGCATCCTGAAAATGGATGCTGCCTCCCAAGTGTGACCCTAGCCTTACACAGTACCGGTATCATCACAGCCAGAAACCTATTTACTTTCCCTGAACTACTTAAGGCTACATTCACACACAACGTTTTTGATGCGTTTTTTGAGGATCCGTTTTTCAGCTGTAAAACAGATCAGCTTTTCAAAAAAAAAAAAAAAAATCCATCACCTAAAAGCAGGTCCATTTTTGCTGCGTATTTGACCGTTGTGTTTTTTGAGCTCATTAAACAATGGTGTCTATGGAAAAAGCGGATCAGAAAAACGCCGCACAAGTTGACATGCTCATTCTTTGTGAGGATTAGTTTTTGAGCCGAAACGTTGCATCTGAATGACAAATCTGGAAAACCCATTGACTTTGGCCATGTTCACACACATGCGTTTTTTTTGCCCATCCCTGCGTTTTTTGGTGTGTTAAAAAAAACGCAGGTGCGTTAACGCAGGGTACATTTGAGTGTACATGCGTTTTTCAGCTCCGTTTGCGTTTTTTTCCCCCAGTCCAAAAAACGCTGCATGCAGCGTTTTTGGGTGCTGTAAAAAAACGCATGTGCGTTTTCCCAAAAACGCATGCGTTTTTTTAACATGGGCCCCTATAGGAAACACATGCGTTAATGCAGGTGCATATATGTGCCCTGCGTTAACGCATGCGTTTCCCATAGGGGCCCATGTTAAAAAAACACATGCGTTTTTGGGAAAACGCACATGCGTTTCTATAACATGGGGCCCTATGGGAAACGCATGCGTTTCTAAAAGGCACATTTATGCACCCTGCGTTAACGGTTGCGTTTTTGCCTGCGTTTTTGGTGAAAAAATGACTAAGTCCAAAAACGTGGCAAATCCTTTCAGACACACAAGGGACATTTTTTAGCACTCTTAAAAAAACGCAAGTGCTTTTAAGAGTGCTAAAAAAAACGCAAATTGTGTGTGAACATGGCCTTTGCTGGGAGGCTCAGGATCACAGCAAAAAAGGATCCCCAAAAAACACAGCACAATCACTGTGGCCCCTTTCACATCTATGCGTCTGCTGCGTTTTGCTTCATTTGCGTTTTCATGCATTTTTACCGCAAAAACGCATCAAAACGCTTGCGTTTTTGTCCCCTTTGATTTTAATGCAAATGCATCAAAAACGCATGCAAACGCATGTGAAAAACGCATATGCGTTTTTTCAAACGCACATGCGTTTTCACATGCGTTTGCATGCGTTTTTGATGCGTTTCCATAAAAATCAATGGGACAAAAACGCAAGCGTTTTGATGCGTTTTTGCGGTAAAAACGCATGAAAACGCAAATGAAGCAAAACGCAGCAGACGCATAGATGTGAAAGGGGCCTGTGTGTGTATATAGCCTAATACCATTTCCCATATTTATATGTTACTGATATTTGTTTTTTTTATTATATTTTTGATTTTTTACTGTTTTGAGCAGCCAACAATTTATTTAAATAATGGAATGAGGAAGACAAAGAATATTTAAAACTATCTATATGGATATGCACAGTAAGTCATAGGAAGCCGAATTTAATGATATCTTTATATTTGCAATCCTATATTTATTCAGGGAAATCCACGTGTTTCTTATGTAAATTAGTTGTTCCAGGCTGTGCGCCAAACACACATCTGTAAAACAATCTGACTGCAGAGCTTAACTGGCATTACCAGTGTGAGACATGTAACTAACACAGAACAGTAGATCTGAACTCTATTTTCTTACAAACACATTACCAGCTGCAGCTCTCACAGCTCTGCCCTATTGCAGCAGTGTTACATCCCTGTCTGCCTGTGAGATGTTGGCTGAACCTGAGAGTAACCTGCAGATGTGTCAGTTATAATCAGACAGAAGTCTATAGTGCGATCTGGAGGGCACAGAGCGGCCATCACACATCACACTTTTAATAAAAATAATCTCGGGAGCAAGACGCTCGGGGACATCTCTGGCCCATAGCTTATGTACATATAAGAAAAACATTGACTTCTCAGAAGTAAGGGTGCGTGCACACGATCAGTGTACGCAGCGTTTTGGACGCAGTGTCTTGCCGCTGCATCCAAAACGCTGCGTCGTACAGTGCTAGCATAGTGGATGGGATTTCAAGAAATCCCATCCTCAGTATGCTTAAGCCACCCGCAGCGTGTTTGGAGCTGTGGTGCGGGTTGCCGGGAGTCCGCTCCTCCGCAGCATGTTCATTTCATGCTGCGGAGTCGGAAGCGACTTCCATCGGGTGACTGCAGGGAGAAGCCGCCCCGCCGCACATGGTGAGTACAGGGCGGCTGCGGTCTCCCTGCTGCCACCCGCAGCTTCCCTCAGGTCCGGAGGAGCTGCGTCCAACACGCAGCTCCACCGGACCGTGTGCACGCACCCTAAGACTCCAGATTGCAGATGTAAAGGTATAATTTTATTCAGCTTCCTACATGAGTTGATCCTACTTACAGATTCCTTTTAAAGACTGACTTTTTAATTTCTTAGCAAATAAAAATACTTTCATTTTAGAAAAAAAAATAATGAACATAGAGTATATTGCAAAATAACACCACTCAGTGGCCAAGTAGATTTATTTAGTCCTGACACAGAGGTCTCAGTTCTTGAGAAGTACCAGAAAGTGCCCAAATAGTTAGTGCCACTTAGAATAGCTTTTCAATAGAGAACTGTGCAATCATGATTTGTCTGTAATAACTCTATTGAAATGCCATGCTTTGTACATACACGTTAAGACACCAAATACCCAGAGAGGATCAAAGGTTTAAAGGGTATATCCAGAATTTTATATAAAAAAAAAGTGCCCAAGCATCAACAGGCAGGTAGTTGCTACCTAGCTGCCTATTGTTCTCGGCACCATTCACTGTCGGCACATAATAGTCACACACAGCTCCTGCCAGCAATAAAATGGCTTTGAAAAGAGAAAAAAGCGGCACTCACTGAGGTTGCTGTAAGCGGTGTCCTTTATTCAGGGAGTAGATACATAGTGCAGGGAGAGGGACCGGGTGACGACGGCACCATTATAGGCGTTCTGCCCTTCAACGGGTCACTGTGACCCGTTGAAGGGCAGAACGCCCGAAACGGTTCCGTCGTCACCCGGTCCCCCTCCGTGCACTATGTATCTACTCCCTGAATAAAGGACACAGCTTACAGCAACCTCGGTGAGTGCCGCTTTTTTCTCTTTTCATTGTCACGGACTGTGTTAGCTGGCACCCCGAGGGACTCTTTTGCTCTTGTCTCTGTGTTTTCCTGCTGATCGCTTCCACTAGATGGTGGTGCCCTCGCTTTCTCTTTGGTTGGAATAAAATGGCTTTGTCAACAGAGTGGAGGCTTCTTTTTTGCTCTGGTTTGCGGTAGGGTCAGGCGACCAGGGTGACCGGGGCGAGGCGACATATCACCACCAAATTCCCCAATTACACGCCGCAATTGGGAGGGATTTTGACGCGATTGTCGCAGGGCAGTTGCGGCGTGTAAAGATACCCTTAAGTTGATAACTATACTAATTCTTGTAATATTATGAATCAATTGACCTTCTTATTTCCCACCTCGGCAGTGACTTCCCATTTACATACTGAAGGCAGCAGAGTGGCTGAGGAATCACCGGCAGAAAGAAGACCATTGTAGAATCCTGCCCTTGTGCACTGAAATCTAATCAGCAAGAATGTTTCAAATGCTGACTAAAGAGATTCTACCACAAAAATAACAAAGCTTATACTCACCTCCGGTGCCAGCATGGTTCCAGCAATGTCAGACCTTGCATTCCTGTGGTCCATGTGACATTGTTATTACATGGGAGCCCCAATCAGTGCAGTATTCATTCTCCCCATCTTTGAATACAGGCGTAATTAACAGGAAGTGAGTGACAGCCGCAGTACTAACTTCCTGTTAATTACTAAACAGACCAAAGGTGGGGAAAAGGAAGCTTTGATTGGTTGCAGGGCTCACATGTAATAACAATGTATTATGGACTTAAGGGAGGCAAGTTCTGACATCACTAAAAATGCACCAGCACCAGAGGAGAGTATAGGTTTTTCCATTTTTATGGGGATGCACATGAGGAATACAAAGGGGTTGCCCAGCTGATGGACAACCCCTTTACAAAAGATTAAAAAAGTGTATTTCTTCATCAAACGTATTAATGTATTTACTCAGTAATAAGTCATTACTTTATATTGCAAAACTGTGCTGACAGGTATTCTTTAATTATGCATAATTTATTATTATTAATTAAATCATCATCATAATTATTATTATTATTATTCATCCTAACTAGACTAAAGACTTTAATTTTTTCATAAGTTTAAGTTATCCAGTCATAATTGTCATACTAACTTTGAACAATCCAGCCAGTCCCCTTTCCCTCTTAATAATAGCGGATAATGGGATGATCCTACAAACATTTCAGCAGATGATGATATCTCCCACATGAATATTTATTATAATCAATAATGCATACCTAATTTATATCACATGCTTTAAGAGGCACCTTTCTTGCTAATATTAGTTGTCCTAATTGCTCTCTGTATCTCTCTTTGCTGTAAAAAGGCATATAGAAAAGGTTAGCTCTAGTGATGAGCGAGCACTACTATTCGCAAGTACTCACATCAATCAGTTGTATGCTTGAATGAGCAAAATTCGAGTACAGAGTATAATGGAAGTCAATAGGGATTGCAAGTATATTCCGGAAGATCTTCCAAAAAAATTGCTTAATTTTTTCATTGACTTCCATTATACTTAGCAAACGAGTTGAGCCCATCCAAGCATCTAAATGCTCGTTATGACTACCGAGCACTCAAGCGTGACAGTGCTTGTTCATGACTACTTAGCTCTAGAAATGAGTGAACCTGTTGAGGGACTGTTCGGGGCTGGTATTCGGGGGATTCCTCTCTTCAAAGTGCTGGAGACTGGATTACTGTGCTCCGGTATGCTAGGTAGTTGGGACAGTGTGTACTGCTTGCTATGTGTGATCGGCTCACATTGGCCCTAAAAGCCGAGTAATCATCCATACTGTCTTGTCTAAATTGACAAAAACAAAATCCCCACTTCTTTTACACTTATGGGTGGCTGTATGTGGGGGTGGAGAGCCGACCAGCAAATCACTGACTAGCAATGATATATGGGGTCATGCAGAGATGTCAGCGGACGCTTTTGGCGCCCCGCAAGCATCGCCGCCCCCCGTTTGCACCGGGAGACACCTCCGGTGATGCAGCGGCGAGCTGACAGGCGGCATTGCCGCCAGGGTGTCTCAAAACCCCAGTGGCGATGCAGCACAATGGGAGCCTATGGCTCCCATCGTCTGTCAGCTCGCCGGCGGCCGGTTACATGGGGCGATGTGTGCACATCGCCCCAGATTGGCCGCCTGGTTTCACATCACTGATGTGAAACCAGGTGAGCTGTCACAGCCGCCGACATCGCCCCTTTACATTAGGTGACGTAGGGGCGATGTCACCGCCGATAGGCCACGCCCCTACATTGCCTATGTAATCGGCGGAGATGTGGACTGGTGTGGCGGGGCCTTAAGACTTCTTAAGGAAAAATAAAGCCTAAACTAGAAAAATTACTAAAGCTTCAAAGTAGCTTAAAACAAAGGAAGTTTTATTTTCTTGGAAGAGCGCCACCCTTGTCAAAGGCTTTGTCTGGTATTGTATATTTTTCTTGTAAAGAAATTTTAACTGAACTTTAATAATTTTTTAACTTTTAGCATTTTTACATCCTAGAAAAAAATACCTAAATATGGTACGAGACAGTAAATAGTTTTACTATGTCCTTTGTACAGATCTTAGGAAGCGTTGTATAAAATCACAGTGAAGTTTTGTTTTACGTAAAAAAAAAAGCAAACTACACTTTGAAAACTTTGCCCCCAATGGACTTCATTTTGTACTTGGCCTCCAACAGTTTTAAGCAAGATTAGTAGAATGAGATGAAATGGTCGAGATGCTTCACGAAGCCTCATCAATTGTGTGATCCTTTCCAAAAAGCCACTTGTAACGCAGAAGTAATATTTTATTAATCTTCCTATGCTCACCTTATGGTGAACCAGCTTACATATTCCAAGTGGATATCAAGAAAAAGAGTCCCTTCAGTATCTTTTCAGTCAAGTGGAATATTGAACTCTACAAGGTATGCTAATGTGGGGAACTAAGGAAATATGGCTTTCGCGATATATTAGTAATCTTCTGATAGGATGTGAAAAGTGGCTTGAATCTGCTTACATCCACAAAAAAATGTAAAAAGAATAAAAAAAAAGATTCATGCTGATTTTATGTGGAGCGTTATAGATTGTTGTATCGGATTTTGTGCAGTGAGAGTGCTTTAGTTTGGTAAAATTGATCCCTTATAAAATATGACCACCTTAATAGTGCAGCATTCTATTTAAATCATTTAATGGGCTTCATTCTTCTTCAGTAACTGCTGTGTTAGCGTTATGTGCAGCCCCATGCCGAGCACAGTTGACATAAATTGGTCGTCTTTGTATTGGAGCTTCCTGGAATTTAATTTAATTTCTTACGTGTGTTTGGATAGACCATGAATATCTCACAATCCATATCTGCTTTTATCATTGTAGAGGGTGATTAAACTTTAGAAATAGAATTACAGAAAGTTGGTTTAGCCTTTATGGATTTATGTCTCATCATGGATAATATGAAAAATGTGAAAGGTTTGTACTCTTTGAGGGTATAGCTAGGGATGAGCAAGTACCGCATTATTCGGACTCGCTATATTCGCAACGAGTAGGTACCGGTATTCGTTACTCAATGCCGAGTATAGCGAGTCCGATTACTTTCGCAGTGTGTCTATAGATACACTGCAAAAGTAGCCTAAAAGTGAATAAAAGTTGTTAAAAACAATAAAATTACATACTCACCTGTCCGACGCCTGCACCGGGACCGTCCCAGAAGACCTGCGATCACCGGACAAGGACCTGTGACTTCCAGCCAATCAGATGGGACACGTCACAACCACGTGATCGCTAGCGGCCACCTGATTGGCCAGATTGCAAGGTCCTAGGTGTACTGCCAGGACCTTGCAATCTTGTCAATCAGGTGGCTCTAGCGATCACGTGGTTGTGACTTGTCGCTTCTGATTGGCCAGATGTTACCCGCCATCTGATTGGCTGGAAGTCACAGTCCTTGTCGGTGATCGCAGGTCTTCTGGGACGGTCCCGGTGCAGGCGTCGGATAGGTGAGTATGTAATTTTATTATTTTTAACAACTTTTATTCACTTTTGGTACTTTGCGTGAATAGATACTCTGAAAAGTAATCGGACTACTCGCTACTCCCGAGTAATCATAAGATATTCGGAGAGTAGCGAGTATCCGAATACCGCTACTATTCGGCGAGTTTCGAATAGTAGCGAGTATACTTGCTCATCCCTAGGTATAGCGTAAACATCATTTTAATTTTAATTCATATATCAATGGTACACATGAAAATAAGCAACTTTGTAATAAATCTTGTCAGACAATTACTTTCCCATTACTGAGATTAGGAAAGATCGAGATGCCATTGATGAGATTTTAGATTATGGAGTGTGGGAGGAGCTAGAGAAAGAGGGAGGAGTTCTAAAGAGAGAGTACATGCAGAGCTCACCCCTCCTCCCTCTATCTACTAGAATCTCATCAGTAAGGCCCCTTTCACACTGGTGTTTTTGTCTGGATCCAGCGGCAAGCCCCATGCATTGTCTATGGGCTTGCTGCAAGTGCGGTATACCGGTTCCGGCTTGCGGCAGTTGCGGCCACGAAAAAACCTGCTTCTGACCGCTTTTTTTTTCACTGCGCCAGATTGCGGCAAACCGCACTTGCCGCAAGCCCCATTGACTATGCATGAGGCATGCCGCAAGTGTACTGCAAGTGCGACCGTTAGGCAGCAAATGCGGTAAATCTGCCGGATCTGTCGAAATTTGAAAAAACGCTAGTGTGAAAGGGGCCTAACAACTGCCATTTCCTATCTCAGTAATGTGAAGTGTTCACTGAATTTTGGTTATGACTAATTAATTCTTGCAGAAAAAGACATAATGGAGAAGAGGAGTGGAAAAGCTTTGGCTCCCAGAGAGATCAGCAGTAGATGAGTAAATGAATACACTCTCTACACACTATAGAGATATACAAACAGTTAATGAAAAAAGAATTAATGGAAGAGCTTCATTATTTTATGGATATTTAAAAGGGCTGTCCAGAAAACCATTTTAAAGGGATTGTCAAATGCTCGGACATCCCCTTCTTATTGCCTGCACCTGCACATTAAAACTTGCTGCCGGGAGGAAAAGAAATTTAATCCTCCTGGCAGCATTCAAGTTTCAGCCTTGGGGGTGGAATCAGCATGGGTTCAGACACCGCTCTGTGTAAGGAGAGTGGTCACCTTTAACAAGCCGACTGTCAGTTAGTGCCGGGGTGTGGTCACAGCTACTCTCCATACATAGAGTAGTGGCTAAACTTTCACTGTTTTCTCCCCTAAGACTGAAACCAGAACACTTCTGGGATGATTAACGTTAATTTGTACATAGCAGCGCGCAGTCATCAGGCAGGTTTAGAATGCTATTCACCTGCAGATTATCTCCATATTCGCAGGTGAATAGCACTTCTTCACATGATAGGTTTCTCTTAAAGGTTCAAAGTCATTCACTGGAAATGGTGCTTGAGGGTGCTCAAAGTCTCAGAATGAATTATATACAGTGGCATAACGATTGCGGTTGCAGGGGTTGTAACTGCGATGGGATCCAGTCCTACAAGGGGTACACACCGCCACCGGCCCACTGCACTCGCGATCGCAGCACCAGGCACCCACTTCACATGGATGTGTGTCCCGGAGGACACACATCTATTTGGCAGCACAGACCACTTTGGGCCCATGTGTCAGGGAGAGGATAGAAGGGGAGGGAAGCCTCCTACTTCCTGCTGCTGCTCCTGTTGCGCCCAGGCTTTGGGGTACTAGGGTGAATTTTTTCAGCGTTGTTATGGGGAATGGCGACTGCGCCTGACCCTGTTTCCTGGGCCTATCTTTCAAAAAGGGGGTGATATTTACAGGGGATTATGTACAAAGTTTGTCGTCGTGACGCCACCTGTTGTTTCTGGTGATTTACACCAGCGCCGCCACAGTCCGCCGAAGGTAGATGGTATTGCGGCTAGTGTGGTAAAGTCCTCCACAGGTAGGACTGGGACCTCCGGGGCAGCGTAGTGAGAAGGGGCAGTTTGTAGTGGAGCTGTGATGGTATAGGGAGTGCTGAAACAGTCTATGAGAGGGGCCGGTAACGGAGAGGAATGACACACGCACACTCCAAAATGTCTTTTACCTTTTACTGATGTTTGGCAGGTAAAGACGTCCAGGGCACTGACAGGTGGACAGGTTGCACAGTGGGTCCCCACAGCATTTGGGTATAAGGCCTCCTCTGCTCTGTAGTGATGATTGAAGCACAGCCTGCTTGGTGTCTGTCTCTCCTCCTGTGCAGTCTCTGGGTTACCTTCTCTGATCACTGCGATGCTACGCTGCTGTGTCTGGCTCCCTCTCCTGACCCACAGAGGAAACCAGGTAGCTGAAGCCTCCACGGTGTGACAGGGTTTTCTGTGGTCCTATAGTATCCCACAGGTGCGGATCCCCAATATCCGGTGGTTCTTTTTGAGTGAACTTCCTTCAGTTCTTCTTAACTCCCTTCTGGCTACTCGCTCCTTGTCTTCAGTCCCACTTAGGCTTGCGGGACGTAGAAGGGCCACTTCGGGTCTCTGGCTCAGGCCTAATCGTGGCACCGACCACCAGGACGTCTTCGCAGCTCTCCTAGCGTCTGCACACTCTGACTAACTCCTCCCCAAGCAGCAGTATTTATAGGGGATCTTGCCTAAGATCGGCAAGTGGGGCTCCCTCTACTGTGTCGGGGTGGAAGGTGTTGCATGTACTAGGTACCTGCTGTGGAAACCTAGCTGTGCATTAGAGAAGTCTGTGGTTACCTGTGTGAGCAAGGCGTCACACTCCCACCCCTCACTTCCTCTCCTCTGACCCGCCGGCTTCCTGCCCTGCGCTCCAGTGGGGACCACATACAGTAAGCCGACACCACCTCGTCCTTCATCTTCACACTTCAGGAGACCGCCGGAGCAACGAGGGAACCAGGACAGGTAAGTACATCATTTTCTTTTTGCTTTTATTGAGTGCAGTATGGCCAAACAATTATAAGGGGGGTCATATATAAGGCTGCATATACAGTATACTGCACTGTATGGCGAGATATAAGGCTTGATATATTATACTGCACTGTATGGAGAGATATAAGGCTGCATATACAGTATTCTGCACTGTATGGAGAGATCTAAGGCTGCATATACAGTATACTGCACTATGTGGGAGATGTAAGTTAGGTGGTCGACAGGGTAGGGGGTACTGATGGCGGCTTTGATGGGGGATCATGGCTGGTCGATCCCTGATCCCATGCTCTGGACCCTCAATGGCGGGGAACGGTGGGGGATAAGGGGATTGTTAACGTGATGCCACCTATGGTACCTGGTAATGGGTAAACCAGCGCTGCAGCCGGCCGTTGAGGTGATGATGGGTGCAGCAGAGTGTGGTACAGCTCCCCACAGGTGGAGCTTTACCTCAGGGATGTGGGAACGGATGAGGGGAGTAGTAGTTGCGTCTCTACAGACAAGGCGGTGAATTGCGGTGGTTGGACAGGCACACAGACACACAGGGATTGTTGTTTCTGTACCTTTTACTGGTGGCATGGTAACAGGTACATTCCAGAGTAATAACCAGGTCCCCGGTGCAACTTGGGACTTCCACCTTAGAAAGTTATGAGGCCTCCTCTGTCTCTGTGCTCTGTGGTTTGGGATGAGTCCTGTTTCTCCTATGGCCCCTGGTCCTATACTTGGTCAGTTTAGCGTCTCTTACTTTTTCCCTTCAGTGGTGAACTTCTCCTGAGTCTTCTGGGCTTTTGCTGTAACAGTAAATGGTATCAGCATCGGACTCCAGTGTCCGGGTGTACTAAAGGGCTATAGCAACCAGTTCCCTTTTTTTGATTCCCTGTTTCTTCCACTTGCCTCCGACCCTTTCCCTAGGGTGCGACACAGCAGATAGTGGTCCCTGGTTCTGGGCCTGGTTGCTTCCCAGCGACCAGCTCCTCACTCCTCTCTCTCTTCACACTCACTTCAGACTGCTCTCGGGACTCACTAACTCCTCCCCTCAGGCCTGGATGTTTTAAAGGGGAACTGGCTTAAGGCAGCCAGTAGAGATACCCCTTCAGGACTGGGGTGGATGGTGTAGTATGCTGTGCGAACCAAGGTGTAACTCTCTCCTTGCACCGGAGGATCCTGTGGCAATCCCCTGCAGGGGTGCCACATAAGGCTAGATATACAGTATACTGAACTGTATGAAGGGATATAAGGCTGGATACATTATACTGCACTGTATGGGAGATATAAGGCTGCATATACAGTATACTGCACTGTATGGAGAGATATAAGGCTGGATATATAATACTGCACTGTATGGAGAGATATAAGACTGCATATACAATGTACTGCACTGTATGGAGAGATATAAGGTTGCATACACAGTATACTGCACTGTATGGGAGATATAAGGCTGCATATATAATACTGCACTGTATGGAGAGATATAAGGCCGGATATATAATACTGCACTATATGGGAAATATAAGGCTGCATATAGAATACTGCACTATATGGGAGATATGCGGCTGGATATAGACTACTGCACTATATGGAGAGTTTTGAGGCTGCACTATATGGAAAGTTATGAGGCTGCACTATATGGTAGGTTTTGAGACTTCATCATATGAAGAGTTTAGAGGCTGCACTATATGGAGAATATTGAGACTGCACTATATGGAGAGCTATGAGGCTTTATTATGCTATATGGAGAGGCCATGAGGCTGCATTATACTATATGGAGAGGCTATGAGGCTGCATTATACTTTATAGAGAGAATATGAGGCTGCAGTATGCTATACGGAGGGCTCTGAGGCTGCATTATGCTATAAGGAGGGCTATGAGGCTGCTTTATGATATATGGAGGGATGTGAGGCTGCATTATATTATATGGAGGATTATGATGGTTCAATATAATAATTGAATGACTATGGGGGCTACCTTATGAATGGAGGACTATGGGATTACATTATAATACATAGATGACTATGGGATTACATTATAATAATGCCCTGAGGAAGATCAATCAGAATTGAAACGTATGTAGGCAGGATTGGTGTGGCTGCTCTGCTGGACAGCACTGACCTATGCAAACATAATTGCAGCACAAGGTAAACGAAGGGATTAGTCCTATCTATGACAATGATAAATAGCTCTGGAGGGGAGTGTAATAAGGACTTTAAATAGAAATGCCTATTTGTTTACATGGTATGTTTTGTATAAACTGCGCTTTGTAGGTTATTATATTTGCTACCATATTATGATAAATTGAGTTGTGCCTACCTATACTATAACGAATTAGCTCATTTGGGTACCTGGATAATTGTAATTTTATGACTTGATTTTTAATAATAAAGACATTTTTCTATGATTATGAGATACAGTGTCACTAGTCATCTGTAAGCTCTTGTTAAGTGCAATACAGGTGTTTTTTGGGATACATTGTAATATATGTAGGAATATGGGGATGCATTATAATAATTGGATTACTATGGTGACGAGAGGAGGCGGACCATATAGACCAAGATGGGGGACATATATACCACGACAAGGGCTACATTCCAGGAGGAGGACCATATATAGCAGGATGAGGGACATTAATACATAATGAAGGGGGAGAGGGGTCAATTTGAGTCTTTAAAGGATTTAGAACCTTACATGAGGCCCATACATTTCATCAACATGCGGGATGGTGGGCACTGGGGGGGCCCAGATCCAAATCCCGCACCGGGGCCCGCCAGACTCTGGTTACATCACGGATTATGCATGAAAAGCAAAAAAAATATCCATTTTACATTTTAAAGTCATTTCAACAAATTAAGCTATATGCTTCACATGCAGATTTGTCAACACTGAAGATTTTCGACCCATAAACCTGGGCAGAAAATCCACAGCGTTTCCTCTACTTGTGAGCATATTATCCTAGCGGGTCTCTGTTACAGATTTGTCATCAGGGTCTTAGTGTTACGTGAAGCCTCTGGCGCTGTGTCATAGCACAAGCTTTGAAGATCACAGAAAGGTTCTTCCTATAAAGAGATGTGTCAAGCCTTTAATATGAAGAGAGCGTTGTTACATGCATGGGAAAAGGTTACATGCATGGCAAGGTTATATCCTGTCATCTAGTATTTTGCCCTTTGAATCGGCAATTACACATAAGAGAAAGTAGAGACTTTTTGATATGCCGTATCCAAGTGTCAGAGCATCTGAATATTATTGGGCACGTCTTACCGTAACTTGTAGAGTTTCTACAAGTATCAAAGAACTGACCGGCACCTCAAAGAATAGGACAAGGTTGAACAGTGGGCAAGCTGAAACAGTCAATGTAGCGAAAAAATCCTAAGCAGATTGGATAAAAGCAATTATACCATGTTTTACCTGGACAAATGACAACCCTAGCTTTGTTGCAATGGTACGTCTGAGATTCCTCTGGACAGTCTGGATAGACTATCTAACCACCAGGATTTTAGTTGAAACATTTTTACAAACTAGTTAAAGGGAGTCTGTCAGTATAAAAATACCAGTTCAAACCAAGCACAATAACTTAAAGGGAACCTGTCACCTAGTTAATGCCCCCAAACCTATCATAACCTGTCATGCAGCTTCCTAGTACATCCCTAACCATATCCATCTGAACAAATGTGTCCTGTAATCACTGTGAAAAGTGCATTGATCACTTACATTCTTGGATGGTAATCTTCATGGTGTTGGCCAGACTATAGACACCGTGGGTGTTCTCTTATCCTTCATCTCCACACCTCGCTTCTGTCATGACGCCCCCATGGGATGTGATTCTCAGCTGGACTCAGAAGTGTGCAGACGTGCCTGTCTGCTCTCTGCCAGACTGTGGAGGCAATAGGGCGCCTTGCTAGTGGCAGCCCATTGCAGCAGCTATTATTTATTTCTTTTTTTTTTTGTTACAGTTTTGCTACAGTCTTTGTACCTTTCCTGATGTCTTTTTGGACCTCTAATTTCAACCTTAGATCTATGCAATGTTTTCATCTCGTGGATTGCGACGTTCCTGCACGCTGGTCTGCTGTGGGATGGAAAATGCAGCACACCCCACACTTTCTACTGCCGCTGGGCACACAGCATATGTTTTTCACCTGGATCCTCCACTACCACTCACAAGTCCCCTGCTGGCATGGCCACTTTGGGGTATGCAATATGGTCCATCTCAGCTAATACTACCGATGGATGTATGCTGTTGCCCACAGCCTGTGTCAGTGATACAGCCATATGTGCTCGGCGGTGAGCACCGTATACAATATGCCACGGAGAGGCCTCTTGGGATGGATGGAATCACTGATCGGATGGTTGTCCCTAGGTCTGTCGCTAAACGAGTAGTGTATTCAAGGAGTCGTCTTCTGGAACTGCGCAGGACAAAGTCTTCTCCAGCAGTTGCAATACCACATGTTCCACGGGAAATGAGGAGACCTTTCAGAGGTTGCAGAGCAGGCAAGAAGATCAAGTCCTGGAGGAGAAGGTTTAAACCTGCGGTCCCATCCATCATCATGGGTAATGTACGATCGCTTGGTAACAAGTCAGATGAACTGCTGGCTCTGTGTAAGACCCAGAAGGAGTTCAGGGAATGCAGTCTCATGTGCTTTACAGAAACCTGGTTGCATGAGGACGTCCCAGATTTAAGTGTATTGGTACCAGGGTTTCAAATGGTTCGGGCTGACAGGGACAGAGTGAAGTGCGGTAAGAAGAAGGGCGGAGGAGTAATACTGTACATTAACAACAGATGGTGTAATCAGGGGCATGTAACAGTAAAGGAGAGACATTGGTGCCCAAACATGAACTATTAGCAGTGGGCCTCAGGCCTTACTATCTGCCAAGAGAATTCTCTCTTGTTATTGCAGTGGTGTCGTATATACCACCATCTGCAAATCCAGAGGCAGCTGGGGAAGTGCTGTCTGGGGTGATTGCCCGGCTTCAGACGAAACACCCTAACTCTCTAACTGTCATTTCTGGGGATTTTAATCGAGCCAAGATCTCATTACCAAAGTTCTATCAATATGTCAAATGTTCTACACGGGACAATTATATATTGGATCTCCTCTATGCCAGTGTTAAGGATGCTTACTCATCATCTGCATTGCCGCCCCTGGGGAAATCTGACCACAACCTCATACTATTGTCTCCAGCCTATCAACCAGTTGTCTGCAAACAACCAGCAACAATTAAACAGATAAGGAAGTGGTCTCCGGCAGCAGAGAAGGGGTTACAAGACTGCTTTGATTGCACAGACTGGGAGGTGTTATGTGCCAGGGAACCTAACGATGATGTTAATGAGGTTACCGGGAGAGTTACTGATTACATCAACTTTTGTACTGACAATATTGTACCTATTCAGGAGATTCGGCATTACGCAAACAATAAGCCTTGGATTACAAAAGAATTGAAACATCTACTAAACAGAAAAAAAAAAACTTTTAAAAGGAAGGACAAGGAGGAAATGAAAATTGGACAGCGAGACTTAAAGGGGAAAATTAAGATTGCCCGTGAAGCATTCAGAATTAAATTGGAAAATAAATTGTCACACAACAACTCCAGAGAAGTGTGGGCTGGAATGAAGCTATTGAAAGGGTTTAAAGCAAGGTCAGATCAGGGGGGTGGGGGGCTGATCATGGATAACGAAATGAATGAGTTTTTCAACAGATTCAACAATAAATGTGTGATGTTAACAGGGGAGAGGGCCGGGGAGCGACAAACAATATCAACTGGGGGAGGGAGTTAGAGACTTTCTTGATCTCCGAAAATGATGTGAGGGAACAGTTTAGTAAGCTGGTCATGGGTAAAGCAGCAGGGCCTGATGGTATCTGTCCACGTGTCCTCAGAGTGTGTGCAAATCAGTTGTGCACTGTCTTCCAGCACCTGTTTAACTGGAGCTTACAATCACAGAGAGTACCAGTTCTATGGAAGACTTCTTGCCTGGTGCCAGTTCCCAAGACTACCTTCCCGAGCTCCCATAACGACTATAGACCGGTGGCCTTAACATCGCATGCAATGAAGTCCTTGGAGAGAATTGTACTTGCCTACTTGTGTCCGAGGGTGTCTGCTTTTACGGACCCCCTTCAGTTTGCGTATCGGCAAATCTGGGGGTGGGCGATGCTGTAGCATATCTGCTACAAACAGTACATTCCTTTTTGGACAATGATGGAACCACTGTGCGTGCCATGTTCTTCGATTTCTCCAGTGCATTCAACACCTTACAGCCACTATTATTACGTATAAAGCTGGTTGAAATGGCGGTTGATCAGGGACTAGTGAATTGGATCATTGATTACCTGTCGGACAGGCCACAGTTCGTAAGGTTGGAGGCGGCCGTATCGGATAGTGTTCGGAGCAGTGTTGGAGCCCCTCAGGGAACGGTGCTGTCGCCATTCCTTTTTACGTTATACACAGCTGATTTTCAGTATAAATCAGACCTTTGTCACCTTCAGAAGTACTCTGATGACTCAGTGATAGTCGGAGGTATTGAGAGAGGCCGGGGGGAGGAGGAATACAGAAGGGTGGTTTTGGACTTTGTTGACTGGTGCCAGGCTAACCATTTAGAACTCAACGTAAAGGAAACCAGGCAGTTGGTGTTGAGTTATGGAAGGTGCATGAAGGATTGCTTACCTATCACTATTGATGGTCAGGATGTGGAGATGGTGGAGAATTTCAAATATTTGGGGGTTCACCTGGACAGCAAGCTTGATTGGAGGTGCCATATGGAGAAGGTTTGCAAGAAAGGGATGAGTAGACTTTACTTCCTAAGGAAGTTAAGGTCGTTTAATGTGTGTAGCAAAATGCTTGAAATGTTCTACCAATCTATTGTGGCGAGTGCAATCTTTGCTGCAATAATATGCTAGGGTAGTAGTGTGCGCACAGATGACGCTAATAAGCTGAATAAACTTATCAAGAAGGCTAGTGCGGCGGTGGGTCTACAACTTAGGACTTTCGAGGAGGTATTAGAGGATAGAATTAATAAGAAATGCAAGGCTATAATGAGCAACAATACATACCCGCTCTATGAACTGTTTGCGAAGCAGAAGAGCACATTCAGCAAGCGTCTAATCCAACTAATGTGTAAAAAGGAAAGATACAGAAAATCGTTTGTTCCGACAGCTGTGGGGATGTTTAACAAATGTATAAGTGTAAAGCGTCCCAAGACTATGTGAAGTTCTAGTTGTATGGGGGGAAGAGGTGAGGTACATGAACCAGTCTACCCACATCTGCTGTCCATAGACTTATTTTATTTTGTAAAGTGTGAAATGTTCTTGATCTTTGTTCTGCTGCTGTAATACTGTAATTTCCTCCGGGATCAATAAAGTTTATCTTATCTTATCTTATCTTGGTTCCCTGTGGTCGTCTGTGTGCTCTTCTTTTGGGTATGACACGATGGCCGCGTCATATCTGGTCATGCGCACTCTTGTTAGCTGTGGGGTGTACGGAGCCACATCATAATATGCTGTATTTTGATTTCCAGCCAAGGTAAATCCAGACAGCTGGGAGTGGCAGCCCGTAGCTGTCCGCTTTATCTGTGCTGAAAATAAAAAATGCCGCCAAGCGCCATGCATTTTTTCCATTATTTATTTATCTTTACATTACTATGATGTTAGTCAATCTGTGAAGGGCCCAACAGCCAATCACTGATGCTGTCATAGAGAATAGGCTTCTGTGATTGGAACATCCTGGAATCTGCGCATACATTTTAGATGCTAGAATGTATGGGCTGGCTGGTGTCAGGTTACTCCAGCAGCTAATCAGATGCCCATTCTCTGTGACAGCCTCAGTGATTGGCTGTTGAGTCCTTCACAAATTGATATCATAGTAATGTAAAAATAAATAAATAATTTATAAAAATGATGTGGTGCTTCATGGTATTTTTGATTCTCCGCACGGATAAAGCGGACTTTTATGGGCTGCCACCGTAGCTGTCTGGATTTACCTTGGCTGGTAATCAAAATACAGGGAAGCTCATTTTTTTTAAATTATTTAAAAAATAATTAAAATAAAAAATGTGTTGGCTTTGCTCTATTATTGATCGCCAGATAGATAAAACCCAGGCAGCTGGGAGCTGGTATTCTCAGTGTGGGTAAGGCCTAAGCATTCTGGGTCTTCTACACTGAAAACCAGAGCCCGCATTTGCTCCTAAAAATGGCACATTCTTTCATAGTGCCCTTTTCAGGCGCTTAACCCAGCCTGTCCAGTGGCCCTGCTGGCATTGGCATGCTGGGAAATAATGGGATTAGTGCCAGCTTTTTATTGTCAGCTGACACTAAGCCCGAAATTCATGATGACAGGATAAATTAGACCCGGCCACCATGAATTTCCAGTAGACATTAAAAAAATAAACACATAGAAAAAAACATTTTACCAGAAATAAAAACACAAACACATTTAGGGACTCCATCTTTATTAACAAAAAAACCTCCCTCCAATGTAATCTACAAGCAGAGCATGTTCAGCCCTGCTTCATCATTGGGAACAGACACACGTCTGTTCAGAGGGACAAGCAGGCTCAGACTGAGCTGGGTGCCGTGAGAAAGGTCAATCAAGTTCACGGCTCAGCTGTGTGACCCCTGACTCTGACATCACCATGAACACTGCCGTAAACTGCGTGGTTCTCAGCAGTGATTGAGTTGACAACACTGAATGCACAGCTGAGCAGCTTCATGAGCTTGTCTTTATTTACAGTAGTCCATAACTGCGTGTCAACAGACTGAGGGTTCAGGGCATGCGCAGTGTGCATTATGAAGCTGATTAGTACACCCCACAGCTAACAAGAGTGTGCATGACTGGATATGATGCAGCCACGTGTCATACCCGGAAGAAGGGCACAGAGTATGACCACGGGGTGCGCGTATGGGAAGCAGGATATCATGGCTACTGGGGAGTGATAACAGGAGTGAGGGGGGAAATGAATGATTACTGAACAACACACATGCTGTCTACAGTCTGGCTGACGACATGAAAATTGCCAATCAAGAATGTAAGTGATCAAAGCACTTTCGACAGCAATTACAGGACACATTTAGGTCAGACAGGGATGGTTAGGGATGTATTAGGAAGCTGCAGGTGCAGGTAGTGATAGCTTTGAGGCCATAAAGTAGGTGACTGGTTCCCTTTAAATTGGACACAGCCCTTAATAAAATTGTACCCTTAGTGTCTAAATCTCTGGCTATATTTATCAGAAGGGACTTGGTGCACCCTGAGTGTGGCCAAAAAGTTCTTTGCACCTTCTTACCTACTTGTTTTGCTCTTATCTCACCACACTCTTGTTTGATTGACAGCTGTGAATTTAGAGAAGCCAAGGGAGGGGAAAGATAGGAGTACAATCTCGTTATCATTATTAGGTTTATGTCCCCTACAAAGTGCAGTGCTTTGCTTGAACTATCATTTTGTGCTGAAAGACAGCTTTTAAATAACTGGGGAATGTCATTGTTTTTACATAGAATATAAAATTAACAACTAATAATTGCTCTACAGATATAACTTTTAATTTACGTAAGTTGTCATTTCACTAATGTTTCTGGATAAGTAATTTAAATTTCAGTTTATATGAAAGAGACAAAATATTTGGCTCCATTGAAGCAATTTGCAGTCACTTAATAGTACTTAACAACACTGCCTCAGAACATTGCTCATCAGTTATCATGTTATATTTCTCAAAATCAGCCTTTTAATTTA
This sequence comes from Allobates femoralis, assembly GCA_033576535.1. NCBI lineage: Eukaryota > Metazoa > Chordata > Amphibia > Anura > Aromobatidae > Allobates > Allobates femoralis. The sequence goes on from JARQOC010000010.1 coordinate 15,006,099, forward strand.
CATAGATAATAGTATAAATTAAAAAAACCATACTCGGTACTTTTTTATTATGAAAAATTACTCAAAAAATTCTCACTAGTCTACTCTTATATTTCCTTACTCATGGATATTTTGCTTTGATGGCAAGCTCTTCAAGCAGCTCGGGGAACCTCGATGGGTGGTGCATGTGTCCCTTCATATTCTTAGCTCCTACTGGCCTGGTAGGATTAAACTGTAGTTTTTTATGAGGATAAGAGATGGTGAAACCCTACGATATTATTTTGGACCAGATATATAGATGATATTTTTTGTTTTTTGGTCTGGATCCATAACATAGGGTTAAGATTTAGGTTTATGATATAGAACATGGGGTTGATTTTTTTTAGATCTTATCATAAAAAGGAGTCTGCATGGCAATCTGGTAACATGCACATATTGGCAACTGAAAGCTACCAACAATCTATTTAAATCAGGAAGCCATGACTACTTCCTTTTAACAGAGATTTACCAAAAGGCCAAGATCTCAGGATTAGGAGAAACAGCTTGAGAATTAATGATCTTCAAGTCCTATACTAAGGCTGGCTTCAGACTTGCAGATGCATCTGCAGCGTTTTGCAGATGCATCTGCAAGCATCTGCATGCAGACCGCGGCCCCTATGTTTATAATGGTGCGCACGGCGGTCTGCAGATGCTTGCAGACCGCCGTGCGCACCCATTCACTCCTATATGTGATCTGTGCGCAGGAGGATGCCTGCGCACAAATCACACACTCCCGCCCGCACCATGGACGCGAGATGTCGCGCCCCTGGTGCGGACGAGAGTGTGTGATCTGTGCGCAGGCATCTGCCTGCGCACAGATCACGTATAGGAGTGAATGGGTGCGCACGGCGGTCTGCAAGCATCTGCAGACCGCCGTGCGCACCATTATAAACATAGGGGCCGCGGTCTGCATGCAGATGCTTGCAGATGCATCTGCAAAACGCTGCAGATGCATCTGCAAGTCTGAAGGCAGCCTAAGAGCAGAGATTTGAAGAAAAAGGTGGAAAGGTAGTGTACTACATGTGTGGATTTAAAAACTGAATTTTTCACTTGATTATTTGCTTAAATTGACCCGATTTAGACAATATCTAATAATATAACTGGACTAAATGTCATAGAAACTTGATCAACTTTTATTTTACATCGTGAGATTATAAACATTAAATCGGTGAGAAAAGAAATCTAATTTGGCGAGAGCGCACCAATTGACCTGATCGCGGCATGTTACTTGTTATTCCTACAAAGAGTCTTTTAGTTCTTGTAAACAATAGGAAACTACTTTGCAGTGGCTACATAATTACCTACTTCTATCCTAATTGATTGTGCCTCTATTTCCCAATGTCCATTTTTTTTCTACTATCCAGCAATCGTGACCCTTTCAGCTCTTTGGAGAACTTTGCTACTTGAAGACACAAAAGAATTCCGGGGGCAATTTCTTATGTAACGACAATTTAAACTTTTTCGTTTTTCCCTGTGTAGAGAAAGCTAAGTGCGCCCTGTGTCATTTTGTTAGGACATAGGCTTAATAATAGATCTCTATCAGTATAAAAGATCCCAGGTGCTCTGTGTTTCCGGGGAAATCTTGTGTTCGATAAAATGTTTGGTAATTCCTGGAGGGATGAAAAACGTTTTTTTCTAATGATGAGAATTCTTTGTTCTACGTATTGAACGAGATGGCAGTAGGGGGATAGAATGTGTGCTCCGACTGTTGCATTGTTCACATTGCTAGATTGTGAAATAACCAGGCAGGGACTGTTAAGAAATGTTTAATTAAAGTAAAGGACTCCTTTATATAATGGTATAATAGATAAATCCTGGACATTTACAATAACGTTAGGTTTATAAAGTTTTGGTATCTACAGAGACCCCATTTATATTAAACCTGACTTATATGTTATGTTACTGTATAGGACATATATTTTACAAAGTATCCACAATATGCAAAGTATAATACATCATTTTTGACTTAAAAGGATTTTTTCACCAGGTCAGCCCAGTGATGAACCGACATTACCAGTTAAGGCCCTGTCACACGTGTCAATGTCGCCCGCGGTATCGCTCATGCGTCACAGATTATTCGTCGCTCGGATGACGAAGGAGCGACGTCGTAGTGTGTGACACCGCGACGCGACCAGCGATTTGTCGCTTGATCGCAGATTGCAGGTTTTCGGTCCAGACCATAAACTGGGCGATGATCGCTAAGTTGAACGTGAGTGCCGCTGTGTGTGACATGAGCTCAGCAACGTAATTTGTGCGCTCAGCGCTGTGTGACTCAGTACAGAAAAATAATCGATCTCGGGGTTGCGTCGTTGATACATCGCCGGGTCGTTGGCACCGGATATTGACACGTGTAACATGTAACCGGCAGTGGCGTAACTTCAGACCCAAGGGCCCCGATGCGAAAGCTCCAACGGGGCCCCCAATTATTGCAAATCTTTAATAGCATTAGCCTTTTTCTATAGACCAAAGGGACTTATGAGGCCCCCCTACGCTGCAGGGCCCGGGTGCGATCGCAACCCCTGCACCTGTTGTAGTTACTGGTAACCGGCGATAATTGCTTGACGATCACGCGTCATCTGAGCGACGGCTAATCTGTGACGCATGAGCGATATTGCGGGCGACATTGACACGTGTGACAGGGCCTTTATAGATGTGGCCCCTCTAACATTGCTTTTAATGTTCAAGGATAAGATCCAACTGTTATAAAACTACATGGGGTTTCTTTGTTCTTCCTTTGTTTGCATATGTCTCCCCTGGTTCTCCATACTTCTAAAGGCCCAGTCACATATAACGACGCGCCTGCGATCCCGATGACGATAACGATGTGTAGAGATTGCTGTGCGTCGTTTTCACATCGCTGGTAAGATGTCAAACAGGATCTTACCAAGCGATGTGAAAAATTACGCACTAGCGATCCAGAATTATACCGAGGTCGTTGGGAATTGTCACTCCATAGCGTAGCATTGAGATCGTTGGTCATTGTCCCTGTCAAACACAACGATGTAGCGCTCCCAGCGGGAGCGCAACGACGCAGGAAATGACCCAGAGCAGTGTGTAACGATCAACGATCTCACAGCAGGGGACAGATCGCTGCTGCGTGTCACACATAACGAGATCGCTAATGGGATCGCTGTTGCGTCACAAATCTGAGAGTTACAGCGTCTTTAGCGATCCTTATGTGTGAAGGCTAGACATACGATGATTATTGTTCGCAAGATTGTATGTTCTCCATGTTGCGTGGGTTTCCTCTGGGCACTCGATTCTCCACTTGTAAAGACATACTGATAGGATGTTAGATTGTAGTCCAGAGGACAGCATTACTGTGTAGTAAATGCTATGAATTATAGTGCTATAAAATGAAATATATTATTATATTCTTGGGAAATTTGCTCTAGTATTTGTGCATGTTTGTCTAGTTAATGAAAATATAGATGTGAGTCCAACTGGGAATGTGAAAACGGAAAGGCCTCAAAACGAATGCAGAGTCTCCATTGGTAAATTCATTTCTACTAAGCCATCATTATAAAAGGCTTACATGTTGAAACCAGTATTTGAAGAATCTGACATGATATATTCTACTAGTATCATATGATTGGCCTGATAAATATACAAAATTCTCTAGAATTGTTACTGTAGTAAAAAGGTTGTAGAATGATGGAAATCTCAGGATTGATAGACATGTTAATGATAATATAAACAACATGGATACATATATATTGCAAAGAAGTCAAACAATAGATGTCCAACATTTAGTGAAGCAGGGAACAAATATTGAACACATGAAGAAGAGAGGCATAAAAAGTCATGGAAAGTCATGACACCATATGAAATCTGTGAAAAAGTAACTTGGTGCTCAAAAATAGCTTTTTCAAATGAATTTCATTTAATAATGCAGAGTGTGACAAGTATACATGTAAACGTTTCAGTCTTTCAATACTTCTCAGCATGAATGCTATTGCTGTAAAGCTGCTGTGAATCGAGTGCATATAGGGAGCAGCAATGATCAATACCCATTAGCCTAGTAGTGGATACAGCGGCTACTTTATGCACTGATTCCAACAGCTTCTAGCACAGCATTGTATATGACAAGGCCATATTGGTTATCACATAGGAAATCTATCAGTAAGTAGAAGGCAATACTGCCATTATTGAAAAATATTATCAGCTTTGTTTACTATGCTATAATGGTGCTCATTACCAAGTGCCACACAAAAAACATCTAATGGGTAAACAAGGAGCTTCTCAAGAGCATTGCACTTATTCTTGCAAAAATTGGCTTGTGGTTACAGAAACATTCTAAATACTTAAGGCAGTGAGCACTGTTGGGGCCATTATTTGCAGCAGTGGCGGACCTGTGCAAGAGGCCCTGGTTGCAGCAGTTGATGGTAGGATCGGGGAGGGCTAGTGCTAGTGGATGAGCGGGCGGGAGTGCTATAGCTGCTGGTCATTCCACCTGCAGCCGCACTGTCCTGGGAGCGGGCGGCAGAGGAGGGAGGGTGATCAGCGAGGAAAGCGGAAGCTACCCTCAGTTAACCCCTCTCTTCTCACGCAGGGACATGGGGGTCGACTGCTTGAGGGACCCTAGCTGTCAGGACCTGTGCAGCTGAATCCGCTGCACCACAGTAGGTCACCTGATTTGCAGGTAGAACATCATTTCACCATAAACCAGCAATGGCCAGGTGCTCCCAACAAAATTTCAGACAGAGGAGTGAAAAGAATTATCGTAAGAATGGTCTAAAAGCCAAGGACCACTTATGGAGAGTTGCAGAAATATTTGGAATCAGCAAGTATAACTGTTTCAAAAAGAACAATAAGTAATGAACTCGACCTCCATGGCCTGAAACATGTTCGAGCACATTTAAAATTTCCTCAACAACATTGGGAGAAGCCTTTGAAATACGAGAGAATATAGTTTGATCAGATGAGACCAATATTGAACTCTTTGGATGCCATAATACACCATGTTTGGAGGCCAAAAGGCAAATCACCCTTTTACCATACCAACAGTGAATTTTGGAGACAGGAACATCATGGGCTTTTTTTGAGCACACGGCACTGGCAGACTTCATGTGATTGAAAGAAAAATGAATGGATCAATGTACTTATATATTCCAGATGCAAACCTGCTGCCATTTACCAGGATGATGAAGATGAAATGAGAGTGGACATTTCGGCAAGACAATGCCAAACACATAGCCAAGCAAACTCTACATTGGTTTAAGAGAAAGCAGTAGCAAACAAACATGATGCAGGATGTTGTATAAATAGTACATGTTTTAATACTGAAGCTTGAGTTGTCATGGTTTGATAAACGGTTGCGAGGAAAGTTTGGATTTTGGGCAACAATGTACGTTACATTCTAAATGTGATTTTCATGAGAATTTTGCTACTTCCTCAAATCCTTCATTAGTGAAAGCTCGATATATTGGGGCATAGAGTTCCAGAGTATGGGGGATGCACCGAAGTAATCTTGCATGCGGTTGTGGAAAGAGGAAATAAAAGAGCTATAGAGAAGGAGATCTTGTGAGGATCAGAGGTTGTATGTAGGTAAGTACCAGGAGACCATGTCACACATGTACAAAGGAGACAAGTTGTGTATGGCTTTTTATGTCATAGTTTTTAACTGGATTTTCTGAGAAATGGGAAGCCAATGAAGCACTTGACAGAGAGAAAAGGCAAGGAAATTGTGTGGAGACAGGTGGATTAATTGTGCGGCAGAGTTTAAGATAGATTAGAAGGGTGCTAGAGCACTAGGCGGGAGGCCAGAGAGTAGGAGGTTGCAGTAGTCGAGGCGAGAAATGATGAGGGCATGCACTAGTGTTTTTTTTAGGTTCTTGGTTAAGGTATGTACGGATCCTGGAAATATTGTTGAGTTGGACTTTGCAGAAGAGGGCAAGGGCTTGGATATATGGCTTGAAGGAGAGAGCAGAGTGAAAGGTTAGCCCAAGGCAATGAGCATGCGAAACTGAGGAGAATGATTAGCCATTGAGTTTGATGGTTAGGTCTGGTGGAGGGGTGGAGTGAGATGAGGAAAGATGATGAATTCTGTTTTGTCCATGTTCAGTTTCAGGGAATCAAACTTATTTATTTGTTCTTTTACACAATAAAGCTAATAAGTGGAGGTCACAGAAGTAGATCATCCTTATTTTGAAGTAAACTTCAAATAACAAGAGATTATGCATAGTGGACCACCACTTTGAAACCATCTAAGTTATGTGATATAGCAATCACAGAGCAAGCGGGGGAAAACTCGCTTAGCAGCACAAAATCATAAGCACATCAACAGTCTCTTCTATGAAATAGGTCCAGCGGGTTTATTTAGGACAGCAAAAACCGCACGGTGCAAATTAAACCTGAGCCTTCCTTCGGCTTTATAAAAGCATACAGTCCACTTACCTCACACACGGTCTGTAGTCAGCCCACACAGGGCCTCTGAGAGACTGTTTCATCAGAAAGGTCCTAATGGAGCACTCTCAGACTCCATTCACTGACCGCCCACGGCTGCAGGCCTGGTCTCTTCCCATGTGTTCCACAAGCCTGCTCACTGCCCAGCACCCTGCAGGCTCTGCATGCATCAGTCTCTCTGTCTCTGTCTCCCACATGTCAAACACAAACTCCATTAAACATCCTGAGACACACCCACATCTCCAGCAAGTTGCAAGCCTAACTCTTGCAATGCTGTTAAGCCGACTACGGCTTCCAGGTACTGATGAGACATTCATAACAACATAGCAGCAGACTTCTGCCTGCGCGAAACATACCGGCCATGTATAATGCCGCCATCCACTACATCACAGTCCCTATAGCAAGCGTACTAACAAATGTCCTTATAATACTGTTCTTCACTCCTTTGTTTTTTGATTGTTTTCTACACTACTCTCTCATCCAGCCATATCATGTTTGACAATTTGTGGCTTTGTAATGCCGGATTGTCATTATTCCCAGCAGGCTGTGTAACATACTGAAACACAAGAAAACAGTTGTTCACCATGAAAAATGAGACAAAATTCAGTACGAAGTTTTATTGCGCCCTCCATACGCAGCGATGTTCTCGTTCCCGTCTTTGGGTTGGTTCTTGTTGTTCTCATGCTGTGTTAATGTGTGTTTAAAGCAATTCATTTGTAATGATTAGTTGTCTCCGAGATGAACTTTTGTTTTCCAAGCGCTTTGCCATCCTCTGAGATGTTTTTTTCCAGTAATTTAGGGCAGTGGATTCACAGTGGGGATTGCACGACGCTGTGTGGAGTTAAAATGAGCTGCTTTGGCTAAAATCACATTTGTGCTTGTTTAAAACTCAAGGGTGTCTTTTGCTTGCTGGAATTTTATTATAACTCTCAGGCTTTCCGGTTTTGTGGTTAATGCAGTTCATGGCATCTTTATTGAAGTTGTGCTTGAGACCTCTTTGTATAGTACACAGTTCATTGCCTTTCATCTTCACTACGACAACTCCCCAATGGCTGCAAGAAAATGTATAGAGCGGTGGAGCCTAATGGAAGCAATAAGCACATTTGCCTTTTTATTGTATACTTTGCATAAAATCGCAGACAGATGCAATGGGTTGAATCATGTTGTGTTTCTTTTATCTTTTATTTGGACATATATATAACTGCATTATGCTTGAGGTGGCAGATATTTCAGACACGTAATTGCATAAGGACGGTTTACATTGTAATTTATGCCAGCACTTAAGAAAAAGGTCACTAATGTATAAATGAAATGGGAACAGTTGGAAACAATCCCATGAGCAACACATCAAGGTAATAAAAAAAGGGTAGTCCTATTGTGTCAGTGGGGCCATTCATAAAAGCAGGGTCTATGGGGTAAGCTTTTCTCCTTGTGGAGAGTGACACACCAATCTGGTACGCCAATAATGAAACGGAAAAGCCGCAATGCTCCTCTGGGAAATTAAATGAGCAAATGTCACTTCAGAGAGGAAGTAAACTTGAACTCTAGGGCCTCCTACTGGAAATAGCAGTCCTGAAAGTCAATATCGACCCTTTATCGAACCTTGTTAAATGACTTAGGATTCATGTCACATCAGAACCTCGATTTGCAGTTACGGTGAGGTTCTGATGGGAAATAAATCCTAAATCACATGACTAGTCTCTTTAAAGGATCATTCTTTGACTTTTAGGGTACTGTCACACCTGGCCATATCGGTGGTGATTTCATAGGCGACGCAGGGGCGTGGCTATCGCCGCCGACAGCGCCGGTGCGTCGTCTAGTGTAAAGAGGCGGTATCGGCGCTAAAACTCGCCTTAGGGTGGTCGTCTGGTTTCTCAGCACTGCTCTGAAACCAGGCGAGCACTCTGGGGCGATGTGTACACATTGCCCCATGTAACATGACGATCGCCGATGTTACAGGCGATGGGAGCCATAGGCTCCCATGTTACAGGATCGCTGCTGGGGTTGTGGACACCCCAGCGGCGATGGCGCCTGTAACGTTGCCGATGCATCGCCGGAGGTATCGCCGCGTGTAAATATGCAACAGCGACGCTGGCAGGGCGATAAAAACGTGCGTCGCCGGTGATATCTCCACCAATATGGCCAGGTGTGGCGGTACCCTTAGGCACTAGAGTTCAAGTCTATTTCATCTCTAAAGAGACAATTTGCATACTTAAAAGTAGACATACCGGGCAAGTACATGAGGTGGCAGGAAGAAGGGGATACATTGTAGAATATATTGACTATTTTTTGGTAATGTTCCTGGTCTTGCCTTTGTATCTCTCACTTTCTGACACATCCACCAAGCTATTGATCAACATTTTATCACTCATTCAAAGACGAAGTGCTGTTAACGGGCCGGATGGTTTATGTGGCATCGCAAGCACATTATTGGGGCAAAGGAGCATGACCAAGGAATATAGGCAGAGAGCTGATTGGTTCCTTATTAGCAGCAGTATAAAGATACTGCCCTAAAGGATGCTGCCGCTTTCAGGTTACAGATCCTATGTGTAATTATACAGCACAATAGAATATTTATGAGCAATAGTACCCAATGATTGTACAGTACATATTCATTTCCAGCAATGGAGTAGGTATAAAACTATAACGTTTATGATTTGCTCACATGGCCATATATTCTCACATGAGAGAATTGGAATGATTGTTAATGTCACTAGGCTCAAACTCTGATCCAAGTTTGCGAGTGTCAGTGTACTGTGATCTGATTCCCTATAATGTGAGAATCGGAGCACAGGTGAGGAGTAAATAATTGCTGTATAATTTGGTTTCTGATGTGGATTCCAGATTTTGACTCGGCTTCCAGACTATCCTTCTTACCATGTGACACCATCAAATAAAAACGACTCTTTGGCGCCAGCCCAGGGACCCATGTGTAAGCCCAGATTCCAGTACAGGGGTTAAAGGGTAAAGGAAAGAGCAACCCTTGGGCTCTGGGAAGCAGAGTAGCTTGTTCTAAGCCTGGTTAAATACACCCCTATATAGAGGAAGAAAGAGGAGAAAGGCACAGCGCCTATCTAAGAGTAATAACCTTTATGTAAACTATAGAATATGTGCATATATATGAACTCACATTGTATGAATAAAGAATCACTTTGAACGGAGATAAAACTCAGTGTTGTAGTGTGGACCTTCTCCCGATAGGGGTAAAGCTCGACCAGGACACTACCATGGACTTCTCCTGTAATGTGCTTGTATTAGAAGAATATTCAGTTCTACTGTTCTGTGCAAGTTACAGGTCTCACACTGGTGACATCCTTTTAATTGAAAATGAGCTCTGGAGATGGATTCTCAGAGAGAACCGTGTCCCCGACCCATTGCCTGGAATATCTCATTCACATGTATAAGAAAACCATAGATTTCTTTTGAATAAGACATCAGTTCACAGATATCATGGTAGAATTTTATTCTGCCTCCTGTGACCAGCATGCCAATATAGATGGCTTAGAAGGGTTAATCCTACTGACTTATTCCCTCTAAAGACCTATTCTTAAGATATGTGATCAATATTAGATTTGTGGGAATGAAGGGTTTAATATCTGGCATCCCCACCATTACCTGTTATCAGCTGTGACAGTGGGATGCGATCAATCTAGAGCAGGGGCGGACCTACCGTGGTGCAGCTGGTTCAGCTGCACCAGGCTCCCGACCGGCTAAGGGGCCCCTCATGCCCCTGTAGTGGGGCCCCTGCTGCCCCCCGCAGACGGCAATAATGTGTCAAAGGAAAGGAAAGGTGAAGTGAGTGAAGCTTCCTGCTTCACGTGGCTGATCCCGCCCCTCCTCTCCTCTCAACTGCTGCCACGGCTCCCTGGTCTGTAATGTGCTGGAGACGCAGGTAGCAGCACCCTTCCCCCTGCTCCTCACCTGTGACAGCAGCTCGTCCCCCCACTCCTCAACTGGGACAGCAGCTCACACCCCAATCCCCCCCGCTCCTCACCTGGGACTGCAGCTGCAGCATCGGGCCCGCCAGGCTCTAGTTCCGCCACTGATCTAGAGAGCTGAATGGCCTCTGGACATTGTCCAGAATAGCAGAACAGTTCCTATTCAATTGGACTCTAACGAATGGACAGAGCTGTGTTTTTCTCAAATCCGCTATTTTAATTCGGACCACCACTAAAGTTGACTATTCCCCCAGCTGATCAGTGGGGTGCATGATGTCAGACCACTATCATTCTGATTTTAGGAATAGGTCATCAATATAAATGAAGAGGTCAATTCCTTTAAAAATATTTAGAAAAGTCTAAATGAAATGACTTTGGTATGTCCCACATGTAATTTCCATGCTAGAAAGCCAGATAAAATGACTCGGCTTTAACTTGTCTTTCATTAAGAAGAAATTGGAAACAAAAATGATGGCTCTAATCACTTCAATAAAAGGAACTTCAATACTTTATCAGTCTTTTGAAAATAGAATGGGTGCATATTACTGTATGTGTTCTTCACTGTATTTCAAAATGAGTTTTTGCTAATTTGCATAGAGACAAAGCTGTTCAAGATACATTGGAGAATTAAACTTGCTACTTAATGTATGTGGAATATATCATAAATCTACAAAGTGAAGTGTGACCGCTTTGTGTTCAAATGACTGACAAGTTCTCGAATCAATGACTTGAAATTGCTTGTCAAACTTTCTGGAGGATTCACTGATGGGGTCAAGAAAATGGTATTAAACTTTGTTTATTAAGAGTGTCTCCTTTATATATGACATATATAAATATATTAATATTTAATAGAATATATAATATATATCAGGGGGGAGGGGGGGGGGTGCTGGTGCTGGGACAGAGCTCTCTTACCGCTGCTTCTGGGAGAGCCGCCGCTGCTTCTGGGAGCCGCCGCTGCTTCTGGGAGAGCCGCCGCTGCTTCTGGGAGAGCCGCGCTCTCCCGCCTGGTGACGGCGGCTCGTGGGGGTCGGCTGGGGGCCCCCCTCCAGGCTTGAAGGGGCCCCCTAACCGGTCGGGGCCCTGGTGCGGCTGCACCAACCGCACCAGTGTAGTTCCGCCCCTGATATATATGTCATTTAGAATTCTATGGATTGGAGTTTTTATATCTACAGCAGTGCAGATTAATTTACGCTTTTCTATTGGTTCCTGCACGCTATCTTAAACCGTTTGATGGGTGGATCTTGCAGCAGCAGGATATGTGCATCATACTGTTTGTCTGTCACACAACCTGACAAGGTGAGCGACTAGCTCTGACTAGGGATGGTGGAACTGTTCATTTTTGGCAAGGTTTGTTACTGCGGTTGCTCTGTTAAAGCTCACCTCCTGTATCCTCATCAATCTCCCGTAGACTTTGAGCCCTCGCAGGCAGGGTCCTCTCCCCTCACCTACTATATCCTCACCTATCTCTTGTAGACTTTGAGCCCTCACAGGCAGAGTCCTCTTTCCTCACCTCCTGTATCCTCAACCATCTCCTGTAGACTTTGAGCCCTCGCAGGCAGGGTCCTCTCTCCTCACCTACTGTATCCTCACCTATCTCTAGTAGACTGTGAGCCCTCACAGACAGAGTCCTCTTTCCTCACCTCCTGTATCCTCATCCATCTCCTGTAGACTTTGAGCCCTCGCAGGCAGGGTCCTCTCTACTCCCATACTCTATCTTCACCCTGTCAGCTAGTTTCTGATGTTGAAGACTGAGGTCATTGCATTGTACTACTACCTGTAGTTGCTGTAATACCATGTACTGATACAAACAAAAAGTACTGCATTGTTAACCTGCTTAGGTGATTAGAACAACCCACAATTTCAGATCTACACTGAGTATACGGAAAGCCAATGGGGAACTCAAGCATTTTTATGGAAAAGTTCTATTGACCTCTATTATACTCGGGCACTTGAGTCTCGCCCAACTGAACATCCAACTGACCAATACGAATACCGAACACCCAAGAATCGTAGCAGTCGCTCATCAATACTACCAATCTTTTTGATCTCCACCAAAAGTGGAGCCTGGCTGCAGTTTTCTCATGAGTATAATCATTAGTGAACAATATGGTAGAGAACACAAGAATGCTTGGTCGTTCCTAGGTATGGAATTGTCAGAAGAGCTGACAGTCAAACGGTTTTGCCAACAGCTATCTTTTGAGTACGGAACCCTTAAGACGCTAGAGTATTCTTTGTTTAAAAAAGTTACTAGTTATCACCCGTCACATGAGCCAGTATGGGATCGGCTGATGATCCACCCCCACTCAGCTGTTCTTCATATCTATCATGCCCCACTCTGAAAGCACATAATATAATTTGTAGCTGAAGAAAGCCGCCTCTTTTATATTCTCCTTTAGCATATTAATGCAGTATCTTATAAATGAACACAGACACAAATGAGTGTATAAATGCATCCATACATCTTTAAAAAAACATTTGCTAATTTATTTCCCGCACATTTAATTAACGTGCAGAATTTTCCGTCCGCATTTTGCTTTTTAGCCTAAATGAATTCTTGGTGAGTTTGTTTTTCCAACAGAGGGATATATAAATACATTCATTAAGTGGAAAAGCTATGCAAATATTGGCTTCTATTTAATTGTATTTGTGTATTTTATTTTTCTTTTTTGACACCAGAAGACAGATTGCAGAAATAATGCAGTATTTTAATGAATTTAAATGAACCACTGATGATGTGTGCCTGCTGAGAATGTAAATATAATAATGGGGAGAATTTAGATATATAACATTTTCTTAATTTATTATTTGTGAATTTGCCATCAAATTAAGTTATAGTCTGGCTGCAATACAACTGCACTTAAAAAGGATGCACTAAATGTTATAGCAAACTCACCAATGAAGCAAGGACTTTAAAGGGAACCTGTCACCTGAATCTAAGTGCCTACACTATCACTAGCTGTCCCTACACCTTCCTAGCTGCTCCCTATCTATCCCTTTCTCATCTAAAGTGTCCCTATTAAACATCTGAAAAATAAGTATAAACTTACTGAAGTCCCCGAGGTTGGGGGACTGGAAAGGCGGGCCCAGGCTCCATTCAGAAGTCCTCCATGGCGTATCGCACGCCCCGCTGGGCGGCATTATTCTTTATTACTCTCCGCCCCCACCATTTGGAATCTCCTGCCCTCTGTGACATGGAATGCACCGGCCGCGACGTCAGATCCGGCGCGGTGCATTATAGGGCCGGTCGCATGATGGGTCCTAGTGTATTATGGGACCGATCGCGTGACCAGCCCCAGTGCATTATGGGCTTGATCACGTGATCGGCCTGCTCCATGCAGGCTATATCTGGCAGCTTCTGGAAGTAAGCTTATGGCTTTAGTAGGGTGTGGTGCCTTCCAATGGGCTGTAGCCAAGAGTTGATGACTTCAGCCAGACAGCACACATCCCCATTCTGTCAGACTGGGGCTTACTGCAGGTCCCAGTCACTTCAAACTTTGTGGATGGGCTGATCGGAGTTTCTGGTTCTGACATCTCCTCTACAGTGTGATGACGGAAGCAGATGGCACAGGAGCAGGTGGAGATGTGACAACAGTGAGATAAATTTCTGCACTTCATTCCTTAGCACATAGAAATGGCATCAAGAAGGAGCTTATACTACGGTCCTGAGCAGTGTATATGGAAGCTCAGATCTGGGGTAAGGTAAAAGACATGTTACAAACCTCAGCACAATCTTTCTTCATATTGAAAAAAAATGCAGTCACATGACCAAACATAGCTAAAAGAGCCATGCATGATCATGAAGAGTTGATAAAGAAGCAAACATTCCATTAATGAGTAACCCATGTTTGGCTTTAGTAAAGGGCCAGTTATACGCTACTATATTGTGAACGATATCGCTGAAACGTCACGGCTTTTGGGGCGGTGCAAGGACGTTGTTGCGTGTGACACATAGATATGACCAACGATAAGTCGGCTGATTGCTGATCGCAGGTTTTTCAACAGGACCATAAATCAGTCGTTGGTCGTCCATTCAACCTGCAGCATCGGTGTGTGTGACACCTTGATAGCGATGTCGTTTACGACTTCGCCTATTCAGAACTGAGGAACATCGGTATCCAAATGAATGCTAATATCGTTGGCTTGTTGCGGAATCGTTGCTGCATCGTTCATATCTGTGACACCTCACTAGCGATCATTGAACGATGTCCCAACGATCTCAGCCAGGTCGGATCGTTGGTCAGATCGCTCGGACATTGAAGCATGTAACGGGCCCTTAAACCAACTTATTATGGGGGAGGTCATTTATATCTAAATGAGGTCACTGGTCTTTATTCTTGCATTATTTGGAGATCCTAGATCCTAGACTTCTATGAATAAGTAAACAATTCTTATGTTCTGAGTATCTAATATATAAAACCACAAGAGATTTTTTGACGTCAGTTCCGTCACTTTGCACACACTTCCGTAACTTTGTCCCAGGGTACACCCGCTCAGGGTGGACCAAGATGGCGGCCGTAAGCGGGAGTACCCTGGCGACCTACACTACTCGGCACTCACCCCCCCAACCCACGTCCACACACACGTACACCCCTGACACAACACTATCGTACCCCTCCCCCCCCCATACACACTCACACACACTCATACTCTAATGCAGACTACCAGTCTCCGGTATACTTATCCCACCGCCATCCCGCTGCGCCGCTCCCGCTTGGCCCCACCCACCTCGCGGGCCTCCCACCAAGCTCCGCCCACCTCCCGGGGCTCCCGCCAAGCTTCTCCCACCTCACAGGGCTCCCCCCAAGCTCCGCCCACCTCGCAAGGCTCCCGCAAGGCTCCGTCCACCTTGCTCCGCCCACCTTGCCCCGCTACCGCCTGGCTCTGTCCACCTCACCTGCGCTGACCACCGAGCCTCCATCCTGCCCTGACCACTGAGCCTCCGTCCTGGGCTGACCACCGAGCCTCCATCCTGCGCTGACCACCGAGCCTCCGTCCTCTGCTGACCACAGAGCCGCCGTCCTGGCCTGACTACCAACCCTCCGTCCTGCCCTGACCACCGACCCTCCGTCCTACGCTGACCACCGACCCTCCGTCCTAGGCTGACCACTGAGCTTCTGTCCTGCGCTGACCAGTCTGCCTCCATCCTGCACTGACCACTTTGCCTCCATCCAGTGCTGACCACTCTGCCTCCTTCCTGCGCTGACCACTCTGCCTCCTTCCTGCGCTGACCACTCTGCCTCCATCCTGCGCTAACCACTGAGCCTCCATTCTGCGCTGACCACTGAGCCTCCATCCTGTGCTGACCACTGAGCCTCCATCATGTGCTGACCACTGAGCCTCCATCCTGTGCTGACCACTCAGCCTCCATCCTGTGCTGAGCACTCAATCCTGTGCTGACCACTCAGCCTCCATCCTGTGCTGACCACTGAGCCTCCATCCTGCGCTGACCACTCAGCCTCCATCCTGCAATGACCACTGAGCCTCTATCCTGTGCTGACCACTCAGCCTCCATCCTGTGCTGACCACTCAATCCTGTGCTGACCACTCAGCCTCCATCCTGTGCTAACCACTGAGCCTCCATCCTGCGCTGACCACTCAGCCTCCATCCTGTGCTCACCACTCACTCATGTGCTGACCACTCCATCCTGTGCTGACCACTGAGCCTCCATCCTGTGCTGACCACTGAGCCTCCATCATGTGCTCACCACTGAGCCTCCATCCTGTGCTGACCACTGAGCCTCCATACTGCGCTGACCACTCCATCCTGTGCTGACCACTCAGCCTCCATCCTGCGCTCACACTCAGCCTCCATCCTGCGCTCACCACTCCATCCTGTGCTGACCACTCAGCCTCCATCCTGCGCTGACCACTCTGCCTCCTTCCTGCGCTGACCACTCTGCCTCCTTCCTGCGGTGACCACTCAGCCTCCTTCCTGCGCTGACCACTGAGCTTCCATCCTGTGCTGACCACTCTGCCTCCTTCCTGTGCTGACCACTCTGCCTCCATCCTGCGCTCACCACTGAGCCTCCATCCTGCGCTAACCACTGAGCCTCCATTCTGCGCTGACCACTGAGTCTCCATCCTGTGCTGACCACTGAGCCTCCATCCTGTGCTGACCACTGAGCCTCCATCCTGTGCTGACCACTCAGCCTCCATCCTGTGCTGACCACTCAATCCTGTGCTGACCACTCAGCCTCCATCCTGTGCTGACCACTGAGCCTCCATCCTGCGCTGAGCACTCTGCCCCAATCTTGCGAATACACTCTGCCTCCATGCTGCACTGACCACTGAGCCACTGCGCAGTGCTAACCACTGAGCCACCATATACAGTGCTAACCACTGAGCCACCATATACAGTGCTAACCACTGAGCCACCGTATACAGTGCTAACCACTGAGCCACCATATACAGTGCTAACCACTGAGCCATCATATACAGTGCTAACCACTGAGCCACCATATACAGTGCTAACCACTGAGCCACCGTATACAGTGCTAACCACTGAGCCACCATATGGAGTGCTAACCACTGAGCCACCATATACAGTGCTAACCACTGAGCCACCGTATACTCTACTACCCACTGAGCCACCTGTATACTCACAATTAATTTCACCTCACTCCCCTATTAGTAAATAAACTATATATGGATTCTAGACTACCCGATTCTTTAGAATCGGGCCGCCATCTAATACTTTAAAACTGTTTAATGTACATTAGTAATCTGAAACATGTGATATAGATTCAGCGCACAGGCATGAATTTAAGACCATTCATCATATGTTACAACCACTCAGAGTTCTGTTATCAATGAGAATTCATTCATGGAAAGAGAACACGCAGAAAGCTTAATATAAACCTTGGAGAAAGGGAGTGGACGGAGAAGCCTTCTATAAAGACACAGATCTATAACTATACAGTATACAATATATAGGAACTATAGTAAGTGAGAGGACATTGCTTTGTGTTACAAAATAAAGACTCGATACACTTTCTATACGAATTTAAAGGAAACCTGCCATGTCCTTTTTTTGTTAGTAAACCACCCTAAGTTATTTAGATCATGTAGTGTTAAATACCTGTTATTTTATTTTTTAATCATTGTATTTACACCAAAAAAGCACTTTAGATAATTAGGTGTTTTTATTAGCTACCTGCCCAAACAGTCATACAGTCATCCGGGTGGTTAGCAGACACGTCACTCAACTGCAGCAATGCTGAAATTCATCTAATACTCTCTACAAGGACCTGTGTGATGTCACCACTATGTGCCCATAATGGGCGGAGCTAAATCTACATTGTCCATGCAAGGCCTCCTTCTCTCTCACCACTATGGTCACATGGTCGTGACATCACACAGGTCCTACAGCATTAGATGAATTTCGGCATGTCAGCAGTTGATGTCTGCTAACTGCCCGGATGACTCTGACTGTTAAGGCATCCAGCTAATGAAAACAATTAAGTATCTAAAGTGTTTTTTGGGATAAAATTGATTAAAAAAAACAAACAGGTTACTAATGCACAGTACAGGATCTAAAGAACATTCAGGGTGCTTTAATAACAAAAAAGGACAGGATCCCTTTTAAAAGTATTACTAAAAGTGCAATGTCACCAGCAGACAGTTGAGATTTTAGAAGTTACTTTATTGTGTACTGTATATGTTCTTCCTTACATTTCTGCAAGGCTCAATCTATCTTATCCCTGCTGATTGCATTTCCTATACACTTGTACTGTTTCGGGGCAATATGACCCGACCTATAAAAATGTTGATTTTAGCTACTGTGTTTTATTTGACTACCTATTTCATTATTAAACTCTATGTGAATATGGTTGATCATAAACAAATTAAAAATGAAATTAAACTTAATTTGTATTTATTTTTTTCAGAAAAAGGTTACACGGGTTGTTTGCAATTATGTTCGCCTCATAGCATTCTGCACATAAATAACAAACATGCTTTAGATTTCTATTACTATAACATGAAATCTAACTAAATATAACTTTGTGTTTACATATTTTATAAAACAGCAAATGAAAAATAATGAAAACTTCAGTTCTTCTTTTTTATCTCTAAAAAGGGTGAACAGGTTCATACATTTTTACATTGAACACAATAATAAAACACATGTTCTTAACATAGATGTTTTGCACACCCAACACATGTCAGATTTGCTTTATTGTCACAAGAAGATGGACAGAAGCTAGATCTCTTCCCTTTTGTGGTAGCGTTGGCGGTGGAGCGTGTACTGGCTGGTGGAGGCGGTGCTGGTGGAGAGTGCTGGGTGTGCTGGAGGTTAGGCGGGTGGAGGCGTGCTGGTGGAGGCGGTGCTGGTGGAGGCTTTGCTGTGGAGGCGGTGCGGTGGGCTGCTGGTGGGGGCGGTGCTGTGGAGGCTTGCTGGTGGAGGCGGTGCTGGTGGAGGCTTTGCTGGTGGAGGCGGTGCTGGTGGAGGCTGTGCTGGTGGAGCGGTGCTGGTGGAGGCTGTACTGGTGGAGGCGGTGCTGGTGGAGGCTTGTGGCTGGTGGTGGACGGTGGGCTTGGAGCGTGCTGGTGGAGGCGGTGCTGGTGGGCTGTGGAGGCGGTGCTGTGGAGGCTGTGCTGGTAGCGGTGCTGTGAGGCTGCTGGTGAGCGGTGCTGGTGGAGGCGTGCTGGTGGAGGCGGTGCTGGTGGAGGCGTGCTGGTGGAGGCGGTGCTGTGTGGAGGCCTGCTGGTGGAGGCGGTGCTGGTGGAGGCGTGCTGGTGGAGGCGTGCTGGTGGAGGCCTGATGGACTGCTTGCTCTGGGACTTCTGTGGAGGCTGTACTGGTGAGACGTGCTTGGGCGGTGCTGGTGGAGGCTGTGCTGGTGGAGGCGGTGCTGGTGGAGGCTCTAGTGCTGGTGGAGACATGTGCTGGTGGAGGCAGTGCTGGTGGAGGGACTTTGCTTGTGGTAGGCTTTGCTGGTGGAGGCGGTGCTGGTGGAGGCGGTGCTGGTGGAGGCTGTGCTGGAGGAGGCTGTGCTGGAGGAGGCGGTGCTGGTGGGAGACTGTGGAGTCTCTTTCTTGAGCTGCTGCTGGACATCTTCACAATGGCTGCTGCTCCTTCATCTCTGGGGTTTACTTTCCTGGCTTTGATATACAGCCTAACTAGGGATTTTCCTAATTTTTCAATAAAAATTCTTCTTTTATGCAGCTTATCTCCGTTTCAATTGGGATTGATTTCTCTCCATAAAACAAATGTGTTGTATACCGAAATATCCAGAATGTTGTAAAATATTATTCATTGGCCATATGTATGTTGATATTGCTTGATCTAGTGTATCACCTGCCCTTTTGTGGCATTACAATCTTATATCATATCCGGCGTTCTGTCTTCTCATTACTTATTGTGTTGTCATGGTGCATTATGCTCATTAGAATGACATGTTTATTTTTTTGGGGAACGTAGGACACTACTGTTGTGTCTCCAGTAAAGTAAAAAGTAGACCCATACACATCTCTTTTACTAAGAATACCTTGTGGCAGTTCTGTCTTGTTTTTCCTTATAGCCCCAGCATTGTAAGTTGTCATTTTTGCAACACTTGGCCCAGTTGTTAGGATGTGAAAAAGTTGTCCCATGGGACAAGTGAAATTACTTGTGTCCTCTCTCACAGATTTGAAAGAGAAATGACCGGATGAGTAATTCCTCACTGATGAGAACAGTGACACCCCCACCCTTTGAATAATGAGATAGTACACAGGAAAACAAATTTTGCAGGCAGTAATAATTAGTGACCTGTTGAAATGTATAAAATGTTATCGGGTCATATTGACCCAACAGTACAAGTGTAACAATCAGCATGTAGCAAAAAATAAACAATAAACAAAAAAACAACACTCGTAGTAAGAACCCTCAAATGAGGAAAAGTCCATTAATCACAAGTTTCAGATCCGGTTATAAATAATCTGCAGGGTCTCAAATTTCATTTCGGATCATATGGACCCGAACAGAACAGCAGGTTAATCCACCATCAGGCACACCTCTGGTGCTCTCGTTCAGGCACAGTGCGCGCTGACCGAACAGGTTAGAAAAAAACCTATAATATTATTCATATAATTTCAGGACTCTAAAGGTAATCGGTTGACCTTCATTGGTATGTAATTTAAAGAGCGTACACAAAATCCGATGCACCCCAAGAAATGTAATAACCAAAAATATATAAAACACAAAGTACCAAATTCTCGACTAACTCCAATAGCCTCCAGTTGTCATGATATAATGTTATTAAACATTAAAATTAGGAAAAAAAACCATGTAACTTAAGGCTACTTGATTGCTACTCACTCAGATCCAGAGGTTAAATGTTCCCAGAAGAAACACTTATAAAGCCACAGTGTGAGCCAGAAGCCACAAAGGTCAGATCTTCTCTCCAGAAGGTCTGATGTAATACTGTGAGATCAGATTTCAAAGAGCATGACAAGAATAGAGAGAACTGGGGATGGGGGGTATTTTCTGTTCATTGAGAGGAGAAAGACCAAAACTAATATGAGCTGCAACTGATGGAGGGTTAAAATGGGTGGTGTAAGATGGCCAGATAAAACAGCCTGATTTTTAGGACTTTGTTGGGATTTGATTATATTACATGTAGCCACCAGTGGCCTTTCTAGAGTTTTAAAAAATATTAATATGTTGATTTACAAAATACATTCACAGAAAGATAGAGTGGGATCATTTAGAGTCTATCATTTCTATATTCCTCCTTTTATTCAGTTGATTCAGGAAAAAAGGAAAACACTAAGTTTATTAAAAGCATAAGAATATATCATATTTTACATTCTGGTCAATAGATGTTTAATGGAACTCAGGGTTTTTGAACAAACTTTGCCAAATTCGATGTTATTCTCCATTCCCATCTTTCTTCTCTCTCTAAAATAGGCATTATTTTGTAAAACTCAGGAGAAATGAACGGTTATAAGATAAAGCATCATTTACCACCCAAACAGCAGGACTACTTTAAAGCTTTACATTACTTACAGTTTGTTTGGAGGAGGTGGATTAAGGGAGAGGCAAAAAAAGGAGCTGAGGAAGAATCTGTTTACTGATCTGTTTAAGGAAGCTCACTATGTTTCCAAAATCCTTTTCGATTCCTTTTTCTTCAGACAGCATAAAGATGAGATGTGGCATGACTTTAATGACTATCATTAAAATAAAGCATGTATAGTGAAATATCATTAGTCTTAAAACATTCATGGATTTTTGGACTTTCTCCTGGTAACAACATTTGCTTTAACCCCTTACCCAGTTTCAGACTGGAATGCCTAAGGTTCACCAGTAAACATTATACCGGGGCTCACTCTGCAGCTACAAGGAAATATTTTCTAAAGTAAGTTCAGCAATTATCAACTATCTGTTCCTTTATACATATCACCAGAGAGGTGGCTAGATTCACATGCATCCATATTTCCACTAATGTATATCGAGAATGGGATGGGTGGGAATTGGCAAATTTGGTAAGTGGACCTTTGTTGTCCTCAAAAATGGGTATCCCAAATATGATGGTCATCATGTGTTGTTTTGCTGCAAAACAGGAGCTGCTACATGTGCATTTTTTTAAATGATTGTTAATGTTAACCCTCAAAAGGATTTTTCCATATCCGTCAGAATTCTGTCTTTTTAAAAAAACAAACCAAAAAAATGATGCGGCAACATCACCAGCAAGATTGCGTACTGTCTAATGCATTTGTATAAGAGTTACGGACATGTTCGGCTACATGCGTTTTCATTGGGATCCAGCAAATCCGGCACTTGTGGCTTGTCTTAAAACCACAGTTATCAGCAGTTTTTGATGTGCTGGATTTGCTGGATCCCGGTGAAAATGCAAGTCGTCGCACATGTCCGGAACTTCTACAAAAATGCATTAGACAGAATGCAATCTTGCCGCATTCATTTCCTTCAAAAAGGCGGAATTCAGCCTGATTTAAAAAAAACACTGATGTGAAAGTGAAAAAGAACCTGAAGTTCAAAAGTTCAGGTTTTGCCTGTACTGCCTGAACTAAAAGTAAATGTGGATGTGAAGGTACCCTTAGAACATGACGGTCCAATCAGCTGCTGTACAGCCAATATCTGTATTCTATTTGCAATCAGAATAAGGACATTCCCATCTCTTGTTGAGGGAGTGGAGAGCAGAATGGCTCATATAGGAGAATTCCCCTAAGGTACCGTCACATGCCACAATATCGTTGCGATATCTCCCGCGATTTGACGTGAGCGCGCACGTTTTTGGCACTCTCCCCAGATTGCTTCGGAGATGTCACATGTAGTGATGTCGCGTGCAACCTCCGGTGATCAGGCATTCCGGAAATCGCCAAGACCAGAAGCGATCTTACCTTTACACATTGCCGCGTCACACACCACAACCACAGCAGCGATGTGGGCGTAGTGTTTGACCGCGGCGAGGAGTTAGGCATGCCAGATTGTGTTTCACCGCAATTGGCCTACACAACTGGTTACTACCAAGCCACCAATCGACACAGAAGGAGCGCGGAAAAAGGCACGCTCAGGCTCGCCTACGGGATTGATTTCAGGATCTCTGAAATCGCTTTCTACGTCGCTATCGCCGCGTCACACGGCATGACCCACTGAAATCGCGAGGTGGACATCGCCTGAATTTACTGCAGTACAGTGAAATCAGGCGGCGTACCACCAGCGACTTCTCACCATAGGATCGCCCTGTCACACACCACAATCCCCTTGCGATGTGGTTTTGCCATCGCAGAATTCGCGAATTGACAGCGATATCGTCGTGCGCGACGGTACCTTTATAGACTATGGATTTTGGCTGAGCAGCAGTTGAAAGCAGCTTCCAAAGAGTAATGAATTGCAATTTGAAACATTACTGCAGCACTGTATTTGAACGAAAAGGTTTAACATCACCACTTGAAACTGCCCCAACAATGTCTGCTGCTATTGCTAGGCCTTGCTTTTTTCAGTCTGTTGGCAGCGCTGATAGATGGATATGTCAGGATTAATATCTCTGGGCTGTTCAGACATTATGCTGCTAGAGATATTAATGTGACTGGGATCTTTGTTTTGCCCAGCCAGACTTGGTGGTGTACATGCTGTCTACAGCCCAACTGGTGTAATCCAATTCCTGCTGTGGTCTTTGCGGAATTACCTCACCCTACTTTAATGTTGGACTGGGGTGTTTGTTTTTGGATTACAGCTGTACCCTCATCTTGTACCTTGACTTCGTCTGACTTTGTTTTCCCCTATATTTTTACCTAGACCTTGTTGACTTTGATCTGACTGAATTCCTGACTTCTGACCCTAGTTATCTGTGTAACTATGGCTTTTAAAATTTCAGTCTCTGCCCCAGTTACTGACCACACTACTTAGACTTCTCTAGCCTCTAACTCGCTCCTCTGACCATCAGCCAATTCATGGAAGTAACCCAGAGGACCCTGTTGTAAGTCAAAATCCTTGCATAGGTATATAAAGAAGCGCCCCCATGGAGATGTTTTAATAAATCTTTGTATGAATGGTTAATCTTCTGATTTACCATTGCCTTCTCTGGGATTTGATGCCGTTCTTCCCCTCTCCTGACTGGTCACCACTCTTCAAGCCAAATTGTGCACTGTCTGACCTGGTAGTGACTTTTATAAGGTAAGCCTGTGGAGCGATAGAAAGAGGCTACATAGGCTTACATTGTAAAAAGTCTTTTGGCTCACGCATTAAGCATAGGGTGAGCTGGAGAGTCTGAAATATGGTGGTGTCCCTCAGACATAAAGCAGAACACTACTGAATCCCAGAGAAGGTGATGGTAGATCAGTAGATTAACCATTTATACAGATTTATTAAAAAAATCTTTATAGGAGAACTTCTTTGAGAGGAAAGACCATTGTTTAGCTTTGGGTTCTGCTAAGCTGCGTGGCTAGCACCTGGTCTATCTGCGTAGTCTTTAACCATCCATCAGATAAAACCCTATGTGCACGTCTTTGACTACACTGTGTTCCAAATTATTATACAAATTGGTTTTAAGTGTCATAGGGTTGTTTTTTTTTTTTTTTTTTTAATCAAACCCATTGATGGGATTGTGTCTCAGGGTTCTTTGGATCACTGAAATCAATCTCAGATATCTGTGATAATTAGTTTGGCAGGTGAGCCCAATAAAAGGAAAACTGGATGTTCCACAATATTACGCAGGCCACAGTTTTCAAGTACCATGGGAAAGAAAAAGGATCTCTCTGTTACCAAAAAGCAACAAATAGTGCAATGCCTTGGACAAAGGATGAAAACATTTGATATTTCACGAAAACTTAAGCGTGATCATCGTACTGTGAAGAGATTTGTGGCTGATTCTGAGCACAGATGTGTTCGTGCAGATAAAGGCAGAATGAGGAAGGTTTCTGCCAGGCAAGTTCATTGGATTAAGAGAGCAGCTGCTAAAAAAGCCTTACAAACCAGCAAACAGATATGTGAAGCTGCTGGTGCCTCTGGAGTCCCTCGAACCTCAAGGTGTAGGATCCTTCAAAGGCTTGTTGTAGTGCATAAACCTACTATTCCGCCACCCCTAAACAGTGCTCACAAACAGAAACAGTTGCAGTGGGCCCAGACATACATGAAGACTAATTTTCAACCAGTCTTGTTTACTGATGAGTGCCGAGAAACTCTGGAAGGTCCAGATGGATGGAGTAGTGGATGGTTGGTGGATGTCCACCATGTTCCAACAAGGCTGCGACGTCAGCAAGGAGGTGGAGGAGTCATGTTTTGGGCTGGAATCATTGGGAAACAGCTGGTAGGCCCCTTTAAGGTTCCTGAATGTGTGAAAATGATCTATGCAAAGTATATAGAGTTTTCAACTGAGAACTTTCTTCCATGGTACAAAAAGCAGAAACGTGCCTTTAGGAGCAAAATCATCTTCATGCATGACAATGCACCATCTTGTGCTGCAAAGAATACCTCTGTGCCATTGGCTGCTATGGGCATAAAAGGAGATAAACTCGTGGTGTGGCCACCATCTTCACCTGACCTCAAACCCTATAGAGCACCTTTGGCGTATAATCAAGCAAAAGATCTATGAGGGTGGGAGGCAGTTCACATCAAAGCAGCGCTCTGGGAGGCGATTCTGACATCATGCAAAGAAATACAAGCAGAAACTCTCCAGAAACTCACAAGTTCAATGGATGCAAGAATTGTGAAGGTGATATCAAAGTAGGGTTCCTATGTTAACATGTAACTTGGCCTGTTAGGATGTTTTGGAGTTAAATAGCTTTTTATTTCAGTGAATGTGACCTCCTAATGCTGCAAATTCAACAAATCAGCATTTTCAGTTCTTTAAAACATATCAAATTTTTAGAAACTCTACCTTGCATAATAATTTGGAACAGGGCATTTAGAGTTTTTTTTAATTTTAAAGATTATACTTTTACCATTGGGAGGTTTCTTTAGTAAAATTCTATGTATCCTCTAACAGGTGGTGACTTTTATTACACTGACTGTCATTTGCACCAACCATTTAGGAAAATCAAAGAAAAAGAACATTTACATAATAATTTGAAACACAGTGTAACAGTAGAAAAGGAACATCCGGAACTCCAAAATTCTTTTTAAAACATCAAGCTGTTTTTATTGTAGGTCCATTAAAATCCACAAATTAAAAAACAAACAAACATGTAAAGCCACATGGGTTAAACCTGACATGTTTTAAACGTGAGTTCTTAATCATAGCCTAGGTTTAAGAACTCACGTTCAAAACATTTCAGGTGGATCCTATATGGCTTTAAATGTTTTGTTTTTTTTAAAAATGCGGATTTTTTTGGACCTTTAATAAAAACAGCTTGATGATTTAAAAAGAACTTTGGAGTTCCAGATTTTCCTTTTTCTGCTTTGAATATCAAAGTGTAAGCCAGACACTTTTTTTGGAGTCTCCACATATCCTTATGAACATTTGGTGGGCTGCACACTCCCTCCCCTGTTTCCCCTTTGAATCATTTAATTCTAAGAGAGCCACAGACTCCAAACTGTGATGCAGCCTCAATTGCCTATAATGAAACAAGTGTCCCATGTTGGCAACCATCATTCACTTCCATTATTCACAAATAAGATACCTTTCACTAATATCTTTCTGATACAAGTTTATCTCTCTTCTGTTCCTGTTCACACAGGTCTCACGTTTCATCTGGGTCCCTCTTCACCTCATTCACTTAATCTCTGTGGCTTGAGTTCCGGTATATAGGACTTTCCGGTCTATCGGTCTATGCAATGTTTCACAATTCTTCTCCAGTTCCTTGGTCATTAATTCTTGCTATCTATTATTGTCTCTCTTCCCTACACACACAACTACTGCACTGCAGTCTGCTAGTTCTCAGACCTTAGGTCCAACACAAACGAAATCTAGGTTCTGAGTCACTGTCATCTCCCAGGAAAGAACTCTGGTTTTCCCTTATAATTTCTCATCAGTCTGAGTCAGTCCCAACCATCAGGTCTTGTCATGCTTGACTAAATACATGTCAATCATCAATCACATATAAAACATTGCAAAACATCACATTGTCTTAAAAGAAGTGTGGGTAGCACTTCCACTTCCTTACACATAGCCTAATACTCTGTTTAATGGATTATATACACAGTATGTATTCACCTATTATTTTTAGTTCATAAACTGCCATTAATTGCAAATTTCAATAATTATCAAGTAATGAAGTTAGATTTGCTCATGATGTTTTCGTCTTCTTGCACAGCATTTCACATTGTGTTTCTGGAAACTGAACTCTATAGAGAACAGTTACTGGTCACAGGGTCACCTACCTAAAATGATACATATAGGAGTCAGGGGTGAACTAAACCTCCCCGCCACCTGAGGCGAATAGCAGGGGCGGGGGGGTGCTGGCAGTTCTGCAGCGGGAATGAAGATTGGGGGGGTGCTAGCGGTATGCCGCTATGTGCAGGGTGCCGCCCACCTGCCGCGTTGCCGCCTGAGTAGAAGGCTCAACTTCTCCACTGGATGCTGCGGCACTGATAGGAGTCCACTCTCTCTCATCCAACATTCATGATTCTTGAAAGGTTAAGACGAGCACTATTAATAAACATACTTTAGTGAAGGTCTCAACCCTCTTTGTCTGAGTTGTACATTGGTATTTTTTTTTACCATGTAGCTCTGATAGAAGGCTGTAATATATTCCACTATATAGACATGGCATACTGTAAAAATGTCACCCATAGGTGCCAAAAACTTTATAACTCTCTGTATATGTTTGCCTTTGCAAAGAAAAGTATAGTTGAGACAGTAAAAAATGGATATACTGGTGTGTTCCATCTTGTCCGATGTCCAAAGGACACTTTTAGACTCTGTCAGGTGAATTGACCTATAACTACTTTGGTGACTTTAAGAAAAAACAAAGTTTTGAAACTGCTCCAAAAACAAAATTCAGTAGCTTTTTGCTCTGCTCAATTATTACAGATCACTCTAATGGAAGGGGAACTCCAATTCACCCAATTAGTGGTGATCCACTTTTATAAAGACAGTTCATTTGCAAACTCCAATCGCAAATAGCATGAAAAACGTAAAGTGGCGCTCACCCGGTTGTTTATAAGACCTTCTTCTTGATTCACATTTTTTAAAATTCCATGCTGGTAACATAGACATAAGAGGAGTGCAGGGAACGTCAGACATTACTATGTTACCAGCATGGAATTTTAAGAAATGTGAATAAAGAAGAATCTTTTCTATATACCCAGGTGAGTGCCACTTTCATTTTTCCATGCTACTTGAAATTGAAGTATACTTTGGCGACTTTGCTCATGTGCTATTAACATTTCTCGTGCATATGCCAAATGTGCTCATAAAATGCAATGTTAACGGACCCTCAAAATTTATGGACCTGATAAACTTGCATTTTTATTTATTAAATGAACCTGACAACTGATCAATAATGCCAAAACCATGGGCAGCATGTATCATCCACTGTATGTTCACCTCAGGTGTGTTCGTTTGATGACAAATTAAATAAACCTTAAATTTCACAAAAAAATGCCAGAATATTCTAACCGCTATTTTGAATTTTATATTGTATATACATATACTCACCCCTTCCTGGCCCTCATATGTCACTCCCTCCTATCCGGTTCAGATTTCAGACATTTTCTCCCTTCCTACAGTATGGGTCCACTTCCAGCAACTTCACCACTAATGTGATGACGTTGGGAGGCATGGTCGATACCAACACTGAGCAATGCAAGTCATGATGTTGCATGGGACATGGTCTAGATCAGTGATCTCAAACGTAAGGTCTCAAGGGCCTCCAACAGGTCACGTTTTCAAGATTTCCTTAGCATTGCACAGGGTTTGTAATCATCACTTGTGCAGTTGATTCAATTATCACCTGTGTAATGCTATGGAAATCCTGAAAACATGACCTGTGTGCAGCCCTTGAGGCCTGAAGTTTGAGATCTCTGATGTAGATGCTGGAATAAAAGACTAAAAGACCAGACAGAGTGTGCAACAGGCGAGAAGATTTTGAGTATTCATTTTTCATTTACCCTTTGTTTTTATACAATAGGGTTTAGAGCAGGGATCCTCAACCTGTGGCTCAGTAACCACATGTGGTTTGTGGGACCATGATAGGTGTCTCCTGGCTGTCTTTCTGCTGGTTGCATTAGTCTGTTCCCCGGTTGCTAGTGGGGGGTTTGTGCAGCTTGTACTCTATGAATTGAATACTTCTATTTCTTTCTTATATTACTTTCTTCTTGGCTGATCACTGTTCTTAGGTTAAGGACACTATCTTTTTTGTTAGGTATATTCTTTTTCTTTGTGTGTATTGTTTTATTAGCAGGTGCCGAGAGACTACTAATGTCATATGATTATTATGCCTTTTGGAGTCCTCTTATGACATTTGAAAGCCAGTGGAGATAGGGTTTAAACATCCAATTCAATTCGATATCTATTCTTAGCAACATTTTGATAAAAGGGGGTGCATGTGCATACAAGTGTATAAATATTGCAAAAAATATATGTCTGTATGCCTGTTCCATTGGTTCTACCAGAGGGATTGTATATATGTATATGTATTTTAACTTGTTTTTATTCGGTTGTGTTGTTGGGTTTCAATAAAGGTTGTCATATATATTATGTCATAATATTTATGAAATTGTTGGTTGTGCTGGCTTTATGTGCAATTTATATATAAACATAGCCTAACACAGAAGAGCAGATCTAGATGCTGATATACTATATTAAGGGTTGGAGAGATGAAGTGGTAAGCTGGAGATACAATGATACTGATATTTAAAGGGTGCTTAAATTTGGATGCAGTAGTGTGTTTAGAGTGCCTGATGCAAGAATACCACATAGGGGTAAGCTAGTAGTGATGGGCGAACTTGCTGTTTCTCCCCCTGTTTGTGACTGGGGTTGCTGGGTTGAAGCAAGGTAATAGTTACTAATTATACTAATTATGCTTACCGGGTCCTCATAATTCTTTGCAGCTGTGCCGTGGTGCTGTATCACTTCCGGGCTTCCGAGTTGAAGTCATGTCACTGTCTCCAATAGCCAATCACATACGGCTAGAATATAAGGGGCGGTCCGGAAGTGATGCATTGACGCGTCATACCAGGAAGAGGGAACGCAGACCCGGTTAGTGTAAGCAGAGTATTAACTATTAGCTTGCTGTAACGCAAGCAAGACGACTCCCGAACCTGAAGAGTTTGCCCATCACTGGTAAGGAGGGAACCTGTGAATGTTAGATGGGATTTATGTGTGGACATTTTGTTATTGTTAGGACTTTGGATCTCTATTGATATTCTGTGCCTCTTGCCCATTTTCAAAATGTTGCCCTGCTTTGCTCCTGATCATGTGATCCTCCGCAGCCGCAGCCTACCGTCTAGCTACGCTAAAGTATTCAGTTTGCTGTACCTGTGCTGTACCAGTCTGTTCCACCTCCTCCTGCTGACTAGAGAAAATACAGAGCATAGGGCACATTGGAGTTATATAACAATTTCAAAACTATTGGCTAAATTCAATGAAATCTCCTAAATTTGAATTTAGGTAGATCCACTTATTTCTGGTCACCAGTAAACTTATATTAGAGAATGTTTTCTTTATCTGATTAGCTCTTATCATTTCAAGTTGCTCCGGTTCTACTTATCAGTCTGGTGAGAGTATTGAATTGGAAAGTCATAACTGTAGTGGCATCAATCATACCACATCCTGCTGTTTATGACCTGTGAGATCCATGGAACTCAATACTGAAGATATGTCAACTCATCGTAAGATAAAAGCCAAAGCAGTTTTAAGAGGCCGAGGTCTATATGGCACACAGATCACGGCATTAAAACCTGCAGACATGCTGCTGTGAAGAGGTCTGAAATCTGTTCCACTTCGCTGGCTTTAAATGAGAATATCCCTCCATTCTGACAGCTCATAATTTGTACTTGAAGGCTATGAGCAGTGTCTAATAGATGGGGTTTTCTAAATAATATTGCTTGAGCATTACCTCGACAATCCCTATTTTTTCTAAAAAAAAATAAAGGAACCTGCTGAATACCTATTAATCTTAACTATTACTGTTTGTGCGGCTATCATACTGTATATATCAGAGTATTCTCTGGAAGGTCAGCACCCTTCCTATTGGGTCAGCTTTGTATATATTTATTTCCCGGCAGGATTTTGATGTGTTAGTCATTTAGGCATAGCAATGCATGCTTTTCTTTTGCTATCAGAAACCGGGGTAACATTTGCAGCCTTTACCAGTACTGTGCAACATATTTACTTATAATGATTGCAAGATATATTTAGGAAGTTAATTATTTGCAAGGTAATAAGCATTTGGCATTAAATTGATAATAACCTGATGCTGTCACCAGGTTTTTCCATATAAGCTGTGGCCACCACCAGTAAGCCCTAATATTATATTCTAGAATACTGTATATAAGTCCTCAAGTGGATTATATAACATAAAAATAGCTTTTGTTATACTCACCTGCAGGGCGGTCCAGTCCAATGGACATCGCTGAACTTGATCCGGCGCCTACTCTCTGCTTGCAATCATCATCCTCCTTTACTGTCTTCATATGAATGTTATGTTCTATGTCATCCACACACTTTCCTCTGTTGTGCTTCTACGAATATGCACTTCTATCAGAGCAAAGTATTGTAGTGCACATGCGCGGGTGTTCTTTGACCTTTTCCCATGCCTGTGCATTGCAAGTACTTTACTCTGCCAACAGTAGGGCGGAGAAAGGTTTGCGTGTGCAGGAAGCATAATCGAGGACAGTATGTGGATGATTTAGGATGTGTATACATACAAAGTAGAGAAGGAGGACAGAATCTCAGAAGTGAGGAGGCATCGGATCAAGACCAGTGACGCCCATCGAACGGGACCACCCTGTGGGTGAGAATAAAAAAAAGCTTTTTTAATGTTATACAGATCAACTTGAGGACTTAACTACAGCATTCTGGAACACTATATATGAGGGCTTAATGGTGGTGGCCACAGTTTATATGGGAAAAACCTGGGGGTGACTGCTTCACTTTAATAACATTTTTTTTTAACTTTATTTACGTCAGTAGATACAGCACAGAAATGTTTTATAATAAATTCTGATAAAATAATTATTTTGTGTAAAAGCCCTTATAAAAAATGTTTTCCCTGAGCAACTGCCCTACTAGAATATATGGACAAGGCTTGTTTGTATCACACAGCCCCTGTTAATACAATTTGGAACATGTCTGGGAATATGCATGAAAAGGTATCATTTTCTAAGAACCTATAAAAAAGATAAAAACCACCACCGCTACCAGACAGTTCTGTCCTGAGTGATCTGCAATTACAGAGGTGGAGACATCTGCCAAGAAGCTAAGCTTGCTGTGCCCTAATTACACCCAATCTGGCTTGATTGACAGCTCTGAGAGCAGAATATTAATTTATTGGTGCAAAGAGCAAATAGGGCAGTACCTCCTAGTTCACAACCATCCTCCAAAGATAGACCTCTACTGTCCTTGCACAGATATTCATGTGAACGTTGAGTGAAATCAACAACATAAACCATCATGCTGATAATTAAAATCCGCAATGCAGTTTACTGTCCGCTGGCAGATTTTGGTTTCTGCAGTGTGTGGATGAGATTTAGCAGAATTTCATCCACTTTAGTGCAGATTTTACACCTGCAAATCTGATTGGAAAATCCACTTTATTTCTGCCACATGTAAACATGCTCTAAATATACAAACAAGAATAAAATGTTTTAATTGACAAAATAGTAGACCGTAAGGCAGCCCAATAAGCTAATAGTATCTGTGTCTTGGCTTGTACATCTGTGTGCTCGTCGTTCTTAGGGCAACTTCACACTGCAGCGTGATCCGGTCCGGGGCTGTCCGGATGACCCTGACAGCTCGGAACTGGATCAGCACACAGGACTGGAGGTTAATATGCCCTCCTGTCCGGTGTGCAGCCGCACGCAGTTCCCGACTGCTGATAAGTCCAGGACTGCGGCGCCGCGGTCCTGACCTGTCAGCGGCTGCAGCTGCGTGCGCTGCACACTGGACCGGAGGGCATATTAGCCCTCCAGTCCTGTGTGCTGATCCAGTTTCCCTGGCTGTCAGGGCCATCCGGACAGCCCGGACCGGATCACGCTGCAGTGTGAAGCCGCCCTTAGGACGGCTGCAGGAGCTGTCATCGTTGCATGCACTAGTCTGAATGTGCAAACTGCAATTGGATTCACTGCAAAAAATACTTCTATTAATGCAAAGGGCCTGATTCAGTAAGGCCTTGTTCACACATACCATCCGTTTTTGCCTTAAATCCATTTTTTGGGAACATTTTGGCTTTTTTTTTCCAAAGTCCAAAAACGCATATGCGTTAACGCATGTGTGTGCATTTTTTAAAAAAAACATGTGTTTTATGCAGCAGCCCAAAACGCTGCAAGCTGCGTTTTTGGGGTGCTTTAAAAAAACGCATTCATTTTTTTAACATGGGGCCCTATGGGAAACGCATGCGTTAATGCATGGCCTATGGCACCTACGTTAATGCATGCGTTAACGCATATGCGTTTATTTTTCCTAAGTCCCAAAATTTGCCAAAAACGTCCAGGACCTCAGGGGACACTATTGGCACCCTTAGTAAAACAGATCTGTTTTTCTAAGGGCTTAAAAAACGGATTTGTATGTGTGAACAAGGCCTAAAGGCCACGTCACATATGACGATATCGTTGCCGATATCGTTCAAAAGTCACGTGTTCTGTGACGCTTGAACATGTCAAACAATATCGTTGCGTGTGACACTACAAACGATGAACGATCAGTCGGCTGATCCAGGTTTTAATGAGGACTTAATATCAAACATTTAAAATGTATCAAATACCGATCATTGGATGCTGATTAAAAATGCGTTTCGAACCGTTTTATGATGACACATTGTATTCATTCCGAATCATGATTTAGAAGGCATACAGTCCTTGAAACACGCTGACCATCAGTCTTCACTTATCACTCTTCAAAGGATTTTAAAGGTTTGAAGTATAGTGAGAATATGAACCTATTTGGATCTAACTAGACAAGCCAACCCTTTTTTTCCCATTATTATGGGATGCAATCCTCCCTATAACTAGCACCATCCTTATTTCCTTGGTATTGGATACATCACATTCTTCAGACAGACTCCGGCTTTCCTATGTGTCTTATTGCATTAGGCGTTCCTTGTTTTTCACTCCTCTCCGGTATGTGACATTGGTTCATTTGCGTTACAACCTGTACAATGATTTATCTTCTAGGCTGACGTTAAATCTCTGCCCCTCTGACCATTCTCATCTGATTGTGTTACAATATAGAATTATGTCACCAGCAGAACAAAACAATAGTACCGATAACAAGGAATGCGAGTTACTGTGATACAATTCGGCAAAAAATCGTATTCTTAGAGCTTCATTTTCTCAAACGTTGAACGCATTTTAGGCCTCTGTCAAAGGCAATAAAATGTTAAAGCAAAATGAAATACAATGTAGCTCTGGATAGCCGTAAAGTTGATCGTGTATAAGCAAGCCAAGGTTTGCCGGGACACGGAGAGTATGTTAAGGTGAATAAATGGCAAATATGCAATGAGATTTATTAACCCTTTCATGACATTTCCCGTTTTTGTTTTTGCCTCCTCTTGTACCCTGAAGCATAGATTTTTAGTTTTCTGTCCACATAGACATATCATTGGTGTTTGTGGGAGTTTTACTTTTTAATGACACCATTCATTTTACCATATTGTGTACTGTAAAACAGGTAGAAAATTCCAAATAAGAAGAATTGTGAAAAGAAAAACACAATGTTGACATTGCTTCTGGGAATTTTTCTACCGGTGCTCATTTTTTGGTAAAAATGACCTCACAATATGATATTGGCCGTTGTGTTGCAATTTCTTAAGATCCGGGACATTTTAATTTTTAAGTTGATGAAGCCGTGTAGTGACTTTTTTATGAGGAAAGGCAGCATTTTATTCATACCATTTCAGATTAATATGACGTTTATTAATGTTAATACATTAACTAATGGTGTTAATTATAATTGAATGGATTGGACATTTCTGATCGTGGCAATGCCAGATATTTGTATTTTTTAATTATCTTTATTTTTAATGAGGCAAAAGGGGGTATTTAAAATTTTATGTTTTGTTTTGTTTCTTTGCAAAAACTACTAGAAAAAAAGCAGCATCAAAAAACCTTACCATCAATGGCAAAAACAGAAACCAAGAGCACTTACAGGATGCAGTCAGAGCCCAAATGTGAAGCAAGCCCAGCTGCAGGCTGATAAATCACCTCTACCAGCAAGATGTGGGAGGCGACCTGCCATGCATACACTGGGCTTGCATATAGCATTGTCATAGTTTTAAACATTTTTTTTTGTACATTTTACTGTTTTTATTAGCCCCCTTAGGCAGGGCCGCACTATCTAGTGGACATCTAGTGGACAACCTGAGCCTTTTGCTCAGGCGGCAAGGAGGCAAGGGAGCGGCAGTGCTGCAGGGGAGCGGCGCCCTGCTAATAGCGGCTTCCTGTCTCCTGCCCGCCGGTTACCGCCGCTGCCACCTGCCTCCATAAAGGTACATGGGCACAACGCCAGCGACAGGTAAACCGCCCACAACCCCCCTCCCCACCGCCGCTAGCGAGGAAATGAATCAATGGTTCAATTACTGTACATGTGAATAATTTACTCTGAAATTCTAATCATTCAGATAAAACATACATTTAATATTGTCTGGCAACTATGATGACTGCTCGAGATTCCGGTCCTCTACATTTGCATGTTCTCATAATAAGTGTTGGGGTTTTTATGCAACAAACTCCCATAAGTTGCCTTTACAATGAGCCTCACCTATCTTCATTTCAAAGCAATGCTTCTAGGTAGCTATAGCAAAAAGTAAGGCTGCCTTCACATCGCGATTTGAGGCATCCGAGTGTATTCGCATCAAATCAGATACACTTGGATCTGATTTGGCCTCCCATGTATTCCTATGGTGCATGGGTCGGATCAGATGTTATCCCTATTGGCATCCGAGTTTCGCTCCGTGCGTAGCTGTCCGATTTCATCACGAAAGCAAAATCACAACCTGCTGCGATTTTAGTGTCCGTTACTAAAATCGGACACCACGGATCCGTGTCGGATCGATGATGGTCCGTAGGACTACACAATGGGGGCCTTTGGACATCGGATCCGATTCTAAACGTGATGTGAAGGCAGCCTTAGAAATTCCTAGTGGATACATTGATTACAACCAGATTTCTGAGGGTGCCTTCATACTGCGGTCAGGTCCGGTCCGGGGCTGTCAGAGGCCATTATGCCCTCCGGTCTGGTGTGCATCCTGCCGCAGCTGCCGCTGCTGATTATTCAAGACCGCGGCTTGCAGGGTGCTAGCCGTGGTCCTGAATTATAACAGCGGCGTGCAGCCGCAGGTATCCGGTTCCTGGATCCTCCCAGATCAGGGCAATCTGGCCCCATAGGCTCCCATGTTAAGTAAGCGCCGGATTGCCCCGGAAGGATCCGGGGGAATCCGGGAGACACCAATTAGGTGCAGATTGGTCTCCCCGGACACAAAAACATTGCAAGCAATGTTTTTGGATCCGGGAGAAAGATCCCACTTCTCCCGGATTCTTCCGGCGAGATGGAAGTCGGATGGCAGATAGCTGCCATCCGGCTCCATCTGGCCCCATAGGCTACTATGGGGCCAAAATCCGGTCCGGGGCTGTCACCCCTGACAGCCTCGAACCGGATCGTGCCGCAGTGTGAAGGCACCCTGAATATGTTCAAGACTCTAAAGATGGGGTCACACGTGGCGATCTGGCCTGCGATGTCGGAAGAGATGTGCAGGTGCACGCTCTCTTCCGACATCGCAGGCCAGCTGTCACACGGCACGACTTTGCCGGTGACGCGGCGGCGATGTGGGCGGAGCCATCGCTCGCTGGGCTGAGCTCAGCCCAGCGAGCAATGGCTCAGGAACGCTGCGATATAGGCTGGATCGCGCCGCCAACAGTGTCAGACGGCGCGATCCAGCCTAATCGCTGGTCACAGGTTGACAGGTTTATGAACATGTTCATAAACCTGTCAACCTGCGACCAGCGATAATTTGCAGTTGCGTCGCGCTGTCACACAGCGCGACACACTTGCAATATCACCCGCGACATCACTGTTACGTCACTTTTCGGCGATGTCGCGGGCGACATCGCTGCGTGTGACACTACCTTTAGGGTACCATTACACGTCGCAACATTGCATGCAATTTCACTTGCAACTTACTGGTTGCAGTGAAATTATGGACACATTGTTCTATTTTGTTGCCGTGTACAAATGTAACAATGTGTCCATGATTTCACTGCAACCAGTAAGTTGCCAGTGAAATTGCATGCAATGTTGCGACGTGTAACGGTACCCTAAGATTCTATAAATTTGCCAGATTACCATTTCTGAAGATTTCTCCTATCTTTCAGTGAGTAAATCACAGACATTCAAGTCTCCAATTAAACTTAATTATGACACATAATTGCTTGTTTGTTGTCCAGTCCAAAGCTATGAAAAGTATAAAATTGCTAAAACAGTATTTAAAATAATCTTGATTATTTAGAGATTTGCTAAAGCTTTAATTAGCTCCCCAGCAGCTGCAGATCCATCGTACACTGTAATAATCCATTTCAGGCCTGGATTGGCTGTCATATAGAAGGAGTCTCTTACATTTGAACTGATAAATGTTCAGCATTAAATGTAACGGGACAGTTGTTTAATTTGAATACCTACCACGATGTCAATCTAAATCCACTTCGGCTGATTTAATTAGCAAAACTTAGTGTTCATCAATTTCTAATTAAACATTAGCATCCATGCTGTGAGTAAGCAACCAAAATTCACATACAAAACTAAAAGTGAAAATTAGCTGAGCAATAAAGATAATTTGCATGTTTAGAAAAATTTGTCAAAATGCTCATGAATAATTCAGTATTCATTGTCAAAGATGTATTAACATATTTTAATTAGCTTTTTTTATTTGACTTGTTCCTTATGGAAAATGGCAAACCGGAGTATTGCTTCCGGTGCTGTGTACTGGACCTTAGTCATACAAAACGCAAATAGGCTAACTTAAAAAAAAAATAAATCAATGGTAAAAAAAATAGAAAATAAATAAAAAAAAAATATAAGGGTTAAAGTGTGAATGTCATTTCATTGGAAAAAAAAACAATACTGCAGTGGTTGTGTCACGTAGCAGCTAAGATAATGCTTTTCTGTGCCATATGGCTTATTTTCTCACATTTTTCTGTGCTCTTTTAAAGACTGCATTTTATGGCTGTACTAGTAAAAAGGCCCGATGCAATTGCATCGGGAGCGCGGTGAAATGAATTGTGTGTATACAGGCGGGTCAGTGGGTAGCAGAGTATACAGGCGGCTCTGTGGGTAGCAGAGTATACAGGCGGCTCTGTGGGTAGCAGAGTATACAGGCGGCTCTGTGGGTAGCAGAGTATACAGGCGGCTCTGTGGGTAGCAGAGTATACAGGCGGCTCTGTGGGTAGCAGAGTATACAGGCGGCTCTGTGGGTAGCAGAGTATACAGGCGGCTCTGTGGGTAGCAGAGTATACAGGCGGCTCTGTGGGTAGCAGATTATACAGGCGGCTCTTTGCGTAGCAGAGTATACAGGCGGCTCTGTGGGTAGCAGAGTATACAGGCGGCTCTGTGGGTAGCAGAGTATACAGGCGGCTCTGTGGGTAGCAGATTATACAGGCGGCTCTTTGCGTAGCAGAGTATACAGGCGGCTCTGTTGTTAGCAGAGTATACAGGCGGGTCTGTGGGTAGCAGAGTATACAGGCAGCTGTGCGGGGAGCAGAGTATACAGGCGGGTGTGTGGGAAGCAGAGTATAGAGGCGGCTGTGTGGGGAGCAGAGTATACAGGCGGTTGTGCGGGGAGCAGAGTATACTGGCGGCTGTGCGGGGAGCAGAGCATACAGGCGGCTGTGCGGGGAGCAGAGCATACAGGCGGCAGTGCGGGGAGCAGAGCATACAGGCGGCAGTGCGGGGAGCAGAGCATACAGGCGGCAGTGCGGGGAGCAGAGTATGCAGGCGGCTGTGCGGGGAGCAGAGCATACAGGCGGCTGTGCGGGGAGCAGAGTATACAGGCGGCTGTGCGGGGAGCAGAGTATACAGGCGGCTGTGTGGGGAGCAGAGTATACAGGCGGCTGTGTATACAGGCGGGTGTGCGGGGTGCAGAGTATACAGGCGGCTGTGCGGGGAGCAGAGTATACAGGCGGCTGTGTGGGTATCAGAGTATACAGGCGGCTGTGTGGGTATCAGAGTATAAAGCGGCTGTGTGAGTAGCATAGAGGCGGCTGTGGCGGGGAGCAGAGTATACAGGCGGCTGTGGGGGGAGCAGAGTATAGAGGGGTGTGTGCGGGGAGCAGAGTATAGAGGCGGGTCTGTGGGTAGCAGAGTATACAGGCAGCTGTGCGGGGAGCAGAGTATACAGGCGGCTGTGCGGGGAGCAGAGTATAGAGGCGGCTGTGCGGGGAGCAGAGTATACAGGCGGCTGTGCGGGGAGCAGAGTGTACAGGCGGCTGTGCGTCGAGCAGAGTATACAGGCGGCTGTGTATACAGGCGGGTGTGCGGGGAGCAGAGCATATAGGCGGCAGTGCGGGGAGCGGAGTATACAGGGGTGTGTGCGGGGAGGCGAGTATACAGGGGTGTGTGCGGGTAGGCGAGTATACAGGGGTGTGTGCGGGGAGGCGAGTATAGAGGGGTGTGTGCGGGGAGCAGAGTATACAGGCGGCTGTGCGGGGAGCAGAGTATACAGGCGGCTGTGCGGGGAGCAGAGTATACAGGGGTGTGTGCGGGGAGCAGAGTATACAGGGGTGTGTGCGGGGAGCAGAGTATACAGGGGTGTGTGCGGGGAGCAGAGTATACAGGGGTGTGTGCGGGGAGCAGAGTATACAGGGGTGTGTGCGGGGAGCAGAGTATACAGGGGTGTGTGCGGGGAGCAGATTATACAGGGGTGTGTGCGGGGAGCAGAGTATACAGGGGTGTGTGCGGGGAGCAGAGTATACAGGGGTGTGTGCGGGGAGCAGAGTATACAGGCGGCTGTGCGGGGAGCAGAGTATACAGGCGGCTGTGCGGGGAGCAGAGTATACAGGCGGCTGTGCGGGGAGCAGAGTATAGAGGGGGCTGTGCGGGGAGGAGATGATAGAGGGGGCTGTGCGGGGAGGAGATGATAGAGGGGGCTGTGCGGGGAGGAGATGATAGAGGGGGATGTGCGGGGAGGAGATGATAGAGGGGGATGTGCGGGGAGGAGGTGATAGAGGGGGCTGTGCGGGGAGGAGGTGATAGAGGGGGCTGAGCGGGGAGGAGGTGATAGAGGGGGCTGTGCGGGGAGGAGGTGATAGAGGGGGCTGTGCGGGGAGGAGGTGATAGAGGGGGCTGTGCGGGGAGGAGGTGATAGAGGGGGCTGTGCGGGGAGGAGGTGATAGAGGGGGATGTGCGGGGAGGAGGTGATAGAGGGGGCTGTGCGGGGAGGAGGTGATAGAGGGGGCTGTGCGGGGAGGAGGTGATAGAGGGGGCTGTGCGGGGAGGAGTGATAGAGGGGGCTGAGCGGGGAGGAGGTGATAGAGGGGCTGAGCGGGGAGGAGGTGATAGAGGGGGCTGTGCGGGGAGGAGGTGATAGAGGGGGCTGTGCGGGGAGGAGGTGATAGAGGGGGCTGTGCGGGGAGGAGGTGATAGAGGGGGCTGAGCGGGGAGGAGGTGATAGAGGGGGCTGTGCGGGGAGGAGGTGATAGAGGGGGCTGTGCGGGGAGG
Source organism: Allobates femoralis (assembly GCA_033576535.1). Lineage (NCBI taxonomy): Eukaryota > Metazoa > Chordata > Amphibia > Anura > Aromobatidae > Allobates > Allobates femoralis. The sequence goes on from JARQOC010000010.1 coordinate 15,046,708, forward strand.
AGGTGATAGAGGGGGCTGAGCGGGGAGGAGGTGATAGAGTGGGCTGAGCGGGGAGGAGGTGATAGAGGGGGCTGTGCGGGGAGGAGGTGATAGAGGGGGCTGTGCGGGGAGGAGGTGATAGAGGGGGCTGTGCAGGGAGGAGGTGATAGAGGGGGCTGTGCGGGGAGGAGGTGATAGAGGGGGCTGTGCGGGGAGGAGGTGATAGAGGGGGCTGAGCGGGGAGGAGGTGATAGAGGGGGCTGAGCGGGGAGGAGGTGATAGAGGCAGCTGGTGCAAGTTGAGGGGCGGGGGAGGTGACAGCAGGCTGCAGGGCCGCCGGCTCTGCAGCGTACAATCACAGAGCTCCGGGCGAGCGGCGGCTGGTGGTAGTTGAGGGTGCCCTCCAGGGTGCGGGTCCGGGGCTTCTGTCTGTGCCCGCGTGTCCTGTGTCCCTGAGCAGCAGGGTGCGGGTATGGGGCTGCTCTGTGTCCCCGGGTCTTCTGAGCGGCTTGGCGGATGTGCAGGGGTGCGGGTCCGGGGCTGCTCTGTGTCCCCGGGTCTTCCCCGGATCTGCTGAGCGGCTTGGCGGATGTGCAGGGGTGCGGGTCCGGGGCTGCTCTGTCTCCCCGGGTCTGTGTCTCCTGCCAACGGAGGCAGGAGAGGTGGGGGGCAGCAGGAGAGCTGCGGGGGAGCAGGCAGGGGGTGGCGGGTGGGCAGCGGAGACTGCTCGTGATGACGCTACGCGTCATCACTCGCAGTCCCGCAAAGCATTCTGGGATTCGGCTACATTGCCCGAATTCCAAACTGCGGATTATATAAATAGATACAGCAGCTGATAACAATGAGCAGTGCAATATGACAGCAGAGAAGGGGTTAACTGAAATTGTGAATGAGCTGTGTGGAGCCAGATGACAGATCAGGAAAAGGCACAGGAGTTCGCAGTGATAAAAAAAAGTCACCGAATTGGTACATAAACTACAAAGTAGAAAAAACTCACTAAATTTGTCCGCTTACAAATATCATTGCAATTTAGGAGGATACTATCAACCACCTCAGAGGCAACTCATATCTCCCAACACCGATGCTCCATCTCCTACAACCCTGACACGGGGGCGATTGTGGCATCTGCGACCAGCCGTGCCACAAGGAGGAGACAGATGGTATCACTGGACATGAGATCACTACAGAGCAGCAGCCACTCCAGTAGTGGAGCATATTGTCTCTGAAAGCAGCCTATTAATGACGCCCAGCTGTTAGACAAGGTGGGCAGCTCTGCACCAAAATATGCAACACAAATGACTGACACCCCCTAGAGGGCTCAGCTGCAGACTGAAGAAGGATAAAAAAAATGCAATATAACACTATAGAGTTTGCAGTGATCCTGACATTCTGACATTGCTTCACACTGTGCTGTAGCCTGAGGTAATCTGATACATTGTTTCCTCATTAGCTGCAATCAGCAGTGTAGACCACGCCCACACTTATATGGTTACATGCCCTTATTCAGAGTGAAGACGGATCTGACTGATAATGAACATATGTCTGATTCACACACAGTGTAGTGGGGACACCTCGTGGAAGGTTTATGAATGTTTTTTTAACCAGAATTTTCTAATAAAGTATATTTGAAAGTCTATTAAAATCACTTGTTTTGCATTATTATTAAATAAAATTTAAACGGCTGTTATGCTTTAAAACTTACAATTTATGTATTAATGATAGTTTTGTTCACTTATTGAAATTATGATCCTATAGCATATTTCATAGTAAGGGATATCGGATAATGATTTCATGTTTTTCTTTTAATCAGGGCACATATCTATTAGTGTTTTCTATTTATTTACTTATTAATTTTATTTACATTTACTCTATTTTGTAGGAATCTATAAATACCGTATTTTTCGGTTTATAAGACGCACTTTTGTTCCCCAAAATTTTTGGGGAAAGTGGGGGGTGCGTCTTATAATCCGAATACGGATTATACACTGCAGGGGAGGCTGGGGGCAGCAATTGAGCGTGTCCGGGGCTAGAGTGGGCTGGCTGCGGGGCTGCAGAGAGAGCGGGAGATTTAATATGCACTGCCGCTGTCCACCTCTCAGTGCTGAAGTTGCACTGAGAGACTGACGGGGGAGCAGTGCATATTAAATGAGCGGGAGCAAGAGATCTCCCGCTCTCTCTGCAGCCCTCCATATGCCCCCCATGTCCTGCATACCGCCGCTCCACATAATACACCCACCCCCTCCATATGGTGAGCCCCAAACTCCCCCCCCCCCCGTAATATGCTGCTTCCCCCTCCATTAAGAAGATGGTCCCTGGCCCTGCACTCCCCCAGTCATTAATATGCCCCCCACGCTGGCCAGCAGCAAATAAAATAAAAAAAGCCTCCTTCCTCACCCTCTGGCGATAAGCGATAAGCTCACAGCGTCACCGCTGACTCCCGGTCTCCATGGTGCTTGGCTTCTTCCGCTCATGTGATCGGGCATACAGCGATGACATCATCGCCCGATCACATGAGCGGAAGAAGCCAAGCATCATGGAGACCGGGAGTCAGCGGTGACGCTGTGACTTGTCGCTTATCGCCAGAGGGTGAGGAAGGAGGCTTTTTTTATTTTATTTGCTGCTGGCCAGCGTGGGGGGCATATTAATGACTGGGGGAGTGCAGGGCGAGGGACCATCTTAATGGAGGGGGAAGCAGCATATTACGGGGGGGGGGGGGAGTTTGGGGCTCAGCATGTGGAGGGGGTGGGTGTATTATGTGGGGCGGCGGTATCCAGGACATGGGAATATACATGTCTGTAATAGGGTACGTGTCCCATCAATAGGGGACGTGTGCCTGTAGTAGGGGACGTGTGCCAGCACAAGGGGACGTGTGCCAGCACAAGGGGACGTGTGCCAGCACAAGGGGACGTGTGCCTGCAATGGGGGACGTGTGCCATCAATGGGGGACGTGTGCCAGCACAAGGGGACGTGTGCCAGCACAAGGGGACGTGTGCCAGCACAAGGGGACGTGTGCCAGCAATGGGGGACATGTGCCATCAATGGGGGACGTGTGCCAGCACAAGGGGACATGTGCCATCAATAGGGGACGTGTGCCAGCACAAGGGGACGTGTGCCAGCACAAGGGGACGTGTGCCAGCACAAGGGGACGTGTGCCTGCAATGGGGGACGTGTGCCATCAATGGGGGACGTGTGCCATCAATGGGGGATGTGTGCCATCAATGGGGGACGTGTGCCAGCACAAGGGGACATGTGCCATCAATGGGGGACGTGTGCCATCAATGGGGGACGTGTGCCATCCATGGGGGACGTGTGCCATCCATGGGGGACGTGTGGCTTCAATAGGGGACTTGTGCCTTTAATAGGGGACATGTGCCTTTAATAGGGGACATGTACCTTCAATAGGGGACGTGTGCCTGCACTAGGGGACATGTACCTGTAATCGGGGACGTGTGCCATCCATGGGGGACGTGTGCCATCCATGGGGGACGTGTGCCATCAATGGGGGACGTGTGCCATCAATGGGGGACATGTGCCTGCAATAGGGGACATGTGCCATCCATGGGGGACGTGTGCCATCCATGGGGGACGTGTGGCTTCAATAGGAGATGTGTGCCTTCAATAGGGGACATGTGCCTTTAATAGGCCACGTGTGCCTGCACTAGGGGACGTGTGCCTGCAATAGGGGACGTGTGCCTGCAATAGGGGACATGTGCCCGCAAATGGGGACATGTGCCATCCATGGGGGACGTGTGCCATTCATGGGGGACGTGTGCCATCTATGGGGGACGTGTGCCTGCAATAGGGGACGTGTGCCTGCAAAAGGGGACGTGTGCCTGCATTAGGGGATGTGTGCCAGGTCTGGGGGTTGTGCGCCAGCTCGGGGGTTGCGTGCCAGCACTGGGGGACGTGTGCCATCAATGGGGGACATCTGCCATCACTGGGGGACGTGTGCCAGCACAAGGGGGCTATATCCAATATAAGGGTGCCATATCCAGATTAAGGGGGCTAATTCTAGGATGGGGGGCTATATCATAGGATAAAAGACCATGTAATAGGATGAGGGGGCTATGTGGGACATAAACCCTATATGATTTGTTAGACGGACACTGGCATTATAAGACGGACCCCATTTAACATTAAAAATTATTTTTTTTCTCTTTTTTTTTACCAAAATTGGGGGTGCGTCTTATAAACAGGTGCGTCTTATAAAGCGAAAAATACGGTACATATGTTCAGTTGAAATCATAAGTTTACATTTACTATATAAAAAGACACATAGGCATGTTTTTCTCACTATCCCCGATATGAAATCAGAATAAACCTTTCCTATTTTAAATCAATTAGTATTAACGTAATTATTAGCATTTGCCAAATGCCAGAATGAGAGAGATTGTCCCTGAGGAAGGAGCCCGGTAGCAGCTCCGAAACGCGTCAGAATTAATCTACATCTTATCCCAGATATCCCGAGTTTCTGGTGGCAGCGCAGGTCGAGCGGCACTTCGTCCTTCATCCAGAATGAGAGAGACTGTTTTAAGGCATTTTTATTACTTTCTGCATAAACAAATAGTTTAATAAAAAGAGTGGGGTCACCCCCATTTTTTGATAAGCCATGGTAAAGCTGACAGCTGAGGGCTGACATTACCACACTTGGAATGCCCATGATTATTTGATCATTTACAGCCTAAGCCTACCAGCCCCCCTGCATCACATTAGATGCACCAATTCTGGTGCTTTGTCCATCTCTTCCCTATAGTCATGGGGCATTGGCAATTGGGCAAGATTTTGGTGGAGTTTGTCAGCTGACATAAAGCGCTTGTATTAGTATTGAAGAGCATCTATCATAAACCCCCATTACTTAACCTTGAAAGGACAAAGTTAAAAACATACAGGAAAAATCCTATTTAAAGGCCAAGAGATCAGGTCTTTGCTGCAGAAAAAAAGCAGAAAAAGCAGCATGCTAGGCCAGTTTCACAGTGGCATTTGCAAACGCAGCGCACCGAACGCAGCCAAACGCTTGCGCACTGCGTTCCTATGTTTAACATGGGAACGCATGTGCCTGCGTTTGGCTGCGTTTGCGCTCGGATGCGCACAATTTGTGCACCCTCCGAGCACACTCTGGACGCAGCATGTTGCATATTTGGTGCGGTTGCGGGCTCTTGATTTATCTGCAAGCGCCCGCAGGTGCACAAACCACGCATTGAAGTCAGTGGATCCGCAGTGTCCTCCGCATGACAGCGCAGGAGAACGCTGCGGATCACATTGAAATCTCTCCCGGCGGCCACCGGGAGATCAGCTAGAGTCGCCACTGATCTCCCGCCGGTGTCGGCGGGGAGAGCAGGGAGAAACAGCTGATCTGACAGCTGTTTAAATCTCACCTCTTCGGTATCGGTGATTTGAAGCAGCAGTCAGCTGTTTGTTATCTCCTGCACTGATATCACCTATTCGGTGTCGGCGTGGGAGATTTAAACAGCTGTCAGATCAGCTGTTTCTTCAAATCTCCCGCGCCGACATCGGTGGGAGATCAGCTGTGGCCGGGAGGAAGAGATCTCTGCCACTGATCTCCTCCTCCCGGCCTCCCCCGAGACAGCTGATTGGCTGGCCAGGCTGCATACTAATGTGAACGCATGTGGAGATTCTCCGCTGCGTTCACATCAGTATGGGCTGCGTTTGCACTGCGCTTGCGTCTGCATGCCCTCCGCATGCAGACACAAACGCCAGTGTGAAACCACCCTAACACAGGCTAAAATTACAATTAGTGTTTCTTTTAGGTGACTTAAAGGGAACAGTAGCAGCTATGACCATAGTGAACACTATGACAGGCATAGACTACAAAGATCAAATAATGATCATCCATGTACTTCCATGAAGGATTTTACATAATTGCTACTGCAGGGAATTAAAACACAACTCCAGCTTTTTTTTGTTTTTCAGCACTTTTGCAATGCTTGAAATCTAATTCCCCTTCCCCCAAGCTCATACTCACCTTCTGACGGTTTCACCTTTTACCAAACCCCGCTGTGGCCCGTGGGGCTATCTTGTGACTGTAAAGTTACATCCTGAGCCATTGCATCTCTATGACAAGTGACCTGAAACACTGGCGCTGCCCGCAGGTCACATATTACTGGAGACCCCAGTGCGACACTGATAGAAGGTGAAGCCACCAGAAGGTGAGTATCAGACAGAGAAATTACATTTAAGGTCCTACCCAGCAGTGCAATAAAAAAATACATCTGGAGTGGTGTTTAATTGTTTCGTCCTCTACTTAGACAACCAAGCCTTGGACGTCAAGTCTAAAGGCCCAGTTACACACACAGATATCTCTGCAGAGATTGTTGGCAGATCTCTGGTTGCAGTGAAATCATGGACACATTGTTCCATTTGTATACAGCCACAAAATATAACAATGTGTCCATGATTTCACTGCAACCAGAGATCTGCCAACAATCTCTGCACAATTATCTGTTGAGTGTGTAAATGGGCCTTAAGAACTACAGCCAATTAGCAGAAAATTCATGACTGCTACCACATTTGTTTGTCATCCCTGGATATAGCTCACTAATGGTGTCTGCCGTATTGTGTAGGCATGTTTTTAAAAAGCCATTTGTCAAGCATATATCTGTAGCTTTTACTATTCTTCCCAGTAAGGCTGTTATTTAGCAAAACTTACACTTTATGTTTTTCATTGCCAGTATACTTAATTAATGTCAGGGTCGGCCTCCGCTGAACCCGGCTGTAATGGCAGCCCACTGTTACGTCTCATTGGCTGGCAGGCCATCCTCACCAGAATAAAAAGGGGTTAAATTTATGGATGGGGAAGCAGAATCAGCAGCTCTCAATAAATAATGTCCAGACCTCTGGTGCAACAGAATAAAGGCCACGTCATACGCTTCAATATCGTGAACGATGTTATTAGCGATCTCATGCACGCGCGATCGCTAACAACATCGTTCAGATCGCTGGTGAGCTGTCACACAGGCAGAATCACCCGCGATCAGGGCCAACGAGAATGCTGGTAACCAAGGTACACATCGGGTTACATGGTTACCATCTCCCAGCATAGGCTGTGCCACTGGGAGGGTGTTCATCGCAGTGTCACATAGCACGATCCTGCTGATTGAAGGATCGTACATCGCCAGATTTGAGAACATATTCACAAATCTGAGTTGAACAATCCATTAAAGGATTGTTCAATTTGGCTGGTGACATTGCAGTGTTACACGCTACGAAGTCGTTCCAACATCATTCGTGCATCACCAAACACGTGATTTTTGAACGATATCGTGAAAGATATTGAAGCGGGTGACGTAGCCTTTAAGGCCCAATCACACCTGGCGACGGGGCCAGAGATGTTGGCGGCGACTGACGGGTGCGCGCACATTTTTGGCGCCCCGCCAGTATCGCCATCCCCCATTTGCATGAGGCGACATCTCCAGCCCTGCGCCGGCGAGCTGACAGGCATCGCCACTGGGGTGTCTGAAAACGCCAGCGGCAATGCAGGACAATGGGAGCCTATGGCTCCCATCGCCTGACAGGGCACCGGCGGCCGGTTACATGGGGTGATGTGTGCACATCGCCCCAGATCGGTCGCCTGGTTTCAGAGCACTGACGGGGCCTTTAGACTCACGTGTACTGGAGCTGTTTATGATGTTGTTGATAATACAGCCTTCTACCATCAGAGTAGCAGCCTTTCAGGGTGTAATGAACTCAGCTCTCTGTCAGGCGATATGTGGAAGCTCTCCTCATTCCCGCTGACTATGGCGCGATATTATGCCCTTAAACTTCTCCTCTCCACCTGAACCTTGGCATCCATGGCACATCATGCTTATAAGAAATTACTTCAGTTTTCTTCCCACTGCTGACAACTCGGGATCCCATCAAGGCATCTCTCCACGCATGCTTTTACTACCGATTCCTGTTGTTGTTTGGCAGTTTGACGCTACTGGGACTGCAGAGGACACTATATCCCATATGGATGCACAGATTTTGCTTAGTGCTGCATAAGCCTGCCTGTCCTCCTTTCTCTCCATCACCACTGAATCCTAAGAGATCACCATTGAGCCCCCTGGCTCAGTAGTTCTCCTATAGGGTTGATAACCACCAGGATTCCCAATAGCCCATCTAATACATCTGGGTGTATTAAAATGGCTATATAGCTGATTCCCCTCATCACCAGAGTTTCCAGATGTTTACAGATATATTACTTTATTAAATTAACCATGGATTCATGCACCTTTATTTCTGTAAGAAAAGTCATGCAATCACGATCTGACCTCTGACCATAATCGTGAGGTTGACTGCTATTGTGCCGTGTTTCTGAAGGAAGAGACTCATCATTCTATGTTTATGCCTCTTTACATCTTAGGATTCCTGGAACGTCTTCATATTAATATGATGATTAACCATTGATGTAATATGTTTTTAATTAGCTCTTACAAAGATCAGCCTCTAACATATAGTTGAACCAGGAGGATCCTTATTAAGATTATCGTCTTTTATCTGTCATTAATCTCATTGATGCAGTTGGAGAGGCTCTTATATGTATTTGCAAGAGAAATATATAAGTAATGATAACAAATTGCTCCAAATAGGCAGATTATTAGCGTATTCCTTGCTCTCAAAACCAAACTACATATCTGATTTCTATTAGCCCCATCCATGTAACCTTGATTTGGTATACATGACCAAGCTTTCAAAGCAGGATGTTCATTAGAGGTGATCCCATCCTTTGAAGTTTAAATTTCTCAGATTCTGCAAATTCTTCTCAAAAGTTACATTTTAATGACTTGGTGTTTGGACCCGTAGAAGCGACACGTGTCGCGAAACGGTGCCGTAGTCTGGCGGCTCCTCTTGCCCCCTCCCTGCACCCTGTCTGTTTCCGAAATTTTGTATTAAAAGACCATCTCGTTTATCCGGTGAGTGCCGCCCTTCTTTTCATTTGCTATTGCTGGTGCTTTGGCTGTGCACCCCCGGTGGGAAATCGCCATTCCTGGAAGGAAATCCGATCGTGACTTTTGGCCCTGCTAAGTGCCCTGATCGACTTGTTCACTATTGACTTTCACAATCTTTAACAAAAGCACAGTCGAAGTAATATCAAATTGACCTCACAAAATGATGATAACCATCTACTAAAATACAGACCATTGCATAACACAATGTAGTGCCGGACCTTTCATGTACTTTATAATGTAAAAGTGGACCTCAAAGTAGCCCTGCTTTCCCTGTTGGTCATTTGTGATCAGGCAGACTATTCTATGGCGATGTTCACACATCTCCTCTGCTAGTATTTAGCGGGTCTCCACTAAATGCTTAGCTTTTTTCAGTGGAGCCGAAATGCGTGAGCACCGCCGCTTCCTGGTGACGCAGCCCCTGGTTACCCGATGTTGATCGTGGTAACCACTTCACACACAAAGCTGCCTAGTGTCCGCTTAAAGGGAACCAACCACCTAAAAATACCTATCTAACCTATAAATATCTGTCCCTGGAGCCTAAAATTACTATTCTAACCATCCCTGACTGACTAAATCTACCTACCTACATGCACAATAAATCACTTTTTATACTTGCCAAATCCTTGTCTGATGGGCGTTCCTCCAGGGTCTTTGTCAGCAAGGCGGGTCTCCTCGCCGCGCTCGCACACGCCTCGCTGCTGTCCATCTTCTTTCGAGGGCAGCATCTTCTTCCAGGAGGATTCAAATTACCCGCCCATCACGTCCTCGCAATGGGTAGGTCATGTGCTGCAGGCCCCGCATATCTTCTTCCCGCCTCCTCGTTGGGTCTATGATGCGACCAGTCCAGCTTCAGCATGCCATCTGCGCATGCTTTGAAGCCGGCCTGGGTGTACCAGTGACATGGCGGGCGGAAGTGATCAATATACAATAGGATATATCACAAAATGACATAATAGTAGGGTATGAATACTGCTTAAAAATAAATTATGTAATAATAATAATAATCTTTATTTATATAACACCATCATATTCTACAGTCAAAAAGAGTCATAAGTAACAGTTATAAAAAAATACATAAAGCAAAAATATTGATGACCCTCGTCATAGGAGCTTACAATCTACAATGAGGTGGGGGTAACACAAAGTACAGGGGCTAATATACAATGATGGTCCAGTCAACTTGAGGAAATGGAGGATAGGTAAAATGCTGAATGAGTCATCACCAGCCAGTCGGTATAGAGACTTTGGGTTTGGTGGAGTTTGACGGAGAATTATGTTCAGAGAAATAGTATGTAAATATAAATAAATTACTTCAATCAGGGAGCATGATAGCCACCCTAAAAAGATGTGCTTTTAGGGAGTGGCTAAAACAGTTTAAGTTGTGGAGAGTCCTAATTTCTTGGGTTTAAGCATTCCAGAGAATTGGGGCAGCTGGAGAGAAGTCTTGGAGCCGAGAGGGGGAGGTTAAGACTAGTACAGATGTTAGTGGAAAGTCACTTGTAGAATGTCGAGAACAAGTAGGATGATAGACCGAGAGGAGGGAGGAGATGTAGGAAGGTGTCGCAATGGGAAGAGCTTTGTGCTTTGTGAAGAGATGTATGTATATATATATATATCTCCTGGTTGATTGAATTCATGAAATATCAATACAATGTGTTAATGAGAAGGACGTACCATACCCTGTATTATTAATTTAAAAAATGTCATTACTATTAGTACCCTGCTTCCCCAAAAATAAGACACTTTGTTATATTAATTTTTGCTCCCAAAAATGGTCTAGGTCTTATTTTTAGGGGATGTCTTATGTTTCCATGAAGAAAAATTCACATTTATTATATACTTTATAGTAGTTGTCATCACAAGCTAGCATAACTGTTATCCCCCTGCAGCACTCAATATCCCCATCACCCCCCTGCAACACCCAATAGCACCCAATATCCCACGATCCCCCTGCTGCATCAAATATCCCCATCATTCCCCTGCTGCATCTATCATCTCCCTGCAGCATCCATTATCCCTTTGCAGCACCCAATATCTCCATCATCCTCCTGCAGCACGCAATATCCCATCATCACCTTGTAGCTCCCATCATCCCCTGCAGCACTTGTCTTCCATATGCAGCACCCAATATCATCCTCATCCCCCTGCAACATCCAATATCCCCATCATCCTCCTGCAGCACCCATCATCCCCTGCAGCACCCAATATCTCCATCATTCCTTTCCCCATCATCACCCTGCAGCACCCAATATCCCCATCATCTCCCTGCAGCACCCAATAACCCCATCTTTCCCTTTCAGCCCCATCATGGTATCGTACATGCAACAAAAACACACGCACATACCCCTTTACTCACCGAGTCTCCGCAGTCCGCCTGTATGTGTGGTATAGTATCCGCAAAAAGAAAAGAAAAGAAAGTAAGGGGCACTGTGTGGTAACTATGGTCACTTTTATGGGAATACTGTTATCTGCGATTGCACTAACCTCATATAATTGTGCCGTGCCCTGCACAACCCTGGTGATGAGCCTGTTTGGAGGAAGATCTCTGGTCTGGTGGATGGCGTCTTGCGGTGCCCTCTCTTCCAGGGAGGTCACGTGATCGCTCGCAGTCACGTGACTGGCTATGTCATCACAGGTCCTGTAGTTCAACAGGCTACAGTGGGCTTAACCGCAGGCCCTTAAGTTGAGTTTAGTTGGAACTGCACTTTATCCATGGCGGTTTTATCCCAAGAATTACTGTCAATTTCAAGAGCAGCTCCAGCTTTTACTCCCTAAAGCAGAGGGAGATGTAACAATGGAAAAAGTTTTAGAAGTCTCAGAGGGAGCGCTAAGGATGACAGTATAAGGATGCTTGAGAAAAATGATCAAACCTTTATTAATATTAATTCCGCAAACTCCACAACGCGTTTCGACAGTGCATAGGATAGGACCGTATTTCCTTATGTAATGAGGCAGTCAGTCTCCAGCTTAGAGGACGGAGACTGTTTGGCAGGTTAATAGTTAACATTTCAGCCTCATGTTAGAACCATCATTCTAATATAAGGCTGAAATGTTAACTATTAACCTGCTGGAGACTGACTGCCTCATTACATAAGGAAATACGGTCCTGCGCACTGTCGAAACGCGTTGTGGAGCTTGCGGGAGGAATATTAATAAAGGTTTGATCATTTTGCTCGAGCATCCTTATACTGTCATCCTTAGCACTCCCTTTGAGACTTCTAAAACTTTTTCCATGGTATAGGGGCACCGCTCAGCATTGAAGTACGGTCATCGGCTGGCCGCCACCATCTGATTGGCCGTCAGCTTACTACCATGTATGTATGCTGAGTGGCGCCCGGCATGCTGTACAGGGCATGCAGGAGGAAGTAAAATGCATAAAGCGACAGCGGGATGTGGTACATCACATCTCCACTGCACGCCCTGTTCCTCTGTTCCGCAGGCATGCTGTAATAAAAATGTTTTGCTAGGACTTTTTTTTTGGGGGGAGGGCTTATATTGAGCAGCCTTACAAAACCCCCTCTAGGTCTTCTTTTGAGAGGATAACTTATTTTTGGGGAAACACGGTAGTAGTAATATTAGCGGCAGTAAATCTATTTGTGAACAAATTAATACAGTATATCTATTTGTAAATAAATGGATATCAATAATCTTTCTTTGCCTCATAATCTTGGGGGACTCTTTAAGAGCTTTATAAGCAAATCCTGGAAAAGCGACAACACTCCACCTGTTACATGTGTAGCTGGCTGATTGGCTAAACGTGCATGTGTATGTCAGCCGGCGAGGGCATAAGTCTGATGGTGGGTTTACACGCCGCGATATCGGCGTCCAACTCCGAGCCAACTCCGACAAAAAGTCATGTGGTTCGTGAGTTGGACCCGATATCGTTCCTGCATTGTACTATTTGAAGGTACAATACGATGCAGGAACGATGGTAATCCGATATCGGGGGTCGAATGAGCGTGCTATTCAACCGCCCGATATCGGATGCCTGTTGGAGCCGGATCGTTGCGTGTAAACATCCAACTCCGATGTGTACGCCGACGCTACCCATTAACTCCCATGTTAAATGGTCGTTACTGGGTTGGTGGGCGTACACATCGTAGGGACGTTGTTTCCCGATATCGCAACGTGTAAACCGCCGATGCGATATCGGGAAAAGCGCACTTAAAATGCGCGCTCCCGCGCCGTTGTATAGCGATATCGGGACGATATCGCTACGTGTAACCCCACCATCAGATCCTGATGGCAATAACTGATATTTGTTACATTTTATAGCTGGTTGGTTAAAAAAAAAATAATCAGCTCCTCCAATGAAATAATTTACATATTCATGACTTATTTACACATTCATTTTTTTTCTGGTGGAAAGGTTGAGAAGAGCTGAAGGGTTATTAGAAGTCTCTGGTCTTTTTTGTCACCCTGTTCAATATGCAAGTAAAAATAAAATCACATAAAAAGAAAGAGTGATAGTCAATTTAGAGCATAATTGGAGAAAATGTTTTCAAGGATGAAATATGCCCTGTTTGCAAATGTAGACATTGATTTAAAAATCACTTAATGCATTTTGTTGCTGTATTTGGAAACAAATGAGAGAAAATCAGCTCTTTTAATAATAAAAATAAAAAAAAAAAAATTTCTAGAAATATTACGGCCGATTTATAGTTCTAAGCTACATGTGAAAATTGGCAAAAAATATGCAAAATATTTGAGCCACTGTGGTAAAGCAGGTTGTCAGACTGTCTAAGCTATGTTTTCACTCTTAGCAGATGGCTTTATTTGATCAGCCCCGCTGTGTCTTCTAGTGTTCACAGTTGCATTTCACAAGTAGTCAAATATGTTGTACGGAACTCTAAAATTAAACATATAAGTATATATGTGTCCCATCCTGGTACATGCCCCCCCATGCTGGTATATATGCCCCCCATGCTGGCACACTGTCCCCCCCGTCCCCCCATAGCACACTGGGTCCCCATGCTGGCACACACTGCTGTCATAAGGGTGCAAAAATAAATAATTTTTAAAAATTGCATAAGCGGCCCCCATATTTTTGAATCTCAGAGCAGATAAAGCAGAGCTGCCACCACTGGCTTCCTGTTTTTACTTTGGCTGACACTCAATAATACAGTAGAGCCCATTATGTTTTTTTTCTATTAGTTAAATAAATAATAATAAAAAAATGCAAGGGTTTCACCGTATTTTTGATTGCTTGATAATATAAAACCAGACAGCTGGGGGCATGTATCCTTGCCGTTATGAGATCCATAGTTAAATAGTTATTGTGCCACCCTGGCTACAGAAGAGCAGCCTGCAGTCACCCCAAAAATGGCACATTCATTAGAGTAACCAAATCCTGGCTCTTTACCCGGCTCTTCCCTTTGCCCTGATGTGGTGGCAATCGGGTTAATAAAAGAGGTTAATGACAGCTGAATTTTGACAGCTGCCATTAAGCAATAGATTGATAATTTTAAGGTTTCCATGACACCTGCACATTATCAATATGTGAGTAATTGGTTAAAAAAACACACACAAAAAAAATCCTTTATTTTAAATAAAACACACATTGTCCCCAGCCCAGGAGATGTGATATGATCAGACTATGTCAGCATTAATCCTAATATTTATTGGAGAAAACACTGTAAGTAACAAGCTGAGCAAGTGATATACCATGTCTATGTGTGGTCACAGGACACAATGTTTCAGGCGCACACAAATCCTACCGTCATTAGTAATTTCCGGGATTTGGCTCGACAGTTATAAAGTCGCTAATTAGCATGTATATATTCCAAAATGTTACAAATGTGGTAATAACTTTGGAACGCTTTTTGCCATTGCAGTGACTCTGAGATTATTTTTTCGTGACACATTGTACTCCATGATAGTGGTGAATGTAAATACGTATATAAGATGTGCCGTTATTTATGAAAATATAGGAAGATTGCTGAAAATTGTTTAAAACTTGAATTTTCATGAATTTGAAAGTTATTACCAGATAAAATGACACGTCCGATTTGAAAAATGAAGTTCAGTCACCAAGGTGAAAACAGGCTTGAGCATTTCTTCTAACCTTAGATATAATAGAACAGCTGCTGTTGTAATCCTTACAACTACTTTGAGTTTGTTATTTACTAGAACAAAGTGGCATGTCATTTGATTTTAACTTTCCTGTTATAATTCTACAGCACACTTACCTTCATTTTTCCTCCTCTTCTTCCAAGAGCCATAATTATTTTTTTTTTCCATCCACATAACCATGTAAGGCCCCCTTCACACCACGGCTGGATGAGGTCCGGGGCAGTTTGGTCTAAACCGGACACCCTGGACCCAATTTTGAAACTGAACCGGAGGGCAAATATGCCCTCTGGTCCGGTTTGCAGCCGGATTTCTCTGATCGCAGTCGCAGTTGCTGAAATTTTAAAAACCGAGGCTAGCGGGGAGCTAGCTGCGGTCCTGAATTCTCTGCAGGGGACAGTTCGTGGTGCTGAAGTTTTGCAGTGCTTGCTGCTGACTCCAACACTCAGCGTTCGGCTCATCATGATCTCGAGCGCCCATAGACTCCCATGTTATGGTGCGTCAGATTGCCCGGATCCAGGACGATATGGGAGGATCCGATTTTGAGCGGATTTTGAGCAGTTTTTACCCCGGATACAAAATTGGAACAAGCAGCATTTTTTGTGTTCGGGGCCAAAACTGCTCAAAATCGGACCCTCCCGGATCCGGCGCGGTGAGACGCACCATAACATGGAAGTCTATGTGACAAAATTAAATCCGGGAACCGGACCCCGAGTGCTGGCCAAAAAGAAAGCTGCCAGATCCTCCCGGACAGCACAAAACCGCTTTGCAAAACAATGCCATTTGGAGCATTCCTGCCCCATAGAAGTACTATGGGGCCGAAACCGGATCCTGGGCTGTCCGGTTCACACTGGACAGCCCCAGATCCTGAAAAACTTGGTGTGATGGGGGCCTAAGGGCTTTTTTTTGTGGGACAAAATTAACTTTTGAATGACACCATTCATTTTATCATAGGACTCACTAGAATGCAGGAAAATATTCCAAATGCAGCAAAAAAGTGCAATTTCATATTGATTCTTATTTATTTACCAGGTTCAACTGACCTGGTAGTATGAGGTCCTGAAATCACAGCAGGGGACAGCCGATGGTGCTGAAGTTTAACAGTGCTCGCAATCCGGGGTGCCATAGACTCCCATGTTAGGGAGCCCGGATCGTCCCGGATTCGGGAGGATCCGATTTGGGCAGATTTTTCACCTCGGACACAAAATGGGATTAAGATCTTGGGAGTTTCCAGGCCATGGACCCAAAATTCTATGTTTTGCTCCCTGACCATTTAGTTATCACCTGGCTTTATGGCAAGGTGCTCCATCATGCTGGAAAAGGCATTGTTGGGCGCCAAACTGCTCTTGGACGGTTGGGAGAAGTTGCTCTTGGAGGACATTCTGGTACCATTCTTTATTCAAGGCTGTGTTTTAGGCAAAGACTGTGAGTGAGCCCGATTCCCTTGGCTGAGAAGCAACCCCACACATGAATGGTTTCAGGATGCTTTACAGTTGGCATGAGACAAGACTGGTGGTAGCGTTCACCTCTTCTTCACCAATAAGCTGTTTTCCAGATGTCCCAAACAATCGAAAAAGAGATTCATCAGAGAAAATGACTTTCCCCAGTCCTCAGCAGTCCACTACCTGTACCTTTCCCCCAGTCCTCAGCAGTCCACTCCCTGTACCTTTCCCCCAGTCCTCAGCAGTCCACTCCCTGTACCTTTCCGCTGCAGCAGGGCTATCAGTCAGCGTCCATCGACTTCCCAGTTGTACTCTTTTTGCAGAAATAGTCGGTCCTGTTTTTTTTCCTGGAGAAAGTGCTTCTTTGCTGCCAATCCTTGAACCAGGCCTTGCTCAAAGAGTCTCGCTCACAGGCTGCAGAAGCACTCACACCAGCCTGCTGCCATTCCTGAGCAAGCTCGGCACTGCTGGTAGTCCGATCTCGCAGCTGAAACAGTTTTAAGATACGGTCCTGGCGCTTGCTGGTCTTTTTTGGGCGCCCTGGAGCCTTTTTGACAACAATGGTAAACTCTCTCCTTGAAGTTCTTGATTATGCGATAGATTGTTGACTGAGGTGCAATCTTTGTAGCTTGAGATACTCTTCCCTGTTAGGCCATTTTCGTGCAGTGCAATGATGGCTGCACGTGTTTCTTTAGAGATAACCATGGTTAACTGAAGAGAAACAATGATACCAAGCACCAGCCTCCTTTTAAAGTGTCCAGTGGTGTCATTCTTACTTAATCATGACTGATTGATCCCAGCCCTGTCCTCATCAACACCCACACCTGTGTTAATGGAACAATCACTAAAACGATGTTAGCTGCTCCTTTTAAGGCAGGACTGCAATGATGTTGAAATGTGTTTTGGGGGTTAAAGTTCATTTTCTAGGCAAATATTGACTTTGCAAGTGATTGCTGTTAAGCTGATCACTCTTTTGACTGGAGTAATGCAAATTGCCATTAGAAAAACTGAAACAGTAGACTTTGTTAAAATGAATATTTGTATCATTCTCAAAACTTTGGCCATGACTGTATAACGATGGGTATGTTCTTTGCACTGTTACCGACAGACTTCACCTCTTAACTGTCAACAACTGAATTTTCCTATAATTTTCTGATTTCCTTTTTTGCTAATATTAAATTCTAATAAAATAATACTACTGCAAAAATATTCAAAACAAAAAAAAAACTATTGTATGTAACTCAATCATCCTACTTGAGAGGCATTTCACAGAATCTTTGAGTATAGTAAGTCTGGGGTCATCTTTGTCTATTACCTTGCAGATCAAATCCAGATATCCAGTAAGTGCTATCATTTGTGTAGCTTTTTCATGTATTTTGAGTTGAATATTTTGAGCTTTACAGCCAAGATTTGTAAACATTTCCTAATTTATGTAATTTGTGTCCTATTAGTTTCTTGTATCCACATAGAAAACTTCTTGGGCCACATGTGCGTAAAGTGTTTTATACTGTCTCTATCACTGGGTTTAACAGTACACTGGATGCTTATTGTATTATGCTGCAAGGTTACTTGTGTATGCATCATCTGACACAGATTTCCTTGGAGTTCTCTGTACCTCTGTCCTGAATTATAGCTCGTCATAGTTCTGTGCCGGCTCATGTGTGCATTGTTCCAAAAATAACTGTCCTGTTACCAGCAGCTGCTCCCTGTAAATTCTGCCGGCAAATACCCAAATCAGTACTTACTGTGCCTGCATCTATTTGTGAGAAGATAAATCCTAAAGTTTGTTATTTAGTGTAAACTCCAAATAAAAAAAACCTATTTAATACATTATGGATAATTAAAAACTTAAAGAAGTTTTCCACTACTAATGTGACCCCCTTTCATTTGTCTTAACTCCTCCTAATGAAAAGAACCAAAAATCCAAAAGAACATTATTTATATGATCCGTGCTGCCATACAATGAAAGGACCACAAGGATCTTGTCACGGGTATGTCAGGAGTCACGGGTGAGACTATAGAAGGTCCCAGTGTTTGGCCAAACAGTCAAAATCCTAAGAAAATGTCTGTGTCACTTTAAGAGGCATTCCCCTTTTAGTGAAAGCTGGAGGCCACTAGGACCCAGCTGATCCCTTACCTTGAGCTGGGTATATATTCCCCTTGATTCCCAGGATGGACTGCTGGTGAGATTGCTGAATTGCTGTGTGGATCTTCTCAAGCTAAGTGTTTCTTATCCTATCCTTCTCCCTAACAGTAGTCATTTAGACATAAGATATTCATTGTTATAAGCCCCTGTACTTTGTGTTCCCATCCCGTCTTAGATTGTAAGCTCCTTCGAGCAGGGTCACCTTTATTTTTTGCCTTTTATTGTATTTCCTACATTGATTCTATGTTTACTGTATGTAACTACTGTTCTGTATTACCTACCATTCTGTACCGTATATTTTTCTTATATGTACCATTGTACTGTAAAGCGCTGCGGAACATGTTGGCGCTATACAAATAAAGTTTTATTATTATTATTATTATTATTTCTTCCCTTCCCTCCATGTTTGTTTCCCTTGTGTGTATCTTTAGTTGGTAGCCGGGCTGACTAGTGTTCACTCGCTCTGATCCTTATTTAGTAGTTGTTCAGGGTCTGTCAGGGAATAGATTCCTGCTGGTGACAGTTGCAGAAACTGTATAGCGATATTAGGGGAGCTAGGTGCGCTACTTTATCTAGGAGTCACTATCTCTCCTTTTGCCCTTATCATCAGGGACTCCTTACTCCCTGTCGTCTTCTAGCACTGGGTGTCTCCCCACACCCAGCGTAACAGATCTGTCAAGTAATGGTGGCTTTATTCGACGCGTTTCAGTGCATTATCCCTGCTCCTTCCTCAGGAAACCAACTGAATAAACTCTTCCTAACGTATACTTTCCCAATATACATTTACTACCTACCCTGTAAGGTTTATAGATTCCTTTATTGTTGTTGTAGTTTTGATTCTTCCGGTCTTGAAACTGGAATTGGACAAACTGAGCAGGGCACATCACTGGTGGGAGCAGCGCTGCCTCTGTGTAAATGACAACAGTCTGGGCATGCATGCTCAGGTCACACTTCACTGTCATCTCTGCCCCCACTAGTGACCTGTCCTGCTCAGTTTGTCCAATTCTGGTCCCCGGATCAAAGCTCCAACAACAAGGAAGGTATTTATGAGCCTCTTATGGCCCCTTTACACGTACCGATATCGTTCCGATATTGGATACAACAGCACGGGAGCGCGCGCATTTTTGGCACTAGTCCAAGATCACATAGGAGATGTTACACAGGGAGATATCGGCAGGCAACGCAACTACGATGTCTACACCCCCTTGTACGTGCGAACCAGGGAACGACCATTTAACATGGGAGAGAATAGGGGAAGTTATTCTCTAAGTCGTTGTTGGGCTGTCACACAGCACGATCCTGCCAGATCGTCCATCCAATATCGGGCAGTTGGAGAGGCTGCTCATTTCTCCCCCGATGTCGTTCTGGCATCGTTCTTGCATCGCATTGCTCAATTACACCACACAATGCACGAATGATATCGCCGCCAACGCACGAACCACGTGACTTTTTACCGAAGTTGGCCAATAATATGCATACAGTGATGTTTTCAAATGAAGGTAAAGGTGTTTTTCTTGAGAAAAACAAAAATGTAAAAAGTTTTTTAAAAATACTGTAGATGAAAAAATAAGATTTTTGGAAAAACACATGTCTTATATTAAGGTTCCTAGCACATATATTGGATAATATATGCCTGCCCACCGACCGCGTCAAGGTGACCTTACTTAAAACTGGTGGGTCCCTGTCTACTCAATAAACTTCTCTCGTACCCTTGGGTGTCTCCGTCACGTGGGCAGCAACAGGATACACAGAACACCAGATGGCCCCCCGTGGCTTGATAGGGAGGAAGGAGTGCATATGCATATATATATATACATTCATTCTCTCTCTCCAGACCCAAGATAATACAAATTCCTAATCAAATTGGCATTTCTGTAAGAAAACGCAGGACGGATCAGGGCAAAAATGCATGCAAAACTGATACAAATGCAGTGATTTTTGTGATCAGGCAAAAAGACTCTGTGGTGCATATATTTGTACATGGTTCGGCGGATTGGATGCACGTGTTTTCGTCCTGACGGATGAGGACAGGACACAAGTGTGAAACCAGCCTTACACGGACAAGCTGTCTGTCAATAAGCATTATGTCTGCTGTGATGCCCATCTGCAGATCAGAGAAGTCGCTGCTCTGTTGACATTTGACATCAGCGGAAGCTGCAGAATTGTCGGTTGTAGCTGTATTGGATCACTCTGTGTCGATAAAGAATGGCACCACGTACAACAGGTGGGTAGTTAGCAAATATCTGGCTGTTACTGCTTAAGCCCTGTTTTGTAAAATCTCAACTATATCTTGTAATTTACAGCTGAAAATAACAGGAGTTGCATCAAAACTACAGCAAACAGTCCAGTAAGTTGAGATTGCAGGAATCAGGGTCTCAGTCCCTACATCATGCAGCAGCAGGGGCGGACTGGCCCGGCGGGAGATCGGGAGATCCCCCGGGGGGCCCCATGTACCCATGGCTCCACCCCCTTTGCCCCGCCCCCCTATACCCCCCTGTGCCGCCGCTGCTGCCCCCCTCCCTGAGTTAGTGCTAATCATATCGGTGTGCTATCACACCGATATGATTAGCCTGTCTGTGGTACTGTGCGGTACAGCGGGGAGCGATCTCCCGCTGTACCGCTCCCGCCTCACCCTCTGCTGACAGCTGATGCTGCCAGCGCGTACAGAAAGGTCGGAGTCTCGGGCGATGACGTCATCGCTCCGGGACTCTGCTTCCTGTGTGCGTCTGCAGCAGTGTGCGATGGATAGCAGAGGATCGTGAGGTAAGTATTGTTTTTTTTTTTTTTAACTGCAGGGGATCAGGATGGGGGCACATAGGGGGCCCCCCAGGATAGATAGGGACCGATGGGGGGCCCCAGCATGGATGGGGGGCCCCAGCATGGATGAGGGCACATAGGGGGCCCCCCAGGATAGATAGGGATGCATGGGGGGGCCCCAGCATGGATGGGGACCCATGGGGGGCCCCAGCATGGATGAGGGCACATAGGGGGCCCCCCAGGATAGATAGGGACGCATGGGGGGCCCCAGCATGGATGGGGACCCATGGGGGGCCCCAGCATGGATGAGGGCACATAGGTGGCCCCCCAGGATAGATAGGGACGCATGGGGGGGGCCCCAGCATGGATGGGGACCCATGGGGGGCCCCCAGGATGGATGAGGGGCCCCCAGGATAGATAGGGACCCATGGGGGGCCCCAGCATGGATGGGGACCCATGGGGGCCCCCAGGATGGATGGGAACCCATGGGGGGCCCCAGCATGGATGGGGCACATAGGGGGCCCCCCAGGATAGATAGGGACCCATGGGGGGCCCCAGCATGGATGGGGACCCATGGGGGGCATCCAGGATGGATGGGGACCCATGGGGGGCCCCCAGGATGGATGGGGACCCATGGGGGCCCCCCAGGATGGATGGGGACCCATGGGGGGCCCCCAGGATGGATGGGGACAAAAGTGGGGCTCCCAGGATGGCTGGGGATACATGGGGGGGCCCCCAGGATGGATGACATGGGGGGCCCCCAGGATGGATGAGGACACATGGGGGCCCCCTAGAATGGATGGGGTGTCCCCATCCTGAGAGGCCCCCTATGTGTCCTCATCCATTCTGGGGGATCCCCTATGTGTCCCCACCCATCCTGGGGGAACCCCTATGTGTTCCCATCCTGGTGAGCCCCCTACATGTCCCCGTCCATCATCCATCAAGGGGGGCCCCCTATTAGTCCCCATCCATCCTGGGGGGGTCACTGTGTCCCAATGGGGCGGACTGGCCCACGGAAGGATCGGGAGGGTGCCTGATGGTGCCCAGCCCCCAGAGTGCCTGATGGTGCCTGGCCCTCAGGGTGCCTGATGGTGTTAGGCCCCTGATGGTGCCGGGCCCCCAGGGTGCCTGATGGTGCCGGGCCCCTGATGGTGCTGGGCCCCCAGGGTACCTGATGGTGCGGGCTCACCCTGGGTGCCTGGTGGTGCTGTGCCCCCAGGGTGCCTGGTGGTGCCGGGCCCCCAGGGTGCCTGATGGTGCCGGACTCTGGTGCTGCCGGGCCCCCAAGATGCCTGGTGCTGCCAGGACCTCGGGGTGCCTGATGGTGCGGGGGCGCCTAGTGGTGCCAGGGCACCTGGTGCTGCCGGGGCGCCTGGTGGTGCCTGGTGCTGCCGGGGTGCCTGGTGGTGCCTGGTGCTGCCGAGGCACCTGGTGATGCTGTGGTGCCTGGTGCTGCCGGGGCACCTGGGTGCCTTGTGCTGCCGAACACCTGGTGCTGCTGTGGTGTCTGGTGATGCCAGGTTCCTGGTGCCGCCGTGGCGCCTGGTGCTGCCGTGGTGCCTGGTGCAGTCGGGCGCCTGGTGGTGCCTGGTGCTGCTGTGGTGCCTGGTACTGTCGGGGCGCCTGGTGGTACCTGGTGCTGCCGGGGCGCCTGGGTGCCTTGTGCTGCCGAACACCTGGTGCTGCTGTGGTGTCTGGTGATGCCAGGTGCCTGGTGCTGCTGTGGGCGCCTGGCACTGTCGGGGTGCCTGGTGGTGCCTGGTCCTGCCGGGGCGCCTGGTGATGCCGGGGACGCCTGGTGGTGCCTGGTGCTGCCGGGGCGCCTGGTGATGCCGGGACGCCTGGTGGTGCCTGGTGCTGCCGGGGCGCCTGGTGGTGCCCGGTGCTGCCGGGGCGCCTGGTGGTACCTGGTGCTGCCGGGGCGCCTGAGTGCCTTGTGCTGCCGAACACCTGGTGCTGCTGTGGTGTCTGGTGATGCCAGGTGCCTGGTGCTGCCGTGGCGCCTGGCACTGTCGGGGTGTCTGGTGGTGCCTGGTGCTGCCGGGGCGCCTGGTGATGCCGGGACGCCTGGTGGTGCCTGGTGCTGCCGGGGCGCCTGGTGCTGCCGGGACGCCTGGTGGTGCCTGGTGCTGCAGGGGCACCTGGGTGCCTTGTGCTGCCGAACACCTGGTGCTGCTGTGGTGTCTGGTGATGCCAGGTTCCTGGTGCCGCCGTGGCACCTGGTGCTGCCGTGGTGCCTGGTGCAGTCGGGGCGCCTGGTGGTGCCTGGTGCTGCCGGGGCGCCTGGTGCTGCTGTGGTACCTGGTGCTGTCGGGGCGCCTGGTAGTACCTTGTGCTGCCGGGGCGCCTGGGTGCCTTGTGCTGCCGAACACCTGGTGCTGCTGTGGTGTCTGGTGATGCCAGGTGCCTGGTGCTGCCGGGGCGCCTGGTGCTGCCGGGGCGCCTGGCACTGTCGGGGTGCCTGGTGGTGCCGGGGCGCCTGGCACTGTCGGGGTGCCTGGTGGTGCCTGGTGCTGTCTGGGTGCCTGGTGATGCCGGGACGCCTGGTGGTGCCTGGTGCTGCAGGGGCACCTGGGTGCCTTGTGCTGCCGAACACCTGGTGCTGCTGTGGTGTCTGGTGATGCCAGGTTCCTGGTGCCGCCGTGGCACCTGGTGCTGCCGTGGTGCCTGGTGCAGTCGGGGCGCCTGGTGGTGCCTGGTGCTGCCGGGGCGCCTGGTGCTGCTGTGGTACCTGGTGCTGTCGGGGCGCCTGGTAGTACCTTGTGCTGCCGGGGCACCTGGGTGCCTTGTGCTGCCGAACACCTGGTGCTGCTGTGGTGTCTGGTGATGCCAGGTGCCTGGTGCTGCCGGGGCGCCTGGTGCTGCCGGGGCGCCTGGCACTGTCGGGGTGCCTGGTGGTGCCGGGGCGCCTGGCACTGTCGGGGTGCCTGGTGGTGCCGGGGCGCCTGGCACTGTCGGGGTGCCTGGTGGTGCCTGGTGCTGTCTGGGTGCCTGGTGATGCCGGGACGCCTGGTGGTGCCTGGTGCTGCAGGGGCACCTGGGTGCCTTGTGCTGCCGAACACCTGGTGCTGCTGTGGTGTCTGGTGATGCCAGGTTCCTGGTGCCGCCGTGGCACCTGGTGCTGCCGTGGTGCCTGGTGCAGTCGGGGCGCCTGGTGGTGCCTGGTGCTGCCGGGGCGCCTGGTGCTGCTGTGGTACCTGGTGCTGTCGGGGCGCCTGGTAGTACCTTGTGCTGCCGGGGCACCTGGGTGCCTTGTGCTGCCGAACACCTGGTGCTGCTGTGGTGTCTGGTGATGCCAGGTGCCTGGTGCTGCCGGGGCGCCTGGTGCTGCCGGGCGCCTGGCACTGTCGGGGTGCCTGGTGGTGCCTGGTGCTGTCTGGGTGCCTGGTGATGCCGGGACGCCTGGTGGTGCCTGGTGCTGCCGGGACGCCTGGTGGTGCCTGGTGCTGCAGGGGCACCTGGGTGCCTTGTGCTGCCGAACACCTGGTGCTGCTGTGGTGTCTGGTGATGCCAGGTTCCTGGTGCCGCCGTGGCACCTGGTGCTGCCGTGGTGCCTGGTGCAGTCGGGGCGCCTGGTGGTGCCTGGTGCTGCCGGGCGCGCTGGTGCTGCTGTGGTACCTGGTGCTGTCGGGGCGCCTGGTAGTACCTTGTGCTGCCGGGGCACCTGGGTGCCTTGTGCTGCCGAACACCTGGTGCTGCTGTGGTGTCTGGTGATGCCAGGTGCCTGGTGCTGCCGGGGCGCCTGGTACTGCCGGGGCGCCTGGCACTGTCGGGGTGCCTGGTGGTGCCGGGGCGCCTGGCACTGTCGGGGTGCCTGGTGGTGCCTGGTGCTGTCTGGGTGCCTGGTGATGCCGGGACGCCTGGTGCTGCCGGGACGCCTGGTGGTGCCTGGTGCTGCAGGGGCACCTGGGTGCCTTGTGCTGCCGAACACCTGGTGCTGCTGTGGTGTCTGGTGATGCCAGGTTCCTGGTGCCGCCGTGGCACCTGGTGCTGCCGTGGTGCCTGGTGCAGTCGGGGCGCCTGGTGGTGCCTGGTGCTGCCGGGGCGCCTGGTGCTGCTGTGGTACCTGGTGCTGTCGGGGCGCCTGGTAGTACCTTGTGCTGCCGGGGCACCTGGGTGCCTTGTGCTGCCGAACACCTGGTGCTGCTGTGGTGTCTGGTGATGCCAGGTGCCTGGTGCTGCCGGGGCGCCTGGTGCTGCCGGGGCGCCTGGCACTGTCGGGGTGCCTGGTGGTGCCTGGTGATGCCGGGACGCCTGGTGGTGCCTGGTGCTGCCGGGGCGCCTGGTGCTGCCGGGGCGCCTGGTGCCAGAGACTGGGAGCTGCAGAGGAAGAAGTTGCCGGGTGCCTAGTGCCAGAGAGCGGAAGCCACAGCAGAAGAAGCTGCCTGGTGACGGAGACCGGGAGCTCCAGAGGAAGAAGCCTGGTGCCGGGTGCCTGGTGTCGGTGACCGGGAGCCACCGAGGAAGAAGCTGCTGAGTGCCGGGTACCTAGTGCCGGTGAGCGGGAGACTAGGAGCCACAGAGGAAGAACCTGCCCGATGCCGGCAAGCGGGAGACCAGGAGCCGCAGAGGAAGAAGCTGCTGGGATCAGTAGTGTGGAGTCAGGTAAGGCGCTGTTACGGCTGAAGATAGCAGCCTGGGGGGGACAAAGTGGGATGATGGATGGATGGATGAATGGATGGGGCGGCCTAGAAGAGGGGGCAGAATAGGATAAATGGATGGATGGATGGGACGGCTTGGAAAAGGGACCAAAATGGGGTGGTGGCTGGCATGAAAAAGGGGGGAAAAGATGGATGGATGGAGAAGAAGGTACATGGATGGTTTGGTGGATTGGGGAGAAGGTACACGGATGGATGGAGGATAGATGGAGAAGGTACATGGCTGGATGGGGAGGAGAAGCTACATGGAACATGGGGGGAGAAGCTACATGTATTACCTATACACACACTGACACTATATACAGAGTTCCTGTGTGTAATGTCAATGATGATCAGTGCATTACCTGTACACTGACACTATATACAGAGCTTCTGTGTATAATGTCACTGGTGATCACTGTATTACCTGCACACTGACCCAATATACAGAGCCTTTTTTACATTTTTATTAATTTAGTATTATATGTGGTGGCATTATGTGCTTTGGTCATGACATGACGGTATTTGTCCCTTGTATGTGATATTATTCGGTCACTATGTGGGGGTAATATGTGGTCTCATAGTGTGGCAGTATTTATACCTTGTATGTGGTAGCATTTGATCACTTTGTGGTGGTTTTATGTGCATTGGTCATGGTGTGACAGCATTTGTGTCTTGTATGTGGCGTTATTTGGGCACTCTGTGGTGGTAATATGTGATCTGGTCACGGTGTGGTGGTTTTTCTCCCTTCTATCTGGTATTATTGATCTTGGTAAAGTGGATTGTGTTTGGTCATTTGTTTTTATCTGGTATCAATAAGGGGAAACTTCTTTATTTCCAACAGATATTAAATACTTGGATGTTTAACCCCTCCCTGTCCTGTGACACAGCAGCAGAGATGCAGAGGTTCGCCAGAGAAAGCAAGTTGAGCATTTGGTGAGATTTTCACCTCAGTATGTATAAGACAAAACCTGGAGAGGGTGAGAAATGCATAAAAATTACCTCTGATTGCTTCTGGTTTTGTCTTAGGCCAGCTTCACACTGCGTGTGTGATCCGATCCGTGGCTGTCCGCTTGAGGCAGACAGCCGCGGACCGGATCAGCACACAGGACTGGGGGGCTATTATGCCCTCCGTTCCTGTGTGCAGCGCACGCAGCTGCAGTCGCTGACAGGTCAGGACCGCGGCGCCCGCGGTCCTCACCTATCAGCAGTGGGAGCTGCGTGCGCTGCACACAGGAACGGAGGGCATAATAGCCTCCCAGTCCTGTGTGCTGATCCGGTCCGCGGCTGTCTGCCTCAAGCGGACAGCCACGGATCGGATCACACACGCAGTGTGAAGCCGGCCTTACAAATACTGAGGTAAAAAACTCACCAAATACTCAAAGCTCCACATTCTTCTGATGGTGATGATTCCACCAATAAACAAGTGATCACCTTCCTAACCTGTGGATCGCTGAGAACTTGTGTTCACCAAAAAATCCCATTAATGCAAACTACAGTAAATGTACATCGCAGTAATGGTAAGCAGGGCTGTGGAGTCGTTAAATCAAACCACCGACTCCGACTCCGACTCCTGAATTTCCCTGGCTCCGACTCCGACTCCTTTGACTCCGACTCCTTCAGTCATGGCTCGTTTTTAAGTGATAAAATGATTGTAGGTCAATGGTAACATTAGGCTTTAGTCATTATAATGTCATAATAATCAAGATATTTAGTTTGAACATAATAATAAATCATAATAATAATATTCAGCACATTCTGCATTGAACTACTATTATATATTTTAGGAGTCGGAGTCGGAACATTTTCTACCGACTCCAACTCCGACTCCGACTCCACCAAAATGGGCAGCGACTCCGACTCCACAGCCCTGATGGTAAGCACACAGTGATGTGCAGGAGCCGCCTGGGTTTTACAGTCCACGCTACACTATGATGGGTATAACGGATAACAGGTATTTGCATATAGCTGAAGAATGGGTGGTCCCGGGTGAGTGGGCCCCTGGAGTCAATTTTCCTGGTGGGCCCCAGACACCCCAGTCCGGCGCTGTGCAGCAGTAAATCGTGGTGACAGATCCCCTTCAAAGTTTCAATTTTTTTTTTCAACCAGGTTGAGAGCTCCTTACCGCTCCTTACCGCACACTGTTGCTAAAATCTTGAAATTGTGGCTTCAACCTTAATTAATGTGTATTAGTAACTTTAGTATATTTTCTTCTAAACACATTACAACTATTATTTTCTAGCTGTGTAGACAAATCCACTTCTTTAGCTCCTTCCTTGGGGTAGATGTACAAAGGCTACCGATCACATAACAGCTAAATACATGAATAAAATGTGACCTACAGATGGGTTAATTCACACCAGGACCAAATCTTATAGTGCTGACTAAGGGTGCCTTCACACTACGGTCAGGTCCGATCCGGGGCTGTCAGGGGTGAACCTGACAGCCACGTACCGGATCAGCACACAGACCCGGAGTGCTAATATGCCCTCCGGTCTGGTGTGCAGCCTGACGCAGCTGCCGCTGCTGATGATCCAGGTCTGTGGCTCGCAGGGAGCTAGCTGCGGTCCTGAAATAACAGCGGCGTGCAGGCAAAGGTGTACAGTTCCTGGATCCTCCCGGATCGGGGCAGGATCCAGGGGAATCCGGGAATATTCAGGAGGATCTGGAGGAATCCGGGGGGATCCGGGAGACGCCAATTTTGGCGAGATTGTTCTCCCCAGACAAAAGAATGTTGCAAGCAACGTTTTTGTGTCCGGGAGAAAAATCCGACTTCTCCCGGATTCTTCCGGAGAGATGGAAGCCGGATGGCAGATAGCTGGTTGGATATTTCTTCTTAATTGCTTTATTATACTTTTTGCTTGTACCAGTTCTCCTACATACCGTATATACTCGTGTATAAGCCGAGTTTTTCAGCCCACAAATTGGGCTGAAAAGTCCCCCCCTCGGCTTATACACGGGTCTATACGGTAATGCTGTGGGGGGGGGCTGTGACCGGGAGCTGGAGGAGGCAGGAGGGGGCCGCGGTGACCGCAGGCGGTCACGTGGGGCCGCCTCATTAGTGCAATGAATATGCACGGCATCCCCCCGTCCATCAACGGCGGGGGGATTCCGTGCATATTGCAATACACAGCCCCCCCTCCTTAATATGGGTCCCCCAGTATTAATAAACAGCCCCCCCCCTCCTTATCATGGCCCCCCAGGCTGCGGCAGCTGTCAAAATAACAAACAGTTTATACATCACCTTCCGACGCAGCTCCTCCACTCCTCCGGTCCTCTGCCCTCCGCTCGCCGGCTTCTTCTTTCTTCTTGTGCCGGTGTCATGTGACCGGGCGCAGGAGATGACGTCATTTCCTGCGCGCGGTCACAGAAGTCGGCACAACAAGGAAGAAGAAGCCGGCGAGCGGAGATGCTGAGGACCGGAGGAGCGGAGGAGCTGCGTCGGAAGGTGATGTATAAACTGTTTGTTATTTTGACAGCTGCCGCAGCCTGGGGGGCCATGATAAGGAGGGGGGGGCTGTTTATTAATACTGGGGCTGTATATACCTCTGGGGCTGCTGGATAGTACCACTGGGGCTGTATACTACCACTGGGGCTGCATATACCTCTGGGGCTGATGTATACTACCACTGGGGCTGTATACTACCACTGGGGCTGTATATACATCTGGGGCTGATGTATACTACCACTGGGGCTGCTTGGGCTCCTGTATACTACCACTGGGGCTGATGTATACTACCACTGGGGCTGTATACTACCACTGGGGCTGTATATACATCTGGGGCTGATGTATACTACCACTGGGGCTGCTTGGGCTCCTGTATACTACCACTGGGGCTGATGTATACTACCACTGGGGCTGTATACTACCACTGGGGCTGTATATACATCTGGGGCTGATGTATACTACCACTGGGCTGCTTGGGCTCCTGTATACTACCACTGGGGCTGCATATACCTCTGGGGCTGATGTATACTACCACTGGGGCTGTATACTACCTCTGGGGCTGTATATACATCTGGGGCTGATGTATACTACCACTGGGGCTGCTTGGGCTCCTGTATACTACCACTAGGGCTCCTGTATACTACCACTGGGGCTGCTGGGGCTCCTATATACTACCACTGGGGCTGCTGTATATTACCACTGGGGCTGCTGGGGATGCTATATACTACCACTGGGGCTGCTGTATACTACCACTGGGGCTGCTGTATACTACCACTGGGGCTGCTGGGGCTGCTATATACTACCACTGGGGCTGCTGGGGATGCTATATACTACCACTGGGGCTGCTGGGGATGCTATATACTACCACTGGGGCTGCTGGGGATGCTATATACTACCACTGGGGATGCTATATAGTACCACTGGGGCTGCTGGGGATGCTATATACTACCACTGGGGCTGCTGTATACTACCACTGGGGAGGCCTGTATACCACTGGGGGGGGCCTGTATACCACACTGCTGGGGGCTGTATACCTGTGCTGGGGTCCACCCTCGGCTTATACACGAGTCAATAGGTTTTTCCAGATTTTTGGGGCAAAAGTAGGGGGGTCGGCTTATACACGGGTCGGCTTATACACGAGTATATACGGTAATTCATTCTGGATTGATCTCACCGTTCATTGTTAGTTGCTTTTCTTCTTTTCTTCCTTTCTTCCTCTAGTGAAGCTTTTTGTTCTTAGTAGTTTGATAGATGCAGCTAATCCAACCATTGGTCCTACTGAGCTAAGATCAGAAAGAGCGTTTGTGTTCCTTTTTTGTTGATTGTTGAGTTTCTGGATCCTCTTTTTGCAAAAATAAGCATCACACACGCATCATCCACTTGTGTTACTTTTTTTTGCTCCGTTTTCGAAGAACATAGACAAACAGACTGAGAGACACACACACATGTTCTTACCTTATCCGGTAATGTCTTCCTTCCGGGCACCAGCAGGACCTGTCTGTGATAATATGAGAACTTCCAGGATCTTGAACCATGTGACTCCCAGGCTGAATCACATGAGCAAGTCCTGGAAGTACCATACCCGACTACCCACTGGTCCTGCCTGTGCCCAGAAGGCAGACATCACTGGGGATCACCATGGGATCACAGGGAGGGTAATTAATTGGATGTTAGTGGTGCAGCAAAAAAAAAAAAACATAGCAATAATTGTCATGCTGATTATTTCCGGCTTGCGCTTTCTACACCTCCAATGCAAACGCTGATGTCTGCACAGTGCATAAAAAATCACATCCACTTTGCTGGCAGATATTTAGACTGATCCAATTTTGGTGCAGTTTTCTAAACAAAAACGCAGCATCAGAAACGTCCAGTGTGAACACAGCCTTATTCTTTTCTATGCGGTGTTGTTATTGTATACTAATGGGCTTCTATGATTTACACTTTCATAACATTCCCTCTTATTCATTCATGGTCTTCTGCCAGCACCTAATTTTTCTTCGCTTTGGTATAATTGAATTCTAATAAAATATTTAATAAAAAAAATAAAAATCCCAATATTATTCTTAAAGTTTACATTGATATGTGACCCCAGACTTATCACAGATCACATGCAGATGACATGGTAAATGTTTCTTTTTGTGTGACCGGCTCGTTCTTTTATTTTTAGTTGAGTTTCTGTATTTTTTTAGTTACTCAGCCAAGATTTTACTAGGTTCTGAGCGAACATCGCATAGTGATATATGATGGTTCAGCATCCATATAGAATACGGCCTGCTGAGAATGGGAAACTTACTGCATCCATCATGCACTGCCTACGAGTCTAACACGGAAGAACAGATCTCAAAGTCTTAATGAAGCTTGTACTGTAAGAATTGCACGTTTTAATTTATGGAGGAAGACCTAGACGTTTTGTACTTTACACTCTTGAAAAATTTCCCTCAAAATTTTCATAACTTAAGCCCCCGTTACACATAGCGAGATTGCTAGCGAGATCGCAGCTATGTCACAGGTTTTGTGATGCAACAGTGACCTCGCCATGTTTGACACCTAACAGCGACCGGGCCCCTGCTGTGACATCGCCGATTGTGTCTGAATGTCCTGGACCATTTTTTGATCATCGGGTTCCCACTGGCCAGCATGCATCGGTGTGTTTGACGCCTTACCAACGACCTCGTTGGCAACTCAGAATTCAGCCACGTAGGTCAGAGCCATCAGACTAGCTGCTTCACTGTATCGTTGCTGCGTCCTTGAGTAGATCTGACTGTATGACATCGCACCAGCGACCGCATAGCGACATTCCAGCGATCCCTACCAGGTCGTATCGTTGTCGGGATCACTGGAACATCGCCAAGTGTAACGGCACCCTTAAAGAGAATCTGTCAGATAATTTTCTACTACAATACTAATAGCATCCTAAAAAAGGGCTTAAGCAGCCCTTTCTTGTTCAGTAACTCTTATAGTTCTACCTTCTGTTATCTTGCTGTAAGTCCCATAGAATTCAGTGCCGCGTGTTGGCTAGTCAAGTATATGTAAAGCCAAACTGATTATACACTGCTCCCCATGCCCCCTCTCAGCAGGTATTATAAATGTCAACAAATGTTTTTACTATCATTGAGCCTAGCAAGGAGAAGTGGGCGAGATTATGTGCACGAGGAACCTTGTATAATCAGTTTGGATTTTATGCTCGACTAGGAAGCATCCAACATTGAATTCTCCAGAGTTTACAGCTAAATGACCAGAGAAGCTAGAGCAATAAAAGATAGTGATACTGAAAGGGCAGCTGAAGTCCTATTTCAAGATACTGTTAGAATTATACTAGAAAATAACCTGACAGATTCCCTTTAATGCAGATAATGATACAGATATGTTTCAGAAATCGTATAATTACTGGTGGTGAAATCCATCATAATTCCACATCAAAATTCGAAAGTAAGATTTGCAGATTTTGATGCAGATTTGTCAGGAGCACCAAATTATTGACTATATAAATCCACCCTTAAGGTACATGGTTGTCATAGAAAAAGAGCACCCCTCCGATTCCATGGTCAGAGGGCTGCCACTGAGAACACCTCTTGATCTGTTAAGCCCTTGTTACACATAGCGATGTTCGAGCAATCCCACCAACAACCTGACCTGGCCGGGATCGCTGGAACATCGCTATGTGATCGCTGGTGAGATGCCAGACAGGCAGACTTACCAGCGCTCATCCAGCGATGCGCCCAACAGACGTGCCACGTTCATTGCAGCATTCAGTTTGCCAAGAACTAGGGGGGTGACAGGTCCTCTTTAAACCTTTAGCTCCCTTCTTTTAGTATTACAGGCACCAGAAGTAAGCATGAAGAGGATGTATATAGATTTTAGTGAGAAGGGGGGAAAACATCTAAAGCCTCACAGATATAACATGGTGTAAAGAGGTTGTTCACTGCTAGGACAATCCCATCTGATTGACTTGTTTCTGCCAGGTAAAATACCAAAGCCTGTACTCACCCCCACCCCAATGCCCCATGCTGGATTCATCCCAGCCGTGTTGGTAATCAGGTTTTGGGGCTCACATAACATTGTGACATCACACATGCCCCGCATCCAGACACCGCTGGCTTCAGTCTTCACTCTTTTGGGACCAATGAGTTAGTCAGCAGGAAGTGACGGTACGGCTGCTGCTCACTTCCTATTGATCTCTTAAGAGTCCGAAGGTGTGGCGACAGAAGTTGATGGTGATTGGACACGGGGCATGTGTGATGTCATGTGAGCCCCAGGAATGTGATTACCAACAGCACTGAAACATCACCAGCACTGGTGGAGGGGTGTTTAGGCTTTTGCATATTACCTGGGGGAAACAGTAGGAATCAGAAGGAGTTGTCCTAGTAGTGGAAAACCCATTTAAGAAAGCAATTGAAGACAAAATAAGGACCGGCTGCAAACGGCATATCGGGGGGTGAAGATGAATGAATATAATGAAGATTGTTGCCTTCAATTAAAGAAGTATATACCGTATATACTGTATATATCATATTGAATCCAACCATAGATGTTAGATTGATGTTGGACTAGTTTTCAAAGTTCAGAGGTAGAAAAGTCATTTCAACACTGCTGCATGAATCTGTATAAAGAGGATTTTCTGTTTGGTAGAACCTAAATCTAAGTAGTTGTTAATCTCGAAAACTTCCAAAATAATAATTCTGGGCTTTACAATTGATGTGCGGTAACTCCTCATTCTTGCTGAACGCTCACAGCGTGGAGAGATGCACTGAGCTGGTAAACAGCAGCACTATTTATTTTACTTTTAACCAGAAACAGCGCCGGTCTATGTATGAGTCCGAGTACTTGTCTATTCTGACATGTGTCGCTAGATATACAAGACAAAAAGGGGGGAGGGGGTGGGAGCGCATGTGAAGAAAGTTTTTGAAGTGGATTTAGGCCCAGGGCTGTGTAGCCACTCACCAGAGGTGGTTGTGCAACCCTGCACAACTGCGGTCTTACGCCTGTGAATCCACCTCCGCCTGGAGGTATAGTGGAGGCACCGAAAGTTGCTCCGGGAGCTCCAGCTCCTGTCGCGATCAATGACCGGAATGATGTCACCACAGGTCCTACAACGGTGACCGTGTTGTATTGCTAGGTCATGGAACTCAGGATCTAGGATTAATGGTATCTCTTGTCCAGAGCTGCTCTTGCCAGGTGTGCACAAGTGCAAGAAGCTGAGAGTAAAAAAATCCCTGGTCTGTGGAGCGCTAGGGCTAGAGATAAATGGCACTAGGGTTATTTTAGAAAAGGTTTCTTTATTAACCTCTTACAGGCCACTACGCGTTTCTGCAGCAGAGCGCTGCCTTCATCAGGTGATGCAAGCTGATGAAGGCAGCGCTCTGCTGCAGAAACGCGTAGTGGCCTGTAAGAGGTTAATAAAGAAACCTTTTCTAAAATAACCCTAGTGCCATTTATCTCTAGCCCTAGCGCTCCACAGACCAGGGATTTTTTTACTCTTAGCTAGATATACAAGAACATTAAAGCTACAACCTTGAGACTGTTATGAACAAGAGAACATTTTGCAATTTTTGTGCTTATTTGTAGTTGTATCATCAGAACTGACAACATTTTACAAAGTTCCATGTTTTCTAATTGCAGCCGAGGAAACCTATCAGTATAACGCAAAGCAACAACAGATGCTAATGAATGAAATAAGAGTTAAAAGCAATGAAATGAAAATGTAGCCAGGCATCAGTTCACACCAACAAATAAAGATAACATGCTTTGGTTATGTATATAATGGTCTTATAGCTCTCTGCCCTTTATAGTCAGCAAATACATAGTTCTAGTAATAGTAATCAAAATAAAAATACAAACATAGTAGGTCAGTATGTTCTTTATTTAATAAATCTCTTTAAAGCTATATATTGTAAAATGTAGTAGTTAAATACAGTATGTAGATATCTCCGTCGCAGATGTAACATCAGCCAATGGGTATTGGCACTTACAGTGGTCCAAAAGTTCCTCTGTCACAAAAAAGGTAACAAGTGTAATAATTGATGTATCAAGTATTAAATTGACAGCATGCACACTACACAGTATTATCATCAAAAATATAGACAGCAAAAGTATACTGACATTTCTGATCAGTCTTCTCCAACCTCCATTAACCCTCATCCTACCCTACTGGTACACACCCCCCATCACTGGTATATAGCCCCCCTGCTGGCACACATCCCTCATCACTGGTATATAGCCCCCTGCTGGCACACCCCCATCATTGGTATATAGCCCCCCTGTTGGCACACACTCCATCATTGGTATATAGCCCCCCTGTTGGCACACACTCCATCACTGGTATATAGCCCCCCTACTGGCACACACCCCAATCCCTAGTATATAGCTCCCTTGCTGGCACCCCCCCCCTATCACTGTATAGGGCCCCCTGCTGGCACCCCCTATCACTGTATAGGGCCCCCTGCTGGCGCACCCCCATCACTGTATTGAGCCCCCTGCTGGCACACTCTCCCATCACTGTATAGGGCCCCCTGCTGGCACACACCCCCATCACTGTATAGGGCCCACCTGCAAGTGCTGACAATAAAACAACAAAACTTTAACTCAACCTCCAATGTCCTGCAGGCACCGGACGTCCTCCCTTCAGTCTTCCTGTCTGTAAGCTGGCTTCAAATCATGTGACCGGCGCAGCAACAGTGACGTCACTGCTGCGCCAGTCACATGATTAGAAGCCGGCATACAGACAGAAAGACCAGAGGGAGGACGCCCAGTGCCTGCAGGACATCGGAGGGTGAGTTAAAGGTTTGTTGTTTTATTGTCAGCGCTTGCAGGGGGGCCCTATGCAGTGAAGGGGGTATGTGCCAGCAGGGGTCTCAATACAGTGATAGGGGAGGCCAGATCATTTAGTGTAATGAAATGTGCACTGCCCCCCTGCCGCTGATGGACAGGGGGATGCACTGCATATTCATTACACTAATGAGCGGCCCCATGTGACCTTCCACTCACTTTGCAGCATCCCTCCGCCGCCTCCAGCCCCCGGTCACTGCCCTCCCCACATCACATACTGACTTGAGTATAAGCCGAGGGGGGAACTTTTCAGCACAAAATTTGTGCTGAAAACTCGGCTTATACTCGAGTATATACGGTACTTCAAAATTTTTTAGCCACAAATCACTACAAACATTCAAATGATAAACCAGACTACTTAAAGAGTGTGAAACAGCAACAGGGACAGTCTGACACAGCTAAAGGCAACAACAACAGTATGCACCTTGGGGTCTTTTTGGACCCCAGAAGAGATACTTTGTTCAAACTTTTCTTCAAGATCTAATTGGAAAAAAAAAACATAGGCATGAGGTGCAAGAGTCTAGTGAAGAAACTCCTAAATACCAGAGTGTCATACACAGACCAAGAGTAGCCCAAGAGGATATTCATGAACGGATCCCAGCTGATAGGATTAAGGTTAAACAATAAGCATTGGAGGAAGTGTCAGAAGGGTCTTCCTTTCCTAGGAGACTGGTGACTGCTTTGGACCTAAATCTGATGTCTGAATTGAGACTTCATATTAAACATGTCTTTTTCCTTTGACACTGGAGGAGTTAATGTTAGTCTCTATTGCCAGCAAGCTAGCTGGGCCTTGTCCAGCCACTCTATGATTACCTCTGCCTTTATAGGATCACAGGGTTCCAGCATGCTTTGCTGGAGATTGAGCTTCATTCCTGGCCAAGCTCCTAAACGGAAAGGAGCTCTGTGGAGAACCTCTTGCTGTCAAGCCGTCTGCTGTCTGGTGAAGTGTCAGCAGATGTAAAGTAGCTGTCCTGTAGCCTTTTGCCTGTCTTCCTCTTCCCTCATGTCTCTTTATGGTAGTGGATGGGACTAGTGCTCCCACCGGCCTTCCCTAGTGAGGGTTAACATCAGGGCCAGTGGAGGGCTTAGGTGAAAGAACTTGTATAGGGACTGTAGGGAGATCAGGGCACAACCGCAGCTAAGTGCATGAGGTCATCTCTCCCCTGTTCCCTATGAGTAGGGCCTTCCATTGTATTTATCCCTTTGGTGTTTCCTTGTATGTTGTTTATTTGTTGTTGCGCACCGGCCATCATTTGTCCATGCACCCCTGTCGCGCACAGTTGCTGGACATCCCCTTAGTCCAAGTGTGACAGGAAGTCCCATGTCTTCATTCCATGTCGTGCTTGGTTGGGAACTCAAAAGAATTCTATAATCCGGCACGTATACCACATCCTGGAATGGGATACTCCAGTCTATGAAGTCTGTGCCACACTGTCCTAAAGGCATATTGACAAAGATTTGACACATGAGATTGCCCCTTTAAAAATGAGATGGGTTCATATTTTCTCAGGTTGGTTATTTTTATTAAAGATTGAATTTTCAGTGTCGCCTGAATTAAAAAACAAACAAACATCAACGCAACGGAACATGTCAAGACTGTTGTACCTTCCACACTTTTACTCAGGTTTGCCCAATTATATTTTGAAAGTTGCAGACATTAAACACTGATCTGTTCTGTTCTTTTTCTTCTCAAATGTCAAAATATATCCACCAATTTAAAAAAAAAAATATAGCGTAGACACTTGTGACAGCGCAGTGCAGCACTTCTGTAAAAGTCACTTAGCTTAGTCACTAAAGCCAGCGTTAAATAGCAAAAAAAAAACACATTTTTATATTGCTTCTACATGCTATGCCAAGTCTAGCAGAAAATATATTGCTACCTTGTGTATCAGAGAGTAAACACTTGTAAGACACGTTCATGGCTTCTATATACAGGAAATTCCATAAACTTAATAAGGAAATCCATAATGCAAAAAAGGAGTATTCCCCACCCTTCGTTAACTTGACTGCACCCTAAGCAGTTGCCAATTAATGAAGATGAGCGGATATATTGAAATTTGATTTCTTAGTTGAATTTTCCTAAAAAATCAATTTGCAGGAAATAACTTTGGGTGAATCACATACTTAAAAAAAAACGCTAATTGCCTGAAAAATAAGTGGATAACAATCAGAGTTGCCATTGAAGATTTTTTTACCTGTTTTGAACTCTGTAATGCAAATACCGCATTTTCAACTATCTGGCTAAGGCTAGGGTCACACTTGTGCTAAAAACTTGGAAATTTTAGCTATAGCGCATATCGTTAATTCTATGCACTGCTGGACAACGCTACCCCATAGAAACCCTCTGTTTACCTTATCTGCGGCTCCACACAAAGCATCAGGGAGCGCGCTTTAGCTGAGCGCACAGGAAACGCTGTCAGGAAGGTGGGGTGGGCAAGTAAACCATTGGCTTAAGCCATAGGCAAGTGAAAGTCCACATTGAACTATTCCTGAATCGTGATTCATTTTGGTATCTGCTACATGCATGGAAAACCAAGCATTCATCAGGGTTACCAAATGTCCCGAAATTCCTGGACAGTTCGTACAAGTAGGGCATGTTTTTACCGGCTCCGTGAAAGAACGTTTGAGGCTTTTGTGACTCTTTTATGCTGAGAACACTTATACAGATGACTCTGACTGTCTATATAATTATTTTACAGTTTACAGTTAATGCTGCTAATGTATGTAAATCATAATCGCAGGCTGTAGGCGTATCCTTTTGAATCATAATGATTTATTAAGGTTTGTCAATGCGCCCATAACAATATTGTCTATCCATGATTTTTCAGTAAGTCATCTGAACAAAATAAAATAAACATTAAGTTAGGAACCCTGGTGGACATCCTTCACAGTTTGAGGGGGACTAAAAGTTGACCAGAGTCCATGGGTTTGGAGTTCAGGGTATCTGCTGGAGGAGGAACACAATGCAGTTAGCACTGAACCTGGCTGTTCATCGTCGCTGATTTTGCTGAGTTTGTTGCATATATGATAAATCATCTGGTCTATTTTGTCATAAATATTGTAATTGATGCTACAGCACCCATGGTTGTTTGTAAAATTGTACATTTTCTGAAAGAAAATTGCATTCATAGAAGTGAAAACATTTAGTTTTGATCATTTTAGACAATTTAGCTTTTTTTGACACTTTTCCTCCTTATGACTTGCCCTGCACTGGGACCCCATACTCGGGGAAGTGTTGACTCTCATGCACTCCCACTGAGACCTCCAGTGATCTTCACTCATCCTAGAGACTGTAGAAACCATGAGAGCTCTCAGCACAGTGCTCAAGGACCTGGCACTGCACCGTGTGACTGAGTGACATCACTCGGTCACATGATCAGGGTCCTGGAGGCACCGATCACTGCAGCCTCCTGGATGAAAAGATCGCTGGAGATCACTGGGGAGCGCAGGAAGGTGAGTAAATAGGTCCGCATTCACACACAAAAGGCTGCACTTTGTGACAATCAGTTCTTAGTGCAGTTTCTGCACCAAAAATGAATC
Source organism: Allobates femoralis (assembly GCA_033576535.1). Taxonomy (NCBI): domain Eukaryota; kingdom Metazoa; phylum Chordata; class Amphibia; order Anura; family Aromobatidae; genus Allobates; species Allobates femoralis. Next base: position 15,086,499 of record JARQOC010000010.1, read on the forward strand.
CTCTGCAAAAGCGCTGTGTGTGAATGTAGTCTATAGTAAGCTGTGAGATCATCGTTGCCATAGTAACCACTGCTGCTATGGTATGAAAGCACTGAGATCTGCACTAAAGTAAAGCAATAAAGCCCAGGTCTCAGCACTGTATCATGCTGTAGTCACCGCTGTCATAGTAACTGCTGTTGCTATGGTGACTGTGCCCTCACAGCTTACTATATTGACAGCTCTGATACCCACACTTTACCGCTTTACTGTAAAGCGGGTCTCAGCACTGTCCACAGCAACAGCGGTTACTATGGCAACGGTGACCATAAGACAGCATTGAGACCTGCGCTATAGTAAAGCACAGGTCTCAGTGCTGTCATATAGTAACTGTTGCCATAGTAACCGCCGTTGCTATGGAGAGTGCTGACAACTGTGCATTACCACTTTTCTATAGTGCAGGTCTTAGTGCTGAGGTCACCCTTGCCATAGTAACCACTGTTGCTATGGCAACGGTGATCTCACCGCTTATTATACCACACGTCTCAGCATTGTCATTTAGTGATCAGAGACCCCAGGAGTGGATGTGTTAATCCTCCCCATGGGTTGTGATGTAGCAGAGCTGAATCAATCCAGGAAGAGAAGAGGAGGATCATGGAGGGGTACGTAGATGGGGAGGGGGTAATAAAGATGGAGTCACTTAGTGTCTCTTTGTTGTTGTTATTTTTTAACAAAATTATTTTTCTGTGTGTCTTTTTTACTATTTATTTGAGATTCTTAATGGTGGGTCTACCTTGGCGTGACATTAAGAATCTCAGGGCTTAATACCAGCTGGCAATAAAAAGCTGGTGTTAACCCCTTACGACCCAGCATGCCACCGACACCGGGGCCGCTTGAAGAGCCTGGCACAGTGCCTGTAAATAACGCCATGATGAATGCACCATTTTCAGGGGGGATGCGGTTTGCTATTCTTTAGCGTGGGTGGAGCCCCAAAACAATGGGCCCTCACCCCGCTAAGAATACCAGCCCTCAGCTGCCTTGTTTTACCTTGTCTGGCAATTAAAAATAGGGCAGAGCCCATGCATTTTTTTTTGCCAGCCAAGGTCAGATTATACAGCTGCTGGTGGCAGTTCGCAGCCGTCCGCTTTCACTGGGCTAAACTTAAAGAATACTGCAAAGCCTGTTTTTAAATTATTTATTTATTCAACACCCTATGACGGCAGGTCAGTCGTCATACACTAATTTGTATGGCAACCATGCACAATCACCGTCCAGATTGTGGAAATTCACTCCGACTGCAACAGCCAATCACAGAGGCGCTCACGGAGTGTGAGTGTTTGTGATTGGATGTTTGATTGTTTAACTCTTTTTTTGCTACTTGGTCAAAATCCTACTACTGTGTATGATATTTCACAGCTAAGCATTTCTATGTTTTTAATAGGAATTATAATAAATGCAAATCCGAGATGAACGCTACAGACATAGTAGGACATATTAGTTCTGCTCGTTTGTGTCTGGTGTAGATGTCTCACATATGGGCTGGGTCCAAAGACATATGGGCCAGCCAATTTGAGCATCAAAGCATTAATAACTATATCTGAGGCAACTGTCAAACTGATGCAAAAAGATAGTGACGCTACGAAGATCGTACATCAAACTTGCTTGGGATTTCCAATTCTGCATTAAATCCCAGCAGCTCTATTCTGACATTCATTAAAGATGAAAAAATATGTTTTCATTTCTGAATGACCTTTATTAAGACGATTTAAGAGGGAAAGTGTTTTAATGTGTTGTAATTTGACACATCAAGATTTGAGCTATTATGAGGAGTGATCGTTCTTCATTAATATCTATTTGCTTCTCCAGATCGCTAGAGACCTCACTCGTATCTAGATTATAGGCTTCTGATGAGTTTTTGTCTTTTGGTCTCACATATGTCTCTTTTCAAGATCATTGTAATGTTATCATTAATTGAGTCATTCATTTGCTCCCATTTCTTAAATAGTCCATTGTGATTTATTAGAGACTGGAACCCATTGAATACACATAGGGTTGTTGTGCATACTTAATGAAAGATAGTGGAACCATTCTAGACAAAAAAAACTTTACAATCACAATGAGCTGAGAAGGTAAAGCAAGGTCATTCTTCTCAAAACAGAGGCATGCGGCTCATCGGACGCTTAGGGAATGTTAAGGCACCGCTATCTGTCACTTAAGAGGCAACCGGTCATGTTGTATTGTGCTATTAAACCACCACCAATGTTAGTTACACCATATACTGTTCATTAACAGTCTTCTTTTTTTGTTAATCATTGTATTCATCCCAAAAAAGCATTTTAGATACTTAAGGCCCAGTCACACATAACGATATTGTTAGCGAGATCGTTGTAACTGTGACGTTACAACGATCTCACCAGCGTGTCGCTATGTGTGACACTTAGCAACGATCAGGCCCCTGATGTGAGGTCGCGGATCGCTGCAAAGTGCTCTGGGTCAATTTTTGATCGTTGGTTTCCCACTGGTCAGCACGCATCGCTGCGTGTGACCGTGAGAAACCAGCGATCAGTGACCTCACTGGCTGGTAACCATGGTAAACAGCGGGTATCCACGCAGCGCGCATTTTCTGTGCCTCACATGAACGTTAAGACAGAGGCGGAACTACCGTGGTGCAGCTGGACCCCGACCAGCTAGGGGGCCCCTTCAAATCTGCAGGGGGGCCCCCATCCGACCCCCGTAAGCCGTTGACAGTTGTCAGAGGAGAGGAGGGTCAGGCAAGGGAAGCAGAAAGCTTCCTGCTTCCCCTGCCTGATCCCGCCCCTCCTCTCCTCTGCCCCTCCGGCTCCCCGGACTCTGAGCGCACTCGGCGCGGCTCACCAGGTAGGAGCCGCCGCAAACTCCTCTCCACCGGCTGCCGGCACCACAACACACTCCCCTCCCCCGGACAGCGCTGGCGGCCACCAGCACACCCCCCTTGCTCCTCAACATGGCTGCATTGCTGCACCATGACCCCCTTGGGGTAACGGTCCGCCACTGCGTTAAGATGTTCCCATCCTTCACAGGTTGGGAACCCCTCCCAGACGATGACTTATGGGTACGTCAAAGTTCGTGAAGGGGTTAATGTCTAAATAACACAAACTGTTATTTTTCCTTTTTTATTTCCATAACATTCCTTTCAACCAATAGCTCTGCTTGTTTTCATCCTGAGGCAATAGGGATGAGAACTGTCACTAGCTGAGCATGCCGCCCTAGGTATCCACACCCATTGCTTTTCCTGGTTACCTCCTAATTTCCCACTCCCCTCTGTTTTTGTTCTGTTCTCCTTCCTCGTGGCTCGATCTGCCTCTCTGATTCTGAAACTATGAGCGTCACACATACATCAATCTGTGACACAGTTTCCATAGGCAGAGACACAAATCAATTTGCAACACTGACGTTGTTCATAGACCTAGTAACAGATCGATTTCTGACACTCTAGGGGCTTTAAACCGACAGTCCTATTTTCGGTCCGAATGCTACCGAGTGGCGAAAAAACGGATAGGACTCAGCCCAATGTTATTTAATGGGGCAGAGCAGAGTACCTTCTATATACTGATAGAATCTGAGTATGAAGATATTTATCAACACTAACGGAAGGGAAAACTATAAACGTTGTCCACCGCAGCCAAGAGGATTGCCGATTTTATTAAAAGCATACTGGAAAAGAAAGCTGGATCTTGAGTTTGTTGTTTTTGGCAACTGCCCCATCTAGGAGGCCATGAGTAATTGCTGAAATGTGTAAGCGTGGTTGCTTTCCCTCTGTGATGTTAATGAAAAGTTAATTCAAGTCTGCAGAACTGCCAGACAAACAGTTATGATTGTGTAATCAACTCATACGGGAGAATTGGGTAAAACACCAAAAACTGCAACTGGCCAAGCCAGTAACTTTACATATTACGGGTTCGGACCCTCCAGTCCTGCATGGACTGCAATGGCCCTAAACCCCAGGCTAAACAATGGGAACAAGGACCTTTGCTGCTTGAATGGCCATCAAGTGCTTCACGTTCCTCCAAAAGGTACCAGAGGGAAAAGTAGAGCGTGATTTACCTATTGAAAGGATGGACTGGTGAGAAATGTATAGATTCCAGATAAAGTATGCCACCTACGTTCTAGCCGCAAAGAGAAGATAGGTGCAGAATGAAGAGCAAAAACCGCAAAGAGCTTGTCTTCCACCTACTGGCATATACAGTACAACAGCTGTATGACTGGACATCCAAATGAGAATATCACCAGCAGGAAAAACTAGCAGGGGGAAGGTACAAATAGCCACACCCGAATGGTGATCAGACAGACAAATGGATAGATGAAAAACACCTTTTAACCTAAACGATGAAAGCAAGGATAACAGTACACACCCAGAGTTAGGTGTATTTGCGTAATTGCTGTGGCTCAGTAGACAGATAAGCCAACCACAAAGCACAGGGTCATGGATTTGAACCCTGACATACGACAGAAATGTCATTAAATCTTTAAGTCATCTCCAACACAATTCTGGGGATTTATTAACAAAAGCATATAGTCTAGATCGATCATGTGAAATCATTACCCCCCTCTAATCCTCTTTCGGCAGAACTCATCTGTAACACTGTCCAGTTCTGCGCACCACATTTCAAATATGAGATCAACAAACGAGTAGAGCAGAATGGTGACCGGTCCGTAAACCATGTCCTACGAGGAACGGTTACAGGATATGGGAATGTTTAGCTTGCAAAAAAGAAGTCTGAGAGGAGACTTAATAGCTGTCTACAAATATCTCAAATATGCAAATAGAGTCTGTGGAGCCTCGTTTAGGTGTCTCAAACATAGGACCATCCAGATATCCCTCCAGGGAAGGACCTAGTCATGGAGTGTAGCTCCGTCTCAGAGTCTAGCAGTGGTAGAAACCTTCTAGTCATGGCTGATAGGGGTTTATAACACAGGCCAGATCCCCAATATGCAGATCAGTTAGGTCACGATTAATTTAACCTTCTGACATGTTACAGGACATCAGAAAAAAATTCTAAAAACTGAAATCCTCATTTATTTTTTCCCCTGGATTTTTCTAACAAATAATACGGTAAAATGATTACATTGACTTTGTAATAAAAAGTTATTTTGTTGACAAAAGTAATATTTCTCCATTTGCTGTACTGTCTTCCAATATGCGGCCTGTACTTCAATAATACTTTTTATGTTGCAGAGGTAGAAAGGAAGATAAAATTATGAAGCAGTAAAAAAATAAATTGGGAAATAAAATAAGCAGTGGGTACAGTATGAAAATAAATATCTTTATTACAGTCTGGGATAAAACCTCTTTCCTTTTATGTGTTTATGAATGGTGTACAAAAAGTGATCTATTCATACATGAATATATTCATTCCAGCTCTATGACTTTTTCTGTGTTCTACATAATGATCACAACAATCATGCAATAAAGATGGATGCTAGATGGTAACAATGATCTTCTAATTTGAACAGAGCTATATAGATATTGTATTTTTTGGACTATAAGACTCACTAACTCCCCCACCCCAAATTGGGGGGTAAAACAGGGTGAGTTCTATAATCCGGAAGTAGTTTACTTGGAGGAGGAGCGGAGGCGGTGCATCGGAGTAACAGGAGGCAGGGACTCTGCAGTACCTGTGATGCAATGCTGGGGCTCAGGCTTGAGAGAAGGGGGTGTCACATTAGAGTGTTTTGCATTGCATTGGTTTCCCATTGGTGATGCAATGGACATAGGTAAAGACAGCCTTTTTTCTTGAAGTCCACCGCGTCCGATGCCGCGCGTGTGCAGATCTCGACTGTCTGATATCTCAGTCTGAATCTGCTTTGTCTCCACAGCCGTCTTACTTATGTCCATCTCGTCACTGCTGGGACATCAATCAATTGTCAGCATATAAGGACGAAGTGTTGTACGATCCGCGCTGCTACCAAAGGAAGACCAGGACAATGGATCATCCGGTTAAAGTACTGCTTTAATCTGACGCGTTTCGGAGCTATCTCCCAGCTCCTTCCTCAGGGACATTCATTTCTATAGATGAATCAATTGTGACATCCCTCCTCCGGTGCGCGCCACACAGCATTGCATCACTGGTACGGCAGCGTCCCTCCCTCCTGTGACTCTGCTTCACTGCCACCACAGGTTGAATATTAATGGCACCTGAAACGCTCCTCCATGGCACTCCATCTTTCGTTGCCTACCCTGCCTCCTGGGACCCCACTCCTGAACCGGAACACAGACGTACAGTTAGAAGTCCATGTTTGGGGTTCAGTACCGGACACTAAGTGTTCGATACATACCCCTAACTTTACAGTTTGGGTTCCCTCATTCCTAGTCATGTCACCCGGCTCACTTTTCAGTTTGCTCATTCATTCCAAGGTTGTTTCTGAATCTCTGAAACATCTTAACACGATATTTTATTCCTGTTGGTGTTCTTATCTTCAATTTACCAAACTGTCTATGCTGGAGAAGCAGAGTAGTGAATTTATTTTCCAAAAAAGTAATATTGTTCTCACATAAAATACAGAATATTGCATATCAAATCCACAGTTCAGGTCCTTATCGGCCCTGCAGGACGCCAGCAAGGTTTTAACTATCCAATCGTGTTGCCAGAACATATAATCTTTGTATAATATAATTGTGTACAAAGCAGTCACACAGATCATTACAGCAAATGTATTACTTTCTTTGACAGTGGCCACCAGCTGAGCTTCTGTCAGCCGGAGCCATTGTCCTTCTGATACTTAAAGAAACTTCTGTGGCCCAGAATATCAAAAACCATTAGGTTACAGTTACACGTCACAACATTGCATGCAATTTCACTGGCAATTTGCTGGTTGCAGTGAAATCATGGACACATTGTTACATTTGTACACAGCAACAAAATAGAACAATGTGTCCATGATTTCACTGCAACCAGCAAATTGCCAGTGAAATTGCATGCAATGTTGTGACGTGTAATTGTACCCTAGTGGCCACTTTACACGTCCCAACGTCGGTCCGATATTGGATCCAACGACGCGGGAGCGCGCACTTTTTGGGCAGAATTGCAATATCGCATAGGAGATGTTACACAGCGCAATATCGGCAGGCAACGCCACTACGATGTGTACGCCCCCTTGTACGGCCGACCCAGGAACGACCATTTAACATGGAGAGTATAGGGGAAGTTGTACTCCACATCGTTGTTGGGCTTTTACACAGCACAATGCGGCCACATCGTCCATCCAATATCGGGCCGTTGGAGAGCACGCTCATTTGATCCTCGATATCGTTTTGGCATCGTTCGTGCATCGTATTGGACATTTATACCATACAACGCACGAACGATATCGGGGCCAACGCACGAACCACGTGACTTTTTATCGGAGTTGGACGCTGATATCGGGACGTGTAAAGTGGCCATTAGATTTGGCCTTCATTGCAACTCAATGATTATGCTGCATCAATCAAACTTACAGTATTCAAGCCATGTCAGTTTGTTTGCAGCTTTCATTCTCAACTGATATAAGCAGCCGGGTTACACACTGCGATGTGGAAGCGATCCGACCAACGATGTGGATCGCTGCCACATCGTGTACTGATCGCTGGTGAGCTATCACACAGGCAGACTCACCAACGTCCAGTGGACCAGTTATTCGCTGTCCCTAGTTACCCGCTGTGTACCTGTAAGCAGAGAAGGCTGGTAACCAGGGTATACATCGGGTAACTAGGTGCTGGGCACTGCCTAGATACCCACTGTTTATCATGGTTACCAGCTCCGAGCGCTTGCTGTGCAGCGCTGGGAGCTCGTCCATCGTTGGTCTCCCGCTGTCACACGTGCCGATGCTGGGTGCCCAGCGGGAGACCAACGCTAAATTATGGACAGGACCATAAATCTATGATCAACGACTTATCGTTGATCGTTGATTCGTGTCGCACACAACAATGTCATTTCGACATCGATGCAACATCACAAAAACAGTGACGTTACAGTGTTATCGTTCTGTGTAACGGGCGCTTAAGTCTCATAGTTGATCTGTCACCCTATTTCACAATAAACTGCATAAATTACTAATTGTATCTCTTTGACCTCATGAGGATGGTGTAATTACTTTGATAATCCTTTATAAAAGTATAGCTCATTCTCTGCCCATGTAGCATGATGTACAACTCCACAGTGTCCCTCCTGCTGCTGAGATCTCACACTGCTCAGTACAAGCTGAAGTTATCTGTAAATGAAGATTGTATGGACTCATGGCCTATTTTACAACTAGACTCATAAAATGCTAATTTTAATATCAGTTTATCAATTTATTTTCACACTGCCAAAGTCATACAAGACCTTTTTTAGACACTAGTTGTGTTTTGAATAACATAATTTTATCATGCTTTCCATACACAGAGCGATGACTGAAACCACGCCACCATAATCCCCTGTGACTGAAACCGGAATGTGGCAATTCACAGGATTATGTCATTGTATAATAAAAATCTTTTCCTCCCAGAAGCAGGGTTCATGTCACTAGTTTTTGCCATCTCATCTGAGAGCAGCATAATGTAGAGGCAGAGAAATCCTGATTCCAGCGATGTGTCACTTACTGAGATACTTGCTTTCATTTTGGTAAAATAACTGTTTTCTCTGCTGAAGATTTAGCAGTTCATGAATATGCTGAACTACCTTGCAGCAAGTCAAGTAGTTCTGTAATGATGATCTCCAGCTGATTAAACAGTGATTCTATCAAAACTACACTGAGCTACCCAGTAGGTGACACTTCGCTGGAGTCTGGACCTCTGACCCTACATTATGCTTCTCTCAGAATAGGTAGCAAAACTTGGTAACAGTTCCCTTTAATCAGCAGATTAACCCCATATATGTAGGTTAATGGTGCTTTTACATGTAACAGGCTCCCTTTAAAGGGACACAGTCAAGTCATTTTTCAGTATGATACTAATATTACCCTTTAATAGTGCCTGGGCAGACCTTTTAAAAACATGTAAAATTATTATTCTACCCTTTGTAGTTTTCATGTTATCAGCATTGTCAGACACTGCAGAGAGCTGCTGCATTAGTCCTGTCCATTTTAAGCAGAGACGATTAGTCTTGTGCTGTATAAACTGTCATGTAATTGTGCACTCCCTCTCCGCAGCTCTCTCCTTCCTCCTTCCTCCTCCCTCTGCTCACCGAGCTCTGTGGTTGCACTTTTAGGAGATCTGTTGAGGACACAGGGAGAGAGAGATTGCAAGTCTGCCTTTTCTTATCTAGACTCCATTTGTTTCTCTAAGCAGGCATCCCTGCTGTGACAGTTTCTGTGTTGTATTTGACCTCTTTCCAGGTTGCAGACATGGAGAGGAAAATACACCCCCCCCCACTGATCTCCTCTGCTGTGGTGTGACATGTATATTCATCGTATGAGGAGTGGATAGCAGAGAATAAATCTCTTTATTTGAAGTTTACAGAAGATAGGATGGAAATATAAATACAAGAAATACATGAATAGGGAGAGCTTAGAAGGAGGAATTAGAAAATGATAGCAGTTACATATGGATTTTTGACCTGTCAGTTTTCCTTTAATACAAGTAAAGTCTATACTTCTGGTAGAGATGTGGGCAACTCTGAAAAGTGGATAACCCAAAATTTGTAACCTTTTCACTGTTTAACTGTATTTCCTCTATTCAACGAAATGAGAGCCAGCCATAATATAACAGTTATGCATGTTAATGAAGGTTGGTCATTTGCCCAATGACAAAGTGACAGTGGCAGTCAGTAGGGTATACCAAGCCCTAGCTAAATCCCCATAGTTTTGTCCTTTACCTTTGCAGTTGTTGCATTGACTGAGTTACTCTGCTCCTACTATGCTCATTTTGGTATATTCTTTGTGTTTTAGCCGAGCTTATGTATATTAAGTATATAATATATAGATCTTGGTTACTCCGCTGATTTCACTGTTGAATGTCCTTCTGCATTTAAACTTGGACTGCTAATCTTCTTTTCTTCCTCATGTCCCTGCCTGACTCTCCAGACGTCACCCTGGATATCCACTGACTACTTCTCCTGTATAATATCCTGTCATTGTCTCTAACGCGCTGTTCCATACCTGGCTTGCATACCATAGTTGGACCCCTGAGGAAGGAGCGAGATGTAGCTTCGAAACGTGTTGGAATAACGCCAGGATTTTGACCATCATTCCCGACAAATTGTGTTTCTTCCAGCGCAGATCCGGAAAACCACTGTCCCTTCTAGGTCCATTGCACTTCCTACTTGCTCTCCTTTTAAGAAACTACTCTTTAGACACATCTCAGGGACCTCAAAAAAAATGCTAGAAGCCTATATAGAATGAAAAACTACCAAAGTGTTTGTGGGTCCTGCTCAAATGAGTAGTCCTTCACCATAGATGGCTTTTTTTAATGTATGGGGATGCTGGGTCCCCCAGAGATAGAGGCTGTGTATGTTGCCACAATCTGTTCCTCTTTTATTAAAGAAGACCAGATATTACCAGTAGTAATGCACCTTACAAGCCCATAAAACGCTATTTAAAGGGAACCTGACCCCTCCAAAACAGTCCCCAGCCTCTAAAAACCTGTCACTGCACCTTCCTATAAGGTTTCAAGCTATTCCTCTCTTTCCCTATAGCTATTCTGTAAGGTGTAATTATCATCTTTATTACCTGAGAAATCTGCGGCTTCTGAATCCCCGAGGAGTCACAGTGGGTGTTCCCTCTGGCTCCTTATCGCTGCCTCCACTGCTGTTTTTCACGCCCCAATGGGCGTGAAAAAGAATTTTCATGTTCTTGTGTCGAATCGCTGGGCGGGCTTAACCGGAATGACGCAAATCGCGTCATCTCCGGCGCTGTGACGTTGATACACCTCACGCTGCACATGCGTGAGTTGTAAATAACACCTCGCACATGCACAATGCGCAGTGAGGTCCGTACATACACCCAAAGGGTGTAACGACGTCACAGCACCGGAAATGACGCTATTTGCGTCATTCCGGTGTTATGGCAATAAATAGTTAATAATTTATATGAATTATTGAAGCCATTCAGAAACCTTCCAAAAGCATGGTTATGTGAATCCTTGCTCTTTCCTCTAGAATTCTCCTGTCTCAGATTTTATATAATGTTTTGACTTAGAGGTAGCCGTATAGAAGTTCTAATCAGCTGGTTCTGAGTGTACTGTGCAAATCAAGGCTAGTTTAAACTAACTAACACACAGAATATAATTGAATGTTTTTTTCAGAATAAAATGTATATTCAGCATAATATGATACAATTGCCTAGAAACAAACTAAGGAATGCCCCTTTAATGATAAGTAATAAAACTGCTAACCGCTCCTAAAATAAAGGTCTTTGTCATTAAGCTCTACGTTGACATGGCTGTCAGCTTGGTTCTTTCAGTGGTGTGCATACACTCAGACAAAGCATCCAGTTTGGCGGCAGACAATTAAGATGACAGCCCACCCGAGAGGTGTGGAGGACATCCATTACACTGGCAAAGCCTGCCCAGTGATCCGACACAGAAAATGGCGGTGATGGGCAAAAGTTGATCAGGGGAACTAGTTTGACCCTTAGACAATGGGTCCCTAGCTGGCCCTATTCCCAGAAGTACCTCTAAAGGTAAGAATATCTGAGCTGCCACCCATGCCCTGCTCCTGACCAGCCCTAGTCTATAACCCCCTCTCTTCCAACTAGAGACCAGAATAAACACAGCAACTCCCAGCAAAATGGCCATCTCCACAAACTAACACAGCAAGAAAACTCCAGCAGAACAGCACTCCGCATCAGCACAGCTCACGGTCTTTGCAGGAATAAGCTCTATCAGCGACACCAGCTGATGGGTTATGGGTCTACTTAAAGGCTGGGGGAGTGGACAACCGCGTTGATTGAATTCACATAGAGCGAAGTACAAAAAAAAAATCTGTATTCTGTATAATGAAAATTTCTAATAAGTTCGAAAGAATCTGATTCTACCTGAATAAATTAGCTTATCTTTAATAATGCACTTAGACAAGGTATATATTAAAATGTATTTTAATACTTTATAAAGATGTAACATTTTAAATGTTGAGTATGTTTTTATTTATTATGAGTAGGATGGCATATTTATTATAGGCACATCTTCCTCGATGACTTACTTAGTAATGCCTTTCCCATTGTCTGAGCTTCAGTGCCTCATCTCATTACACTTGTTGCTTGGCATATGCTAGATCACAGTTTTTAATTTTATGAAGAAAAATTGCTCCGGGCTATTCAGTGGCTCCATAAAAACGGTAAAGGATTTTCTACAAGAGAATTAGAAATGATTATAGAAATTAAGCAGCAGGACGAGATTTATGAAGGTGCAAAGTGTTGTTAGTTACCAGCTCGCCTCACCTGCCCTTCATCTATAAATGTCATACACTAATTACAATGACATAGTTTAAAATATTCCAGCACATACATTTTAATGAGCATATTATATTTTTATTTTGGGAAGGGCAGTGATAACAATAATCACACATGTAGGATAAGAATGCATCATTAACCATGTTCAAATTCTTTGCTTGGTATTTCAACCAGGATGTGATCCAATGAGTACGAGAAGAGTAAAGAGCGCTAAATGCATAGCAATTTACAGTAATCTGAGTGGGGTCATTTTGGCCACCATAGAAAATGAAGCAGTTAAGGCCCCGTCACACGTATCAATATCGGAAGCGATGCGCGGGGTGCGCGATCACTTCCGACATCGCAGGCTAGCTGTCACATGGCAAGATGTTGCCGGTGACGCCGCGGCGATGTGGGCAGGGCCATCGCTCGCTGGGCTGGGATCAACCAAGCGAGCGATCCGCAGCAATGCTGCGGTATAGGCTGGATCGCCGCCAACATGGCTATTGCGGTGTCAGCCTAATCGCTGGTTGCAGATTGACAGTTTTATGAACATGTTCCTAAACCTGTCAACCTGCGACCAGTGATATATCGAAGTTGCGTTGTGCTGTCACACAGCACGACACACTTGTGATATCGTTTGTGACATCGCTGAACACGTCACTTTCTGGCGATGTCGCTAGCGATATTGACACGTGTGACGGGGCCTTTAGAACTGCCAGATTTCTGAGAGACTCAAGGGCAACCACATACTCTGGGAAGCGCTTTATACGTTTCAAAAAATGACGGTAATTTGAAATGCTCCATCGGGAATCTATACTTCACTAGATCCCAGAAAGCGAAAGAAAGAGAAATATACAACACCAATTCATGCTAAGGACATTCTCCCTCTGCCTCTCTTTTTCCCCTTATCTCTTTCTACCTCTTTCCCCTTTTCTCCTGACGTCTCTCCCACCCTCTTCCTCTCCCTCTCTATCCCTCTCTCCCTGTCACTTTGCATTCTCTTTGCCTTTCTCCTCTATCTGTCACTCTACCTCTCTTCCCCTCTCTTGCCACCTCTCACTCTCTCTTCCTCTCTCTCCATTTCTCTTTCCATTCTCTCTCTGCCTCTCTTTCTCCCTCTCTCCCCCTCTTCTGTCCCTTCTCCCTTTCTCTCTTCTCCTTTTCTATTCATCTCTCCCTCACCCTTTCCATTCTCTCTCTGCCTCTATTTCTCCCTCATCTCTCTCTTTCTCTCGCTCCTCCTCTTCCATCTCTCTCTCCCTCTTCTTCTTAATCTCTTCCCTTCCTTTCTCCCTTTCGATCTCCCTTTCTCTGTAGCTCTATTTCCCTCTCTCTATCTCTCATTCAATAGATCTTGGATTAAAAATAATTTCCACAATTGGATGTTTAAAAAAATGTTCCTGTGCGGAGATAATCTTATATTTGTGTCCTGCCATGTACTGTGTAATGGCTGTGTCTGACCATACAGGGACATGATCTGATCATACCACATCTCCTGTGCGGAGATAATCTTATATATGTGTCCCTGCTATTTACTGTGTAATGGATGTGTCTGACCGTACAGGGACATGGTCTGATCATACCACATCTACTGTGCTGAGATAATCTTATATATGTGTCCCTGCTATGTACTGTGTAATGGATGTGTCTGACCGTACAGGGACATGATCTGATCATGCCACATCTCCTGTGCGGAGATAATCTTATATATAAAGCTGAATGTGTGTATGTATGTGTGTATGTCTGGGATTGGCATCTGCACCGTTCTCAACTACAGCCACAAAATTTTGCACAGTCACATATCTGGACCCCGAGAGCGTCATAGGCTATGCTGTGAGGCGAAATTTTAACCCTGCGTATTCCAATTCACCAAACAATTTTGGCCCTATCTACATAATGGAGAGAAAGTGACAGTTACCAGTTGACAGTTGTGAATGAGAGGGGCTTAATGACAGCGCCAAAGACTAACAGCATATACCAGCATATAGTCACTAAGGTGGGGCCCTGACATGGAATATTCTCCACGCACGGGGACATGTATATGTGGCGCCCCTGCGTCCAGGAGGCCACAAAGGGAACTGCAGCCAGGCAGGTAGGACAACAACACCCTCACAGCCCATACAACCCACGTACAGTAGATGGCAGCATCCAGCCCTGAGATTGGAGACTCTAGACAAGCGAGGGGTGGTAGATTTAGAGGAGTGGGTTGGGCACACACATAGTCAGGTGACTTGACAGTAGAAATAGTGAAGGGGGAGGAGGAAAGAGTCAGTAGGCGCAGGGTGCTGAGCAGACAAGACCAAGAATAGACACAGATCAGCAGCAGGCTGAGGAACACGGCACAGGCCAGAAGACAGCAGAAGGTTGAGCTAAGCTGAGCAGGAGAAGGAACCACACGTCCTGGCAAAGTGGGGTGTAAGGAGCGCAGAATCTGTACCGAGCCAGTGTGAGCCGGAGGAGAGAGAAAGCTTATCCGGAGCCAGTACCCCCAGGAGTGTGGAAGGAAGAGAGGGATGGTGATACCCGGGCCCTAGACTTATAGCGAAGCGACCGACTGTAGGCGGAGTAGCCCTCCTATGATACTGAAAGACGCAGAGAGAAAGAGCCTGGTAGAGCCTCACACTTGAGGACTGCTGGAGGCTGGGCTGAGTAGAGTGTCGGCTCTAGAGGGGACCGTAGTTTACCCGGATCCTCAGACAACACGACGGGGGACCACAGCTACACGTTAGGGTCCCTACCCCAAATGACAGGCAGCTCAGTGACGACGAGGCGGACCCACAGGGGCCCGAGTCACCGCCATACTGTCCGGCGTCACACACACCAAGTGAACCCAGAGAACGTAAACAGCCCGGAGAGGACACTGAGACAGTGTGAGGGGTCACAGAGAGAGACCTGGCTGCAGAGATTAAGGGAACCCAGAGAGGGGGAGTGTGCCCGTGTACTTGAACTGAGACTTGTAAGAACTGTAACTGAAGTGTAAATTGCCTTGAAGAACTTTAAGAGTAAACACGGAGACCTTGAATTTGCCTCCCTTGTCTGCTTCCATCTGCTTGAGTGACGTTCTCTCCATACAGGATTACAGCAAGCCCTCCACCTGCAGAGCCACAGCCTGTCAGCTCCAGCACAGAAGAAGGATCCCTGCAGCGTCTGCATATTAAGTGAGCTGCATTCAGCACAAAGCCTACACATCACTCCACAATAGACTTTAACCCTTACTACCCCGGGGAACACAGTTCTACCCACTGGAACTATCCCATCTACGCTGCTATTCCATCATCCCCGGAGGTTCTGCAGCAGCGGCTGCCCCATAACTGGCCGCATATAGTTGGTGGTGTCACGACTGACAATCCCCTGTAAATATTCCCCTTTTATTGTCGAGCCAGGGACACGGTCCAGACCAGGACCACCCGTGACTTCCCTAGTAGCAGACCGGTCCGGTACCGAGTACCCCCGTCCCAGTGGGCCCGACATATACACACCACATGCACACAAAGAGTAACAGCTAAGGTGGAGCCCAAACATTGGTTACTCACCACGCACCCGAACACAAACACACACACACACCACAAAGAGACACACACAACACAGAGACACACACCACACAGACACCCCCCCCACAGGGACACACACACATACAAACCCTATAGGGACACATGCACTCACCCCACAGGGACACACACATACACACACCCCAGGGACACACACACCACACAGAAAGACACAGATGTGCACAAATCGCCTCACACAACTCGCCTCATACGTGTGCTATCTTTAATTTCCAAAAATAAACATCTGATTAAAAACAGCCAATGTGCAACACATGTGCCGTATAGGGAATTAAGGCAGATGTCAGTCACATGGCTTATACTCGAGTCAATAAGTTTCCCTAGTTTTGGAGGGTAAAATTAGGGGCCTGGGCTTATACTCGGGTCGGCTTATACTCGAGTATATACGGTAACAAATACAATTTTAAATTATAATTTAAAAAAAACAACATTTTTATGTTTTGCATTTGAAAAATAATCCTATTTAAGGTTTGCTATGTTTTAGCACATTCTCGGTATGTTTAACCTTTTCACTTTGACACGCTATTAAAATAACAGGACAGGAATGAAAACAGAAGAAGCTGTAGTGCACATTTGCACATGGTAAATTCAGAACAAAGGCTCGAAACATTAATTAAATGTACAATAGGAAACTTTTTTTTTTATTTTTCAGGCTGTACAATAATATGAGAAACCCAGAGCAGAGCACCTCCGCTGCATATCAAATAGCGGAAGAAAAGTTTTGTTGACTGATTAAAAGTTGAAAGAAATCCACAGAGACAATGTAAAAAGTGAAGGTGAACCCGGAGAAGGGCGAGTGTACTCTCACCCCCCGTATTAGTAATCTCATTTCCATACAACGTTCCCATGATGAGTCTCGAAACTTGTGTAGTTCTCGAGAAAATGCCTTGAGGCATCGGGGGTTTTTTGATGCCTTCATTCAGTATTTTCCATGCAGTATGTAATAAAATATAAAAAAAGGGGCTCTGGGGCTCTCACTGACTGTGTGACGAATGTGGTCAATCTTTGAAGTTATTTTTTTTTAAAATCCATTCCTAATTTTATATTTTCCACTTTATTTCACCGCCGTTCCAAAATAACAGAAAAGAGAAAAACAAATAAAAAGGTTATTAAGGCTAAGCAGGTAGAAGGAAGCAAGGAGCGCAACATTTTTCATAACATGAGTTCTAGAGCCTTTAGATAGCTAAACAAAGAGAATAAGAAATCTAAATTAAATATATGGCATTGCTCCATTGATCGTGGAACTATTTCTTAGTCAAAATATATTAAAAAAGAAGCTGGGAGAGACAATAGTGCAGATAGTCTCTCCTCCTAGTAGGAGAGTACCGTATGTTTCGCTTTATAAGACTCACCGGATTATAAGAGCACCCCCCAAAATTTGGTGAAGGAAAAAAGAATATAATGTTGTACTGTTAAATGGGGTCCGTCTTATAATGCCAGTGTCCGTCTTACAATCAGTATATATGTCCATCATCTTGGTACATGGCCCCCATCCTGGTATGTATGCTCCTCCATCCTGGTATATAGTCCCCCCATCCTGGATTTAGCCCCCTTATCTTGGATATGGCCCCCTGCGCTGGCACACAGACCACCTGCGCTGCACCCACAGCTCCCTGCACTGGCACCATGCCCCTTGTGCAGGCACCCACGGACCCCTGTGCAGGCACCCACGGCCCCTGTGCAGGCACTCACGGCCCCTGTGCAGGCACCCACGGCCCCCTATGCATGCACCCATGGTCCCCTGTGCAGGTACACGGCTCCCTGTGCTGATACATGACTCCCTGTGCTGGTACACAGCCCGCTGTGCTAGTACAAGGCCCCCTGTTGTGGTACACGGCCCCCTGTGATGGTACACGGTCCCCTGTGCTGGTACATTGCTCCTTATGCTGGTACACTGCTCCCTGTTGCATGGCTGTGTGAAAAGGCCCCCTGGCTGGTACACGGCCCCCTTGCTGTCACACCCTGGCAGGTACAGCCATGGCATCTGACCCCACTTGCTGGTACACTGCTCCTGGGCTGGTACACGGACTCCCTGTGCTGGTACATGGGCTCCATTGGCTGGCAATGGGCTCTGTGGGCTGGTACATGGTTCCCTGGGCTGGTACATGGCTCCCTGGACTGGTACAAGGCCCCCCTTGCTGCTTGGCACAAAATAACATACATTTTTAACTTACCTCTCCGGCGCTTGCCTCCATCTCTCAATGCCTCTCTCCCTGACTGCCGCAATCTCCCTCCAGGTCCCAGAGAAGCGGTCATGTGATTGGGCGCACACTGATGACTTCAGTGCCAGTGATGTCATCAGTGTGCATCCTATCACATGATCGGTTTCTCTGGGACCTCGGAGGGAGATTGCAGCAGTCAGGGAGAGAGGCACTGAGAGATGAAGGCAAGTGCCAGAGAGGTAAATTGAAAATGTTTGTTATTTTGTGCCCAGCAGCATGGGGGGCCATATCCAGGATGGAGGGACTGCAGGAACATTTAATATGCCCTGCTCCCCTGTACAAACCTCGGCGTTAGCTTCAGCACCGAGGTGATGGACAGCGGCAGTGCTGAGTTAATGAGCGGGGGTCACGTGAACTCCTGCTGCCTCTTGCAGCCCACAGCCAGCCCACCTCAGCCCCCGGACACACTCCAGAGCTGACCCACCCTCCCCTGCAGTATAGGACCGTACGTTCACTTTTTAAGATGCACCCCTCATTTCCCCCCAAATTTGGGGGAACAAAAGTGTGTCTTAAGGTACCTTTAACGCCGCTACTGGAGGATGGATACAACCCGCTACAGGCTACGATTGTAGCTTGCGTTGTCAATATTGCCCGTAGTAGCGGCGTGTGAAGACAGTAGGAGGCAGCTGGCAACAGATACATCTGTTTCCGAGCACTGCTCTGAAACAGGTGGCTACAAAGCCGATTGCAGCGAGCTGTATCGGCGTGTAAAGAAGGAACAGAAGGGTTGTTTCTACACCATGCTATGTAGCTGGGGCGTGACACAGGCTCCGGGTTACCGCGCCCCCTTCAGTCGATCATTGGAGGAAGCTCCTGCGTTGCGATTGGTTGTCGCTGCACAGGGCGGCATATTTAAGGAGCTGCCCAGTCACACTACACAATTGCTCGGGCGTCATGTATTAATCAGCCTCCTGCGATGCCTGGCCAATCATGGGTTTCTTGCTTTGTCCTATCAGCGTACGGACGTCTCGTAATCCACAATTGTGGCACGCCTATGTGCTGTCCCTGCTGCACCAGGTCCGCCCATATTAGCTGGTTGTAGCGGTGTGTAAATGAGGTAAGATGAGCTACAGATGGCTACTTGAGACACCCGGCGATGATCTAGCTGTAGATGTAGCTAGCGTAGCGCACCTTGTGGCGGCGTGTAAAGGTGGTGCGTTTCCCGTTTGTAACCGTTTGGGCGTGCTCATGCACGTGAAGTAGCGGGTTGTATCCATCCTCTTGTAGCGGCGTGTAAAGGTACCTTTAGGGTGCTTTCACATCAGCGGTTTTGCTGATCGTGGCAGTTGCGGTGAAGAAAACGCAACTGCCGTGATTACCGCATAACCGCTGCACTTGCGGCACAGTTGGGCAAGCCCCATACAATGTCTATGCGGGCTTGCGGCAGGTGCGGCAAGTGCAGTATTGGCTTGCCTGCCGCAAGTGCTCGAGGAAAGCGCACTTGCCGCATCTGCCGCACACTTACTGCAAGCCCCACAACATTGCAAAAACCGCATCTGCCGCATTTGAAAAAACGCTGATGTGAAAGGGGCCTAAGAGACATTTATGGCATGTTCTGTAGATGTACCTAAAGCCTGGGTTACACGCTTCAATGGTCGAATGATCCGACCAACTATCCAACTTGACCTACATCGCTTGAACGTCGTTCAATGATCGCTAGTGAATGTCACACTACAGATATCTTTAATAACGCAGCAACAATTCCGCGACAAGCGAACGACATTTGCGGTCGTTAGCTCGCCTACGTCCTTCAGTCCTGAATAGGCAAGGTCGTTAATGACATCGATATCAAGTTGTCTCACACACACACATACTGCAGGTTGGATGGACAATCATCTCTTGGTTTAAGGTCACAAACCTCCTATAAACGATCAGCCGACTCATTGTTGATTGTATCTACTTGTCACATGCAACAACGTTGTTACGTCATTGCTCCACCCAAAAAGCCGTGACGTACAAACGATGTCATTAACGATATCGTAGCATGTAACGGGCCCTTTAGATGCATATATAGGGAGTAATCCCTTCAGATGGCTGATTTTTTTTGGCTATATTTTCTTGTTTGACGTTTTATGTCATCTCTGATTGTCATATCTCATAAGCAAAAGATATTTTAACGATTGTTCATCTATATTGAGACAGAAAAAAATGTAATGAGAAGACAAAAGCACGGTCAACCAAGAAGTCCTATTTACTATGAGACAGCTCAGGCTTGTGTGACGAAAAATGCAGTCAATTGGTTTTTTCTGTTTTTAATTTATGGCTTGAGTTGAAGAAAGCGTATTGACTGCTTATGTCTTTGGCTACTTTAAGTAAATTAATGCTGTATTTGTTTAAAGTGGATGAATTGCTTATGAGTACAATATGTTGATGTTAGCAACATGCAGAAGATGTTACTTTAGCATTTTAGGTACGTACTTACTTCGTTGTCCTCCAATTTCTGTATGAAATCTAATTGACTATGTTTTTTTTGGGCTAATTCTTGGAGAAAGAGCCAAGAGTGTCTCTTTCAACTTCGGCAGCAATCCCCCAATTGTAAATGACATGGTACATTACTGAAGAAAAGTCAAGACAGTTATTAATTCCAGTGATAGTGAATTCTAAATGATAGCACTTGTTCTCCGTAGGTCCCAACTATATTGATGCTAGAAAAAGTTGTCTACAATTGGAAAAAAACATCGTAAGGTGGTAGTCCTGTCCAAATTTTATTTTAAAGAGGACCTGGCATCACCCTGGTGCTGTGCTATACAGAATGCAGTGCTGAATGCAGCATGTCTGCTGTATTCAGGGAAGGGGTCCCCCATGTCTCTATAAAGTCTTTCTTACAACTTACAGGGGGGCTAAAGTCCAGAGGGACTTACTCAGTAATGAAATCATTGCTGTTGTATGGTGTCCTCCCCCTCCAGCCCTCTCTTGTTCAGCCTCCTTTATGTCTCACCTCCACAGAGTGAGCAATGGGTGGGTGATGTCATCACCAGAGCCTGCCCTGTTGTACATACATATTCTGGAGCGGGGGGGCTCCGGCACTGACATCATCGGCAGGAGGCATTCAGCTGCTGGGACCAGCTCCCACTCACTGCTCGCTATGTGGAGAGGAGGCACATAAAGGTTGCTGAACAAGAGAGGGCTGGAGGTGGACCATAGAGGGCTGGAAGCAGGGAGGACAGCAGCAGCAGCCATGACACATTCAGGAGGCTAAACAAGAGAGGGCTGGAGGCGGGGAGGACAACATACAACAGCGATGACTCATTACTGAGTAAGTCCCTCTGGACTAGTCCTTATCTGTACACTTTAAAAAGCCTTTTTTACAACTTACAGGGGGGCTAGAGACATGGGGGACCCCTTACCTGAATGCAGCTGACACGTTAGATTCAGTGCTTCATTCAATTATCACCAGAGGGGTTGACCTGTCCTCTTTAAGGCTTATGGATAGCATACCCTGCTCAGGATTCACTCCTTGAGCTATGGAAAGATGTTGCTGGGCATCATCATTTACCCTGTTGGATGACAAGACTCATCCATGCGTTAGTTGGATAGTGATATAACCGTAATCAGTTATGTTTTTATACAAATTGATAACCATAGATGGACCAAACAAAAAAACCTTCTCTAATCCACTGACCAAATAGAGCCACTATGTATTGTAATAGGTCATTAGCCTAATGAGTTCTGAAGAGCCATCTTTCCACATTCCTAACCAGACACAATTTAATTGTTTTCAGTAACATTTCCTTAATCCCTCTTAACAAAAAGTCACTTTTGGATACTCAATATTTTTGCCTATCATTAGCCATAACACGGGACTTATTTTGTACGTCAATTAAATATATTATATATTACTATATTATTATATTATTATTATATTATATTATTATATTATTTTAATTTTAAATTTTTATTTTTATATTTATTTTATATTATATTATTATATTATTATTATATTATATATCAATTAAATATATTATATATTAAAACAAAAATGAACTACATTTATACATTAAATTCAATTTGTGACACCCAACATCTGTATATGTACAGTATATATAGTTCAGTATATGTGTGTGTGTACGTATATGTATATATGTATGTGTGTATAGTTTTTTTTTTTACTACCTTTCATTATCATTTACGATCACATATACAGTAATTAATAAAAAATGTCTAAAATTGTATTCTCTGTAGAAATTTTAATATATTGCCCTTTTTACAGGGTTGGGGTTAACTTAATGTTTCGTATTCACATCATACCAGTTCAATTCATTTGTATTTAGATGTAGATTTTAATTCAGGCAATAAAGGGCTAAAATGCAGTATCACTTGTTTAGTTTTGCTTCTTTAATTTTTTCGTGCTTTTTTAATTTTTCCTTGGTTTTCTACTTTGTTTTGTCATTTAACTCACACACTGGGCCCCGTAAGCTTTTAAAAGGCATCTGGATCATGTTGTAACACGTTGTAACATATTCGTCTTAGGCTAGGGTCACATTTGCGCTAAAATGTTCAGATCCTGATCCGGTTTTGAGCTATTAAAAAACTCAAAACTGGGTCAGGAACCGCAGCCCATAGGAGCCCATTATTTAAACCGGATTACTCTACATGCAATCCGGTTACCGCTTGCGGATCTGCAGCCTGCGTTAAAAATCATGCAGGCTGCAGTTTTTGCAGTGGTTAGGAAACCGCAGGCAGATTGCTATAATGGGCTCCTATGGGAGCCCCTGCGGCTCCAGCAAGGCACATGTGAATGCCGTATGCTTTGTTCATACCTGCTGCCACAGGGATGAACAAAGGGTTAATCTTAATAATAGATGTGGGCAACATGTCTCTAGGGGGGTGCCCATCCTCCCTAGTGATATGCTGTCCACTCATGTGGGCATGTGAGGGGTTAATATGTGTCATGATTGTATTGCCAGCTATTGTCGGCTTTTTCAGTTTTATGAATGAATGCGACGGCTTCTCACAGTAGAGGAGATACTGTACGAAAGTTGTAACATTAGGTCTATGGTGATGCGCTGCCCATAGAACTAATGTTACAACTTTCATGACCAAGGACAGGGGCTCATACAGTATGTACATTACGTACAGTATCTCCTCTACTGTGAGAAGCCGTCGCATTCATTCATAAAACTGAAAAAGCCGACAATAGCCGGCAATACAATAATGACACATATTAAATCCTGACATGCCCATCTGAGTGAACAGCATGTCTCTAGGGAGGATGGGCACCCCCCCTAGAGACATGTTGCCCACATGTATTATTAAGATTAACCCTTTGTTAATCCCTGCGGCAGCAGGGATTAACAAAGCATACGGTAACCGGATTGCTCCAGATTACACATCCTGAGCAATCCGGTTACCGCATTCCGGTTTGCTGGACACGTTTTGTCACAAAAACGTGTCTGAAGGCAATTGTGGTTACCACATCCGGATCTGGATGCGGTAACCGCAATTACCTGTCCAAATGTGACCCAGCCTTATTCTTCATTTCCCCTTTAATTTGGGCTGGTAGATTAGCTGGAGATAGGGGATAAATTCAACCTTCTGGCTGCATATTAGAGCTAATTGTGCCTCCTAGGACACAGCAGCTCCTTCTCTCTATATATGTCCAGTAATCACATGTTCAGTGAGTCCAGAGGAGGAAACGCTGTCAGTGTTCTCTAATCTGTACACACAAGTGCTGCTTCAATCCTGTGTAAACAGAGATCAATACGATAAATATAGTATTTCTGGGAAATCTGGCTAGGTCTTACAGCTGGCTTTCTGCTATCCCAGTTACATGATCTCCTGCAGGCTGCTTACTCTGCATTGACACTTAAGAATGTCAATACAGAGTGAACTGTGGGCCATCCAGGCATTTATATTCTATTGAAAGTATAGAAAGAAGTTAATGATGGAAAAAGTCACTAGGTCTACATTTCACCAGACTGTCTAGTGATAAAGCTCTTAGAGATGGATTTATCATGTTTATCAAGGCTGTAATTACATTTACTGGCCTTAAAATTATTTGGTTGGAAATGCGCACTTTTAGTAACATTTATGCTTCTCATCGTCTCTCAAAGTCATAAAATGTAATGTATGCCTTCTATGAACAGGCATAGGTATACACTTTTTTATCTACCATTTTAGGCTTTAAAGATGACCTGTCCCCCCCATAGATTAGAATCTAACTGCAGCACTGAATGCAGCATGTCTGCTGCATTCAGGCAAGGGGTCCCCCATGTGTCTGTGCAGCTGGTACCCCGAGATATAGGCTTAGAAAATCTTACAGTTAGAAGCCATGGAGGCAGGCCCTTGTGCTGCAGCCACCTCATAGTACTGGGGCATTTCACGCCCCCTGCGTCTCTGTGCCGCCTGTTTTAAATGTGTTCGCTGCCTCCCTCCTGCCAGTCATTTCACCCATGTCCTCGCCTGCACTCTGCGCGTCCTTATGCTGTTGACGCAGGCGCAGAGTGAGGTATTGCTTATCGCCGTTCCGGCCACCTGTCTCGCCTCCTGCTTTGACGTCAGAGCCTTTGCTCACCCTTTTCCATAGCATCACACAGAGCAGGGCGGGAAAAGTAGAGGACATCACAGCAGGAGACGGGACAGCCGGCTGGGATGGCGATAAGCAATACCTTGCTCTGTGCCTGCGTCAACAGCACAAGGATGCGCAGAGCGCAGGTGAGGACATGGGTGAAATGACTGGCAGAAGGGAGGTGGCGAACACATTTAAAAAAGGCGGCACAGATGCAGGGGCATGAAATGCCCCCGTGCTACGGGGTGGCTGCAGCACAAGGGCCAGCCTCCATGGCTTCTAACTGTAAGTTTTTCTAAGCCTATATCTCGGGGTACCAGCCGCACAGAGACATGGGGGACCCCTTGCCTGTATGCAGCAGACATGCTGCATTCAGTGCTGCACTTAGATTTTAATCCATGGGGAGGGGGGTGACAGGTCCTCTTTAAACCCCAAATTTCTAGATATTTTTGTGGTCACACCTGCTGAGTGTTGCTTTTCAAAAGCAGGTAGATGTTGAAAAAGTCACAAATTGTTCAAATAGTGTCATTATTGGTGCAATTAAAAAACAGTATATATTCCTCACAGGGATTCAACAATATTAATCTGAGCAGTACTGGAGGGATAAGGAATCATGGTTTCTTCACTGTTAGCACACCCACACTTTTCTTTATTAATTCACAAATTAATTATTTGTTGAAGAAACGTTTGAATTTATTACAGAGTTTAGTCTTATTAGGAGTTTATTAGCATGTCACACCTAGAACTGGCAAACTTTGCCAACTTGTAGTAGTGCTCCAAATCTGTCAGATGTCAGAGTATTTTTATGTGTACGGAGTCCTCTTTAGGTCCACCCATAGATTTTAATTTGGATTCAAGTCTGGGCTTTGGCTGGGCCATTACAAAACATATATTTTCTTCTGATGAAACCATTCATTTGTTGATTTGGAGGTATGCCAAAAGGCAAAATTTCTTATTTTTAGCTTTTTAGCACAAGTCTGATAGTTTTGATGTAAAATATACTCCTATTTTAAACTTTTAATAATTTTCTCCACCTTGAACAAAGCATAAGTCGCAAAGAAGCTCCTAAACATAATGCTGCATCCATTATGCTTTATTGCAGGTATGGTGTTTTGTTGATGCATAATGTTAGTTTTCCGCTAAACATACCTTTTGGAATTTTGGCCTAAAATTTAACCTTCTTTTCATCAGACAATAGCATATTTTCCCAGGCAGACTTAAAATAGATTTTGGCAAAATGTAGATGGCCTTGGATGTTTATCTTTGTAAACAAAGGCTTCTTTTGTGCCATCCTACACCACAAGCTAGATTTATGGGAGATTGTTGTCACATGCAGTAAACAATCATTACCTTCAGGAAATCCCTGCAGCTCATATATATTGGTCGTCTCCCAGACCAATTTTCATCTTGTTTTTGCATCAACTTTTTAGAGACATCCAGTTCTAGGTAATGTCACTGTAGTGCTCAATTTAAGCCACTTCTTGATGACCATCTTTTCAGTGCTTCATGATATATTTTAGTGTCTTGTAAATGCATTAGATTCCTTCTTCTGACTGATAACTGCAACAATAATATCCCATAGGAATCATGGAGCACTGAATTAGACTTAAGGTATCGTTACACGCTTCAATATCGTTAATATCTCACCAACGATCTCACGGGAGCGCGGTCGTTAGGACATCTTTTTGACATTGTTGGTAAGATTACTGAATAAATATCTGCTGCACACCAACATCAGAAATTCTAGCGAGAAAAAAACTAATGGCTGACATGTATTAATGCACAGTGTGAACTGGAGCAAAAGGCACAGTAGAAAACTACACAAAGCTTATGTAAGGAATAATATGAGAACTTAGCTAATGTGATGGCCATGACATCCTAGCCCGGTAACCGCGGCAAGGTCTCTCATTCAACCAGGTCCTACTCAAGTTGTCTTATGTCTGCAGTGTGAACTTGCGTGTATGGGTATATGCCACTAAATGCAATTAAAACCTGCTTTTAAGGGGTGTGTCTGGAACCAAAGCTACAGATAAAATGCAGAGTCTCCTTGCGGCTACAGGGCGGGGGGGGGATGCACAGTCCAAAAAATAACTATATGCAATATTAAAGATGGCTGGCACACCTCTATGTTGGGTGCCAGCTAGCACCCAACATAGAGGTGTGCCAGCCATCTTTAATATTACATATCGTTGGTAAGATGTCAGATGTCTAGATATCGTGAACGACGTACCAACGATGTGGCGAGCAGCTATCATCCTCACAACACAGCGAACAATACTTGTACACTGTTGTGAATAGGCGAAGTCGTTAACGACATCGTTATCGCGGTGACACACATAACGATGCAGCAGGTTGGCTGATCGAAGATCGTCAGATTTGATAGCAAGTTCTCAAATCTGCGATCAGCGATCCAACGATTTATCGTAGTCGTATCTCGATGTCAGACGCAACGATGTCCTAACAATGTCGTTTGAACGACTCCAAACCCGTGACGTTTCAGCGATATCAGCCTTTACCTGAATTAAAATATTGTTGTTAAGATCTTATTCTGCGTATAGAAACTTCATCTCTTGTATCAAAGCTATTTTTTTCTCTGTATAGAACCTCTGATGTCCTTCACATACTTCTCCACAATGTCCCACTGACCTTTAAAGCAGACGGGAGATTAACAGAGCTTTATATAAAGAGTCTTAATACTGTGCTCAGAAAATCAAGTACCCGATGCTCAAACGGTTGTAGCTGTCTGCAATTATTGTCTGATATGCTCTATTTGATCATGTTACCTCCCGCAATAACAGAATTTAGTCATTTAGCTCACAAATGGCCTCCATCAGTTACTCCATCTGCTCAAATATTTCTCTCTAGAGAACGGATCATGACGAGAAGAGCGCGCATTGTCCCGGGGAGGTGGAACTAAGAGTTCTGTATCGGTTTGCAGAAATGTTCTTCTTGGAATTCGAAGCATAGGTCATTATCGAATTAGTCGTGAAGGGCAATAAAATGAATAGCGAGATTCATTCAATATTTGTAAATATTTATAATATTATTAAAATATGTAAAGCCTTGGAAATTGGCGAACCAATCCTATATTTTCACAATGGGACTATAGGGGACCTTCAAGTCTATTCTTGTCTGATATGACATTGGGTATGGAGAGATGCTAAATAACTAGCGTATACAGCAGCCGTGTGACATCGGGACCTTGCAAGGGCCCCATTCTAATTAAGCTTTGTTTGTATAAAGAAACCAAGAAAACAGAAATATATCATGCTTAGATCCAATCGCACATAAATATCATATATTTTTAGAGTTGTTTGCTCGGATCTGTGTATGATGTATTGCTGTTCTCCTGGTTTCATGTAGTTCTTTATTACATCCCATTAGCAGCCCACATGGACTTATTTATCTCTGGTGCCTGTCTCTTTTTCCATTTTAATAGCCTCTTGCAAGGTTCAATATCAAGGAGTGAGGTTTTTTTTCCTAGCATCACTGAAATTAGTGTCTCAAAGGGAGATGTCAGTGTAATGTATGCCATTTGATGTAGCATGCTGGAATCTTTTTGACTTTCTCTATGTTGCAAATCTGACAACCGCACTGGTACCGTTGCTTTATTCAATAATCATCGTTATAACAAATGTATTGGTTATTTATTTTATAATTAAAAAGGAAATATTAATCCTAATAATTATTACTTTTTTCATTATTTTTTTGTTTATGCATAATTAAGAGGCTACCACGATGGGAACCTTTTTGCAGAAAATTCCGGCAGATGTGATATGAGATGTTTTGTAAAATGATTGAAGATGTATGGAATTAGATAAAAAGGGTATTTTTTTTCCATTCGCTATATATTTTTCACCTCTGCAGCAGGTCTTATCCCCTCAGACAGACAGAAAGATACAGTTGGGGATGACTAGAGATACGTGAAACTTTGAAGACTCGGTTCAGGTCGCCGAACTTCCCGGAGTTGAGCAAATCTGTTTTGGCCACTTTACACGTCCCGATATCGTCGTCTAACTTCAACAAAAAGTCACGTGGTTCGTGCGTTGGCCCCGATATCGTTCGTGCGTTGTGTGGTGTAAATGTGTAATGCGACGCAAGAACGATGCCAAAACGATATCGGGGAAGAATTGTGCAGGCTCTCCAACTGCCCGATATTGGATGGACGATCTGGCAGGATCGTTCTGTGTGACAGCCCAAAAACGACTTGGCGAGCAACTTCCCCTATTCTCTCCCATGTTAAATGGTCGTTCCTGGGTCGCTCGTAGACATCGCAGTTGTGTTGCGTGCCGATATCTCCCTGTGTGACAGCTCCTATGCGATCTTGGATTTCAGCCATAAAAGTGCGCGCTCCCGTGCCGTTGGATACAATATCGAAACGATGTTGGGATGTGTAAAGCGGCCATTTGGGTTTGGAGTTCGGGTGCTTTATGTTTGCAAAGCTGTGGTCAGGTACAGTTGGTGCTTCGCCCAGTGTGAGCCATGTGCAGTGTTTGCTCAGTTTGCAGTGGGCTGAAAAATACAGCTTCTGGGTGCCGCGTGTGGCCAAAATTAATAAACAAAAAAATAAAAAAATCACCCTTTCATCCCGGAAGTGTTTTACTTACGACTGACTGATTGTGGGAGGAGGTCTGCACTGCCAATCAGTCACTTGTAATGAGGTTCAGGTCAATTTCAGGGTCGCCAAAATGTTTGGCTGCACCATCCGATTCCAAACTTCCAAAAGTTCGTTCATCTCTAGTGATGATTATGGTCAATGAAAGAAGTTGTGAAAAATGTAATAACAAGACCCGGTTAACACTTGCATATAACATCTAATAATTCTTTCACTTGACATTGATACAATTCTCTCGCATGCAAAAATCGAATCACAGGTGCCTAGGAGAGGGAGAGGTTAACCTCTTTATCTTCTCCATTGTCTGCCTCGGCATATATCGGTCTACACTAGGATGATATCCGCGTGCAGGATGATGTTCCACTTGCAGCCATAAGACTTCTTTGGGTGCACGTGATCCAATTTGTGGAGGCGCTCGTAGCATACTGAGATTGTTTAGTCATGCCACATCGGCATAAAAAAAAATCTGATTGGCACTGCCTTATAGTATAACATTGGTTCGAGTGCTATCCCATAAAACGTGTTATACATTCATGTGGGCGAGCACTAAGATATGCTATGGAGCCTTATGGCTTTTGATTCCTGTGCAATGACCTCATTCTATTAATATTGCACTGTGCAATAAAGCTTCATGTAACATCATTACATATTATTTTTCCCATGCTGTGATTTATGGTGCACCGTTTTTTGTGTGTAAGGCTAGGTTCACATTGCCGTTGGTTGTGCGTTTGAACTGATCAATTTTTCAGGTGCATTAACTCATTGAAACACATCTGTTAACGCCTCTGAATGCAGCTATAGACTTCTATTGTAAAACAGAGTCAAATGGATTGCAAACGCAATGCAAAATGTGGTTGCGTTTGAAAGCAATCATTTTTCCCCAGCGCACAGTTAACGTTGCTGGCAATGTCCAAAGGTCCAACTGCGATCAGATGTTTTGACTCATCTCTTGCTTAAGAAATTTCCTAAATAGGTTCTTAACATAAAGCCAAAATATAAGGGCGGCTTCACACTGCGGCGTGATCCGGTCCGGCGCTGTCCGGGATGACCCTTACAACCGCGGACTTTATCAGCACACCGGATTGGAGGGCATATTAGCCCTCCAGTCCAGTGTGCTGATCCAGTCTGCGGTTGTCAGGGTCATCCCGGACAGCCCTGGACCGGATCACGCCGCAGTGTGAAGACATTGCTTTATTTAAACAGAAAATCCTAGGATATATAAAAGTTACCAATTATGCTGTCCATAGATACCAATAGATTTTAATTTGTAAAATAACATTTTCTCTGTGACTCACTATATAGGAGTGTTAGAAGAGATTAGCACCAGTTTTTAACACCCGATATTTAGGCAAATTATGTATATGGTCAAATTGCACAAACATTTTTATTTTAGAATCATCCACTTGATTTGGCCATGTTTATGGCAATCTTATTAATTCGGAAGATAGAAAATATCTAAGTAGACTTTTTGTAAAACGTTTGCTATGTTCCTCCACTCCGTCACTTTAAAAAAGGGGGTATGAAATAGGTGTGGCTTGCTATGCAAATAAACAATAAGTCAGATATATGATTTGAGACTTGAAAAACAAACAGGGGTGGAGTAATTCAAGGAAAATCAATAATAGTGTTAAATCTAAAAATGACATAAAATGTATCAATCATCAAAATCAGAACTTTGATACATTTGTTTGCACAAATATCAGCAATGCAGGTACAGTGCCTTGTGAAAGTATTCAGTATATACACATACAGTGCCTTGTGAAAGTATTCAGTATATACACATACAGTGCCTTGTGAAAGTATTCGGCCTCCTATGTATATACAGTGCCTTGTGAAAGTATTCGACCCCCTATGTATATACAGTGCCTTGTGAAAGTATTTGGCCCCCTTGAACTTTTCAACCTTTTGCCACATTTCAGGCTTCAAACATAAAGATAGAAATTATAATTTTTTTTGTGAAGAATCAACAACAAGTGGGACACAATCGTGAAGTGGAGCCAAATTTATTGGATATTTTAAACTTATTTTAACAAATAAAAAACTGTGCAGTGTGGCGTGTAATATTATTCGTCCCCTTGAGTTAATACTTTGTAGCGCCTCCTTTTGCTGCGATTACAGCTGCAGTCTCTTGGGGTTTGTCTCTATCAGTTTTGCACATCGAGAGACTGAAATTCTTGCCCATTCTTCCTTGCAGAACAGCTGGAGCTCAGTGAGGTTGGATTGAGGCGTTTGTGATCAGCAGTTTTCAGCTCTTTCCACAGATTCTCCATTGGATTCAGGGCTGGATGTGTCTTGGCCATTTTAACATCTGGATACCTTTATATTTGGAACATTACATTGCAGATTTTGCTTTATGTTTGCGATCTTTGTCGGAAGATAAATCTCCGTCCCAGTCTCAGGTCTTTTTCAGACTCCAACAGGTTTTCTTCCAGAATTGTCCTGTATTTGGCTCCATCCATCTTCCCATCAATTGTAACCATCTTTCCTGTCCCTGCTGAAGAAAAGCCCAAACCATGATGCTGCCACCACCATGTTTGACAGTGGGGATGGTGTTTTGAGGTTGATGAGCTGTGTTGCTTTTACACCGAACATATGGTTTCATCTGACCAGAGCCCCTTATTCCACATGTTTGGTGTCTCCCAGGCGGCTTGTGGTAACCTTCAAACGAGACTTTTTATGGATATCTTTGAGAAATGGCTTCTTCTTGCCCCTCTTCCATAAATGAAAGATTTGAGCAGTGTATGACTGATTGTTGTCCTATGGACAGACTCTCCCACCTCAGCTGTAGATCTCTGCAGTTCATCCAGAGGGATCATGGACCTTTTGGCTGCATCTCTGATCAGTCTGCTCCATATTTGAGATGAAAGTTTAGAGGGACGGCCGGGTCTTGGTAGATTTGCAGTGGTCTGATCCTTCCATTTCAATATAATCACTTGCACAGTGGCTCCTTGAGATGTTTAAAACTTGGGAAATCTTTTTGTATCCAAATCTGGCTTTAAACTTCGCCACAACAGTATCTCGGACCTGCCTGGTGTGTTCTTTGGTCTTCATGATGCTCTCTGCACTTGAAACAGAACCCTGAGACTATCACAAAGCAGGTGCATTTATACGGAGACTTGATTACACACAGGTGGATTCTATGTATCATTACCAGTCATTTAGGACAACATTGGATCATTCAGAGATCCTCACTGAACTTCTGGAGTGAGTTTGCTGCACTGAAAGTAAAGGGGCTGAATAATATTGCACTTTTCAGTTTTTTATTTGTTATAAAAGTTTAAAATATCCAATAAATTTCATTCCACTTCACGATTGTGTCCCACTTGTTGTTGATTCTTCACAAAAAATTTTGAATTTTACATCTTTATGTTTGAAGCCCAAAATGTGACAAGAAGTTAAAAAGTTCAAGGGGGACAAATACTTTCACAAGGCACTGTAGAAGCAAAACTGACTTAAAAGGGTTGTCCACAACTCAGAAAACCCCTTCTAAATCAGAGTGTTTCCCCTGTTAAACTAAAAACATCTACACTCAACTCCGGTGTTGGTGCCATTCCAGCAGTGTTGACATTCGCTCTGCCGGGTCTCATGAGACATTATTACATCACATATGAAATATAGCAAATTGTGGGGTATTGGTTTGTCTTTTGGTCCAAAACACGTAAGCTTGTGAGCCCCTACACGGCTCCCCACGGATCACAAGTCCTATCCACTAAATTCTCATTGAAAGCGAAAAAAGGACACAAATAGAAAATACATTTTCTTACCCAGCAGATTCAGGTCAGACGACCATTACACTCAGTGCTGTGTGCAGCTCTG
This sequence comes from Allobates femoralis, assembly GCA_033576535.1. Taxonomy (NCBI): domain Eukaryota; kingdom Metazoa; phylum Chordata; class Amphibia; order Anura; family Aromobatidae; genus Allobates; species Allobates femoralis. The sequence goes on from JARQOC010000010.1 coordinate 15,119,565, forward strand.
CCCAGGTTATAACTGAAGGCATCATGAATGCAGGACACCAGCCCCAATCACTAACAACCTCCTTTCTCACAGAGGGAGTGACCACTGGTTGTCCTGCAAACACAATGGGTTTCATATAGGGCGTAGTTCACACAGGCTTGCACAGTGTATGCCCAGCCTCTTACATTAACCCCCATCTCAGTAGGCGGGCTGTTACGGCATTCAACACCGCCACCTGCGCCGGAACAAGCGCACCCACATGACCCAGCCACACACAGCAACAAAAGAGTGCAAAAAAAGCACCACAATGACAAGTGCTGAAATTGTGAAAAACTAGTTAGTTTTAAAATATAGCAAATTGTGGGGTATTGGTTTGTCTTTTGGTCCAAAACACGTAAGCTTGTGAGCCCCTACACGGCTCCCCACGGATCACAAGTCATATCCACTAAATTCTCATTTAAAGCGAAAAAAGGACACAAATAGAAACATCACATATGCCCTGCACCCAATCAGTGCTGGCTTCACTCTTCCCACCTGCGAGTTCTCAAACTCTCTCTGGGCAAAACCTCAAATGTGGCCAGCAGTCGGTAGCATACCACGTTGACACTTAAGCGTGGATGAGATGCCTTCCTAACTGAATAAATACTGTGCGTCACAGTGCAGCAGGACGCTCTGTATGCAGAGTTTGGCAAGTGCTGTGACCAGACACATTAAAATACCTATATAACTATCACCTCTATCTAAATCTCAGATACTTTTGGCGGCAAATTGTACTGAGTTGATTGCACGTTTACCCGCTGCTGAGGTGCAGTGGGCCTGAATTGTGTTACCGACCTAGGTCTACTCCACACTAGCAGCCAATCAATGAGGACATCTGTGGAGCCCTTCCAACAACTGCAGCCTAAGAGTGGATAGACAAGGGCGCAATGGGTCTTATCTCCTTATTATTATGGACTGTATGCAGTGCATTAACTGCTCACCTTGATTGGTTGTGAGACCCAAAACCGCTATCTGCATTTTGAAACAGGTGCCGCAGGACCCACCACTCCAGGTGGCCAATTAATATCTCAAAGGACAGGAAAACAATGTGGTCCGCACTGCTGTGTATAGGGTGACAGACGTCCAGAAAATTTTAATCCGTGTTTTAATTTCAACGCGTTTTGAGGCTGTCCGAGCCTTTTCCTCAGGAACACACCAAATGGCCATGTTCACACATCTCCTCTGCTAATAATTAGCGGGTCTCCGCTAAATACTTAGCTTTTTTCTGTGAAGCGGAGATGCGTGAGCACCGCCATTTCCTGGTGACGCAGTCCTTGGTTACCCGATGTTGATCGTGGTAACCAGGTCACACACAAGGCTGCCTAGTGTCCGCTTAAGCCGAGCGGATAGGGAAAAGCTGCTCTGAGAAAGCGGACACTAGACAGCCTTGTGTGTGAAGTGGTTACCACGATCAACATCGGGTAACCAGGGGCTGCGTCACCAGGAAGCGGCGGTGCTCACGCATCTCCGCTTCACTGAAAAAATCTAAGTATTTAGCGGACACCCGCTAAATACTAGCAGAGGAGATGTGTGAACATGGCCTAAGTACCACCTTTGAGAAATGACTTTTGGAATGAATTTACTCATTTATCTAATGACTTTTAGGCAAATCAAATTGCAGACAATTTGGTAGAAGTTGTTTGCCTCTACATAAATTTGGAGTAGTCTTTAATAAACATGGCTATATTTTTTGTAAGTAGTTTCTCCATGCTCTCCATATAATGACCTACGAGATATCTTCCAAACACTCCCCCATTATTTCTTGCTACATCCTAACCAAAGTAAAGAAAGCTGCTGGCTCACACATCCCGCACTTGCCGGCTATATGAATGTCATTCTTCTGCCTTTTGCTAATTTAACCTTCTGTAATTGCATCCCGGCTGCATGCAAATAGCATGCCATAAATGAAGAGACACCAATGAATCCTCATTAGCAGCAGTTATTGTCGCCACTTATTCCTCGCACATGTTGCAGAATCTCTTTTCTAGTTCAAGAAGGGACTGAACCTTGAATGGCAGTCAATTAGGATGAAAGTCTGGGCTGCATTCTTTTTGGTCAACGCTTCTGTTTTACGGGATTTTATGTTGATTAGGGAATCGGAGGATACAATCTGTTTGGGAGGCTGACCACACGCTTCTTCTCTACATATTCAGCTATTTTTTATGCGGTTAGGCACCTTACTCGTATTTTGCTGAGTGTAAGCAACTGATTTGGATTCTTTTTTTCTTCTAATGAAGTTCGAAGCAAAAACACCTGCCTCAAAAGCCGGGCCGCAGATGGGATCGCAACGTGAGCGAAAATTACTCTACAAATTTCATTTACTGCATGAGATCTGGTAGAGGCATGAATTGGATTGCTGTTTTATGTGTGACGATGTAGAAGCGGAATTATTTCTCAGTCATGAAATAAAAGTGCAGTCAAACCACCTGCGACGTACCGTGGCACAACCGTCAAGTAGGCGGGTGCTACATCTGTAGCTCAGTCCTTTACATGCAGTCTGACATTGTCAATGGCCCTCTTTATCTATTGCAGCTGCACATAGTGTTATGCTTGCCTCCACTGGGGACAGAAAGAAATGATACATCATATTGTATAAAATATTGTCATTTATCTTTTTAAAAGCCAGCTATCAATGATTTGATCAAGCAGTCTTGTCCAGAAACAGCCCCACGTTTGTCTACAGGCTGTGTCTGGTACTGCAACTTAAACTTATTCATTTGGACAGTTGTAAACTGCAAGTGAACAGAGTGGTATTGTCAAAACTAACAAAAGTGTACACCCCTGTAGGTATGCAATCAGTATACTTGAGCATATGTACCTACTAGACAAATTTGTCCTCTCCATACAGAGGATGAGCGCTTCGACTTCAAATGTGAGCAGAACTGTGCAAATCACATTCATGCGGTCACTGTACCTAATATAAAAAATACTAGAGAATCCCAAACGCTTACTGCAGCCGCCGACTCCACAGAGATCTCCAAGATATGCGCATTTGGAGAGTGCACAGGAAACACTTTGCAGCGTTTTCCTGTGCGCTCTGCAAAAGCGCAATCCTGGAGATATCTGTGGAGCCGGCGCTGCAGTAAGCATCTGGTTACCATAGAGATCAATAGACAATGCGCTACTTGCGCCCCAGAAATTAAGTTTCTCCCGGGAAATCCTGCAGGCTCAGGCATGCAAGTGTGACCCTAGCCTAACTGCTTACTTTCATCCTGATACTGGACAATTCCTTTAAGGCTATTTTCAGATAAACATACTTTCAGTTAATCCACAGGCTGTGTGCACAAACTGAACAGCAAAATGAGCAATAGAAGCCAAAGTGCTTTCTTAGGCCGGCTTCACACTGCAGCATGATCCGGTCTGGGGCTGTCCGGGAGGACCCTGACAGCCGCGGACCGAATCAGCACACAGGACTGGAGGGCTATTATACCTTCCAGTCCGGTGTGCAGCGCACGCAGCTGCAGCGCTGAAGGTCAGGACCCGGCGCCTGCAGTCCTGACTTATCAGCAGCGGGAACTGCGTGCGCTGCACACCGGACCGGAGGGCATTATAGCCCTCCAGTCCTGTGTGCTGATTCGGTCCGCGGCTGTCAGGGTCCTCCCGACAACCCCGGACCAGGGTCGTGCCGCAGTGTGAAGCCGGCCTTACATGACTTTTTTCTACGTGGACTCTATGGAAAAATTGCACCATGTGCAAACAGGTTTCGAGAATTGCAATGGCTTAATACAGATGAATCACTGGTGCCAGACAATGAGTAATTATTTTACAAAAAGAAAGAGAAAGCAGTGGTAAGGGACAATCAGGAAAACAGTACAAGACCAGTCAGTACTACACAAAATATAAATGCAATATTTTACAGTCACTTACTAAATACATTAGATAAGATATATACTCAATTTTTAACTTAACCTGGGTCTCTCTTTCAGGGAAACATCAGTGTTAGGCCTTGTTCACACATCCTAATGCTTTTTTAAGCCCTTAGAAAAAACGGATCCTTTTTTTAAGGTTTCCAATAGTGTCCCCTGAGGTCCTGGACGTTTTTGGCAAGTTTTGGGACTTAGTCATTTTTTCATTAAAAATGTATATGCTTAACGTAGGTGCCTATATGTGCCATGCGTTAATGCATGCGTTTTCCATAGGGCCCCATTTTAAAAAAAATGCATGTGTTTTTAAAAAACGCATGCGTTTTTTTACAGCACCCCAAAAACGCAGATAGCAGCTATTCCCCACCACCATCGGTGACCCCTTTACGCAATCGCCTAGATCACTGTAAATGTTCCTGTAAATGATTGTAGAATAATAGCTGCTGAGAAAAAATGCATTGTATATGGATGGCGTACACATGTCATATGGATCCGATTCAAGAACAAAAATCAGACACTTGCATAGCATTCCAAACCGATTTCAGTCATCCATGTTAAGGTACCGTCACACGCTAGGATATAGGTGAACGATATTGTTAGGTATGTCACGTGACCGCGATCCTTTCGACATCGTCATCTCATATTTTGGATGAACGATCCAACGATTTATCCTTCCAACATCGCTCGTTTACACGCAATGACGCACAAACGATATCGTTTGAATGATCACAAGTCCGTGATGTTTCAATTATATCGTTAACGAGATCCTAGTGTGTGAAGTGGCCTTAAGGATGAAAATTGGATCTTTTTTTATACACAGATATGAGAGAACCCTCAGTTTGTGTTCGGCATGTGGGAGGAAATCCACTAAAACATGAGGTGAACATATAAACTCCTTGCCGATGTTGTCCTTGGTGGGAACCCGGGACCCCAGCACTACAAAACAGTACTAACCCTGAATCACTATGCTGCCCAGGAAGTGGTCGGCATCCACATCATCACTTCCTGTTGACCAACTCAATGGTTCAAAAGTGGGGAGACAAAAGCCGGTGGTGATCAAGTGACGTCACAATGTCATGTGAACACTGGGAATGGGATTACTGACACCACTAGAATGGCATCACCACAGAAGATGAGCACAGGCTTTGTTATTTTACCTGGGAAAGACATGGAATCAGAAAAGGTTGTCTTATGGGCACTTTACACGTCCCAACGTCGTTCCGATATTGGATACAACGGCGCTTTTTCTGGGCAGAATTCCAAGATCGCATAGGAGATGTTACATAGCGCGATATCGGCAGGCAACGCAACAGTGATGTGTACGCCCCCTTGTACGGCCGACCCAGGAACGACCATTTAACATGGGAGAGAATAGGGGAAGTTGTACTCCACATCGTTGTTGGGCTTTTACACAGCACGATCCGGCCACAACGTCCATCCAATATCGGGCCGTTGGAGAGCAGGCTCATTTGATCGCCGATATCGTTTTGGCATCGTTCGTGCATCGTATTGGACATTTACACCATACAACGCAACGAACGATATCGGGGCCAAGCACGAACCACGTAACTTTTGTCGGAGTTGGACGCCGATATCGGGACGTGTAAAGTGACCATTAGTAGTAGTAGACAACAACTTTAAGGTGATAGGTTTAAACCTTGATGACATGGTGTGGAACCCTACTGTACATGTTATACAGGCTGACAACTGATAGCTTACACACAAAAGGGCTACAGATAGCACAAGTCTATAGCGTAAGGAAACCATAGGAAAAGAAAGGTTACCTAAAAGAAGAGGAAAATTCCATTTTACCCTAACGATTTTATGAAATATTTCAATGGATATTTTATACCATTTTTCCCACCATAATTTATTCAAGGAGTAGTAGTAGAACAGCGCAGTGCAGCTCGTACATTACACTTCAGTAGTTACCAATTCAACCATTTACAAAAAGAACAGCGGTTTTATTGCATATTCTACTGATATTCTTTGCTTGTAGCGCTGAAATATCTCTTCTATTTCTACGATCCCACGGCAGCTCTCCAGGATTAACTCAGTTGACAAAACCGGTAAACTGACATAGATAAATAGGTAAAAAACTGTTGTGTTACCATGTTCCCCAGCAGGATTAAGGAAACTTGATCAGAAAAGTATGAGAAGGAGAGACGAACATTGCAGCTCTTTTTTTTTCGCCTGCACTCCAGATAAATGGATTTTACTTTCCAGGACTATTGATCTGACTTCTTTTATGAGCACTAAATCCTACAGAAAAAAATATAACAGAAAAAGAGCACATTCAAAAACACTTTAATTCAGGACCATACTGCTGGAAAAATGACACAGGAGGATTTTTTATTTGATTGTTTGCAGCGAGCTACGGGCTTAAGGAATTACATTACTCTCTGAGACTTTTTCTCTTTAATGCAGTAGGAATAGGATAGTAACTTAGGTCAAGGAAGGTGAGGGATCGGCAAATACGAGCAAAAACTAGGTGAGGAAAGTTTAATTCCTTATTTAGAAAGATGTCAGGAGTAATAGTGTTATATATGGGGTATAAAGAGAGTTGTAGGAAGCTATTTATCAGGTCTACAAAGAAAATAAACAGTTATTCGATGCAGTTTACCGTATCTTGGCTGACGGAATGGCTGAAACCTCCAATAACCGGCGCGCAAGTCAACGACTGAGGTTGCTACAACCAATGAGATTTTATGCTGATAAGAAAATGAAGAGACGATCCAGTGGCATGCTTCATATTCCTTTTATTGTGAAATCATAAAATCATCACAGTGCACAGGGGGTGCCGCTGGACGCGTTTCGGAGGAACTAGCCTCCTTAATCATAAGAAACATTCAGGCTAGTTCCTCCGAAACGCGTCCAGTGGCACCCCCTGTGCGCTGTGATCATTTTATGATTTCACAATAAAAGGAATATGAAGCATGCCACTGGATCGTCTCTGCATTTTCTTATGACCATTGAGGTGGACGCCAACCACTAGATCCAGTGGAGGAGCCTTGTGAGTATATTGGCTGCAGGTCTCCCCTCCCCCCTTCCTGCAATCAGTAATTTTATGCTGATTGTTGTGTCAATGAGGACAAAATAATTGCTTTAAATCTTATTAAGCTTTTATCATACTTTGACCCAGTGGCGGACCTGGAGCCGTGTGGGCCCCGGTGCAGCTGGTTCCGTCCAGTTGAGGAGCAGGGGGGGTGCTGCTGTCCCAGGTGGAGAGCGGGCGGGGGGGGGGGGTTCAGCAGTCCCAGGTGAGGGGGGGGGGCGGTTGCAGCAGTCCCAGGTGAGGAGCTGGGGGGGTGCGCAGTCCCAGGTGGAGAGGTGAAGAGCAGGGGGGTGCAGCAGTCCCAGGTGAGAGGGGGGGGTGCAGCAGTCCCAGGTGAGAGGGGATGCGGGGGGGGGTGCTTCAGTCCCAGGTGAGGAGCAGGGGGGTGCTGGTAAGCATAACACCCGCGTCTCCAGCATGACCAGGAAGTGTAGAGAGGAGAAGAGGAAGGGCGGGATCTGCCGCGGGATACAGAGAGCTTCCCGCGGCTGCACCTCTCCTCTGACACATTATCGTGGTCTCCGGGCCCCCCTGCAGGGAGGTGGAGGGGTCCCCTAGCCAGTCGGGGCCCTGATGCAGCTGAACCAGCTGCATCGCGGTAGGTCCCCCCCTGCTTTGACCAATTAAAGTGCTTATCTGTGTTTGGTTAATTGCTCGTGTTCACAGTTGTTCTATTAAAAAGTTGTGACTTTGCAAATGTGTTTTGTTACTTTAGTTGCAATGATCTTGAATTTATAACCAATATTATAGGTAATAATAAAATCAAACTAGCAGCTCGGCTCTGTGGGTGGATGTATGATCCAAATTGGATGATCGTTGCAACTAAGACAAATGAAAGACAAATGAAACACTCTACTGGTAATAGTTCATTTGTTGGTGCAATGTTTGAGTTGTAAAACAAATACATTTTACAGCCTAATCTATCGCAACAGATTGATGAAGAGCTAAGGTGATGAAAAATTTCCATTCTAGAATTTACAACCTTTACTATAGAAAGAGCTGCAGTAACCCCTTCACAACATATGACATACATGTATGTCATGTGTTGTGTCCCAGACATGGTTTTCTTTACCGGCAGATATACCTCTAATATGTTAAATGCCACTGTAAATCTCTGACTGTGGCATATAACTCTATGATTATGGGCAACAGATGCCAAAAATACATCAAGGAACCATGAAATGTTTTTAATATCTATCCTGGATAATGTACTGTGAAGAATAAAGACTAGAATTCTTCCAGTTCGATTTGTATCTGATGGCGGCATGCCATATTAGGCAGCGGAGTGGAGAAAGAAATTAAGATCCAACATCCAAAAAATCAGGGAACTCGAGATTGTGAATTAAATCCGTATTTATTGTTAGTCTGGGGGAACAGCATTCTCCTTGTGGAGACTTTTCTGCCAGCTGGCAGTGAGGAGACTTCAATGCTCAAGCCAGATTAGAATTCCCCACCTGCAGTGATGAGGGGCAATCACCCGAAATGCAGCATCTGCAGTTTGGGGTTTGATCTGGCGCAAATCCTGAGTCATATTAGAAGGCTTGTTAAAGAGTGGATTATGACTTTAAGTATTGCTACCTTTATTGGGTGGCATTAGAGTTTTTCACTTCGTCACTGAGTGATAATTTGCAGTGCATATTTATTGTAGAAATACATTTAAAAGCCGATGTGTTTCTGGCAGTGCACCCTAACTGATGTCATGCGTTACCCATAAATATGGGTGCACTGCCCAAATGTGTTGGTTTTTTAAATATATTACCACAATTAATACTGATTTTAGTTCATAATCCTGGATTTTCCTGATTTCATTGGATGCTGGACCTTCTTTTCCTTTTCCACTCAGCTGCACTTTATCCCAGGACCCAGCCTATGGATCAGGTCCATGCACCATAACCATTGCAAGGGTACTCAGGATTAACAAGATTTTATAGATGAACTGAATCAACATTTTTACTTTTTTACATATGCCATTCTTTGCTCCCATCGGCATGCCTGGGATGTGAACGCAGGGTGACGATGTGTTGTATGACAACTAGGGGTCTGCTGAAAACCGCCTGACTTGCCTTGACAGTTCTCCTATGAACCCCACATTTTAGCTAGCATTTAACTCCTCAGCGCATGTTAACACTGAGCACTGGAGTGCCGGAGAGTGTAATCTTGCCATATTTTGCAGCGGACGGGAAAAACGTTACAAGAAGCGTTTTCCTGTCAGCTTCAAAACAACGCGAGATTACACTCTCTGGCACTCTAGTGCTCGAGTTAACATGTGCTGAGGAGTCTGGCTTTAATATAATTCAATGGCAGCATTAGACTGCGCTAAAGCTGCATTAAGGCTGCTGTAAAACTGCTCTATAGCGGATATGGCAATGTGGCCCTAACCTAATGGAACTAACAAATGCAGTACTTTCTCATTTAAAATAAGCAGAGAAATGCACATATTTAGCAGTGCTGCATTAGTAAAACGCCAATCTATCAAAATATAAATTAAAATAATCCGATCGGTAAGCAATGTAACAAGAAAAAAAAATTAAATACCAAAATTATGGTTTTTTGGCCATTGCTGGATTGCAATAAAATGCAACAAAAGGCAAAACATTGTACCTACCCCAAATAGCACGAGTGAAAATATCAGCCCAGGCCACAAAAATCAACTCCTAACAAAGTCCAATATCCCAAACATTGTAAACGCTATATGTCTCGAATAAAGGCAACACCGGGAAAACATTTTTTTTTATCCAATTTCTGAATTTTTTTAAAATGTTAACGTTAATGTAAGTTTCTATTGCTAGCAAAGCTCCTAGATGCTCTACGAGGTGAGGCTACTTTGTCACCAATCCCATCTCCTTTATATGGTCACATGATCCAGCATTCATTGTGTTTATTGAACTTCATTTCTAGCAAGCTGCGGGGTGGAAGGAGCTCTTCTGAAGAGTTGACTATTGCCAAGCTGTCTGCTGCCAAGGAGAGTGGCAGCAGCTGTGAAGTTGTGTTGGCGTTTCCCCTGCATGTATTCATTACCTTCTTGCAATAAGGACTAGTTTTCCTGCAAGCCATCTCCCTAGTTAACATCAATACCAGGGAGAGACTTGGTGTCCTGCTTAGCGATGCATTGCCTTTTCCCCCATCCCCTAGGAGCACGGTCATCCCTGTTGTATTTGTCCCCCCTGTTTTTCCCATTTTTTAGATTCATGTTATTTGCCACACATCATTGATCCAGGAGCCACTGTAATGCACTGTATCTGGACACACCCTTGTCCATGGCATGACAGGGACAAGAATGGAGGATCTACACACCATGATGAGAGTCATATATGCCAGAAAGGGGACAAGGATGGAGGACCTATACACCATAATGAGGGTCGTATATACCTGAAAGGGGACAAGGATGCGGGACATTAGTGCAGATTTGGGGGACATTACCCCATAACAGTTTCAGCAGCAGATCCCCCATAACAATGCATCATGACCACAGTGTTTGCTTCAAATTTTCAATTCTATTTTTCTTTTCTAAATCCTAGTTGCATCATATGGTCCAGAGTGTCTTATAGTCCATAACAGGGGCGTACCTACCATGGTTCAGCTGGTTCAGCTGCACCAGGGCCCTGACCAGCTAGGGGGCCCCTCAAGCCTGCAGGGGGCCCTCAGCCGACCCCCGTAACCCGATGTCAGAGGAGAGGAGGGTCATTGAGGGAAGCTTCCTGCTACCCTTGGCTGATCCCGCCCCTCCTCTCCTCTTCCGCCCTGGCTCCACTGCATTTGGCGGCTCAGCGCAGGTAGAAAGCCGCACCCACAAACACCCCCCCCGCTTCTCGCCGACGACCACCAAAACCCTCCCCACTCCTCACTGACGCCGACCACTAGCATACACCCCCCCGCTCCTCGTCGACGACCGCTAGCACAGACCCCCCCCTGCTCCTCACTATGGCTGCACCAGGGCCCTCCGGGATCACAGTCCGCCACTGGTCCATATTATTTACCCATTTTGTGTACATGGTCTAACAGCCACACTTAATTTTATTTAGCAAAGATGCAACTGCAAATTTGTTAAAATTTCCATTAAGGAAATGATAAATGCCGTACTGAAGTATAATACAATAACTTTGGAAGCAGTTTGTCATTGATGGGGTACATTTTGGAGAATAAATGGGCAAAATGCATTTATTTCCTGACATAATGTGAGGGCTCGTTAAGACTTGTGTGTAGTCATCAGGCGAAAGAATTTCTGCTCCACTTCTTTAACATTGATCACAGGGCGCCACCTTTTGCAAACACGTCTACTTCAACTGTAGTAAATCTAAGCAAGAGTATGAATATACAGACAATGAGAAATGTTACTTAATTCAGTCTTCTAAATTAAGGCGTTCACAAGAGGGATTTTTCTACAAGATGCGGTGAGAAAATACATAATAATTTATTGAATTCTCTTGAGACAGAATTGTTTGCAAATGTGAAAGTTGCACATTATAGATTGACAGCAATAACAGTAAGAAACATTACAAAGTCTCATCCAAAGATTTTATATGGTTTCCTTTTTTTCAAACATTGTGTATTAGCATTAGAAGCTGTAACTATTCTTAAAGAAGGACTGCAATGGCGTAACCTGAAGCTCATGGGCCCTGATGCGTTTTTTTACATTATCCAGCTCCATAGACCACCATGTTATTTTAACCAGACAGCTCCAGATCCGGGACTATCTGTTTGTGTCCATTTTTTTCATCAGAGCCCAAAAATGTTGCAGTCTCCGATTTTGGAGCCGGTAAAGAACAGGACACAAATGAATCCTGGACTGAATACACAAAACCGGATGGCCATATATAACCAATCTGGCACCATAGGGATGCACGGGAGGCAAACAACTATCCTGTTCTGTCCTTTTCAAAATGGACAGAACAGGATGCCAAAAAACATGGTGTGAAGCCAGCCTTAGAGTACTGAGCTGCAACTAGGTTGATGTGCCCTGCACTTACTCTCTGTGCCACAACTTTTACAATAAAAAAGTGTAAAGATTTCCCGCCTTGAAACTGCATGCCTAGACTCCAGATATCTTATAGGTCTTTTAAGGTTGTAGGAACAATGTCACATCAAGACATACACCACTACCTTACAACATGCGCTCTAGACCAAGATTTTCAACCCCATTACTAAGCCTGGAACAACCATGTGTAGCATCAATCTGAAGCAAGTCATGGCCATAAGTCCCTTTCAAGACTGATGGTGTCTAAGAAGGTGCCCCAAGCTCTAGACAGGGGAGAGTAAACAGCAGAGGTGAGTGGTGAGCTGAGCATTTAGTTTTGTTTACAATACCTTTATACGGTTCTACGATCTCACTGGACCCGATAGTATACAAAGAGACATTCAACACACATAGAATAAATTGCCTTTAAATCAAATTTACTGGTAAAATTTGCCAACTTTGGCAAATTCATAACTCGACAGAACCACTCCTCTCTAAGGGCCCTTTCACATCAGCGTTTTTCGTAATTCGCGGCAGATGCGGTGAAAAAACCGCATCTGCCGCGTTTGCCGCATAACGGTTCCACTTGCGGCACGGTTGCGGTTTTTTCCATAGGAAGTATAGGGGGACTTGCGGCAGATGCGGCAAGTGCGGTATTGCACTTGCGGCAGGTGCGGCAGAGAAAAAAACCGCGGCTTACTGCGGTTTTTTTCGCTGCCGCACCTGCCGCAAGTGCAATACCGCACTTGCCGCATCTGCCGCAAGTCCCCCTATACTTCCTATGGAAAAAACCGCAACCGTGCCGCAAGTGGAACCGTTATGCGGCAAACGCGGCAGATGCGGTTTTTTCACCGCATCTGCCGCGAATTACGAAAAACGCAGATGTGAAAGCACCCTAATAGCGACTAATATCAATTAAAAATGAGTTTATGAATATTTTTGGGCAGGTGATTATCAGATGTAGAACATTGAGCTATGGAATAATGTAACTTCATCTCACATCATATGGATAACTGGTGGTGTGTATCCTTGCACTAGGGAATAGCTAGCACCAGGAAGTATTCTGGAAATATTGCAGTCTAGTAGAGGCAATGTGATTCTTTGGAAAATGTTATGCTACAAAATCCGATGTCTATGCATTTATTTGTTTAATACTTTCATGCATCTCATGCACATCTCTTCATGACTACCATAATCCCCAAGAGTGCCCATCTTTCAGTAGGAAGATATGGTATGGCCTACCACACTTAAAACATTGCCCATGAATGGTTTGACGATTACTACAAAAAGATTTATTTTTTGGACTGCGCCTACAAATTCTGAAGATCTGAAACTGATGTAGCGTAAGTGGGATGTGCTGGAGAAATATTTGATGCATAGCGCTTAACCATACATAACAAGGAAACGTAAAGGATCTCCTACTACCGGTAGTATCTTGATGCCAGAAATAGGATAACTTTGGCCTTGATTCGTCAAGTCAGACGCTCCTGATTCATGAAGAGTTGAATGCATTTTTCATGACTCAGGAGCATCTAAATAATAATGTGTTCCTCTGTGTGCCATGACAGAAATGATGCCTGTGAAGGGCTGTGGAATTAATGGCACTATATAAACAAGTAAAATAAATAAACATAAATTCTACTTGGGTCTCTGGAGTAAGATTTCTGGCATTGCATCTCCACAGATCATCATGAACTGGATGAGATGTGGCATGAGGTCCACTCCAAACCCCTGTCCAGCCCCAGCTTCACTCATTTTGGCAGAGCTTGCAGAAACAGGCATTAAAAAAGCAAAAGTCATCAAATTGTGTAATCATCATTACCATATTGTGCCAAAAGTTAGCAATGTATCAAACCAATTTATGCCAGAATTCTGGAAAATTGCTTGGGCCTTCATTTCTAGTATCCTTTAAGCTACCTTGTAAATCAATGTATGTCCTATAAAAGAAACTTGAAATGCGATTATGAATTTTACCCCTGTACTAACAATGTATCTATAAATTACAGAGATATACCCCCAAAACATAACGTTTCCACTGCCATGCTTGACTGTGGGGATGGTGTTCTTTGGGTCACAGGCAGCATTTGTCTTCCTCCAAGCACAGTGACTTGAGTTAATGCCAAAGAGCTCACGTTTTATCTCATCTGAACACAGCACCTTCTCCAATCATCTCAGAATCACCAAGATATTCATTGGCAAACTTCAGACGGGTGACACATGTGCCTTCTTGAGCAGTGGGACTTTGCGAGCACTGCAGGGTTTTGATCCATTACGGCATAATGTGCTACCTACCAATAGTTTTCTCGGTGACAGTGGTCCCAGCTGCCTTGAGGTAATTAACAAGTTCCCCTTTGTAATTTTAGGCTGATATCTCACCTCCTCATGATCCTGTTTACCCCATTAGGTGAGATTTTGCATGGAGCTCCAGACCGATGTCGATTGACACCCATTTTGTATTTCTTCCATTTTCTTACTATTGCACAAACAGTTGTCACCTTCCCACTCAGTGTCTTACATATGGTTTTGTAGCCCATTCCAGCCTTGTGCATGTCTAGGATCTTTGCATACCTTATCCGCACAAGAGTTACATCATAAACCTCTCTTCCATCCTGTATCCTGTCCAGTACTTTGTGGAACAAGATCCCTAAAAAAATAATCTGAACGTGTTTTCCTCTTCCTTTTAGAGGGAAATCATGTTTGATTATATTTCCTACTCAATTTTAGAGCACAGTATGGGAAATCTTTGCTTGAAATTCAACTTGGCATTTATTCATCATTTGCTCTGAGGTTATACATTTTCTTAGATGTTGCCTATTACGGCTCAACAGCTGATCTTGCAGACTAGAAGTCTCAGACACTGCTAAGATATAAAGAAATGCCCGTTGGACTACAAGCAGAGATTTCACATACTGAACTTCAGAAGCAGAAAAGTGAATATGTTTGCAATAGAGCTATGCAGCACAAAGCAGAAAAGAGCAGGAGGGGTCTCATTCACATGTCTATGCACATCAGCCTGATCTCAGACCACAATGTATGGACGGGGCTTGTATCTCTCAACTAGGGCATTACAGCCAGTTTGTGCATTGCAGACCTGGATTGGACCAATGCGAATGGACGTTTCAATGAACCCTATATATTTTATTTATTTTTTAACAAGTGACAGATTTCTTTCCCCTTCCTTTTTGGATAGATAGACCTCCCTCCGGTAATCGATCTTGATTACAATATTGATGAACTTATATTTATTCTATATAGAAACATATTTTTATGGACGAGTGATTTTCCTATTCTATATCATACCACTGATAACAAAAATTATAATTTAAGCATAATCCATTGATTCACATTTGCATTTAACACTGATTGAAATCATTCTTTTAACCTAAAATATCCATATTGTCACGAAGAGAAGAATTTTCAATCTAATCAATGTTCACAAGGTAGAACTTCAGAATGTAATGTCAGGCTCGCTTCACACCACGGCACAGTCTGGTCCGGGTCTGTCCGGTGTAAACCAGACAGCCCCGGTCTGGTTTTTGGCCCCATAGTAGCCTATGAGGCCGGATGGAGCCGGATGGCAGCTTTCTGCCATCCGGTTTCTATCTCTCCGGATTAATCCGGGAGAATTCGGTTTATTCTCTCCGGACACAAAAATGTTGCTTGCAACATTTTTGTGTCCGGGAGAAAAATCTCCCAAATTGCCAGATCCTGGATTGCCCGGATTCTCCCGGATCCGGGGAAATCCGGCACTCCCTAACATGGGAGCCTATGGGGCCGGAGTGCTCCGGACCGGGAGGATCCGGGAACCGGACACTGCTGCTGCATGCCACTGTTCTTTCAGGACCGCGGCTAGCTCCCTGCCAGTCGCGGTCCTGAATCATTAGCAGCTGCAGCTGCGTCCGGCTGCACACAGGACCGGAGGGCACATTTGGCCCTCGGTTCTGTGTGCTCATCAGGTCCAGGGCTGTCTGGTTTACACCGGACAGCCCCGTACCGGATCACACCGTGGTGTGAAGCCAACCTCAGCAGATTGAAGGGTAAGCAATTAAAAAGGAAAGAGAAAACAATTCTTAATTGTCTCATGTTTACTTTTCTCCTTTATTTTTCTGTATTTGCTTTGGAATGTTATCGGTACGATGTTAAGCAAAATTCTTAATTACAATATTGTTATGGATACAGGCACTTGCAATGGATCCAGCTCTATTTAATTGGTGTTTATCCATGGTTTAACAAACAATAACAATAGTAATGCCTACATCTAGTCATGCAAACGCCTACACATTTCCCCTGGGGCTCAACAACAAGAAGGTCCACCCCAGGGACCCCATGTAAGTAACACTTCAGTAAGATTTCAGAAGATGCTGGAGAAAAGCAACTTGTACTTGATCCCTACCTATTATAGTTGAACTGCTTTACCAGTTCTGTTTCTTTATATGCACTTAAACCCAGAACAATGAACAGAACCACAGGTATCTGAATCTCTAAAGAAAGGAGTTCGGATAGGAGTAGCACAACCCTGTAAAATAAAGACTTATTTGGAAAGTTTCCAGTCCTGTAGTATAGAGAATGTAGCAACTAACTCAATATACTGTTCTGTCTGTACATTGCAATGTTTAACCATAGTTTGAGAACACGGGAATGTAGCGCCATAGGGGTTGCCTTTGTAAATTGATGCACCGGCTACACAAAAGCTGCTAGCAGAACTGTAAGAAACTACTCAATGATTTGGGCTATTAAATGTCTATTTTGTTTCATTGAAGAATGTATGTGAGCGCTGGAGATGCAAAGTATAGTAATGACAAAAAGAGGCGAGCAGGGGTGCACTAGAGAGGTGCGTGGGTTGCAGCTGCCAAAAATGAGCCGTCTTCCCATCTGAGATGACCAGTATAAATAGGGGAAATAAAGCAAGCAGTATTGGATCCTCGGGAGGTAGTTTCCGAATGTAGAAAAAGGAGAAGGAAATCTGATGCCACGAACGATAAATCCTTTATTCTTGAGATAAAATCACATAGTCAAGGAGACCCTGGACGCGTTTCGGGGAACACGTCCCCTTAATCGTCAGAATGGATGCTGATTAGAGGTGAGCGAGTACTAAAATGCTCGGGTGCTCGATGCTCTGGCCGAGCATCTCGAAATACTCGTGTACTCGGCTCGAGCACCGAGCCCAATGTAAGTCAATTAGTGACAGGCTCCGCCCACAGACTTCCGGTTATAAAACGAGTGTTCTGGGAAAGGGCGGGAGGGGGGCTTTTCAAATCGCTGAAGCATACAGCACCTTGCTGTGCCCTCCAGAGGGACCCTAACAATAAATCTGCTCTCTGTGAGGTGCCAGCTCACTGTCTGCACTGAAGGGAGCTGTGTATTTGTGTCAGATCGATAATTATTAGCGAGGAGTCCGAGCATCTCGACGGTACTCGGTGCACGCCGAGCATCCGAGTACAGGGATAACGAGTAGCGCCGAGCATAGTCGCTTATCCCTAATGCTAACCATTATCCGATAGCCTGGGAGTCTAGTGAGTATCAGGCGGTGGCAGATTTTTTTCCTTTCCTTTAGTTTCCGAATGTGCCCACCAAATTTTATTCTTTAACGTCAACAGAACAGCAATGAGATAGAAAAGCATAAAACTGTAAATGAATTTCCATACGTTCGAGATTTTTTGTCTGTTGACTGATTTTGCAGTCGGAGCCGGAAGCATCTACTTACTTCTCTAGATGAAAGAAATGATAATTCAGGTTCTGGACATGCTCTTTATTAGGCTTATTGAAGACTCAGAGAAACAATTAAAAATAAATATTTATCGTTGCGCTCAATTTGTGCCAAAATATTTTTTTGTCTCCATGTAATCATAAATGATAGTATTATTCATTCTATTTTATTTATTCCAGGGACTGCTTGCAATATTTTAATATATAATCAACTACTATCGTCTTCCTCAAATGTTTCCATTCCTATAAATCTGCAGTGTGTGACTGACTAGAAGAGGGAAATGTAAAAAGAATACAGCATTAGCACAGTTTAGTATTAAAGATACCTGGAAAATGTTACGCCACTTATAATAAAACATGATTACCAAAATTTTCTGTCTATAAGATGCTCTTTCATCAAGACAAGATCTTGCTAAAATTGAATATTCATCTCGTAGTTTGCAGTCAGTAGAGTCAGCAGGACAAGGCCTCCCTTACTGCTTCCTTACATAATAGACAGCACTTATAAAGATATCTTTAGGCTGCTGTTCTTTCTCAATCTGTTTAATTAATGCTGAGCAGGAGAGACTGACCTGAGCTTGCTAGGGTTGATAGAAGGATCTTCAGTGCACAGGCTGAAGAAAAACTGTCACACCTATATAACAAGTTGATCTACTCTTAGCAGAAGAGTCTTAGGCCGTTTGCCACCAAGAGCACATTTATTGTGCATTTTTATAGCATATTGTGCAGCAAATAGGCATCAAATATAGGCCAGCCAGCAAAGTCAATGTGACTTTGCTTGTGTTGTGCCATCATCGTGTAATAGCTGCAGATTTTTATGGCTCCTTTGAGCCGTAAAAGTAAGCAGCATGTCAATTCTCTTACGCAGTTTACCTTCCGTTGTCTAGCACTTCCGGGATTTGGCTGCGTCACATGTCATGTGAGCAGGAGGAATGTGGCTCACGTGGAGTGAGGCATGGCTGAAACCAGAAGTGCTGACTAGCATGCAAGGTAAACTGTGTGCTACAGTTCACAATTTTTTTGCATCAAACAGCAGATATTACCTAGCAAAACTGCAATGCTTTTTCTGCATAATACGTGCTAAAAGGGATGCAAATTTGATGCAGAAAATTCTGTATCTCTTGTGCAGCATCGGCTAATAACCTTAGTCTCCCAGATACAAGCCAATCTCCTGCATTTCCACATGTTGCTCTGACTGTGCACCATGTAGGTGATGCCATCCTTGTTTGCACTCATTTATGTGTGGCAGCCAGCTAAATTATGTATAAGGACTTTAAATAGTATAAATGAAAGACATTGCACATGTAAGACACCGGGCACATTGGTGATTCCACAATGAATGGACAGTTGCTCTTTATGAACTTTGGTGCAAGGCAATGAAAGTAAATTGCATGAGGATCTTGCTATGTTGGATACAGTATAAAATGCCCTTTATTCTACGGTACAACCTTGCAAATATACTTCTAACGCTTTAGAATTATTCATTATCCCCACTTCTTCCCACCAGGTATGGAGCAAAATCAAAGCCAACCAACATTGCCACCTGCACATCTTTATATCACCTGGGTAGTTTTATTGTTAATATTTTCTTCCTATTTTCTGCTGTCCAAACCTGGGTGCGTCTTGTCGTTAGGTGCATCCTATAGTTCGAAAGAATCTGTATATATATGGTATCCCTACTTGAAAAGGCAAGTTCTCCTCAATGTCAGGGTCAGATAAACTGGTTTAGGAATCCCTATTCTAGATACTATAATTTATAAATACTATATGTTTGTACAGTATATACCGTATTTTTTGCTTTATAAGACGCCGCTGATTATAAGATGCACCCCCAAATTTGGTGAAGAAATAAGAAAAAAATAATTTTTAATGTTAAATGGGGTCCATCTTATAATGTTAGTGTCTGTCTTACAAATCATATAGGGTATGTGTGCCTCCTAGCCCCCTCATCCTGGTGCATGGTACCTCATCCTGGGATATAGCCCCACCATCCTAGATAAGGTGCCCTTAATCTGGTTATGGCTGGCACATGTCCCCCAGTGATGGCACACGCCCCACAGTGATGGCAAATAGTCCCCTGTGAATGTACTCATCCTCCAGTGATGGCACCTGTCCCCCAGTGATGGTACACGTTCCCTAGTGATGGCACACATCCCCCTGTGCTGAATCATGGCCCCCAGTGATGGCACACATCCCCCAGTGCTGGCACACGTCTTCCTGTGCTGAATCATGGCTCCCAGCTATGGTACACATCCCCCAGTGATGGCACACTTCCCCCAGTGATGGCACACGTCCCCCAGTGATGGCACACATCCCCCAGTGCTGGATATGGCCCCCCATGCTGCTGCCCTTAATAAAATAACAACCACGTTGCTTACACTTTCCAGCGATGTCCTCCATGTCTCCCTCCTTGTCGCTGTGCCCGCACTTCATGATTCTTCTCAGGAAGCCGGCCATGTGATTGGGCGCACAGAGATAATGTCACTCTCCTGTGGCGATCACATGACCGGCTTTACAGAGAAGATCCAGGAAGTGTGGGTGAAGCGACAAGGACGGAAACACGGAGGACACTGCTGGAAAGTGTAAGTAACATGGTTGTTATTTTCTTATGGGCAGCAGCATGGGGGCCATATCCCATCCAGCATGAGGGGGAGCATGTGCCATCACTGGGGTGGTGTTGTTTTTGGAAGAAAATAGCCGTATTTTTCTAATCCTGGACAATTTCTTTAAGCTTTCAAAGAGAATTTCACTTTAGAAATATAATTAATTTCATTTGCATGAAAAAGCTTGTCACTTTTTGATACTTATTCATTAGATTATCCCATTATTTGAGACGATAAAAGGATATGCAAAAATATTGTTATTCCCGATCTGTAGGATACGGGATCACTTGCTAATTGCTGGAGATCTGACCCACAGCAAGCTTGAAAACAAGGACCTGGAAACTTGAAAAGAAATCATCTGCAAAGCCCCATCCTGAAAGGAGAAGAGGTATACATGGACAGCCTCTGCTCCATTCATTGTCTAATATGGCACTTGGCTAGTAATGGCAGCCCCATAGATTGGTGATGATATGACACCAGGTAAACTGAAATCTGCTCCCATGGTATTGAATGCAAACAATTTGGGTGCCAAAGCACAACAGTTCTGTATATTGTTTAGTGGTCACAGCCTGGTAATGGTGTTGATCACCCTGAAGCAATTAGCAGTCACTAAGAAATGTTCAAGAAAATAGCAGATTCTAGCTGATTGGAGGGATTGCAAAATGTTGGACCCCCAAACTAATCCCATATTGATGATCTATCCTTTATCCTCCTGTATTCCACCTTATACAATACTTAAATCAAACAGCTACTTCAGCACATTTCTGCTGATAAAAGGAGATGCAAGATGTAGGTTCTCCACCAATCACATACTGATGACCTATCCTGCAAATAAGTCATTGATTGTTTAGTCCCAAGTTAGCCCCTTACAATATCAGAACTACAATCCATACAGTAGAGAAACTTGGACCAACATTGTGAAATCATTAACATTCTCGTGTTTTCATAATCCAAGTGAGATTTTGTATTTAAAAGGATCTAATTATACCGTACCTCCGGCTCCCCTCAGAAGAATTATTAGTGGTTAATTGGAAGTTTAATACCAATTACCTGGACATACCACATAGCAATTAATAATACTTTGTACACTTCGGTGCACCTGGGCCAGTTCACTTAGCAAAGCCTGAAATGTGACACTTGAAAACACAGTATGAGTATCTAAGAAGGCAGCGAGAAAGAGTCATACCTTCACAGCTAGTTATTGATACATCAATATTTATATAGTGGTCCGGTGAATAGAATCTGATTTACATTGTTTGTAAATATGAATATTTATATATTAGGCGATGTTCACACATCTGCTCTGTTAGTATTTAGCGGGTCTCCGCTAAATACTTAGCATTCTCCAGTGAAGCGGAGATGCGTGAGCACCGCCGCTTCCTGGTGATGCAGCCCCTGGCTACCCGATGTTAATCGTGGTAACCACTTCACACACAAGGCTATCACCTCAGCTCCAAGTTCCAGCCCTGGTTTTACATATATATATATATATATATATATATATATATATATATATATATATACTGTATATACTCGTGTATAAGCCGACCCGTGTATAAGCCGACCCCCCTACTTTTGCCCCCAAAAACTGGGAAAACTTATTGGCTCGCTTATAAGCCGAGGGTGGACTCCAGCACAGGTATACAGGCCCCCCCAGTGGTATACAGCAGGCCCCAGCAGTGGTGTATACAGCAGGCCCCAGCAGTGGTGTATACAGCAGGCCCCAGCAGTGGTGTATACAGCAGGCCCCAGCAGTGGTGTATACAGCAGGCCCCAGCAGTGGGGAATACAGCAGGCCCCGGCAGTGGGGTATACAGCAGGCCCCAGCAGTGGGATATACAGCAGGCCCCAGCAGTGGGGTATACAGAAGGCCCCAGCAGTGGGGTATACAGAAGGCCCCAGCAGTGGGATATACAGCAGGCCCCAGCAGTGGGGTATACAGCAGGCCCCAGCAGTGGGGTATACAGCAGGCCCCCAGGGGTATACAGCAGGCCCCCAGGGGAATACAGCAGGCCCCCAGGGGTGTAAGCAGGCCCCCAGGGGTGTACGCAGGCCCCCAGGGGTATACAGCAGGCCCCCAGGGGTATATACAGAAGCCCCAGTGGCACTCGCCCCCCCATCATGAGAAGAGCCCCCCACATTTTGCAGAGCCCCCCCCCCCCGCTGCATTATCTTACCATCCAGGGTCTTCTTCACCGCGTGTCCTGCAGGCCATCCTCGCGCGCTGTGTTCCCTGTCTCTTCTGACCCGGCGGTCGCAGAGGAATGACGTCATCGCGCCGGGTCACATGAGACCTGAACACAGCGCACGGTGATGACTGCAGGACCTCCGGTGAAGAGGACCCTGGATGGTAAGATAATGCAGCGGGGGGGGCTCTGCAAAGTGTGGGGGGCTCTAAACATGCTGGGGGGGCTAGTGCCACTGGGGGGCTGCTGTATACACTGGGGGGCTGTATGCACGGCTCCCCATGCCGCTGTGATGGGCGGGGGGAGCCGTGCATATCTAATGAGCGGCCCACGTGATGGGCCGCTGTCAGCAGCCTCCCCCCCCGTCTCCTCCAGCCTCCCAGCACCTGGCCTGTTAAAATCATAGTAAAGTACCGTATTGACCCGTGTATAAGCCGAGGGGGTGACTTTTCAGCCCAATTTTTGGGCTGAAAAACTCGGCTTATACACGAGTATATACGGTATATATATATATATATACATATATATATGTTATAGTAAAAAAGAAAAGGCAGCACCAAAATAATAGTGGTGTGAACCTTTTTATTGCCTAGTGGCGTGACGACATTTCTGATATGGCAATCCTTTCTCAAGCAATGAGTCTGTTACACACCATCCTATAGGGTGCACATACAATGAGCAATAATCAATCAATTACTCATAAAACATACATTATTCATATCCCACAATCCTTTGCATCCGCACATGCTCATTAGAGCGATGAGGCCAGAGGCGCCATTTTACTCATGGGATATTCAGTGGTGGAAATGCTCAGTATGTTAATCCAAACCGCTTATCCCATTATCCATATTGGCAAATATTATAGTGAAAACCTTAGTAAACAGGACAATACTTTATTTAGTGGCGCCCTTAACATATTTCTTTCTAAGGGGGACCAAATCATAAGATCTACTCGTATAGCCATATTGTCCATATTGGACGTAGTTCCTTTCCCTCTATACGAGTAGCTCTTATGATTTGGTCCCTGTGGTGAATCGGCCACCGAACCTGGTAGCTCTACAGCGCCTCCTGTTAAACTCAGGTCAGTCAGAGAGCTGCCTGAGGATAAAGAAGGGCCGCAGCTGCCCTGCCTGTGCTGGTTTATGAAGGCACCTCTCAGTGAGTGTGGTATATGCCTTCTAGTCTGCAGCCAGAAGCACATATAATATCCTCCACCCCGTCACTGCCAGCGGCCCTGAATAACCCCAAGCACAAATGCTGCCACCAGCTTCTCATTTAATATAAGTCCCGTCCGTAGTCGGGCTTATATTGGGTCATGAACCAACCCAGGTAGCGTTAAATGAGCACACGGACGTGGGATTGCTTGATCAAGATAAAAGAGCAACTCAAGATTAAATTTATATATTTATTCACCCTAATGGTACACTAGATATATTTACAGTTATTATTAAGATGTTACAAATATTACAGTCAGTTATGCAAATACAAGGATAAATGGAATACACAGAATTACACACACATGGGATCAGTTACCTTAATGCTGATGGCACCACAAGGGCGGCGTGTTGCCAATCTGTTCCTGGGGTATTCTCTGGCTTTGGTGGAATAATAATGCCTCTTCAGAAGAAATACCATGTGGAGATGGGGCAGCAGATTTTTATACATTATGGGCTGACCTCTGTCTCCACCCATCTCGCACCTCTGGGCTGTCTCACAATTCCCACCCCTCTGAGTGGAGATATAGATATCCAAACTAGCCTTGTCTGTGGGCATCACCGACGGAAGACAATGCTTTCAGATTTTCAGTTATGATTTTATCTTTGCCTGGATATGAAACATGGCTATTCTGAGAGCAGACTACTAGCCAATACCACATTTACATGCTTTACAGTCATCCCATGCATATGTAAAATAATGTGCAGTGACCGTCTGAATGTCGCGATCACATATCTATGCTTGCCATGTTTATAGACAGCACGGCTCATGAGATATTAACATTATATTCACGACTCCGGTCATTCTGAGTTGCAGAAAGGATTTCCTTCCCACTGGCATTACAGGGAAATTGGATTTGTCACTTTTCTGCAAATCCCTTGCTCCCACCTAGCCGGAATCCTACTCTACACACTGATGAGGGGCAACACCCCGAAACAGCTGTCTGTGGATAGATACCTGGCCTTGGTATTCCCTTGTCATATTCTTAACTCGTAACTGAGTGGGATATTTACTAAAAGGGCCACTTAATATGGTGGTTATGGTGGTCTCCGCAAGAATTCCACCCTAGGGCTACGTCCTTCCCTGGAGGGATCTCTGGCTAGTCCTGTGTTTGAGACTCTTAATCGAAGCTCCACGGACTTTGCATAGGCAGTAAAAAAAGGAACACCACCCCCAGAAGGTCAGAAAAACGTGATTTCTCCTTTGAGACATGTAATAACATGCAATCCTGTTTTCAGCCCTGATCTTTGCACTTGTTGTGTAGAGCAGAGGTGGGTGAGACTACAAAAACTATGGATTTAATTTTGCAGGTGTGTCATTACCAACAGCTTTGAACCTTCCACAGTGCTGTCAGCTCAGCTATGTCCATCTCCCCCACACTTACTGCTATGGGATGAAGCTGGAAGTGTTTATAATCACAATCAGGTCTGCTGTGTCCCCTCTCCTACCATAACCTGAGATGAAAAATATGTTTATAATCACACTCCGCTCTGCTGTATACTACCCAATTTGAGCAGTGTTGCATGTCATTCCATGTCTCACAAGAGAAAGCCAGTTCTAAACTTTTCTGGAGACATGACCTTTTTTCTATGACACCTGGGCCGTGGCTTCCGGCTGACTAGAGGTTCGACTTCTCTGTGCCCCGTGCTGTCGAGGTGCATGCCATGACATCACAATGGAACAGGTTATCAGGGAGGAGAGAATTATTAATTTTTTTTAAACTTATGTTTATTGTGCTCTTGGGATCTGGAGAGACCTCGTAGAAGGACATGGAATATTCAATTCGAATCGAATAATTTCAATGCAAATAGTATTTCCCTGAAGAATTCATGTGATTTCCTGATTTTTAGTGTCTTTAGATCTGCTCAGTTCTATTGCTAAGTTATTCTATTCAATATTATGTGTCATTGGAACATGATGAATCTAAAAATCCTATCTATTGTGGATCTATTGAAATCAAGGGCTTCAATACATGTAAAGAGAGACAAAAATCCCCATTCATCAAAGAGTTTTCACCATAAACCTGGCCTAAAACACTTTGAGAGTTGCATAATTTTTGTGCAATGTTGAGTTGTTCACAAATTTTGGGACTTTTAGCGTTCTCAACTAGCGATTAGCGAGTACCTTAATATTCATGCTCGCTATACACGCAATGAGTAGGTACCGGTACTCGCTACTCGTTGTGAGTATAGCCAGTATGAATACTTTTGCATTGTATCTATAGATACACTGCAAAAGTAGCCTAAAAGTGAATAAAAGTTGTTAAAAAATAATAAAATTACATACTCACCTGTCTGACGCCTGCACCGGGACCGGCAGAGAAGCCATCTGATCACTGGACAAGGACCTGTTACTACCTGATTGTACATCTAGGACCTTGCAAATTGGCCAATCAGGTGGCCGCTAGCGATCATGTGGTTTTGATGTGGCACCATCTGATTGGCCAGATCGCTACCGGCCATCTGTTTAGCTGTTAGTGACAGGCCCTTGTCCAGCGATCTGATGTCTTCTCCGCCGGTCCCGGTGCATGCATGTATAGATACACTGCGAAAGTATTAGGACTACTCGCTTCTCCCGAGCACACATAAGTACTCAGAGAGTAGCGAGTAGCCCGAATACCGCTACTATTCGGCGAATACCGAACAGTAGCGTGTATACTCGCTGATCCCTATTCTCAACATGTGTGGCTTTGCCAGTTTTAAGCTGCTCTGATGAGTAACTGAGCCAGGACAAGGGCATAACTATGCCACCTATCAAATTCAGCAATCATATCAGCATTTCTTACTTCTTTATGCTGATAAATAGTCCAAAATACATGTCAGTTATACAGAATACTGATTTTAATAGAAACCTTGCAATGTCACACTTCTCCAGAGACAGTGGAAGTTAATGAAACAGAGAATCCTCACAGATTACAGCTGCCTACTACATTCTGTCTTATGCCTTCGTTCTGGGAATCTGACCACTTCCAGCAGTAAATTCTATTCATTAAGTTCATTGTCATCCAACCATCCAGCAGGATTTAACCACCGGTGAATCAGTGCAGCAGGGAATTGGCATGTGCAGTATGACATCACTATTTGGGTTTTGTTTTTCTTACTCCTCCCCCTGTGGGCTTGTCTTTCAGTTATTAGCTGAAATCACCCCCTCTCCCTCTCTCCCTCTCAGCCAGACTCATCCAAGGAGGGGGTTCAGCTTACAGCAGAAAGACATGTCCACAGGGGAGCATTAAGAAAACCTCAGATAGAGGTTTCATGCCGCACACATCCATCACCTTCTGCACTGATTTACAGATGATTAAATCCTGTTGGTTGGTTCCCTTTAAGTTGCATGCGGTCAAGTTGAGGATGATGCTTGGCACCCAACATGATGGCATGATGCTTCAAGAAGAAAACGCCAGCCAGAAGAGGCCCACAGTGAAGATGGAAGACAGGAGATAGAAGACAAATGAGCTGGTTAGATCACTGGCAATGGTGAGACAAATATGGTGAGGGCAAAGCGGAAGTGAGCATAAGATTATTTTTAATCCCTTCCCGGCCCTCTAAAATTCAGCAAAATGCCAACAAATCCACTTTCTTTTTTGACAAATTCTAAGTGAATTGAATTGATTCATTCATCTCTCTCAGAAATACTATGTCTTATTATTCTGCAACAAAAGACATCATCATTTCCAAAGAAGGTTGACAAGGGGTTAGGGTGGGAACTGCAGCTCACCGGTATTTCCTGAGGATCTGTTGGGAATCCCGATAGTAGCAGCTGGCTTCTGCTTTGCAACAGCAAAGAAAGAAAGAATGAAGGTATTCCCCCGATCTCCTTAAAATGTCAGTGTCTTTTTTGAGACTCTATTAAAATAACATGATTATCCTGGGTGAACAGATATCCCCCCGGTCTAACATGAACTTTCTCAAAGGCACGCCGGTCCACTGACTACACACAGCTAAAACACTCTGTTAAGGCATGTAAATACACAGAGCTATGCTAAATGCAAAATGCAAAAATAATTTACAGTATGTACATGTATATAAGCAAAATGCTTCATTAATCCCTATAAATATATTCACAAAACCGAATGTTATACATAGCGGCACCACTGCAGCAAAAGACGACATTATCTCCAAAGAATATAAAGTGTAATAAAAAGTGCAAAACTGCAGACTCAAGAGAGACATCACAGCATAAAGCATTTGTAAGAACATAGTTGGTGTTAACATCTGTCAGCAAAACCTCAAATCCAAGTACTGTCAACAATAGAAATGACAAATCAATAAAACCATCCATCACATAATTAAACCAATAATAATGTATATCAGTATTGAGGAGTTAGTGATCAATGATCACTTGGAAAAATGACCTCTTACCCCAAAAGTGTTTGCCTATTTGCTTTGCCCCTCAAGACGCGTCATATACACTTATACCTGTATATTATTTATACAGTTTGTATCTTATGCACACAAGGTGTTATATACATAGGTGATACACAGATATACTGGACATGACCGGCACACACTGTATTCTGGATGCCTAAATCAGAACCTTGGAACTAAAGTCAATGTGAATTGTAGGCATGGATACCCAGATAGGCGATCCATGGGAATAAATAAAACAAAATCACTGAATAGAACTCTGCATAGTAGAGATATGGATTGGCAGTAGATACATATACCATGTAGAGTTTTATACTGTGATTTTAGTTGTAGATTTTGGAAACCGATGAGCTAACCCTTCATACCATGTGAAAGTAGACCAACTTCTATCAGCTTATGGGTCCATTACAAGTTACCAAACAGTTTAGGCCGGCTTCACACCACGGTGAACATGATAGCTTTGCAAACAGAACCGGAGGGCAAATATGCCCTCCAGTCCGGTGTGCAGCCGGATGCCGCAGAGTTCAGCTGTCTCCTGCGAAATGGTGCCAAACCACTTCACAGGGGACAGATCCCTGGTGCTGAAGTTCAGCGTAGCTCACGTTTTCCTGTGCGCTGATCAAAACCGCATATCCGGGACTTTGGAGTGAAGCTGCCGGCTGCGATAAGCTTCTCGTTACCATAGCAATGCACAGGCAGGAGGCGCATGGTATTACCTGCCAGTAACGCTATGTGCTATGCCTGCCTGGCACTAAGTTTATGATTGATGCACCAGGCTAGGGCCAGACGCAAGTAAGGCATGAGAACATTGAATATGAATAAATGTATATATAATCTAAATAAAACTTGAGAGACTTAGAGCATACATAAGGCCAGTTTTATGTGAGCCCAGCAGCCAGTAAGAAGGTGTATCTCTTTACTGGTTCCTATCTAATGTATCTATCCAGGTTAAAAATAAATGGGTGGATAGGAACCTGCTAATACAAAATCTTCTATTCTATATTCCTATATTCAGTGTTTGCAGACCTTGGTGTTCCCTTTTAACCCCTTTACCCCCGGGAGATTTTCCATTTTTCAGTTTTCGTTTTTTTTCCTTCTGTTCTTCCAAGATCCATAACTTTCTTATTTCTCTTGTGGATATGGTAGAGAGTAAAAAGACGGTCTACCCCACCCCCTCCCCGCGTCGATGTAACCCACCAGGTTACCATTAAACAGAGCATCATAAAAACCGGTGAGTGACGTCTTTTTTCTCTCTACCATATCCACAAGTGACTTTTTCTTGATGATGTGCAACACGGTTAATTGGTGTTAACCTCAGGTGTATAGTCAGGACCTGAGGGGTCCACAAAGGTTTTTTGATTTGCATTGGTGCCCAGCTATTTTCTCTTTTTGCATTTTTTTATTTTTCTGTCAATATAGACATACGAAGGCTTATTTTTGCAGGACGAGTTGTCCTTTTAGAAGAAATAATTTACCATATAGTGCACAGGAAAATGGGAAAAAAATTCCAAAAGCTGTGAAATTGCAAAAAAGTACAATTACACTTTTGTTTTTCTGTTTTTTTTTATTTATCACCTTCACTATATGGTAAACCTGACCTGTCAGTATGATGTCTCGGGTCAGTATGAATTCAAAGATACCAAACATGTATACTTTTATTGTTTTATTGCACTTTTGGCACCATTTTCCGTTATCCGCAGCGCCTCATTTTTTGGGATCTGGGGTGTGTGACGGCTTACTTTTTGCGGCTTGAGCTGACGTTTTCTAAAGGAAACATTTTTGGGTAAATGAGCTGTTTTGATTATCCATTATTGCTTTTTATAGCAATGTTGCGGTGACCAAACAAACATAATTTGGGCATTTGGACTTGTTTTTCCGTTTCGCAGTTTACAGATCTGATTAATTGATTTTATATTTTGATAGATTGGGCATTTATGAACATGGCAATACCAAATATGTGTTTTTTTATTTTCTTACTACTTTCATTTTGAATGGGGCAAAAGGGGGTTGTGATTTGAACTTTTGTGTTTTTTTTTCATATTTTTATAAACTTTATTTTTTTATTTTTTCTTTATTCTACATGTCCCATAGGGCACCACAGTGCTGCTCAGTCCGATCGCTTTTGCTATGTCCTGACGAGCTGCAGCACATCGGGACATAGCACAAATGATCACTTTCTGTCGTTAACAGAATAAGAGGTGATTAGCGGTTTAGGAGGGCGCTACAAAAGGATGGAGGAGCACAAATGGTTTTTAGTATATCTTACTTTGTTTATTGCAGCATATCAGAACGTTTCAGCAGATACTCCGCCTTCATCAGGTGTTGGGAAATCCCCAGCATTATGGGATTTTTAAAGGGCCACAGTAATTACATCACAAATTCATCTTCTGTCGTTGGCAGTGCTTGCTAACCATACACAGGAAGCTATCCCTGATAGCTTCCGTGGTCACCACAGGACCCCGGGCCATCAGGTGACAGACAGGGCATCTGGTGACAATCTCGGCAGGGAATGGCGCAGCCCTGCTTTGGCACTTTGAATCCTGCTGTCAGTGAATGACAGCGGGATTCAAAGGGTTAACACCACCGATTGGATCAGTGATCCAATCGGCGGTAGAAGTTCTACATCTCAGCTGATGATGTTAGCTGGGATGTCGGGGAAAATATGTGATCTCACCGCGGGAGCTCACATCAAAGGGGGGGCACCCGACATATGACGTACTTAGTACATCATATGTCGGGAAGAGGTTAATCAGATTGTAGCTGCTTATCGCTGTACAGACATTGCCCTAGTAGGGCTCACAATTTAAGTTTCCTGTCACACACACAAATATGCATTAGGCTTCATTTGATATGAAAGTAATTTATCAGTATCATTTTGGAACACTGTTAAAAAATGTCAAAAATGAATACTCACCTGACTGATCTGTCTTTTTTAGTCCATCCACAGATACGGTCTTCATTGGGCCATCTTCTCTTTGGCATCCTATGATAGTTGACAGCTTTGTCATCTCCTATGCTGACTGATTAGAAACTCACACCACGTAATGCTGTGATATGCATTGCGTCATTAGATCATGGTCCAATTGACTCACCGCGGCCGGCTGACTCCGGTTTAGACAGGCGATTCTTCTCCTTCCTTGTCACGGGTGGACCGCGCCTGCCGGTAGTGGGGCCCGGTGTAGTGCAGATCAAAAAGTGAAGACGTCTTGCGGGAACAGATTAAGGGGTTTTAATTTGTTTTCTTCGTGACGCCACCTATGAGTAGTTCGGTAAGGGCTACCGACGCTGCGGAACCCCCGGGGATGGACAGCAGCAAGATGTTACGCTCCCCACAGGCTGAGCGGTGATCCCCGGGGGCTGGAGCTGCTCAAGATGTTGTGCGGCAGCTGCGGTTACCTTTTAGTTAATGACGGACAGTTCATAAGGAATCACGGACACAGACAGTCTCTATAGCGGTCTTTACTGTAACCAGCAGGCAAACATGGTATACAGTGGTTGAGTAGTAGACCGGGTGGACTCAGCAGTGATGGTGTCCCTTAGAAATCCGTAGTGCTCCTCCATTCTACCTAACTTGATTTGTTGCCAGCGTCACCCAGGAATACCAGGTCGGTACGGGGAGGCTGCTTCAATGCCCTATCCATGCTGTACGTTCTGGATGTTTTGGGGAGCCTTGGGTCCCTCAGTAAGTACACCGCTGGTTAGACGACTGGAAACTGGCTGGTGGTGGGGTGCTCCTGTAAAGCTGATCCTCCACTCTTCTGGTTCGCGTGGCAGAGGTGAACTGCTGCCAGCTTCGGTACCAGTGAACCGGCTGTAAGTTGTGGGCACGGGAGTCTTTTGGGAACCCGTGTAGAAATGCCCAATCCCGGTGGTTAAGGCCTCAGGTGCTGACACCCGACCGGTGACGGCCCAGGGGCCCGCACGGGGTGCGGAGCCCCCGCTCCTCTCCAAGCTCTAGTCTGCTCTCGTCAGGTTCTAGACTTCTTCTTCAACTTTCTAGACCATTGTGTGTTCTCCTGCACTCCCCTAACACTCCGCCCACCAGGACCTAGGATTGGCCCTCTATTCTAGGTGTTTGCATGTTGGGTTGGATTTCTAAATTAACCAGGTCATTGCTGAGTCAGAGGATATTGCGGCTGCATTTGTGGCTGCAATACCCTCCTGTGACGCACTCATTGCGGGGCGCCACACTCCCCCTTGGTTGAATACGCTTGTCCCCAAGCGTCTCACTACTCACATTACAGAGGTTTTTACATTTTATATTTTACAAGAGGTAATACACTTTTATTAATGACAAGTCATATATGCATAAAAGTGAGGTAGATAAACAGGTTAACACATTGCGCGGACTCGGCGGGCGGTCGGCTGTCCTTAGAGTGAAAGTTCAGGCTGTAGCCGCCAAGTCGCGGTGTTACGGTGCAAACAGGAAGAAGTCTCGTTTAATAGCAGAGTTCAAACAACAAAGTCACTTATGGAGGGCAGTGTTCCGGACTCGTATAGCGAACCACCCATCACGGCATATATGGCGCTCATAGGTTACAATGTCCCCTCTATACAAGTCTCGGCTTGGATGGCCTCGCGGTAGGTGCGATTCCACATCACGGCGCCCCACAAACACTTCAGTACTCACACCCTCCTCCCTTACGAATCCCCACCCGGTGGACAAGTTAAATGTGCTTACCCACCCGGTTTTACGGAATTGTTCAGGCAATGGAGATTGGCGGCGAGCCTCGGCACGAGCCTGCATGTTGGCTTGCAGTCGAGTGTGCCACTCGTCTCTCCGGATACGACGTACCTCTTCGTCGGAGTGATACGGCGTGTGGATAAAGTCACTACGGCGTGCTGGTTGTTGAACCGCTCGAGCTTGGTGGGCAGTCTGGAGTGGAGCCCGGTTCAACGGAACCAGAGAAGATACTGTTGCGGCGGCACCCGACCAGTGCACCCGAGCTGATCACCCGGCAGAAGGGTTCCTTGTGTCTCCCCAGGCGAACCCGGTGTAGAGATCCTCAGGTGAACTGTAGGTCTCCTCGTCATCCTCCTCGACCTCCTCGATGACTACGTCGGGCTGCTCGGCTGGCGAAGATGATGGGATGGAATCCTCTGGATCGGTGGATGGCTGTGCTGCAAGGTTCTCCTCGGGGTCGTTGTGCAGGATTTCCAGGCTGCCTGCCTCTTCTTCTGTAGCAGCGGGAAGTGGTGTTTCAATCCCGGTCACCAGGTAGGCCTCTGTAGTTGCAGAGGAGGCCTCCGGTTCAAGGGAGAAACAGGCGACAGTCTCGGTAGTGTGGAAACCAGTCGCGGGTTCCGCAGGTGGAACCAGGTAGAGATCGGCTTCTTCGTGGGAGCGTGTTGGAAGCTCCGGCTCTGGAACGGGGTCGGCTGCGGTATCGTCCGCTGGAACGGGTCGAGTTGTGGTCCTCACGGGAGTAACACAGTCTATGGGCTCCGGTGACGAAGCAGGACAGGTGGTGGGCGACGGTGAGGTGGTGGAAAAGCTGGCGATGTCGTCTGGGCTTGGAGAAGCTGTACCCGGTCGGCTCTGCTGCATCGCATGATGGAGTCTTCTGCCTAGGGTCGCGCTCCAGCTGCGAATCGTCCACTCCACAGTCTCAAGTAGTAGCACCCGGAGGTCTTGTAGAGCCTCGAGCCAGAAGTCGGGGCTGCCGTCTATAGTAAGGGCAGGATCCGGACCCGGTTGGCCTATGGCTGCTCTAGCCTCCGCCTCGACCTCCCGCATTAGGTCTTGGAGTCTCGTGCTGGCCATTCTTCTTGGAGGGAAACCACACCCGTTCAACCGGTAAGACGTTCTGGTAGAGCTGGGGAAGAAGGTCTTCTCTCTCTGTCGGTGTGTCTATCTATGACACTCCCATTTCCTCTGGGCTTTCATAGTCCAATCGTGGGAAAAGTCTTTGGGGTCTGCCCCCATGGTTGATTCGAGCAATCAGGGCGGACAAAGAGTTTGGCGCCTTTTGTCTTTAGCCCTCCCACAATGAGGGGGGGGTTGACTTACTCCTGGGCTTCACGTGGCGGCTTCTTGTGGCGGGAACGCCATCTTGGGCGCCATCTTGACCCAATGGTGTAAAGGCGGGAAAGTTCTTTTAGGGACGAACAAAGTCCAAATGTAGACAATAAAGTCCAGTTTAAGCACAATATACCCGTTGGGTAACGGGCCTGCTCGTATCCTGTTCGTGACGCCATTTTCTGACTCACTGCGGCCGGCTGACTCCGGTTTAGACAGGCGATTCTTCTCCTTCCTTGTCACGGGTGGACCGCGCCTGCCGGTAGTGGGGCCCGGTGTAGTGCAGATCAAAAAGTGAAGACGTCTTGCGGGAACAGATTAAGGGGTTTTAATTTGTTTTCTTCGTGACGCCACCTATGAGTAGTTCGGTAAGGGCTACCGACGCTGCGGAACCCCCGGGGGATGGACAGCAGCAAGATGTTACGCTCCCCACAGGCTGAACGGTGATCCCCGGGGCTGGAGCTGCTCAAGATGTTGTGCGGCAGCTGCGGTTACCTTTTAGTTAATGACGGACAGTTCATAAGGAATCACGGACACAGACAGTCTCTATAACGGTCTTTACTGTAACTAGCAGGCAAACATGGTATACAGTGGTTGAGTAGTAGACCGGGTGGACTCAGCAGTGATGGTGTCCCTTAGAAATCCGTAGTGCTCCTCCATTCTACCTAACTTGATTTGTTGCCAGCGTCGCCCAGGAATACCAGGTCGGGTACGGGGAGGCTGCTTCAATGCCCTATCCATGCTGTACGTTCTGGATGTTTTGGGGAGCCTTGGGTCCCTCAGTAGGTACACCGCTGGTTAGACGACTGGAAACTGGCTGGTGGTGGGGTGCTCCTGTAAAGCTGATCCTCCACTCTTCTGGTTCGCGTGGCAGAGGAGAACTGCTGCCAGCTTCGGTACCAGTGAACCGGCTGTAAGTTGTGGGCACGGGAGTCTTTTGGGAACCCGTGTAGAAATGCCCAATCCCGGTGGTTAAGGCCTCAGGTGCTGACACCCGACCGGTGACGGCCCAGGGGCCCGCACGGGGTGCGGAGCCCCCGCTCCTCTCCAAGCTCTAGTCTGCTCTCGTCAGGTTCTAGACTTCTTCTTCAACTTTCTAGACCATTGTGTGTTCTCCTGCACTACCCTAACACTCCGCCCACCAGGACCTAGGATTGGCCCTCTATTCTAGGTGTTTGCATGTTGGGTTGGATTTCTAAATTAACCAGGTCATTGCTGAGTCAGAGGATATTGCGGCTGCATTTGTGGCTGCAATACCCTCCTGTGACGCACTCATTGCGGGGCGCCACACAATCAGCACTGGAGATGCCACAGATGCCGTAATCCAGAAGATGCTGAAGATGCCCCACTAATGACCCCATCAGTGATGAAACCAAAGAAGACAAGCAGAGCTCCACACGAGACTTTAAAGGCCAGGAGAGGTTTTTTTTTACATATGTGTATTATGCTTTATAGTTTGGAAAGACATCAGAGCATAATAATGTAAATTCGATTTGCATCAAATAAATCGGAGGCAAATTACATTTCGTGGCCAAATCTGAGCACATTGCCAAATTTGAGCTTCGGAAGGTTCACTCATCACGTCTGTCATTTAGTTTTTCTCTGGTCTGAAAAATAAATAGAAACAACATGATAAGAGTAATATATCCACCCAGTGTAATGTCGTATACCAAGGAAACATTACAGGAGGCTTTCTGCTTGTTATTCATTGGAATGAAATATGTTACATTACACATCTTCTTTATACAGAACCGGAGACAAAAAGGCAATTCTGGTAACAGTGTCCTTCCTTGAGGAAATACGGGATTGTGGGATAAGTGAAGGGCTTTACTGTCAGTAACATTATTTGTCTGTCTTGCTCTATGTAGATTTAAAAATTGTTTCCATGAATACTAAGCACAAACTTCCCAGGTGCTGGACTAAATGTGTGATCTATCCTGAGGGCTTCATTTTGTTGATAAAGACATGCAGCCCACTTCCAATAGACCAATGGTATTTTCAACAATATTTTTACTGCAAACCTCCAGACACATATTGAACATTGTTAGATTGGAAGATTCGTAAACTTTTTTTTTTACTTAAAATAAAGGTGGAGCACTAATAAAAGATTAACAAATCTTTTCAAAATCAAATACTGGAAAGCTTGTAATTTGAGAGGAGATAGAGGGCCCCACTGACCATAAGAGCTCACACTCTACAAAAGAGATAGAGGACCCCATTGATAAGAGATTACACACTACATGAGAGAGAGAGAGAGAGAGGACCCCTCTGACCATAAGAGCTTATACTCTAGAGAAAAGAGAGAGAAAGGACCCTGCTGACCATAAGAGCTTACACTCTACAAAAGAGATAGAGGACCCCATTGATAAGAGATTATACTCTACAGAAGAGAGAGAGGACCCCGCTGACCATAAGAGCTTATACTCTAGAGAAAAGAGAGAGAAAGGACCCTGCTGACCATAAGAGCTTACACTCTACAAAAGAGATAGAGGACCCCATTGATAAGAGATTATACTCTACAGAAGAGAGAGGACCCCGCTGACCATAAGAGCCTACACTCTACAGAAAAGAGAGAACCCCACTGACAGCAAGAGCTTACACTCCACTGGAGAGAGAGCGGACCCTGCTGACCATTAGAACTTACACCCTACCACCCTACAGGAGAGAGAGAGGGCCCCACTGACCATAATAGCTTACACTCTACCGAAAAGAGAACCCCCTGCTGATCATAACAGCTTACACTCTACAGGAGAGGGAAAGAACCCTGCTGCCCATAACAGCTTACATTCTACAGGAAAGAGAGAGAAATGACCCAGCTGGTCATACGTGCTAACACTATACAGGAGAGAGTGGACCTTGCTGACCAAAATAGTTTACACTCTACAGGTGAGAGAGAAAAGCCCTGCTGACCATAAGAGCTTACATTCTACAGGAGAAAGAGTGCTGCTGACCATAAGATCTAACACTCTACAGGATAGAAAGGACCCTGCTGACTATAGGAGCATACATTCTCCAGGAAAGAGAGCGAACCTAACTGACTATAAGAGCTTACACTCTACAGGAAAGAGAGAGGGCCCAGCTGAATATAAGAGCTTACACTCTATAAAAGAGAGGGAGGACCCCACTGAGGATAAGAGCCTACACTCTACAGGAGAGAGTAAGAGAGAAAGGTTCTGTCTAACCATAAAGATACTGTTACACACAGATATTGCTTGCAACTTACTGGTTGCAGTGAAATCATGGACACATTGTTCTATTTTGTTGCCGTGTACAAATGTAACAATGTGTCCATGATTTCACTGCAACCAGTGAGTTGCAAGCAATATACCTCTGTGTGTAACGATACCTTAAGAGTTGACAGTCTACAAGAGAAAGAATGAGAGGTCCTCTCTCATCATAACGGCTTACAAGGCAATGCAACATGACATTAGCCAGCTCTCTGATGCTTCACCAGTATGTATTTTTTTTATTTTTTGGAAATCGAATGGAAAAATGTTTCAATTCATGAGAAACTGCAGATTTCAGAAAATTCGACTCAAACGCAGACCTCAACACATTGATGCATGCATCTCTACCTCTGATTCATAATATGATCAAGCTAAAGTTCTGCATAG
Organism: Allobates femoralis; assembly: GCA_033576535.1. Lineage (NCBI taxonomy): Eukaryota > Metazoa > Chordata > Amphibia > Anura > Aromobatidae > Allobates > Allobates femoralis. Next base: position 15,157,162 of record JARQOC010000010.1, read on the forward strand.
AGTGCAGTCACCTATTAATATTTTACAAAAAGAAAAAAATAAAATAAAACCCATCTATGTTCATCATTTCCTTTGATCATTTTTTATTCATTTTTACCTTTTGTCATCAGTTTCATAGACCATTTGTGATCAGTCATTACTTATCATTTGGGGAGCTTCTGTTTAGTAAAGCCATAAAAGTAATCCAAAGAAAAAGAAAACTGACCGTTCAAGATATTCCACGTATAGAAACGTAAAGCAAGCACATTGTGTGTATGAATATGAACTTACTATATTTTTCATGTCATATTAAATTGAATGATTGCTAAAATGCATATTACAGCTCAAAGGAAGGAGCGAGCAAACAAAATGAGCTGTGATAGTATTAAAGGCAGGGTTTAACCTACACTTGACGCAGCCAACTTCCGGTTCTGCTTCTTCGTTTATTGCTCTGTTCCTATAACCAGGTGAGGGATTGTTTTTTGCAGGAAGAACTGAGTTCTCGAATGATGCCATAATGTGATGTACTAGAAATGGGAAACAAAAGTTAAACCTTCTGCAAAGGGTTTTGTTGCAACAGGGAAATATGATTCTCCAAGTTGGTACAATTATGGCGATATGAAATATTATTTTTTTTTATTTAGATGGTGAAAAAAAAATCTGAAATTTAAAAAAAAAAAAAATCTTTTGCTTGAGTCGCCATTTTCTGAGAGCCATAAGGGTAGGTGCACACTGGCCAGCGGGTTGGTCGGCGGGGGCTGGGCGGACCCGCCAGGAAGCTCCAGAGCCGTCCACCGGCATCCTGGCAAGTATGTGCAGCGGGTGACGGGCGGGTGCCAGGCGGGTGGCCAGCGGGTTAGTGCCGGCGGTGTTGCAGCGGCTGGAAGCAGCACATGATTCTGCTTGCAGCCGCTGCAGAACAGGCCTGTTTATAGAACATGCTCATTCGTTGCTAACCCGCTGGGAACCCAGCGGGTTAGCAACGGATGAGCATGTGTAAACCGCCGGTGTGTGGACACCGGGTGTCGGTTTACATAGGTTTTAATGTTAATCCAAACGCCGGTTTGGATTAACATAAATTTACATGAAATTTATGTAAACCGACCGGCGGTTTACACAACTAAACCGACCCTAACCCGGCCAGTGTGCACCTACCCTAAGAGTTTCAATTGATGATTTTTGTGATATTGAGCATTGTGTGTGGCTTGCTATTTGCACCCTGATCTGATGTTTTTATTAATATCATTTCTGCACAGACATGATGTTTCGGTCACCTCTTAGGGTGGCTTCAGACTTGCGTTCGCCTCCGCAGCATCTTGCGGACGGCGAAAGCAAGCCAAGCGCAAGCACCGCCCATCCCTATGCTTAACATGGGGACACATGGTGATGCGCTCGACTGCGGATGGCCGTGCACACTGATAGACTTCTGTGTGTGATTTGTACGCATGCGGATGCTTGAGTACAAATCATTCAGTCTTGCAACATGTTGCGTTCAGGGTGCGGACGAGAATGTGTGATTTGTACGCAAGCATCCGCATGCGTACAAATCACACACGGAAGTCTATCAGTGCGCACGGCCATCCGCAGCCGAGCGCATCACCGTGCGTTCCCATGTTAAACATAGGGATGGGCGGTGCTTGCACTCGGTTTGCGTTCGCTGTCCGCAAGACGCTGGGGAGGCGAACGCAAATCTGAAGCCACCCTTATTACATGTTGTTGTGTAGCTGCGTTGTCCAAAAAACTGCAATTCTGAAGGTTAGATTTTTATTGTCAGTAAGCCATTTACTGATTTTATTAATTTGTTTTATTTTTTGATAGATTTGATGTTTAAAAATCGCAATATCAAATATGTGTGGATATTTTTTTTATTTCTTATCTTTCAATGATGGAAAAGCAGGTGAACTGAATTTTTATAGTTTTGTTCCAGATTTTCTTTTAAATGATATTTCGTAGTTCCCTTTGGAAACTTGAACCTGCGATTATCCAATTGATTGTACTATGTACAACAATACCACAGTATAGAGCAAAGAACACAATTTCCTATGAATACTAGCCATGGGCTGACATTCATAGAAGTACTGTCACGGCATTAGGGTTGGTCTTCAAGTAACTCCTGTTTGTTACGTCAACTCATGTGCGTCCCACATCCGCGTCACTGGAGGCTGGAGGACCAATGAGATTTTAGAACACAGATTGACAGCAGCATTTAACAGGCTAACAGCCATCGGCAGAGCTCAACTCCACCCACAACTGTTAGATGCCGATGATGGCTGATTACCATAGCCAGGAAAATGCAGGCTCGGCTTGCATTTTATATAATATAATATAATATCGGTAAGGGTTCAAAAATAATTGATAAATGTTTATTTAAATATTAGAAACATAAATCATGGTACATATAAGACTATGACCAGCACAATGGATAAGTAATTCGGCTTCTACCAGCGTGGCTGAAAGTGATGGACGGGAATCTCCCTTGTGTGTAGGGGTCTGATCTTTATGTATATTACTAGGAAAAAGGCCCGATGCTGTCGCATCGGGAGTCAGGTGAGATGAAGTAGGGGGGCGGGGTGATTATGTATAGAGATAGTATAGTGAGGAGATCCCTGCACATTATATAGGATAGTGAGGAGATCCCTGCACATGATATAGTATAGTATAGTGAGGAGATCCCTGCACATGATATAGTATAGTATAGTATAGTGAGGGTGAGCTTGAAGGAGGCCGCTGATGGTGCCTGCGGCCCCTTCAGTAATAGGGCTCCCCCGGGCTGCGGCGGGCGGCGGGCCTGAAAGGGGCCGCAGATGGTGGCTTACCATGGCTGCGGCGCCCGGCGGGGCTGGAGGGTGGAAAGCGAGTGCGGTGGCGGCATCAGAGCGGTGGTGGAGGCAGCAGCGTGCAGGGGTGTGCAGAGAGGCGCCGCCAGTCAGCTGGGAGTCGTAATATGGCGGCGCTTCCGGGGTAGGCAGGCATAATCATCAGTTTAGCGCAGGCGCCCTTGCTCCATAGCGGCACAGTGGCCGGAAGCGCTAAACTGATGATTATGTATAGAGATATTAGAAATATATCTGGCTAAATCATGTTGCCCATTGTTTAGACAGCATGAATCATATTACAGGCAGCCTTAAGACCCGAAAGTCTAACAATGCATGGCATTATTGAATTATAATTAATAATTATTTATTAGAAGATGCAATTATGGAAAGAAATCAACTTTACAAAAGTGTACTCATTGTTTTCTTTTTTCCATCCTTGTTTGATTTCCCTCTGCCACCCGCATACAGGTGAATTTTGATAAAGTTTTTACCTTTATTTTTTTAGTGCTGATATTCAATTAAATGAAAAATAGAAAATTGTAATAATAACAATTTAAAAAGACAAAAAGCCAGCTCTGCCTATGGTCAACATGCAGGACGCAAAATGTTTCAGGTACATGTTGCTTTGATGTGGTCGTGCTTTTAATCTATTTAGAAGGCATAGAATAGGGCCACCCTATCTGAGATTGCCGTGATGTGGCAGGGTGGCTCAAAGAATTGATCAATTGTTGGCAAAATATCTCATTTTTAAAGTACAGTTAGAAATTAATATGCACATATGCACTTTTTCTTCTGTATGCTGACTATAGGCAGCTCTGGCTTTTTGGCTTTTTTTATAAGTTATTCTGTAGTCCTATTTTATCAAGAAATCATGGTCTATTACTATACTATAATTCTGAAATATCATACCTAATCAAAGTGAGATTGGAGTTAATAATAACAAATTAGGAATGATGTGGAAGATTGACAGCTATACCATGAAATTTATTAAAAATAATCATTGACAGTTAACACTCAGACATATGCATGGCACCATGCCATCACTTGTAGGAACAAAAACTGAGGCACTGAACACGACAGGTGTAAAGTAAAAAAAAATATTGCTAAACCAGTGAGACTTTTATCAAACTTCTTTATTTTACAATTATAGAGAATTTCTGATAGATAATTTATATCTCTCAGGATAATTCAGACATCTGGTTTGTTTCATTCTTACAGATGGCTCATGAATCAAGTCTCTCTGTAATGCCCTTGAAGGAAAAATATTTGTTTGTATAAGTACATTTAGTGGAATTTGTTACATATACAGTTGTGGCCAAAAGTATTGACACCCCTGCAATTCTGTCAGATAATACTCAGTTTCTTCCTGAAAATGATTGCAATCACAAATTCTTTGGTATTATTATCTTCATTTAATTTGTCTTCAATGAAAAAACACAAAAGAGAATGAAGCAAAAAGCAAAACATTGATCTTTTCACACAAAACTCCAAAAATGGGCCAGACAAAAGTATTGGCACCCTCAGCCTAATACTTGGTTGCACAACCTTTAGCCAAAATAACTGCGATCAACCGCTTCCGGTAACCATCAATGAGTTTCTTACAATGCTGTGCTGGAATTTTAGACCATTCTTCTTTGGCAAACTGCTCCAGGTCCCTGATATTTGAAGGGTGCCTTCTCCAAACTGCCATTTTTAGATCTCTCCACAGGTGATCTATGGGATTCAGGTCTGGACTCATTGCTGCCACCTTAGAAGTCTCCAGTGCTTTCTCTCAAACCATTTTCTAGTGCTTTTTGAAGTGTGTTTTGGGTCATTGTCCTGCTGGAAGACCCATGACCTCTGAGGGAGACCCAGCTTTCTCACACTGGGCCCTACATTATGCTGCAAAATGTGTTGGTAGTCTTCAGACTTCATAATGCCATGCACACGGTCAAGCAGTCCAGGGCCAGAGGCAGCAAAGCAACCCCAAAACATCAGGGAACCTCCGCCATGTTTGACTGTAGGGACCGTGTTCTTTTCTGTGAATGCCTCTTTTTTTCTCCTGTAAACTCTATGTTGATGCCTTTGCCCATAAAGAGAGAACATTCTTCCAAAACTTTGTAGGCTTTCTCAGGTACGTTTTGGCAAACTCCAGCCTGGCTTTTTATGTTTGGTGTGGAATTAGATCCAATTTGGCTTTAGGACAATTCTTTTTGTGTTTTTCCATTGAAGACAAATTAAATGAAGATAATAATACCAAACAATTTGTGATTGCAATCATTTTCAGGAAGAAACTGAGTATTATCTGACAGAATTGTGTCAATAATTTGGCCACAACTGTATGCCACCAAGAGGGCAGCAAGTGCCCAAGGAGTGGGTGTGGACCCACTAGACCACAGGGGGACCTGGACCTACCCAAAATCAGTGATCAGGACTGTAGCAGCTGAGACAAGCTGGGTAACTGCAGGACAGGTGAGCACACAGGAACTAAAGTCATATGGAACTGGTCCAGAGAACCAACTTTACCGAGACAAATTCAAAAGTACAGTTTCGAAACATAAGACACGAACATCAGGGCAAGGAAGTCTTCTGTCGCTAGCATGAAGTTATCAGGCACAGGCATAGGCAGATGTCTTCAGGCCTGGACCTCAGGCGGGGGTCATCTGGAGTTGGCATGGATGGAAGTCATTAATCCATGACCACTTGCAGACATCATCAGGCTTAGACCACGTGCAGGTGTCATCTGGAGTTGGCATGGATGGAAGCTATTGGGCCCAGGCAGATGTCAACAAGTTTTGACTGCAAGCAGCTGTCATCTGGAGTTGACATGGACTGAAATAATTAGGAACCTATCACAAGTAGACATCATCAGTCATAGACCACAAGCAGGTGTCATCTGGAGTTGGCATGGATTGAAATAATTAGGTACTTATCACAGGTAGACATCATCAGTCATAGCCCACAGGCAGGTGTCATCTGGCATTGGCATACAAAGAGGTTATTATGCACAGACCACAGACAGATGTCATCAGACATAGACCACAGGCAGATGTCATCAGGCATAGACCACAGGCAGATGTCATCAGGTATAGACCACAAGCAGGTGTCACCTGGCATTGAAATGGATGGTAGCCATCAGGTTCAGGCATAAGAAGGGCATCAGGTGCCGGACACAAGCGAGACATAAGGACGCAGGCTGGTACCAGGACAGGACATGGGTAGGACAGGTCAGGTCCAGAAAAAAAGCATACAAAGACCTCAGCAGACAGAATTGGAAACATCCAGGACTGGGGTTGTAAACAGGCACATCACCCTGTTTTCAGCCGTATTTTGCTCTCTCATAGCCAAATCAGATCTAATACTTTGCACTGATGAGGGAAAATCACCCCAAACACTTGTGACTGCAAATTGAGGTTCTGATCTCGTGTAAACTCTATGTCTTATGACAAGGCTTGTTAAAGAGCTATTATAGATTTCTTTGTTAAATTACTACTTCCAATAGGTGGCACTAGAATTCATCTACTTCCTCACTGGACAGAGAAATTGCATATTTCCCAGAGGAGCATTGCAGCTTTAAGTCTCCTCACTACTGGCATGCCAGATTGGTGTTTCACTCTCCACAAGGAGAAAAGCTTTCCTCTTAGACTACATTTCTGGACAAATTGAAGGCAACTCCCAAATTTGAGTTTATGAGTGTCAGGAAGTAAAGGACATGTTCCGTGCTGCTATAAACCAAACAGTATCACACTGGACTAAAAATGGATGTTATGTGGTTTTATTTCGGTCTATGCATTTTAAAACCCTGCGTTTTTTTCATGAGGAGGGATTTGAATTGCGTAGACTGAAATAAAATCAAATGTCATCCATCCTTTGACCGGTGTCATACTGTTTGGATTCTCAGCAGTATAAAACATGTCTGTTACGTATTGACTGCCTTGCTGTATGGAAGTTCTACTGCTCAGGTTTAAATGAAGCCTTTTTTTCCCCCTGCTCTCAGTGTGGAGAGAGGAAGCTAATGTGTGGGAGCTGAGAGTGCAGGTGCATGTGATGAATATGATTCATGCTTAGGTGAGCTGAGGGGCGTGCCTGGTCTGGTTGCTCCCCACCCCTCAGCCATAAATGGGTCAGCTCACATCCACCTGATGTCGCTGATTCAGTTCACTTCTGGACTGTGACTTGTGAGCAGACGCTGATCTGAAGATGCTGTTTCTTTCGCCATTGGAAGCTGCTGGGTTCCATGGTCCGTGGGTTGAGGTAGGGGCTTATGCCTAGGGCCTTTCAGGAGTTTTAGGGTCTTAGGCTGGTGGCTCGGACCTCCTTACCTTTAAAGGTACCTCCGAGTACAGGGCGAGTCAGGGACCCAGTATCAGGGCCAGACCAGGCTCCCCTGACTCCCTACTCCCAGCTCCGTCCTACTTCTGGGTACCCCGGCCTCCCAGGCGTAACAATGTCCTTTTCTTCCTGACATTCATTGCTGTACACTGAAGGACCTGCGGCAGCTGATTTGATGCTCTTATTGGAGTTGTGCCTACACAAACCTTCAAGATGAGCACATTTTGCTCTTTTAATACATATTTACACAGATAAGAACCTCTCGCACTTTTTTGTATTTCCATCCTTTCTGCATACGAATTAGAATTTAGGCAGATTGACTCATCACTTATATCCATAAAGCTAAAGTTGCAGCCAAACAGATTCAACTAATTGATAAAATGTGGTTCTGTTAAAAACATTTGATCTTCCAGATAAAAAAAAGATGTACCGTTCATTTCTACCTGCTGCGAAGGTTTAAAGCCTGTTTAGCACTTTACCTTCTTACATATTCATTAGCTGTTCATTTTATCCCAAGCCTTTGAATTTATCCCTTTTCCTGTCAGCTTCTATTTCCTCAGAGAGCAATTTGCAGAATCCCATAAAAGTCCAAAGTATAAGAAACTGCTAACCTTTTAAGAGGTAAATATAATTAAATTATGATTTTTTGGGTATATTTGCATACATTACACTTCTAGCGACTTTATTGTTCAAAGGGTTGTTAAAGTTCATGCAAAAAAGTCCTTGAAATTCCTTAATTAATAGTTATCTTATCCACACTTCTGCCAATGTTTCATGAAGGAGAGGACGATTAGTGGTTATACCGTGCAGTGGCGGATTATAATGAGGTCAATATGGGCAGTAGCCCCGGTCCCAGTGCTGGCGGGGGGCCCACCAGCCCAGGGTAAATTGCCCCATTATCATCCGCCACTGATACCGTGCCTTATTCATAAAATGTGGTTTATTGATTCAACGCGTTTCATGGCTGCCTCGCTTCTTCATCGGTTAAAAGAAAAACCACACCCTTTCTTTTTTCACAAAAGTTCTGTGATGGTAGTCTCTCTTACTTTGGAGACTTGTGACAGGTTTGGGGCCTGTGTCTCATTCCTGTATTGAGACTTCATTTTAAATTTGTTTCTTTCCTTAAGAATGCTAGAATTAATTTCAGTTTCTGTTGCTAGCAAAGCTCCTTAGTTCTCTTCCAAGGTGGGAAAACTTTGTGATCATTCCCATCTTCTTTATATGGTCACGTGATCCAGCCATTCCTTGCTAGTGATTGAACTTCATTCCTCGCCAAACTACCTTAGGTGAGGGAGCTACTCTGGAGAAGCTGACCATTGCCAAGCCGTCTACTGCCTTGGAGTGTGGCAGCAGGCGTGAAGTTGTTTTGTCATTTCCCTATCTGTCATTCCTTGCTTTCTATGCATTTTGCCTGACGTCAGGTAAGTTTGCTCAACTGACTTAAATCATCTACAGTAGGGATGAGCAAGTACCTTAATATTCGTACTCGCTATACTCACAACGAGTAGGTACCGGTACTCGCTACTTGTTGCGAGTATAGCGAGTACAAATATTTTTGCAGTGTATCTACAGATACACTGCAGAAGTAGCCTAAAAGTGAATAAAAGTTGTTAAAAAGTAATAAAATTGCATACTCACCTGTCCAACGCCTGCAGCTGGACCGGCAGAGAAGACATCCGATCGCTGGGCAAGGACCTGTCACTATCAGGCAATCAGATGGCCGGTAGCGATTTGGCCAATCAGATGGCGCCATGTTACAACTACGTCATCGCTAGCGGCCACCTGATTGGCCAGTTTGCAAAGTCCTGACAGTACATCTAGGATGCCGATGCAGGCGTTGGACAGGTGAGTATGTAATTTTATTATTTTCTAACACTTTTAGGCTACTTTTGCAGTGTATCTATAGATACACTACGAAAGTATTAGGACTACTCGCTACTCCCGAGTACACATAAGTACTCGGAGAGTAGCGAGTAGCCCGAATACTGCTACTATTCGGCGAATACCGTATAGTAGCGAGTATACTCGCTCATCCCTAACCTACAGCTTCCATTGACCAAAAAGAATAAATAGTAAATAAAAAATACAAGAAAAATAAAATACTGGTATGTCGAATGACAAGCTCTGAGGATGTATGAGAACTAGTATAAAGCAGTATCTGTTATTACTAATATATGAGTCTGTATATTAAAATTCATAAGGGGGTAACACTGCGGCTTTTAAAAAGAAAAATCTATTATATGCAAACAAATTAATAAATACTATGAAAAAAGTTTTATATAAACTATTCAAATTTATTAATTTAAATTTACAATTTATTCTCCTAAAATAACTGTAAAATTCTGTCTTTATTCCCCTAAAGGTAATATATTATAGAAAGTAGAACATTCCCTATTTCTAAAACCACTCTATACACTTTATACCTAAATTCTTGCACTTTATTTCTTTCGTATTGACAGCCCACTTATACCACAAATAGCAAGTTTGCAAATATATTTAAATAACCTCAAAAATCTTAGTCGCACTTTCTAATATGAAGCAACACTTTTCACGTATGGTGGCATTTTAATTTTTAACCGGGGTGCGTCAGCATTGCCTCCTGTCTACATTATTCTAATTCTGGAGTATGCTAACCCAAGGATATTATTCACAATATTGCCAATTAAAATAGATACCTGGTATCAGCATCTGTTTAATAATTCAATGTCGGGAAGGTATTCTGCCATGGCTGGTACTTTCAGTTATTATTAATATGACGGCATGCATTTACCGGATAGTGTACATCGGTTCAGCTGACATCCATACCACACCATAATAGCTTTTGACAAATCTAAAAATTCTCTCTAGGGTAGATGAAAAACTGCAAGAGGAGACAAAAATACAGTTTACAACAATTTGGGAAAAAAAATAATAACATTCCAATTCAAACGTAGAACGATGTGTCTGGGGATTGTGCTCTTTAGTTTGCAAGCAATCCTGTCAAAATTAGATGTTGAAGACATTTAGAAGCGTAATTTAGTTGGACAGTTTTGCAATGGTAGCAGCTGTGCCATGCGTAAAACAATTCAAAAGCAATATCCATGTTGTGACATTAGATGGCATCTGAATTTCTACACAACACCGATCAATAGATTCAACACAGAAGCTAAACAAAAACCGCTACCATGTTCCAAATGACCTCCATAAATTGGCACCTTTCCAAACGCTATTGCTTTGCACCTTTGTTATTCTAAATTCTTGCCACGGCTTAAGTTTTTACAAAGTGACATTTTGTAACTTGCATTTTGTCTTCATAGAAACATTTTGGCTGGATTTCTTGCAAGAACTTTCTTTCTTTTCAATGGTCTTTTTATTGGTGATGTTTGCATAACATAACAATCAACATGTTGTTACATGTAACATATAATAACATCAAAAATATCAAAAATTATCAATGGTATTACAAAGATATTATAACGGTATTACTAAGGTGTTACAAAGGTATTATAAAGGTATTGCAAAGGTAGTGCATGGTATGAACATAATATCACGCATGTGCGTGGTATTCATCCGTGTATATCATATAACTGGAGTTCTCCATGATGCTCGTTATTGCTGGTGTACTGTTTGGAAGTAGGAGAATTATTATGTGCCATCTCAGTAATGCGGAATAGCTTACGGAATCCTGGTCGTGTGTCTTCCTCACGTCTGGGATTGTCCAGGACTTTATTTTCCATGCAATACCATATTTTTAAGTAATTAACATTAAAGAGAAAGGATAAAGAAAGAGAGTAAGAGAGTTAAAGATTATGGTAAAGAGGATGGTAGATAATGTGGGAGAGTTGAAGTGGAAGGGTAGTAAGAGAGAGGGGGAAATAAGAAGGTACGGGGGGGGAGGGGGGGTAGGAAGTCCAGTCCAGCTACCAGGAAGTCAATGTCGGATGCCGTTCACATTGTTATTTGGGTAGGGAATATCTTAATCATGCGTGCAATTATGCGTTGTCCGGAAAGTAATCCATGGGGCCCATATGTGTCTGAGTTTCGTTTGTCTTGCAAGAACTTTCAAATCGATGCAAATATGGTCATATCGGCTGATATTCATTCACAGTATTAAGATTGCAATTAGTGATGAGAGAGCATGCGCGAGTATCCAGGTACTCGGAATGCTCGGCGAGCACCGAGTACTGCCGAGATGCTCGAACTCTTCACTAATAATTATCGATCTGACACAAATACACAGCTCCCTTCAGTGCACACAGTGAGCTGGCACCTCACAGAGAGCAGATTGATTGTTAGGATCCCTCTGGGGAGCATAGCAAGGTATTGTATGCTGCGTCAATGTGAAAAAGCCCCCCCTCCCGCCCTTTCCCAGAAACACTCATTTTATAACCGGAAGTCTGTGGGCGGAGCCTGTCACTAATTGACTTACATTGCGCTCGGTGCTCGGTCGAGCTCGACCCGAGCATCGAGCACCCGAGCATTTTAGTGCTCGCTCATCACTAATAGAAATGTATTGTGATATTAATCTTAATTGTTTTACTTATTATTATAAGTATTTAGCGGCCTTCAGCTCAATCTCTAGCCATGGTGACTGTTGAAACTTTTGCAAGCCTAGATAGGTCCACCAAGGTCTTTTCCAAGCCTAGTTATGTCCATCAGGGTCTATTCACCTAATATCTTGATTGTATCAAGCCATCGGATTGCTAGTCTTTCTCTTCGCCTTGTTCCTTATAGTCTTCCTACCATAGTGTCCTTCTCTAGTAAGTGAAATCAGAGAATCATAGAATGGTAGAGTTGTAATGGACCTTCCTGGGTCATCTGGTCCAACGCCCTGCTCAAAGTCTATTCACAAAATCATCCCTGACAAATGTCTGTCCAGCCTCTGTTTGAAGACTTCGTACGACTCTCTTCGTACAATGAATCCAAAGTAGACAAGTCGTAGCTCATTTGTTCCAAAATGGTTATGTTTGTTCTTCCTGCCATCCATGGTGTTGATACCATCCTTCTCCAGCACCACATTTTGAAGGCATTGATTTATCTTCTGTTTTGTTCCTTTAACATTTAGGTTTCGCATCTGTATGATACTACAGAGATGACCAGACTATATTATAATTATTATTGCTGATATTATTAATATTATTATCAGTAGTATTAGAAACTGCATTAGTATTAATGTTGGCATTAGTAGTATTGTTTGTAGTAATAGTCATTTTAAGACTAATTCAAATTAGTCACATTTAGGCTCAGGTCATGGAATTGTATTTTCTCTACAGGGGAAAAATGGTATGATTGTGCTAATCAGACTCTGATCTGAGTTTCATCAGAGCTTGATCAGAGCAGCATCTGCTTTTTGGACATGGAGAAGATTCGAAAAATAGGAGAATCTTTTTTTTCCATTCTTTCAGATTAAATCAAACTGCACTTAGGCCCCCTTCACATCAGCGGTTTGCTGATGTTTGCAGCCGATCCAGCAGATGGCGCTGCTTCTGCCTGATAAGCCGCCTAATTGCTGACTCGAAGCCTGGTTCCGGCAAGCCCCATGCATTGGCTATGGGGCTTGCGGTCGGTTGCAGCAAGTACAGTTCTGCCGGATGCGGCACAGACGGCACTTGCGGTGGTGAAAATAAACACTGCCAGTGACATTTTTTTCCGCCGCCGCTAGTGGCGGATCTGCCGCATCTGGCAGAACCGCACTTGCTGCACTCGACCACAAGTCCCATACACAATGCAATGGTCTTGCCGGATCCGGGCCGCAAGTGGGCAGTTATACGGGAGATGCGGGGACACCTGCTGAATCTGCCGGACACATCAGCAAAACGCTGATGTGAAAGGAGCCTTAGATGAAATGTGAGTGCTTATTATTTTCTTTCATGGACCCATAGATTTGAATGACGTAGTGCAATCCAATTTATCTAATTGCAAGATGCTCCTTCTACCAGATCATTTAGCTTGCCATGGCCTTCATCCTTTAATCCCTATACAGGAATCTGGATGTAAACATGGGACCCATAGTTGGGGCTTCAGATTAGGCTGCTAGCCAGTGGAACAAAATAGCGGCAAGAAGTGTTCTTATGTGGGGTAGTTACCAGGAGGTCATGTTCAGAAATAGAACTGGAATGCAAATGAGAATACAAGCAAAAGTGAAAAAAAAAAGGAATGATGAAAAGATCAGCACAGAAGCATGGGAGAAGCGAATTGGACCAGGTATGCTGACCTTAGCAACAAAGTAGCTTTCAAGCTCTCTAGATGACAGAAACCTAAACTAAAGTAGCCAACCACCAACATGGAAGTCATGCTCAGCATGACAACTTTTTTCTTTTGATGTTCAGTTGAAGCCCACCTGACAAAGATCAGATGATTGTAGCAGGTATGGCTGCCGAAGACCGTAACATGAAATGGTGGTCATTCCAATAAATAGCTGACAAGGACATATAGGTACCAACTCAACCATAGGCATAAAACCATTCGCAACAACCCTTAAAGGTTCAATTTCTTTTTTCAATGTTTCATTTTAACAATAATGTTACATTGCAAACTGAGATGATTGATTTTATTAGAGAATGGAAGTGTATTATCATACTTTTTTATCCAATCCCATATTCTATGTGGGTGTTATATACTCGAAATAAAATGCCAAATAAAATAAGAAAAGTTCATGAAAAATGTTATTACAATGTCATCATCACGAACATACAGTAGATAGAGATCAATGGGTATTACTCAGTTGTTTTTTTTTGCATGTAGCACATGTTTAATTAGCTTATTTTGTCAAACTAAGATATATTTTATTGTTCAATATGCTTCAATAGGTAATATTATAGTAGAATCATAATGTCCAACATTCGATTGTCCAATCTTCTATTATGTAGCCTTCTAAGAATATTAGACCTCAATTAATTGTCTTATAGACGAAGGAAGTAATCTAGCACTTGGTATTTTCATAAAATGAAATTCCATTGATTATCCTTGGATATGCCTAAAGGCCGCTTTACACGTCACAATATCGCAACGCAACTACGATAAAAAGTCACGTGGTACTGGAGTTGAAGTTGATATCGTTCGTGCGTTGTGTCGTGTAAATGGGCAACGCAACTCAAAAACGATGCATCTACGATATCGTTTTTGGATTGTGCATGCTCTCCAACTGTGCAATATTGGCTTGACGATCTGGCAGGATCGTGCTGTGTGACAGCTCAACTACGATTTGGAGCGCAACTTCCCCTATTCACTACAATGTTAAATGGTCGTTCCCTGAGTTGCTCAGACACAGTGTGCAAGAGGGGCGTACGACGCTGTGTGACATCTCCTATGTGATTTTGGACAAGTACCAAAAACGTGCGCGCTCCCGTGAAATCGTAAGCAATATCGGAACAATATTGCGACGTGTAAAGCGGTCTTAAGACGAAGGGGCTTAGTCTGAAACACATCATGGGGGCTATGTGCCCTATTTTTGGTATTTTTATTACCCTTGGATAATGGATAATCAGTAAAGACTTTCATGGTATGTCTTCTGCAAGAGTGATTACATATGGAAACCAGCCATAATATCCAGGCACTAGCGGATTCAGGGAATATCTGGTGAGCAATTCCCTCTTCCTCCCTTATTTCTCCTTGTTCCTAAATAATTGTAGAACTGTGGGAGTTACAAGAATAACACCATAGTTAATAACTCAATCGGAAGAAGCTGAGTGGTACAAAAGAGTTTGACACACGATAGAGGAGAAAAAAGGTTGACTTGCCCTCGTGAATGAGTTCAGTGGTGAATCACAATACTGTTAATCTTGGATCAAAGTTGTGGTTGAAAAGTTGTTGCTTTTATTTTATTTTAATTGTTTGCACCTTCCTCTGCAGCAAGTCACAGTATACATAATTCATTGGATTTTTTTGGGGGGTGTATTATATTGTATTTAAAAAATTCCCGATGTCTGAATTACCCTCTCGTCTGTTTGATTTGTTAATGTTAATAAAACAACATTAAATCATTTCCATGATGGATTATGGGAACAAAGGCATTTGATTCATACAGTATCTGATATTGAATTTTACCTTGTTTGCTAGAAAATATTTGTGTAATATCTAAATGCCACTATTTTGTAAAACAGTGATGGCTGATGGCACTTGAGACATACATTCTTCACATTCCGGCCAAGGAAATCTTTGTATAATTTCTTATTTTCTCATGACCACTATTTTCTATTAATATGCTATTTTACCTCAATGAGCATCACCAACGGATTTTAACACACAAAGCAGTTGAAGGCTAAAACATCTACTTTTCTAGGGTATGGTCAGGTGCTTACAAATCAAGATGTAGGGAAGTATAGGTGTACAACAGTCCGCGCTGCCAGGGTCCACTTACTTCAAAGAACACACGAGTAGGTGATGTTCAAAACAGGTTTCCTTTATTGCCTCCGACGCGTTTCGGTGCCCTCCTGGCACCTTCCTCAGGGATAGGTGCTTACAACGGATGTTCATTAAAGATTTCCTCTGACCCACTTCTACTTATCCCAGAATTAGGCTTTACAGAGGATGATTTTCATGCCTTATCATCATCCCTCTACTTCATGGAAATAATGCTCACCCAATAGAGATATATCAGAAAAAAGAAAGTGATTTTCTGCAATAAAAATATAAATTTATTAATTACATAATATTAAAATATTACATATAACAAAACTACTAATAGGTTTTAAAGAAGGAGTACACAAAATAATAGTACAAACAAATGTAGTATAAACATAAAAAGTGATTATAAAGTCTATAGATAACACCCTATAAACTAAAGAGTGTTGATCTTTTTGGATGATCTAATATAAAGACATATCACAGCTTAACCAAAAATGTGTCAAAAAACATAAAAAAAATAGGCTTCCAATAGTCACCTATCTCTCACATAGGAGACCAAACAAAGAGTAAATAGTGAAATAAATTAAATCCACACAGTGAAGATCAAACTAGAGGGTGGTTACCTGGTGTGTCTACAGATTCTGCTGCACTCTACATGCACGTTTCGGCTTACGCCTTCATCCAGGATGTAATATTTTAATATTATGTAATTCATAAATTTATATTTTTATTGCAAAAAATCACTTTCTTTTTTCTGATATACCACTTCTACTTATCGCAGGATGATAAAACTGAACATGTGTAATGATATACCGGTAAGTCTCTATAGGTTATATTCAAATTTGCAACTCTGAACTGATAACGGTCTTTCTTTTAAGGTGGGGTCTCACGTGGCGATTCTGGCCGGCGATGTCGGAAGCGATGTGCAGGTGCACGCTCGCTTCCGACATCGCAGGCCAACAGTCACATGGCACGACGTTGCCGGTGACGTGGCGGCGATGCGGGCGGAGCTTTCGCTCGCTGGGCTGGGCTCAGCCCAGCGAGCGATCCTCAGCAACGCTGCGATATAGGCTGGATCGCGCCACCAACAGTGTCAGACGGCGCGATCCAGCCTAATCGCTGGTCACAGGTTGACAGGTTTATGAACATGTTCATAAACCTGTCAACCTGCAACCAGCGATAATATGCAGTTGCGTCGCGCTGTCACACAGCGCGACGCACTTGTGATATCGCCCGCGACATCGCTGTTACGTCCCTTTTCGGCGATGTCGCGGGTGACATCGCCATGTGTGACCCCACCTTTACAGGTGCTGAAGTGGTGACAGATGTGATAATGGAGCCAGTGGATACAGAGCAGTCATCAAGTTCCTTCCCTTGAAAGGCAAGTTCATCAATAGTGGAATGCAGTCACTCTGGAATTGGAGGTGTTTCCACCGAAGTTCGACCACATTTAAAATGACAATGTCAGTTCTTGACTGCACCGTATGATGGGGAATCGTCACCATGAAGCTCTTTCATCTCATTGAACGTCTCCATTGGTGTGCGGCCTATCAAGCAAAAGAACTTGATGACTGCTCTGTATTCGCAACACTTCTGCACCTGGAAAGGAAAGACCTTTATCAGTTCAGAGTTGTAAATTGGTACATAATCTATAGAGACTTACCGTATATCATTACATATTGCAGTTACAGCGTCCTGCAATAAACAGAAGAGGGTCCGGGGAAATATTTAATGAACACCCCTCTTACATAATTCGTTTCACAGGGTTGAGGTCCTGCGTTCAATTATCCAACAAGGACAACATGTGCCGGGAGTTTATATGTTCTCTGTGTGTGTGGGTCTCCTCTGGATTCTCTGGTTTCCTCCAGCACTCTAAAGACAAACTGATAGGGAATTTAGATTGTAATCCCCAATGGGGAGAGTTCTGCTGATGTACTGTATATAAAGCACCATGGAATCAATGGTTCTATGTAAGTGAATAATTATTATTATTACTATTATTATACCAGACACGGGCCTGATTCTATTGCATCAGGCAATTCTACAACTTGTGCGATTATTTATTTGTTTAACTATGTTGTTAATGTTATAGGTTACAGAAAAAATATGTTAAGTAGATTAGTTTGTGCGGTCTTGCCTTTTCCGTTGTGCTGCCACTTTCCTTTCCGTGTCATCTGTATACTTTTTGGGATGGCCCATCTTGGCGTACATTTTGACTGATCAACCAAACTTGACGGATCGACTAACCTTATGGGCTTGTTCACATTGCAATTCTACTGCCTTTTGTAATGTACACAATGTGTCTGACTGATCAACCCTACTTGACTGATAAACCAAGCTTATGGACCAAATGCACGAAGTGCTGGCAATCTGCGCTGCTGTAGAAATGACCGGACCCACAAAGTCTTGGGCAATGACGTAGCTTTATTTTCCTACGCGTTTCGGAGCGTACCTTGCTCCTTCATCAGGGATTACATACATCAACATATCCAAAATAGAACAATTTTCGGCACATTCCCTCCTGTTATTCAAATTGTGATAAAACAGATTCCAACAGGTTAGAATCTGTTTCATCATGATTTCAATTAAAATGTATTTTTTTTATTTCGTTAGCGAACAAAATGTGCCTAAAATTGTTCTATTTTCATTCTCTGTTGTTGGCTGTTACACACAAGCGTTGACAACACTCACCTATAAAGAATGGACATGATCTCTTTGGATGAAGAATGTTAAGCTTCCCTCTCCCTTCCCGACTTGAATGCTAGTGCCACTTATTGGATGGTTTCAATCCCAAAAGTCATTATCAACCCTTTGACAATCTTTGCCACGTGACTTCAGATAAGAAGCTGAATCAAAAATTATTTTTGCTTATACATATTTAGGGGTGTTTTCCCCTCCTCACTGTAAACTAATATCAATGCTGATAGGCTGACAAACCGTCCATATCTGTCCAGGTTAAATGCTGCTGGATCTTTTGGAAGCAGGATGGGGCAGGTCTATTTTTCCCTCAATAAGTAACCTTACACCTAAGCCAACTTACTAAGTAGCAGTCCAGTCCTAAACAGAATTCATGATGTACCTTCTGGGATATGAGTAAACACCATGTATGATGAATACCATATTTTCTATATTTAAGTTGTAAAGGTTTCCAGGACACAAAAAAAATAAAAATGAAACTATAAATATTTACATTTTTCAAAAAATGTAACTTTGTTCATGTCCATGCTGGCAAATGTCCCCCTGTGCTGGTACATGTCCACCTGTGATGGCACATTCCCCACTGTGATGGAACACATCCCCCTATGCTGGCACACGTCCTCCTGTGCTGGCACACGTACCCATGTGTGGGTACACAATCCCCCTTGCGCTGTCACACATCCCCCTGTGTGGGCACATGTCTACCTGTGATGTATATGTTTCTCCCGAACCTTGATATGGCCCCCATCACTGTGTATGACCCCCCATGCTACTGCCTACACTACAATTGCAAACATTTTCAATTTGCCTCACCGGCGCTTACCTCCATCGTTCCCTGCTTTTGCAGCAATTCCTTGGTCCCGTGGAAGCCGATCATGTGATCGAGGCTTGCACTTCTGACATCACTCTGCTGTACCAATCACATAACCGGTTTCCACAGGACCCAGGAAGTGCAGCAAAAGCAGGGAGAGATGGAGGCAAGTGCTGGAAAGGTAAGTTGAAAGTGTTTGTTATTTTAGTGTAGGCTGCAGCATGGGAGGGCATAAACAGTGATATGGGGCCATATCCAGGATTGGGGGAGGGCTGCAGACATATGTGATATGCCCACTCCCCTGTCCAGGTGATGGACAGCGGGTGGAGCGCATATTATATGAGTGGGAGTACGGGACCTTCCGCCGCCTCTGCACCCTGCAGCCACCCTCCACCAATCCCCAGAACACCGCTCCAGAGCCACCACCCCCCTCCTTACAACACAGAACGTAAATTCAGTTTATAAGACGCACACCCCCCCCCCCCCCCACTTTCCATCGAAAATTTGGGCGAACAAAATAAAATATGGTAACATTTTTATTTTCATGATTCAGGCTTGGTACACATGTACATCAATAATCAATTAAAATGGACCCAGCAGCAATCCGTTGACTAAAATGTGCAAACACAAACAAATTTCCGCTGGATGTGTTTTTTTACATTGAAGTCTATGTAAAACTGGTCCATTAAGTAGCCATCAATTATCTTCCATTTGAAACTGATCCGGTAAACAAAAAAAATGGATCATTTAAAAAAAAAAAAAAAAAAATGGTTGCCAAATTAATGGATCAGTTTTCCATAGACTTCATTGTTAAAAAATAAATTCAAATAAAATTAGTTTTAATAAGAAAAAACGTACAAAAAACATGTATCCATGCAACTTTTTAGCCATCAGATTGCAGCTAGGGTCCTTTCTAATGAATGATTACTAGACATGTGAACTTAAACATATTTCTTTGCAGCTTGAGTTGCATAATATTCCAATAGGTAGACGCTTCTGGCAGAGCTTGGAGGATTTTGTCATAAATTTGTTGCCATTGAAACACATTTGCACTCCACAAATATGTCCATCTGAGAAAATCAAAGAAAACTCAGATTTCTTCCTTTTCCCCTTTAAATATGGAAATCAACACAGCCCTCTGAATATCTGTGACATGATCAGGGCTGTACCTTTTTATGATTGTACTCCTTGTTGATATGGCATACTTGACTATGCCCTTACTAACATCTATGTGCTATTCTTTCACTAAAGTTGACGAATCCCCAGGCCCGGATGGGATACACCCCAGAGTACTGCAGGAATTAAGTACTTTCATAGATAAACCATTATTTTTAATTTTTAAATATTCCATAATAACAGGGTCTGTATCACAGGACTGGAGTATAGCAAATGTAGTGCCAATATTCAAAAAGGGGAAAAAACTGAACTTGGAAATTATAGGCCAGTAACCTTAACCTCTACTGTGGGTAAAATTCTAGAGGGTTTTCCAAGAGATGATATACTGGAGTATCTGAAGAAAAATAACCTCATGACCCAATATCAACATGGGTTTACGAGGCACCGTTCCTGTCAAACTAATCTGATAAGCTTCAATGAAGAGGTAAGTTCTAGACAGGGCCAAAGAAATGCAGTAGATGTGGTGTATATGGACTTTTCGAAAGCTTTTGATACGGAGCCACACAAAAGGTTGATACATAAAATGAGAGCAATGGGGATAGGGGAAAATATGTGTAAGTGGGTAAGAACTGGATTAGTGATAGGAAACAAAGGGTGGTCATTAATGGAACACACTCAGAATGGGTCACAGTTAACAGTGGGGTACCACAGGGGTCAGTATTGGGCCCGCTTCTTTTAATATATGTTTATTAATGACCTTGTAGGGGGCATACAGAGTAGAATCTCAATATTTGCAGATGACACTAAACTCTGCAGGGTAATCAATACAGTGGAGGACAATTTTATATTATAGGAGTTTATGTAAACTAGAAGCTTGGCTGATAAATGGCAAATGAGCTTTAATGGGGATACATGTAAAATCATGCACTTGGGCAGAGGAAACAAAATGTATAATTATGTGCTTAATTGTAAAACACTGGGCAAAACTGTCACTGAAAAAGACCTGGGTGTATGGGTAGATGACAAACTCATATTTAGTGCCCCGTGTCAGGCAGCTGTTGCAAAGGCAAATAAAATAATGGGATGCATTAAAAGAGGCATAGATGATCATGAGGAGAATATAATTTTACCTCTAGGTCACTAGTGCGACCATACTTAGAATACTGTGTACAATTCTGGTCTCCGGTGTATAAGAAAAACATAGCTGAACTAGAGCGGGTCCAGAGAAGAGCGACAAAAGTCATTAGAGGACTAAGGGTCTGCAATACCAAGACAGGTTATTAGAGGACTGAGGGGTCTGCAATACCAAGACAGGTTATTAAACTTGGGGTTATTTAGCTTGGAAAAACGAAGGCTTAGGGGTGATCTTATAATAATGTATAAATATATGAGGGGACAGTACAGAGAACTTTCTAATGATCTCTGTACTCTTAGGCCTGAGACGGGGACAAGGGGCATCCTCTACAGAGACGGGGACAAGGGGGCGTCCTCTACAGAGACAGGACAAGGGGGCGTCCTCTACAGAGACGGGGACAAGGGGCATCCTCTACGTCTGGAGGAAGGAAGGTTTAATCATAATCACAGACGCGGATTCTTTACTGTAAGAGCAGTGAGACTATGGAACTCTCTGCCACATGATGTTGTAATGAGGGACTCACTACTAACATTTAAGAAGGGCCTGGATGCCTTTATTGAAAACTATAATATTACCGGTTATATATACTAGATTCTTTGATAGGGCGTTGATCCAGGGATCTAGTCTGATTGCCGTATGTGGAGTCAGGAAGGAATTGTTTTCACCAATGTGGAGCTTAGTGTTGCCCCATCGTCTTTTTTGCCTTCCTCTGGATCAACATGTTAGGCTATGGGTTGAACTAGATGGACTTAAAGTCTTCCTTCAACCTTAAATACTATGTTACTATCTTTCACAGGTTAGTGTACTATCAGATAGCAATATGGCAGTAGATATAGTTATAAAAAAATGAAATTCAAACATCCCTGTTGGGCTAAAAATTTTATGTAATTAAAAAAAATCACACATTTTTACATTTTTTTACAGTAAATAAACTGCGATGTAAGTTCGAACACATGCAATTAAGGGCACATACCGCATATCGAGAACCAGTGTCAATTAAATTGATAGCAAAATTTATGATAATTATAGGATGCTGTAATATTAGACTTCAGCACATTTCATTTTTATCCATTCTCACAAAAAAAACCAATGATATATATGTACTATACATAAACTGTATATATATATATATATATATATATATATATATATATATATATATATATATATAACTCCATTGACCGTGAAGACGTGGAGTCTCTTGTCATGTCTCCTCTTTGTTACATGTACACTGCTATTTAATATTCACATGCATATATGTATATATATATAATGGTTGTGAATTTTAAATAGCAGTGTACATGTAACACAGAGCAAACATGAAAAAAGACTCCATGTCTTCACGGTCAATGGAGTTAAATGTCTCCTATAGTGTTGTTAACTCCCAATCCGCTATAAAAATAATATTATGGGTCTATTAAACTTTAGCACCAGATATATTGTGTGAACCTGCAGGATTTCTCAGTTACCGCATGTCTGTGACCTCTAAATTCACCTCTGCTCACTGGAGATTGTTAAAGGTTTACAGGTCATAGTTAGAGAGCTTTATAAGCTGTGAACTAATTGACCTAATTATTTCATCTCAACTAATGTTGCATTTATTATCTTCCTTGTCCAGATCCTGCACTGATATTGTTAGTACAGAGTGAAGCAAGAATTGTCATAATCAAATAATTCTACTAAGGTCATGCCAAGGTCATTAATTATCTAATTAAAGGGAACCTGTCCATCCAGAACCATGACAGACATAAAAGGAAAAATGGAATTATGACCGTTCTACCATCCATTGCACAACTCGTGATGAAGATAATGGTTGTGATTTTATTTTCTATGCGTTTCAGGGCGCTCTAGGGTCCCTAGTTACCCGCTGTGTACCTTGGATACCAGCCGGTGAGGGGAGAAGGCTGGTAACTAAGGTATACATCGGGTATCTAAGCAGCACGTGCTACCTAGTTACCTGCAGTTCACCCTGGATACCAGCCTGCAGACATCGTGGAAACAATATTTAAATCATTTCCACAATGTCGCTGGTAAAACGATTGCTGGCGAGTCTGCCTGTGTGACAGCTCACCAGCGATCAGCCGTCAATGTCGCCAGCGATCAGATTGCTGACGACATTGACATGTGTGACGATGGCTTAACAGTCCCTTCCTTTAGATGCATACATAAACAGATCTTTAGAAAAAGTGTTTCTAAAGTCTGTTAATTAGATGCTAATTAGGGCTTTGACTAGTCATGGGGGTGTTAGTTGGCCCACTTAGCATGTTTGGCATGATAACATGCTTTTCATCCCACAGTGTCATCAGCATGTCTTTGTACCTCTCAGCAATGAGCTTCACTAAAGCCGGATGCATGCACCCCTGGGTTCAGAGAGGCTCACTGCGCATGATCGGGAGTTGTCCTTATTTCTGCTAATATGCACTATTCTAAAGCCAGGTGTATGCATCCCAGCTGCAGAGATGCTCATGGTGCAGGATTAGAAGTTGTTTGCAGTTCTGGTCATTTACACTATGCCTCTTTGAAGCTGGGAAGCATACACCTGGCTTTAGAGTAGTACACATGAACAGAAATATGGATGACTCATGATCATGAGCAGTGTGCCTTGCTGAAGCCAGTGGGTGCATACAAATTTTGAGGTCCAATTGCTCCTGTTAATTTTGAGAAAATGCTAAATTTTGGGCTAAAGTAAGGCTGGCTTCACACCATGGCAAGATCCGATCCAGGGCTGTCAGGGATGAACCTGATAGCCCCAGACCGGATCAGCACACAGAACCGGAGTGAAGCCAGACGCAGCTGCAGCTGCTGACGATTCAGGACCGTGGCTCACGGGGAGCTAGACGCAGTCCTGAAATTACATCAGCGTGCAGCCGTAGGTGTCCGGTTCCCGGATTCTCCTGGACCGGGGCAATCCGGCCCCATAGGCTATCATGTTAGGGAGTGCCGGATTGCCCCAGATCCAGGAGAATCCGGGAGGATCCGATTTAGGGAGATTTTTCTCCCCGGACACAAAAATGCTGCAAGCAGCATTTTTGTGTCCGGGAGAAAAATCCAATTCCTCCTGGATTCTCCCGGACATCCAAAAACCGGATGCCAAAATACATTAATCGGTTACTATGGGGCCGGAATCGGATCCGGGGGTGTCCAGTTCACACCGGACAGCCCGGGATCCAAAAAAACGTGGTGTGAAGCCAGCCTAATATTTTTGTAGGAAAAAGTAATGTTTTAATTTTTTCCTTCCATATTGCTGCCGTTCCTGTGAAGTACCTGAAGGCTTAATAAACTTCTTAAATGTGGTTTTGAGCACTTTCGCTCATGTAGGCCACTCAAAGTCACTTCAAATATGATGTGATCCATAAAAATATGGTTCTGTAAATTTTGTTGGAAAAATAAGAAATTGCTGATAAAAAGTTAGAAATGTTAAAAGTTTAACAAAAAAAAAAATATGTTTCATAAATGGTGTTAATGCAACACGTGGGAAATGTTATTTATTAACTACATTGCGTGACATAACTCTGGTATAAGAGAAATAAAAGTTCAAAGTTCGAAAATTGAAACATTTTTACTGAATTTATGATATTTTTACAAATAAACGGAAAAAATAATGAAGTCCGATATGTCATTAGTAAACAATCTGAAGGCCACGTCAGACGCTTCCATCTCATGAACGATGTTGTTAGCGATCACATGCACGCGAGATCGCTAACAACATCGTTCACATCGTTGGTGAGCTGTCACACAGGCAGCCTCACCAGCGATCCGGACCAGCGAGCACGCTGATATCCAAGGTGAGCAGCGGGTAACTAAGTGCCTCACAGCGCTTAGTTACCCGCAGTTTACCTTGGATACCAGCTCCCAGGGCTTGCTGTGAGACGCTAGGAGCTCGCTCATCGCTGGTCTCCCGCTGTCACACGCAGCGATGCTACGTGTTCAGCGGGTGACCATCTATAGATTTGTGAACATGTTCACAAATCTGCGATCAACGATCAACGACTGATCGTTGATCGTTGACAGGTGTCACACGCATCAATGTTGTTCACGACAAAAATGGTGACGTTGCAGCAATATCGTGAATGATATTGAAGCGTGTGACGTGGTCTTTAGAATCATTGGGATCCTTTGAAACATTTTAGAGTTATTACATCATAAAGTGACGCTGGTCAGAAAAGTCCCGGTGATGAAGATGAAAACAGATATCTTCCTAAGAAAACTATCTTAAATATTAACAAAATAAAATACTAAATTGTAATCAATTTGTCTAGTATTATATTGAAAAATCAATTGTGCCGCTTACAGCGCACCACCAAAATCTGGATCTGTTTATCTTTTTTATTTCTATTTTTCCTTCCTAGTGAATGAGTTCACACGTTACAGAGTTCAGACTTGTCTATGACATTGCAGCCTGCAGCTATTCATAATTATCCTCGCGTAAAGACAGGTGACTACGATGAAAGCTGCTCTGCAGGTGCACACAATTTGTCTCTATTTTTATGAAAAAAAAAAAGAAAAAAATTAAAAGTTTGCTACTGATTTCGGAAAATGAAAACTGCTAGGAGATGAGCAAACTGCCCCAATTTATGGGAATGTAAAGATTAGGTAATTTGCATATTTGACATCCATTTGTAATACATTTATATTTCGTGTTATATGAATTTACATTCCTATTACATCTTTTATCACAATAGGCTGAAAAGGAAAGGGAGCACAATAGCGCAATTTCACCAATAGCACAGGACTAATGGCCGCTTTACACGTCCCGATATTGTCCCGATATTGGATACAACGGCACGGGAGCGTGCACATTTTTGGCAGTAATCCAAGACCACATAGGAGCTGTAACACAGGGAGATATCGGCAGGCAACGTAACTGCGATGTGTACACCCCTTCGTACGAGCGACCCAGGGAACGACCATTTAACATGGGAGTGAATAGGGGAAGTTGTGCTCCAAGTCGGTGTTGTGCTGTCACACAGCACGATCCTGCCAGATCGTCCATCCAATATCGGGCAGTTGGAGAGCCCACACAATTCTTCCCCGATATTGTTTTGGCATCGTTCTTGCATCGAATTGGTCATTTACTCCATATAATGCACGAACGATATCGGGGCCAACGCACAAACCATGTGACTTTTTATCTTTGTTGGACAACGATAACGGGATGTGTAAAGCGGCCATTAGACTGAGCACTGCTCACCTGGACAAGTTGTGTAGCACACAAGTGGCATAAATGCAAAATGGCTGCTGCAGGGTCCACACACCGATGGTAACCGTAGTAGAATGTAGGCAATAGGACTGTATAAACTAGGTAATGTGTGCTCCCTTAGGAAGGAGTCGGGTCTGGCTCTGAAATGCATCGGTAACAATAAAGAAGTCACTTGCTACAAACCATCCTTTTGGCTGTCTTCTGTGTCAGCAGCGCGGGTCTGGTTTACACAGTCTGATTGCCTCCATCTTTTATCACTATCACTTATTTAATTGAATTGCAATAGTTTTTGTGGAAGCGCAGAGAGTATTTCTCGACAACAATATATATATATGATGGGATCAAAAATATGAATGTAAGCCAGTACCCATAGATGGTGCCTATTTGCTTCCACTTTGCTAAGACGGCAAACTTACAGATTAAATGGCCAGATGTTGCAGTGCATGAGCGGTTCAGGTGGTAGGCGTGGTTTGCAGTCGGCGTGCTTTGGTGTTTTACCGAGGGAACACATGTTCATTTTTAACTCCAAGTGGTCCATCTGTGTCCCCCTGCACTCCTCCTACCTGGGGGGTCTTACTCACAGACCCCTGCCTCTATTATGTTTAGCTCCACGACCACATTGGCACACTCATTCGATTTGCAGAAAAAAATGCCAATCCATGCCAACCGGCCCTCAAACCATACCCATCGACACTAAACATGCCCATTTAAGTCTCCAGTACTGAATCATGTGCGCATGCTGACGATTTGGTGCAGGAATGTTCTGCACCAAATCTGCATTTTCTGGCAGGAAAAAACTAAAAATAAAGTGTGTTTTTGGCATTTTCTGGTGAATTTTTTTGCTATGCATTTTTCATACTGAAGTAAATGGCTGGAAGAGCAGTGAACGCAGGCAAAAACGCATTGACATGCTCCAGATTATCTTCCACAATCAGATCTGCGGGAAAAAAATTAACAACATGCACACAAAACATCAGAATTCTCATTGACTTTCTTGGCTTCAGGATATCAATGCCGATTTGTGACAAATATTCATCTAATCCGCACTGGGTGCACATATCCTTTCATGTTGGACTTTACAGATTGTATAAGGAATAAAGTGTACAACAATCAAGAAGCTATCGCAGCTATTTAATATCTTAAAGCACCACTCCTGCCATTAGCGTTATACTTATCCTCTGGCATTTACATACTTCTTCAGCGCCTGTAATTTCTGACTGGCCGGAAGTAAGAAAAAAAAAAGCCACAGGCGCTCAATGTATCTCTATAAGAGCCAGATTGTGGATCTCATAGAGATGTATTGAGTTGTGACCTCCATGAAAAAATGGAGCTGCTGGTAGCAAATTACCGAAGACGGAATGGAGCAACACTGGAAAAAGATAATGCTGCCAGAAGGAGAGTATCAGACAGGGACTTAGATTTAAAGTATCACTACAGCAGTGCAATAAGATACACACTGACGTGGTGCTTTAATCGTATACAAAGTATTTTATATGTTGATTGGCATTGATTAGCTAGAGACATTGCACTACAGCAGATGCTTTTGTTATGGCCACATTCATGGGATCTATTATAAGATACGGTAAAAGTGCTTTTATCTGCATCTACACTTGGGGATCCTGGAGTAGTAAAGGAAGACATGTACCATAAGTATTGTTTATTTTGCATATCTGCAGGTATTTAAGGCTGTATAGCGCTATGATGCTTTCTTTCTTGTTTGGTTTTTAACCACATCTGTCTGTCTTTTTGCATGGCGTGATTTTTTGCCATCCCAAGAGATCGCTTATGATATGAAAGTGGCTGCTGTCTCACTGCTATTTTTCTGTTATGGATATGGAACAATTCCTGCTTCTGTGCATCCTTTCTCCCAGAGGTATCTTCTTTTTACACTGTGTAAAGGGTGACATGCAGGATTATATTTTCAGCGGTTTCTTTGCATTATTTCTCAGTATTTATACTGCCTACAGTTGGCCTGCAAGAAGTGTGAAATCCAAGAATGGAAAACAAGTTGAGTGAAATATCACTTGTGTGACATATAGGGATGAGGGAGTACTGCATTAATCAGTCTCGCTATACTCGCAACGAGTAGGTCCCGGTACTCGGTACTCATTGCTAGTATAGCGAGTCCAATTGCAGTGAATGGGCCGGGTGAGTACTTTCGCAGTGTATCTATAGATACACTGCAAAAGTACACTAAAAGTGATTAAAAGTTGTTAAAAAATAAAAAAAAATATCATATTCACCTCTCCGACGCCTGCAGCGGGATCGGCAACGAAGACATCTGATGACCGACAAGGACCTGTGAGTATGACAGCCAATCAGATGGCTGGTTGCAATCTGGCCAATCAGATTGCTAGACGTCACAAACCATGTGATTACTACCAGCCACCTGATTAGCCAGATTGCCAGGTCATTGATGCACATTCAAGAAAGTAAAAGGACTACTCGCTACTCCCAAGTAATCACAAGAGACTCGGCGAGTAGCGAGTAGCCTGAATATCGTTACTATTATGCGATTACCGAATAGTAACGATTATACTCGCTCATCCCTAGTGACATATTATGTGAAAAACACTGAATGCAGTATGGGTGATGCAAGATAATCAATGGTGTGCCTAGAGTCCGATGGGCCACATTGTAAAATTTGGACCTAGGCCCCACCTGCATGTTTGTCATGGGCATTTGTAGCCTTCCAGATCTTATGAAGATACAAGTATTTACCCCTTATGTAATAATGTCCCCTAACCTATAATGATGTCCCCAATCCTAGCGATGTCCTGAGGTAACATCCTGCTTCCTGGACCCCTTGCTGGTATAAATTTTCCCTTTCCTAGAATAATGTCATCTATCCTGGAATAATGTCCTCTGTCTAGTGTCCCTTCACGTAATTATGTCTCAGTTCTGCAGCTGTTCTCCAACAAATAAGTAAATAAACAGTTTCCTCACCTTCCCGTTTCTTTGCTATAGCCAGCACAAAAGTCGGCAAGTGATGGGCAGCGCATGATATCACTATGATGCGCCACCTGTGATTAGGTCGCCAACATCAGCTTTCAGACGCTGATTGGCCGGTGCAAGTAGTGCAATGCAGGAACCTGTTGGTCTCTGTTTCACAATACATTTCAACTGAATGTTTATTTTCAGATGCACATCCAGCTGAAACAGGCACTGGTGTCCGTGGCACATCGGTAGCCTGGGAAGGGGGAAGTACTCAACCCGACTCACAATCAGCTGTTGGTGCCTGGATGGGACGTCTGTAATCCACACAGTTGTAGAAAGATTAGGAATACCGGCACTGGGCAAAAATCTTCATTTGTCAAATACTTTATTTAAAGTTCCATGGGGATAAAAACATGGAGTAGAGGGAATGCAGTCCCACTCTGCCGACTGCGTTCCCTCTACTCCATGTTTTTATCCCCATGGAACTTTAAATAAAGCATTTGGAAAATGAAGATTTTTGTCTGGTGCCGGTATACCTAATCTTTATACTACTGGTGCCGGTGGACCCCCTCTGGCATAGGCCAGTACTCACCTGAGTTTGATGATATGTTTAATAGGAGAAATACCATAGTCATATGGTGCCATAAGGATGCCAATGGTAGTGGGAATGATGTACCACCCAATATTATCGAGGGTGATGCTCTACTGTTAAGAGATGCTGCACTGTTTGCTGCATTGGATGGTGAAATAGGGTTGGGTTTAGTATGCATTCCTCCTGGACACTTGAAAGCATAGAAGGTCCCTATTTGCTGCCGGTGGCTATCAAACACAACTGTACAGCTTGGCAGAATTGTAAAGAGCTAATATCTGAGATGTGTAGAGGTTAGCCTCTACATTGTAACTAGACCTTCCTGAGGAAGGTTATGTGAATTGTGCATTAGGGCATTGTCTGTGCCCTATCCAGTGGTTTGGTAATTATTGGTTCTTTTTGGGTCACTATTATTAAACAGTCGGTTCTGGATCTAAGTGAGGTCTAGGTATTGAATTTTTTTCTTGCCTATTCCCTCTTCCGGTGTTGTGAAGATGTTTTTATGATCAATCTTCATGTGTTTTGGTTTTTGCTCTTCTTGATTCACATCCCACTTGGATATATAGCATTTAATCAGCCAAAAAAACAGGCTGAAAAAGTCAGCTTATACTCAAGTATGTACGGTATTTAATAATTTAGCATTTTAATTGATTACATTTGGGTATTGTCTCCTTTCTTGATTGTCTATGGATCTTCTTCAGTGTTGACATTGTTGATCCTTATTACTCAAGTCTACTAGATATGAGTTAATACAACATGCACAACTTTTTTATAACTTATTTCTTTTAATTATTACTAATTTATTTTAAATCTCAGGACTTAGAAATCTTAGAAGTTAGAAATCTTATTTCTAACATATTTCTTATAACTATTGCTAACTTAAAGGTTAGTATTTTTTCTTAGCCTACAAAAAAATAGGACAATGTAGCCAGATATCACACTCCCTCTTCCCTGTGGAGCATTCTCTGTCTCGTTCTCAATACCTTATATTAGTGCTACACTTAGCCTACATATGAATACATTTTTATGCATTATGATCATTAGTTCCTCCTAGTTATGACTGTATAAATCCTGCATCTTAGTATTCTACATGCCTAATTTAAAGTTTATTAAAATGTTAAAAAAAGTGGGCATTCACTTCATGTCATACATTATCTGTTTTTCTTGTAACCTACATTCTTAATCCATTCATTTGAATTCTAATTTGTATATTTTTATAGTTATATTCAATTGTATTTGTAATGTGTAATTGTATATATTGTATATTCAAGGTAATGTTTGCCATTTGTAAAAGGGACGCAGTATAGTTATGAAAAAGGGCAAGTCTTTCCAATATTTCACTCTAGTCTGACAGTTCATATAGCTGAGGAACCTATATGAATGTTAGAAAAATATTGGAATCTGAAGGCCCAGTCACACCATCCAACATCGGCTGCGATGTCGGATGCGATGCCGCAAGTGCGCGCTCACTTCTGATATCGTAGCCTAGTTGTCACACGGCAAGATGTTGCCGGTGACGATGCTGCGATGTTGGCGCCGCTAACGCTCGCTGGGCTGGGATCAACCCAGCAAGCAATTTGCTGCAGTGAATAGGCGGGATCGGCCATGACATCACTCTTGAGGTGTCACATTGAACGATGCATGCAGGAAAACCTGTCAACCCTGACTTGAACAACTATCATTGTTGAATCATGCGTTTACACACTACGATGCATCAACGATGTCGTTTCACCATCATTCCTGACGTCACTTTTGAACGACGTCGGAAACGATGTTGAAAGGTGTGACGGTACCTTGAGCGTCCTCAGTGGTTGATACCTTTTAATGGCTAACTGAAAAGATGGTAAACATAGCATAGCTTTCGGGACACTATGGCATCTTCATCAGACTGATAATGACACAAATTCTGAAGACACATACTTATAAACATAAGCGAATGTTGTGCATTTGAGGGAGTGGAATTAGAATAGAAAGGGGTATTTCTATCTTATCTAGTGATAGCCTATCGATAGCATGTGCCTTTACCCCATAATCAGTAAGGCTCTGACTCATCAAGACCAGTGACTTATTGCTGATCTTGATAAGAGTGCATGTATGAGTCAAATGCTCCTGAGTTATTAAGAGGTATGAGCTCATAATAATGTCTAATAATGATTCAGGAACGCCTAACCTTTGTCGCGTGCCTCTGTGCCCCAAACCAGAAAGTTTTCTGCTGTAAGGAATTTCACTGTTCATCATAAATTGGACTAGTTGTCGCCTAACACCTTTCCCAGCTCTGCCAAATTTGGCAAAACTGGGAGAAACTTTTATAAAAGTGCTGAAAATTGCAAAGATTTTGCACAAAATGTATCGACTTTTCAAAGTATTTTTCGCCAGAAATTTGGAGAAACTGTATTGATGAATCGGGCTCAGGTTTTCCGCCTCCTTAACCCTCCATCAATTCGAAAATGAATGGAACGGGCAAAAATAAGCCACTGCTAGAATTAAATATTGCTAAAGATGAAAAGGTTATTGTTAGAGAAGAGCGGACCCAAATTTTGAAGTTCGATGTTCATGTCGAACACAGACTTTACTAAATTACAAATCAGTGTTGAAGTTCAGCGTTTGGGTGCTTTATGTATACAACATATGAATATTTAAAGTGGAGGGGAGTCCTCACAAACCAGCTACAGTTGAGATTGCAGTAACAAGGAACAACCAGCAAGAAAAAAGTCCTTAACACTTGCTGCCCTAAAAGGAAACAAATATATTTAAAGCCCAGAGTTTCACAAGGAAATGTGAACCTCAGATCTTAGACCTGTCAAAGATCTCCTAAAGGTACCGTCACACTTGGCGACTGGCGGGTGTGCGCACGTTTTTAGCGCCCCGTCAGCGTCGCCGTCCCCCATTTACACGGAGTGACATCTCCAGCACCGAGTTGACAGGTGGCATCGCCGCTGGGGTGTCTGAAAACCCCAGCGACGATGCAGGTCAATGGGAGCCTATGGCTCCCATCGCCTGACAGATCACCGGCAGCCGGTTACATGGGGCGATGTGTGCTCATCACCCCAGATCGGCCGCCTGGTTTCACAGCGCTGCTGTGAAACCAGGCGACCTCCCGGCGGCGCCGACATCGCCCCTTTACATAAGGCGACGTAGGGGCGATGTCACCGCCGATAGGCCACGCCCCTACGTCGCCTATGTAATCGGTGGCGATGTTGGCCCGTGTGACGGACCCTTTAGGACAGGAGAACTTCATGATATCATCCTACTGTGAGCTGCTTGCAGTGTTTGAAAGGCTCGCACTTGGGGTAAAATCAGCCCTATTGGATGTTGCGTGTACAAAAGCATAAGAAACTAAACCCCACCCTTCGTCACCCAAAAGTGCTTTGTTTATGGCTGGCTGTATGTGGGCGGACAGCCAAACTGCCTAATCAGTGACTTCCAGTGAGGTTCAGGTCCAAAATGGAACATTATCTAATTTCTGGCTGAACCCCCAGAACCTGAATCTCCATAGGTCCACTCATCTCTAGTTATTGATCCTGTAATTTAAATTATGTAAGTTGACCCATTATTCTACTGATTAAAATTTGCCTGAGTTTCAATTTAAATATTAAAAGTATATTTTTATTTAATAGAAAAAAAATTCTATACAGTGTATAACATGTTTTAATTGTCATTTCTCTTTTATACAAAGACTAAAAGCAATAAGTCAGAACAATACACAAGGAACATCCGATTTCTGAATCCCGGCGTTTGTCCTATTATGAGGCATGGAGGCGTTTCTGTAGACATATTTAATAATCATTTTCTTGCAGAATGAAAGGTCTATTTCACTTGCAATTTATACATATGCCGAATAGATTAATAAATCAATATTAAATGCATCACCGCTAATGTCAGCAGTGAAGCTCAGGAACAGAGCTCAAGCGATTGTGCCGTGAACCATTCCAGAAAACCTATGCCGCGATCCCTCTAATATATTCTTCCCGGTGACTTGTTTATTTACTCTTTTAAGAATGTCATATTTGCATAAATTTAAAAATTCACTCGGCTTTCCCTTTTATAGAATTATTTTGCTTGGCGAAGAAATTGCTCACAAAGGATTAACAGCTATAACTTATCGTGATCCGGGCTCATAATATGAAAGCTGTTATTTGGTTCTAAGCATAAAATGTGACACATTCATGTTTGCTATGGTGACAATTTATCTTATTCTAATAAAAGTTCATTTTAGCACTATTAGACGAGGTAAGATAAAAGCCATTCACGACTTTGTGACCGTTTGTGCCTCTTGATTCTTTGCAGTCAGGCTGAAGACAGATCTTAGAAACCGCGGACAGATCCAATCTAGACATAATCTAATACATTTAAGTGGAATTGAATTTTACTTGAATATTACAAAAATCCTGATTAGCCAAAATACATTTTTTTTTCCGAATTTATTTCTGAACATATTCAGCAAAATGGCAGCCACTATTAATCGGAAACATAATAGACTGTCAACAAGTTAAAATATATTTTAAGAAAGATTATACTCACCTGACTGCTCACCTATCCTTCCGCTCTGATTTGTACCATTATACAGCTGGTCCTCACCACATCTTCTGATACCCTACAGCTCACATAGGAATCTTCAGGCATCACAAACTGTGATGAGATTCCTGCTTGCTGAAAGATCATGGTGCACATCATGATGTCATGATGCTGTGACCTTCCATACCCTTGTGCAAATCCGTCACTGGCCTACTGATCACCGGAAATCTGGCACAATGGGAGAGAGCAAACCAGGGTGAATTTGAAACTTGCCCGATCTGTTCATCTCTATTCCTATATGAATTAAACCATTCTAGAAGCCCATAGCTATATGAATATATTGAATATTATTAATGAAGTTTTTATGCTCTGTTTAGTGAAAACCATCACCGTTACTTGAGACAAATTACTTTTTCGGATCATTGTTCCTGCATAGATGACAATTTGGGAAGACCTTTGAATAACTGGTCAATTGATCAGTCTAAAAACTATCTCAATTCTTGGTTGATATCACAATGTAATGTGCAGTGTTGTAATTGAGCCAGAAAACCAGCCAAAGTAGAGAAGCTAGTACCATAGGAAAAGTGTAAAAGGCAATCAAATTGTAAGTATGCCCACAATGCTATAATTTTAGATGAATCATTTTGGATTATAAAGGTTGACCTTCATAGCTGTGCACAATTTTATTATACGCTTGATATGCTACTGGATGTCAATGCCCTCTGTGTTCATGTGGCTGTGTCACTACCCAGTAAAAGTGTAAGTAACAATTTTCCAACTCAAATAGTGGAACACCGATAAATGGGCGATATAACAGGAATAAATTATCCAAACATGTTTATAAAAAAAAAGTTCTTTATTGCTAAACTTCAGTGTAAGCATGAGAAGATTTATTGCAATCAGCTGTTTTTTCAATAGAATAGGGGGGAAGATGATGAACTTAGTCTTGTCCATGTTGAGCTTGAGGAAGTGAACAGAAAAGAAGGATGAGATGGTGGACAGGCAGTGTGGAATTTTGGATAGTAGGGAGAAGATGTCGGGGCCAGACAGGTACAGCTGGGTGTCGTCGGCGTAGAGGTGGTATTGGAGGCCATGGGACTCAGTAAGTTGGCCTAGGTGGAGGATATAAATGGAGAAGAGTAGTGGCCCCAAGACCGAGCATTGGGGAACTCCAACAGATAGGGGGTAGGGTGAGGAGGAGGTGTGGTAGTGGGTGACACTGAAAGTCCGGTCCGTTAGGTAAGAGGAGATCCAGGAGAGGGCCAGGTCAGTGATGCCAAGAGATTCTAAAATTTGAAATAGGAGGGAGTGGTCGACTGTGTCGAAGGTCGCAGAAAGGTCGAGAATGAGGAGGATGGAGTAGTGTCGCTTGCTCTTGATGGTCAGTAAGTCGTTGGTGACTTTGGTTATGGCTGTTTCAGTGGAGTGGTGGGGTCGGAATCCGGATTGTAGGTAGTCAAAGAGGGAGCTGGAGTAGAGGTGGAAGGACAGTTCGGAATAGTCATGTTGTTCAAGTAATTTTGAGGTGAAGTGTTGGAGAGATACGGGGCTATAGTTGGAAACTGATGAAGGGTAGAGAGAGGTTTTTTTTAAGGATGGGTGTGATTAGGGCGTGTTTGAAGGATGAAGATAAGACACTGGATTTAAGTGATATGTTGAAGAGATTGGTTACGGCAGGGATGAGGACTGTGGTGAGGTTAGGGATGAAGTGAGAGGGGAGTGGGTCGAGGGCACAAGTGGGGGGTGTGATCGTGCTAGAAGGAAGGAGAAGTGATCTTCTATCATGGGAGAGAAACTACGCTTGGGCAAGGGGGGTTGAGTGATGGAGGGGGCAAGAGGTTTGTGGATCTCCGGACCCGTAGAAGCGACAGCTGTCGCGAAACGGCGTCGTCGTCCGTTGGCCCCCCGTGGCCTCCTCCCTGCACCCTGTCCGTTTCTAGAATTGTGGAATAAAGGACCATCTACACTACCTCGGTGAGTGCGGCTTCTTCTTATACTTGGTTTGTGGATCAAAGCTTTGTCTGAGTTTGTTGATCTTCTCTTTGAAAAAGGTGGCGAAGTAATCAGCGGAGATTAGTGGCGACGGAGTGGGTGCAGGGGGACGGAGTAAAGAGTTGAAAGTTTTAAAAAGTTGCTTGGGGCTGTGGGACAGGGCGGTTATTTGGGAAGAGAAATAGTCTTACTGTATTTTGCAGCTGCGAGTGCAGTCTTGAAGAAGATGAGGGACTGTTTGTACAAGGTGAAGTGGTATGATCAGACCATGTCCCTGAACGGTCAGACACATCCATTACACAGTACATAGCAGGGACACATACATAAGATTATCTCAGCACAGGAGATATGGTATGATCAGACCATGTCCCTGTACAGTCAGACACATCCATTACACAGTACATAGCTGGGAAACATATATTAGATTATCTCAGCACAGGAACATTTTCTAAAACACATCCAATAGTAGAAATTATTATTATTCCAAGATCTATTGATTAAAATCAACTTTAAAACTGACCTTTGTTTTCTGAAAAAAACCTTTAAAAAAGCTGGAAACAATTTGTTAAAAGAGTGATCATAAAAAACAGCCCATAGAAGACAAAAATGAATGAAAAATCTGGTCAGGAGTGAAGTCATCAAAGAAATTATCTTTATGTAACTTTTGATTTCAATGTCTTTACAATATCAAGAACTATAACAATAAATCATGAATTTGACATTTGTGTTTTGATAGCATTAATTGTATTTCAGGATGAAGTGCTCTCTAATTGAATGGTTTAAAACATTCAACAAACCTTGAACTATTGAGCGATTTGCTCTGTGTTCAGTCTAATCCCTGATAATGAAGTCACTTTTGCGATTCTCTCTTGCACTACATTTCATTCAAATGTCACGGCAAAAATAATAAGTTATTTAAACAGAAATAGTGAAACAAAACCAAAAACCAACAATCCAAATATTATGATCTTTTTTTCTAATGACAGTAAAGTATAAAGTCAGTTTCATGATTGTATTGTGGGCACAATATTTGGCATCTTCTTTATAGGTGCAATACACAAATCTCCACCTACGTCTCTACTGAACTGAACCTGGTAATATATTCTTGGTTTAGTAGAATTGCAGAAATTATTGTATTTGCAGCTATAGTATTAATCTGAAAATGTGCCTAAATGTGTAAAAGTGGTAAAAATGTCAATATAGGGTCCCTAAAACAAAGGTTGATTTCAATATGCATGGTATTTATATAAGCATTTAATTAACCTAGGAATTATTATTTACCGTATATACTCGTGTATAAGTCGACCCGTGTATAAGCCGACCCCCCTACTTTTGCCCCCAAAACCTGGGAAAACCTATTGACTCGTGTATAAGCCGAGGGTGGACCCCAGCACAGGTATACAGCCCCCAGCAGTGTGGTATACAGGCCCCCCCAGTGGTAGTATACAGCAGCCTCCCCAGTGGTAGTATACAGCCCCCAGCAGTGTGGTATACAGGCCCCCCCAGTGGTAGTATACAGCAGCCTCCCCAGTGGTATGCAGGCCCCAGCAGTATATACAGCAGCCCCAGTGGTATACAGCAGCCTCCCCAGTGGTATATACAGACCCCAGCATTATTACAGCAGCCGCCCTAGAGGTATACACAGCAGCCCCAGGGGTATACACAGCAGCCCCAGGGGTATACACAGCAGCTCCAGGGGTATACACAGCAGCTCCAGGGGTATACACAGCAGGCCCAGGGGTATACACAGCAGCCCCAGGGGTAGTATACAGCAGCCTTTAGATAGTACACAGCAGCCCCAGAGGTATATACAGCCCCAGAGGTATATGCAGCCCCACAGGTCCATGCAGCCCCACAGGTATATGCAGCCCCACAGGTATATTGCAGCCCCACAGGTATATGCAGCCCCACAGGTATATTGCAGCCCCACAGGTATATTGCAGCCCCACAGGTATATACAGCCCCAGCAGTGCGGTATACATGGCCTTCCCCCCCCCCCGCATGCAGCGCTGCGCATATACATTACCAGGATATCAGCTGTCACCCTCCGGTGGCGGATCGCGGCTCCGGGCTCCATCTTTATCTCTGTCTTCCTGCTTTGTGGCCGCCGGGCTCATCGCGTTGACGTCATCGCGACGCCGGCCGGTCATGTGACAAGCAGGAAGACAGAGTTGAAGATGGAGCCCGGAGCCGCGATCCGCCACCGGAGGGTGACAGCTGATATCCTGGTAATGTATATGCGCAGCGCTGCATGCGGGGGGGGCCATCATGTGAGGTGGGGGCGCCAAACAGTGAGGGGTCCCGTATTGACTCGCGTATAAGCCGAGGGGGGGACTTTTCAGCCCAATTTTTGTGCTGAAAAACTCGGCTTATACGCGAGTATATACGGTATATTACAAGATTTAGGGCCCTTTCACATCAGCGGTTTTCGCTGATCGCGGCAGTTGCGGTGAAAAAAACGCAACTGCCGCGATTACCGCATAACGGCCGCACATGCGGTTCACTTGCTGCAAGCCCCATGCAATGTCTATGGTGCTTGCGGCAGGTGCGGCAAGTGTGGTACAGTTGCAGTTTTGGCACTTGCGGCCGCGAAAAAAAACGTGAAACAGAAGTGCCGCACCTGCCGCACACTTACCGCAAGCCCCATAGACATTGCAAGTGTGCCGCGATTGCGGCAGTTGCGTTTTTTTTACTGCAACTGCTGCAATCAGCGATAAACGCTGATGGGAAAGCAGCGTAACTCTGGAGACTGTGGAGTACATTAATCAATACAATTGAGTCTGGAAAAGGAGAATTTTTGACATAAGATATGGAATAGTGATCAGCAAGCACTACCGTGTCAGGTGATCGGTATTCGTGTGGAGTGGCTGGCTCCATTACTGCAATGTGCACCCTCATTGCCTACAGGTGATCTAGGGTCTAGATGGTGTCCGCCCACTTAGTAGTGGGGTAGGGTGGACAAGGAGGACTTGGGTGTCAGCGATAGAACTCATCGGACCTTAAGTCACTTTGTCGCAGTCGATGAGCAAGCAGACATTGGCCAATGTGTGTACTAAGAACTTCAGATTTAAAAAAAATAAGAAGAATTTTGAGTTTTTTGAAAAAAACGTAAGTTTTTAAATTTTTTCTCATATATATATAGCTTGTCAGCATATGTACATCACTGGTAGTAGCTGAGTGCTGCAAGGTTTTTTCTAGTATATTGACCCAGCATCCCTGTTGGCACCAGTTCACACTGTCTGTGAGTGCTGTGCAGTTATTTTTTTTCTCTTTTTTTTTTCTTTTTTTTCTCTTTTTTTTTCTCTTTTTTTTCTTTTTTTTTTCCCTTTTTTTTCTCTTTTTTTTTTCTTTTTTTCTCTTTTTTTTTCTTTTTTTTCTCTTTTTTTCTCTTTTTTTTTCTCTAAGATATGGAATAGTGATCAGCAAGCACTACCGTGTCAGGTGATCGGTATTCGCAACAAGCAGTTGATGTTTGGGTGGGAGCGACTTGAGTACCCAAGTATAATGGAAGTCAATGGGGAACTTAAGTATTTTTCTTGAAGATTTCCCAAAAAAATGCTTGCGTTCCCCATTGACTTTCATTATACTGGGTACTCAAGTCACGCCCATCCGAACCTCAATTGCTAGATATGAGTACTCCTCATCAGGCATGGTAATGCTCACTTTTCACTAGTAGGGAAATCTCATGCAAATTAATAGTTGTATAACGTAGTGTATGAAGAAAGCGGCACTCAGCTGGATAGGTACAGTTGCAGCTTTATTGATTAAAATTCATGCGGTATCCAGACAGGGAGGGAAGGGAGTGCAGGACGACGGTAACACTTTCACACCGGTTTGGCGCTGAAGGTTCCACTATTTCCTTTTAGAGATGGTATATTAGTTGTCATTGGTCAGCTGTGTTTCCTGATTACCCTCATTGGGAGCTTGTCATTTGTATCACTGTTAGTTCAGTAAAGAAAGAGAAAAAGGCAACAAGTTACCCAACTCTTGCCTAATATCCTAGCTTACATTACCCCACTACACAAGGGTTGTATGTTGCGATCATGGGGGAAACATGAATGATAGGCTGCAGCGGTTGCTACATTTCTTCATTATCAGTCCAATAAAGCAATGTTGTAGTTAATGAAAATAGCTTCCTTTTCACAGGTCTGTGATAGAAATAAAGCCATAATACTGTGCAGGGCTGGCAATGTTCTCTCTGTATGCTCAAGAAATGTCCTACAGTAGTGATAATCCAAATCTAATTCCTGGTTTTTGTGATTTTCCTAAAGTATGTAGATCATACAAAATCCTGTCCGCTTGCTAAGTGCTAAAATGAGACCTAAAATAGCAATTACCCAGAATGCAGCCTGTTTCTCTTTTATCATGACATTGTCTTCTGGATATTTCATTGTGATTCACTTCAATAGCCATAAATGTCCTTTCTGAGGTATTGAAATGAAATCTCATCTTCAGTAGCTAACAAGATGCAATGGAATTCTCCCCTGTACCTCGGCACATGTCCGTAAATTGATAGCCTGGTTAGTTTTAAACTCCAATGTTCTATTACTGTGTGTGCGAAAGTGGCTCATTGTTACTGCACATTAGACGGAACGTGCAAAGTTCACCTGCATGTGTGTTAGGTTCCACTTATATTAGTAAAAGCTCACAAATTTCCTTTACAACCCCTCTTTCTGTGCAGAAAAAAATGCTCAAATTCATAACATCCTTCAGTCTAAATTCAGTTCGTTAACTGAGAACCTCAAGGACATATCTTATTTTCTTATACAAAAATACTGTAAATGCACAAGGGCTGGTATTCCTAAAACTAGTCTCATCTGCTCAAGTTATTAAACATGGAAGCCAGTATGGAGAATAATTATATACGTTATTTGCCCCTACCACCATTCCAAGATTAAAGACAGGGTTAACAGAGTGGTTCACTACAAGACTGTCACCGGACACCACCGTATTCTGCTGGTGATAGCCTATTCAAGAAACTCTAGGGAGCACAAGCTCCACTCATCCGCTAAAGGTAGAGTGCCTGGGACCTGTATTACTTCATAGTCTGACAATGTGAATGTGCGTGCTGTTCAGTTGGAATTGTTAACTTCTAAGCTTCAGCCTATTAGAAATCATCATACCCTATGTATACCTTCAGCCTCTTACTGCAAACTGCCAGAAATAGTTTTTGATTTCCCAGACTAAGTCTCCTGTCTTATATTTAGTGTTTACCGCCGGGTTTTAAACAATCATGCCCCCATTTCAGCCTTTTCCTCTGCCCCTAGACCCCTTTATAGGGTTCTTTTGGTGAACGAACTGTTATTAAACTGCCTAATTTGAAGCTAATTGTTCGCATTCGTCGAATGACTCGAACATCGCCCGAAACAGCTCAAATTTTAGATCAGTGAACAATTCGAATCGAACATCGCTAATCTCTACTGTTGAGCCAGACTCCAATTTTTCTATGATACAAGAATTATTATTATTATTTATTCTTATAGCATCATTTATGCCATGGCACTTTACATATGAAAAAGGGGCATACATAGACAAGTACAATATACATGAACAATACATGTCACAGACAGGTACAGGTGGAGAGAGGACCACGAGTGCTTACAGTCTACAGTAGGGATCTCAAACTCCAGGCCTCGAGGGCCGCACTCAGTGCAGGTTTTCAGGATTCCCTTAGAATTTGACAGTTGGTCATTTGATTACCAACTGTTAAATGCAACGGAAATCATGAAAACCTGCACTGTGTGTGGCCCTCGAGGCCTGGAGTTTGAGACCCCTGGTCTACAGGATCTCCCTTTGCTTTCTGCGTCACGAGCTCCAGTCTAAATTCAATAAAAAGATATCGCCATCCCACAGATGGCTACAAAATTTGTGGAAAATGTTCCTTTTAAATCCTAAGGGCCCCAATTCATCCTTTTCATTGTTTTTAAGTCCCTTTCTCTTAATATTTGTCCTGAGGTATCCACTGACAGTTATTGTGCCAAATTCATCAAAATGGCACAAGTAGTTCATGAAGTTGGCACAAATGTGGTGTTATTAACTGTTTTTATGACTTTTTAAGCAAAAAGTTGCATCTTTTTCAGAATGTCACAGAAGATGTAACTTTTTGAAAAACAGGCATAAAACTGCACCAAAGTTTGAGACAAAAAGCCACAATCGTTGAGTCAACTGAAAACATATGGAATCGTTAGTCTCCACTTACTTAAAGGGGGAATAAAGCAGATAAGCACATGTAAAATAGACTTCAAAAAGGCACAAATAGAATAATGAATTGGGTGCAAAAAAATAAAGTTGTGAAAAACACACAACACCAAAAAACAGGCGCTAAGGCATAGACGAATCTGGGCTACGGGATCAACTTAAGGGATAACTATCATCTCATATGGATCCTTCCCTGATGTCTGTCATTCTTTTATTTTTTCCCCACATAATAAATCCAGTATGAAAAATGCAAATTTCCATAAGTAATCATTTTTGGACTTACGGTACTAGTTTCTTGAACCCATATTGTGATTAGAATGATGAATTTATCAAAACTTCTTTAGGACAGCATGCCAAGTGGTGAAGTGTGGCATTGCAATCAACAGAAAATAATGCATTTCTGCATGTAACAATATCTACAGTTCTTAATAGCAGGTTTGTAATTAGTTTGCACTTACGGTAATAAATGTAATATTAAAGTTGGTTATGATTATTAAAGATCTTTAAACACTTTTTTTAAAGCTCAAACTAGATTTTGTAGAGCATGAATATTATTTGTTAGTGGCTGGGGTGATTTTTCAGTGGAATACGTTATAGGAAATTAATTTCTAATCATGAATGTCAAATAGACATACTGTTTAATAGAAAACCCTTTCTTAACAGAAAAAAATATTGTATTCAGTTGCTCTCAGGAGGTCTCGATCGTGAAACAGTAGCCC
Organism: Allobates femoralis; assembly: GCA_033576535.1. Taxonomy (NCBI): domain Eukaryota; kingdom Metazoa; phylum Chordata; class Amphibia; order Anura; family Aromobatidae; genus Allobates; species Allobates femoralis. The sequence goes on from JARQOC010000010.1 coordinate 15,200,502, forward strand.
TTGGATAACCCAACCCAATGGGATCCGCTATTATGTACTTAACGACCTTGGATGTACTGGATCATTCAAGGTTGCTTCCCTCCCTTTGATGTGGGCTCACACGCTGAGTCCGCATCTTTCCCTACACACGTCAGATGATCTGATCAGATGGCATGTGCCTCTAACAGCGGTGTAACAAGATGCTTGGGATCCCTGATGAAGGTGCCAGGAGGGCACTGAAACGCATAGGAGAATAAAGAAGGATTTGATTGAACAACTTCTGCTCGTGCATTTATTGAAGTGAGTGATCCTGGCAGCGCGGACTGTAGTACACTTTTCTTCCCCAAGCATCTTGTTACATCTCCACGTGAGTGTGGCCAGTGGAAGTCCAGCAGCAGCCATCAGTATATTATCAACAAGCCTTCAAACCAGTTGTGGGTCTCACAACTGGACCAGGTGAGTGGATCTGATTGCTCACCATTACACCTATTAGTGTCTAGTGATAAGGGCACTATTGCGCCTCTTGTCTCCCCCCCCCTTCTCTTGTTTTTCTAACAGCGGTGGGCAGATTAGAGATCTTCCCTCCACTGTTAATTAGTTAAAGTCCAGTAAATTTCTTACAGCAGGATTTAACACGTGGGAAAATGGTGACAAATGCGCCAACTTCTTTTTGACTCATTACAGTTTTTTTCTTAACAATTAAATAAAAACAATAACTATACATGTTTGCAGTGGCAGACCTTGACCCCAGGGGGCCCTGGTGCAGCCATGGTGAGGAGCGGGGGGAAGTGCTGGTGGCCGTCGGCACGGTCCGTGGTCCGGGGGGGGGGGCTGGGGGCCCCCCTGCAGGCTTGAAGGGGCCCCCTAGCCGGTCGGGGCCCTGGTGCAGCTGAACCAGCTGCACCACGGTAGTTCTGCCCCTGCATGTTTGGTATCTACAAGCTCGTACTTACCTGGGGAATCATAATGCCTGAATAGTTTTACCATATAATGAACATGGTAATTTAAAAATGCCAAAACAGTTTTGGAATTGCACTATTTTTTTTGCTATTTCACTGCACTAAAGGCCCCGTTACATGCAACGATATCACTGCAACGTCACAGTTTTTGTGACGTTGCAGTGACCTCGCAGCGAAGTCGCTGTGTGTGACATGCAGCAGCGACCAGCAATCAGATCGCTGATTGCTGCGGAATGGCCAGGACCATTTTTTGGTCATTGGTCTGCCGCTGAGCAGCAGACATCAGCTTGTGGGACACCTTTCTAACCCGATGTGTACCCTGGTTACCAGCGTTCTCCCGCTGAATACAGTTGCGGGACCTCGACATCATGGAAAAGAATAGTTTATATTCTTTTCCACGATGTCGAGGTCGTTACACGGGTCGCTGGTCACTGCTGAGTCTGCCTGTGTGACAGCTCAACAACAATCACATAGCGGTGTGCCAGCAATCCCCATCGTTGGTCATCGTTTTGAGTTGGTGTCTGGCTCTGTGACATCCTTATGTCTTACTATGGCATATTGACTATGACTATCTTTATCACACAACCCATTACAATGTTTAGTTTCTAATAATCTAGCACTCCAGGTGCAACGTAGAGTTTTTTCATTATCCAGTGCTTTAGATTATTGAAGCAATATCCCCCCCTGATCACTCCTAATAACTGAGAAATATAGTGTTACAGAACAATAGTTATTAAAATATACTTTTTAATATAACCTGCTCTATATGATTTTCATTTAGTTTTGTCTCAAAAGGTTCCTTCATTATTAAAAAAAATTGTTTAAGATTTTGAGAACTTGTTCTCAGATTTTGTGTGAGTGAAGGACCTTGTGTAGTTATATGGTCACATCACTAAACCGAGCCATTTACTTGTGTCACATTAAAATGTAAGGGTTATTCCAGTCTGAAGTATCTGATACATGTGTGTTCCATTTTGTTACTTATTCAGAGAATATTTTTTTCCCGGATCATTTAGACGAACAACCACAATGATCTTCAGTGTAACGTACAAGAGTTGCATGGACAGCCAAATATTTAAGGGAAGTCTGACTTAGGGTGCTTTCACATTGGTGATTTTGCCCGGATCCGGACAAAAAAACGCATCTGCCGAAAGTGCCGCCTAACGGCAGCACTTACAGCGCACTTGCGGCAAGCCCCATGCATTGTCTATGGGGTTTGCGGTAAGTGTGGGGCAGATGCGGCAAGTGCGGTTTTGGCAGTTGCGGCGGATGCGGCCGCGAAAAAAACACAGCTGACCACGTTTTTTTTGCGGCCACATCTGCTGCAACTGCCGAAGCAGCACTTGCCGCGTCTGCCGCACACTTACCGCAAGCCCCGTAGACCAGGGGTCCCCAAATCCAGGTCTCGAGGGCCGCCAACAGTGCATGTTTTCAGGATCTCCTTAGTATTGCACGGTTGTTGGAATCATTTGATCACATTAACACCTGTGCAATACTAAGGAAATCCTGAAATCCTGCACTGTTGGCGGCCCTCGAGGCCTGGAGTTGGGGACCTCTGCCTTAAACAATGCATGGGGCTTGCCGCAAGTGCTGCCGTTAGGCTGGATCCGGGCAAAACCGCCAGTGTGAAAGCACCCTTACCGATGCAAATTAAACTACTTAAACAGTTATAGAGGGAATGTCCCCCTATGCAGATCATACCAGCAGTATATATCTTATTATTTCAGTGGATGGAAAAAAAATAAGTTTTTTCTTTAGGGCTCTTTCAGAGTTCGTGCAACATGGACTGGCTCTCCCAACCAGAGGGTGACCGTTTCATACATTTCTATGAGGCTGTCATGCTCAGGGCAAGAGACCCACGGCCAGTCTGTTGCATCATAGTCTGTGAACAGACTGGTTGTGGGCCACTTGTGCAGGAATGACAGCCTCGTAGAAATATACAAAGCAATCATGCTCTGGTTGGAACAGCCGCGGGCACTCCGTGCATTCTGGTTTGTGTGCATACAGTGTTGCACGGATATCTAAAAGAGCCTTTAGACAAATGAGGGTGCACCTTCGATGTGCATAAAGGCTCAGGGGTCATTAGACCCCTTCAAATTTTAAGCATTTTTCATTATTGTGATTGACAGCACTCAGTTTTTCAAAGTGAGCACTGCCTGAGCTCAATCTGTTTACACTGACACTGAAGTAGCTGGGCTTCAAGCGCACAGTGTCCTCTATCATCTTTGGCTATTGTCTGTGCCTTTGCTTCTAATATTAGTGTAGTGAACAGCAACTGCAGACAGGGGTCAGGTATGAGAGCATGTCTGCACTGATACTGTATGTGTGCCACAGGGCACCTTGGAGACATTGTGATTGAGCGAGCGCTGTCAATTAGGATTATGTTTTGCAGACCTATCCACATTTTCTGCAGCAATTTCTTTAACCAGTTTCTCACAGATCCAATCCATTAGGCATTTTTGCATTTAACCCTTTGAACATCTGTTGTTTTTGGCCCCATGCCATCTTTTTGTAACATTTTGTACTGCAAATATGAAAGCCTTCATTAGAGTATATATATATATATATATATATACATATGTGTTCAAATTTGTATTATTATGAGCCCGATGAAGAGATCTTAGGGTCTTGAAAGCTTGCTATTTGTTACCATCTTTTCAGTTAGCCATTAAAAAGTATCAACCCCTGAGGACCCTCAGATTTGAATATTTTTGTAACTTTTTAAGCACTGTAACCTTTTCTGGTGTTCTAACTCTAAAATATAAAAGGTTTCCTCCTCCAAATGTGCCTACAAGCCTGAAGAAGGAAGTATAGTTTAGATGCCTAAGGCTAGGGTCACAGTGGGTTATGGACCCACGTTTCCAGGAATTGCTAATACCAGACAGCGTTAATGGCAAGTGCTTCCTGGAAACGTGGGTCCATAGAAACCTTGTGTTTACCTTATTAGCAGCCGCACACAGAGCTGCTGGGTGGCCGCTTTTCCTCCACGCACAGGAAAACCCTGCCTGCAGTGTTTTCTTGTGCACTCCTGAAAAGTGGCCGTGTGACCCTAGCCTTAGGATAGGGTCACACTTGGCATGCATTTTTTAAGGTGCTTTTTGGCAGCCTGCATTTTTGCATGTGTTTTTGCTGATAGGTGTGGGGGACCCTTAAAAAATGCATGCAAAAATGCATGTATCCTTTAGTGCCATATAAAAACGCATTCGTTTCCCATAGGGCCCCATGTTGAAAAAAGCATGCGTTTTTGAAGAAGCACCAAAAAATGCTGCTTGCAGTATTTTTTGGTGCTGAGCCAAAAAATGCACCCCAAAAACGCATGGTACATTCAGACATGCATTTTTGCTATTGAGGTATGCGTTTTTTGCATGGGGGCCTATGGATGCATTTTTTAAGTCTCAAAAACGCATGTAAAATCTGCAAGTGTGACCCTAGCCTTACTCTGTGGATGCCAGAATACAAGAGACATACATGTCTGGTGCATGGGAAAGTTAGGTGGCATGTCAGGTAGTGCATTACTCCTTACAGTTGTTTCGCTATCTTTCCAAAACTGTGAGTAATGACATCAAAAAGTGTAATGTAGATGCATGGACAGGCTATGGGGCGTAATTATCTCATGGTCAACCTATTGCATTAAATGATTGGATGAGCTAGTGGGGGAAGTGAAGTGCCTCTTTAACCCCTTCCCGACCCGTGACGCAGCGTATGCGTCATGAAAACAAGTGTGTTCCCGACCTTGGACGCATATGCTGCGTCATCTCGGGTTTCCCTTGCTGCGGCTCTATTAACCGCGGTCACTAAGGGGGTAAAGTTGCATCCAAGTCATATGTGCAGGGAGTGGGTGTTGTTCTCGACAGACTAAAATTATTTTTATAGAGGAGGCTAAGGCCGCTAAATAGTTGTATAAGTTGTTGACAGACTCCATTCAACACCCCTCATAAACAACGAGGAAAGAGCGGCACTCATGCAAAACATCAATCCATCACAAGAATACTGAACAGAGCAGAATCCCAAATAGAAACGTCCAAAAGATGGCGGGGAACTGGCATGGCGGCCACATGTTGTAACGTCAGGTTTAGAAGAAAGTAAAGGAATTTATTACTTATTTGTCAAAAACATTATATCTTCCTGGAGTGAAAAATTGTCTATAGTGCATTTTATGCATTTTATAATACACATACCTTATATGTGTAAAAAATGTAACCTTCAAAAGAATGGGAAAAGATTTTAACACCCCATTCCCTTCCTAGCCTTAGGTGGGAAACAATTTTGTTCTGTGCATTTCTCAAGCACTTTAAGAACAGGAGTCTACTCCGAAAAAGCACAGAATCCCCTCCGACAGGGACATAAAATCCACAGTTATATTTACGTTTATTATTATTTATCATTTTTCCTATAAGAATAAGTTTTCTTTCAGCTATAGATGTTCTTAACTTGTTCCAGGGAAAAAAAAAAGCTTTTGAAGTTCTTAAAGAGTAAATGCTCATCATTCATTGAAGTTTCTTACACCAGCCTTGTCTTCGATGATTATTTTTGCTGGAAGTCTAAAGGGATCTGTCGAATTTTATCAGGCAGAAAAGAAAAATAAGAGTTTACAGTCTAGTAACCTACAGTCATAAAAAATAGAGTTTCACAGAAATAATAAATGACTCATTGCGCCCAGTATTAATATTAGAAAGTGTCTTAGTTTCAATCGAAAATATTGCTCACAATGTCATTATTCCTCAAGCATACATTAAAAATGCAGATCTACTCAAAGCTCAAGTGTTCACTGACTTGTAAACAGAATGTGGTGTAAGGGTACCTTTACACGCCGCTACTGGCGGGTGGATACAACCAGCTACATGCAACAAATGTAGCTTGCATCGGCAATATAACCCGTAGTAGCAGCGTGTGAAGACGGTAGGAGACACCCGGCAGTAGCGGCACCTGTTTCCGAGCACTGCCCTGAAACAGGTGGCTACCCAGGCGATTGTAGCGACCTGTATCGGCGTGTAAAGAAGCAACAGAAGGGATGTGTCGAAACCAGGCTATGTACCTGGTATGTAGCTGGGGCGTGACACAGGCTCCGGGTTACCGCGCCCCATCAGCGATCATTGGAGGTAGCTCCTGCATTACGATTGGTAGACGCTGCATAGGGAGGCATATTTAAGGAGCGGACCAGTCACACTACACAATTGCTCGAGCTTCATGTATTAAACAGCCTCCTGCAATGCCTGGCCAATCATGATGTCCTTGCTTTGTCCTTTCAGCGTATGGACGTCTCGTAATCCACAATTGTGGCACGCCTATGTGTTGTCCCTGCTGCACCAGGTCCGCCCATATTAGCTGGTTGTAGCGGTGTGTAAATGAGGTAAGGTGAACTACAGAAGGTAACTTGTGGCACCCGGCGGTGTATCCAGAGATAGATGTAACCTAGCGTAGCACACCTTGTTGCGGCGTGTAAAGGTGGTGCGATTACCGTTTGCAACCGTTTGTGCGTGCTCGTGCACGTGAAGTAGCTGGTTGTATCCACCCGCCAGTAGCGGCGTGTAAAGGTACCCTAAGACATATTTCAGCAAGGCAACTTTTTTCAAATTAAAATATTCTGGTCCTATAGGAATTGTGGCCCGGGAAAATATTTTATATGCCATCCAGTCTAATGAGTGGCTAACCGTAAAGAAGATATCCAAGAAGGATCTACAAGAGTAATGCTTCTCAAACTGTTAAGGCCCCGTCCCACGGGGCGACATCGCCGCCGATTACATAGGCGACGTAGGAGCGTGGTCTATCGGCGGCGAGATTGCCCCTACGTCGCCTCATGTAAAGGGGCGATGTTGGCGCCACAGGGAGGTCACCTGGTTTCAGAGCAGTGCTCTGAAACCAGGCGACCGATGTGGGGCGATGTGGGGCGATGTGCGATGTGGGAGGGTTGAAAAACGCACTAAGAATTGACATGCTCATTTTTTTGTCTGAAAAAAAGCGCTGCAAATCTGCAAAGAAAAAAAAGCATCATGGCACAGCAATTCAGAATTTTCATAGACTTTGCTGGGGGAAGGTTATACAAACATTTCTGTGCTAAAAGGTGACAAAAAATGCAGCAAACATGCATCAAAAACGCACCATCTGAAAATAACCTTAAAGTAATAAAGTAACATTATACATAACTATAATTATAATATTTAGATATGCTGAATATGCAAAAAGAAATGGTGAATATGTAATTGGTATAACTAATAGGAAGACTGATTGATAAGCAGTTAAAAACTGCCACCGTCCAAATTGTATGGTCATATAAACAGCATGAAAACCAATGACAGCATTCAGTCATTCAAGAGGCTTACAAGCTGCAGCAAATTCAACCCTGTTTAAAAGGTGTTTGCTGAATATGTTCTCCAATACTGAATATATGGTGGAGGGTGCAGGAAAGATCATGATAATCTGTTACTTTTGTGATTGTTTTACAACACTCACACAAAGGAACAAACATAAGTATCAAACTGCTTTCCTTCATAAACAATTAAACTACTTCCCTTCCAATCTTGGAGCTATGAATGAATAACAAAGAGAAGATTTTCACCAAGGCATCAAGAGCATGGAATGTAGATATCAAGGCAGATGGAGCACCAACATGATGGCAGATTACTGCTGGTTAGGGATGAGCGAGTAAACTTGCTACTATTCGGTATTCGCCGAATAGTAGCGGTATTCGGGCTACTCGCTACTCTCCGAGTACTTATGAGTACTCGGGAGCAGCGAGTAGTCCTAATACTATGGATACACTGCGAAAGTAGCCTAAAAGTAATTAAAAGTTGTTAAAAAACAATAAACTTACATACTCACCTGTCGAACGCCTGCACCGGAACCGGAAAACCTCACCTCCGCTCGCTGGACAAGGACCTTTCACTACCAGCCAATCAGATGGCGCCACGTCACACCACGTGATTGCTAGCGGCCACCTGATTGGCCAATTTGCAAGGTCCTAGATGTACTATCAGGACCTTGCAAACTGGCCAATCAGGTGGCTGCTAGCGATGATGTAGTTGTGACATGGCGATCTGATTGGCCAGATCGCTACCGGACATCTGATTGGCTGGTAGTGAACGGTCCTTGTCCAGCGAGCGGAGGTGAGGTTTTCCTGTCCCGGTGCAGGTATCGGACAGGTGAGTATGTAAGTTTATTGTTTTTTAACAACTTTTATTCACTTTTAGGCTACTGTCGCATTGTATCTATAGATACATTGCGAAAGTATTTGTACTCACTATACTCGCAATGAGTAGCGAGTACCGCTACCTACTCGTTGTGAGTATATCGAGTACGAATAATAAGGTACTCGCTCATCCCTACTGCTGGTGTTTCAACCGTGACAACCCTGATCATAACTATTTCAGCGCTTCCAAAAAAGAAAACTTCTCCCCAATGATTAAAATTTTTACAACTGTTGCTCTTTTGCGTAAATTATAAATACTTGGGGTTTTTTTGCATGAAAAAATATATGACGTGCTGTAACTTCGTCAGAACTTCTTATTAACACTGATATTCAACTTTAAAACCTTCAATCAAAAAAATGGATATATTGCATTTTTTTCTTTTGGGTAAAAAACTGCAAAAATCCTTTTTTTTTTCAAATGTAATTATCAGTACATTTCTATCACAACCATTATTTATAGTTTTGCAATTGCAACATTGTCTGTAGGAGTCAGACCTAAGAAATATTTTATTTAAACCAGCAATTTAAATTCATTAATGAATTTTAAAGATTAACAAAATGATAAGCATTCACTTAAAAAAATATGCAAAATACAGTCAAGTCTTGCTCATCCAAAAGTAAAAAAACAAATGTGAATTCACTGTGTCTGGGTATGGTAATGATTTCTTTAGCTGTGCAACAGTGGAACAGTGGGTGCCAAGACCCGTTTCTGATTAGCAGAGATTTAGCGAAAATATAAGAGCGTACGGCACATGAATGATTAAAATCTCCAGGAACTTTATTTGCAATTTATAAAGAAAAAGGATCTCCCATAGAAAAGAGCTAATCCTGAAGGAAGAAATCTGTACCTATACTGTAGGTAACCACCATCATTGCCCGAAAAAGGTCAGCCTTGCAAGTAAAGAACATTAACATAATAACCAATTCTTAGTTACTACATTCAGATATCATAATGTTTTATGATATGATAACTAGAATTCAAATCATAATAGGTGGCGATAAGATTTGGTACCGTAACTTTATATTTAATACTTTAGATGGGTTCATGTAGCATTCTTCAGGATGAAGATAACGGGAGAGGTTTACAATTAGACGGGTCAAAATTGTGCCACCATAAGCAGAAAAAACTGACAAGTGGCTAAAGCTTAGGTCAAAGACACACCGAGTGAGATGCATGCAAAGTACTCGCACAAGTCTTGCATGATTCACCAGGCATGCCCGCTGGCTCTCTGGACACGAGCACGTCAGCTGCATAGAAACTCAAGCAGCTCCATGCTCCTGTCTAGAGAGCTGGCAGTTGTGCCGAGTGAAGCATGAGAGACTCACGTGAGTACCTTGCATGCATCTCACTCGGTGTGTCTCAAGGTACCGTTACACGCTTCAATGTTGAAGCGATATCACTAATGATCTCATAGGTTCGGGGTCGTTGGACATCGTTTTGACATTGTTGGTGAGCTGTCACATGTCTAAATATCGTGGACGACGCACCAACGATCCAGCGAGCAGCTATCGTTCACACAACCCAGCGAACGATACTTGTTCACTGATGTGTCTGGGCGAAGTCGTTAACAACATCGTTATCGCGGTGTCACATAGAACAATGCAGCAGGTTGGCTGATCGTGGATTGTCTGATTTGAGAACATGTTCTCAAATCTGCCATCAACGATCCAACGATTTATCATAATTGAATCTCGATGTTACATCCAACGAAGTAGTAATGATGTCGTTTGAACGACTCCAAACCCGTGACGTTTCAGCGATATCGTTCACGATATCGTACCGTGTACCGGTACCTTCAGATGTTAGTGGGAATACAGCATGGTTTATTTGAAAGAGGGACAGCTTGTGATGCATCAATATGTGGTAAAATTGTTACAATTTGTACTCTGAAGTTTGGCCCAGAGTGAGATAATTAACAGACAAAAGTTTCTAAGGATGCGGCAAATTTATTACACAGAATAAGCCATAATGATAAATATCATCAGTGATAAGTCAGGACTACCAAGGTTAGGTGCTTGGATGGGCACCACTCAAGTGTCTGAGTATAATGGAAGTTAATGGGGAACTCAAGTATTTTTCTGGGAAAACTTATGTAAAAATGCTCAAGTTTCCCATTAACTTCCATTGTACGCGAGTCACACCTAACCAAGCATCAACTGATTGATATGACTACCAAGCACCCGATCATGGTAGTGTTCAATCATCAGTAAATAGTATTAATTTTCTGACTGTCTAGGTCAGGGGTAAGGAACTCCAGGCCTCGAAAGCCGCACACCGTCCAGGTTTTCAGGATTTCCTTAGTATTGACAGGTGGTAATTTAATCTCCTGCAAAGGTGAGGATCCAGCTATCAAATACTAAGGCCAGCTTTACACTGCGGCGTGATCCGGGGCTGTCCGGGATGACCCAGACAGCCGCGGACCGGATCAGCATACAGGACTGGGGGCCTATCATGCCCTCCGGTCCGGTGTGCAGCGCACACAGCTGCAGCCGTCGACAGGTCAGGGCCACAGCGCCCGCGGTCCTGACTTATCAGCAGCGGGAACTGCGTGCGTTGCACACCGGACCGGTGGGCATAATAGCCCCCCCAGTCCTGTGTGCTGATCCGGTCCGCGGCTGTCTGGGTCATCCCGGACAGCCCCGGACCGGATCACGCCGCAGTGTGAAGCGGCCCTAAGGAGATCCTGAAAACTTAGACTGTGTGCAGCTCTTGAGGCCTGGAGGCCCCCTACCCCTGGTATAGGTTATGATTGTTCTGTGTATTACACAGGAGTAGTAAATCTGCCCATGTAATAGTATTTAAAAGGACAATAATGGGTAAAACAAATCATAATTGTTTAAGCTATAACTAAAATGCCTGATGTCACATTATTATCTTTTAGGTTTCTAGTAAAAAATGAAATATTAAAAATATGCCATCAAATAGCGACTATCCAAAATAGACTGAGTAACCGTCATAAATCTATCCAGCCCTGTGTATTCTGACTTCACTAAATGTTTTCTAAATAGCTTTCTTTTTTCTGGTTACTTTTGATGTATTATTTATTGGACTTTGATGCAGTGGGTTAGAATTTGTCTAATGCCTCTGACATGAATGCTGCCGCGTAGAACAGTTAGCCGCCTCTCATGTGTCTTTTACCGTTCTTTTTATCTTCAGATGTTTAGTATTAAGGCTATAAATTTGAGGGTTTTTATACATTTGCATTTGTTAGATGTAATGTGGTCACTGTGGCTGTATTTTCATGAAGTTGGAACAAGGCATCATGCAGGGTCTAGTTATGAGAAAATCTACTCGAATTCAGTGATTTTTGTAGTCAAACTTTTTAGCACAACAGTCTGAAATGTTTCCGTTTTCAAAGCTAAAAATACTCTGATACACAAAGGACTGGTGGCAGTTATGATTTTATATGCTTGCTGAATTTTCTCGTTAATAAGTAGTTTAAGGCTGGTTTCACATTACGATTTTGTTAAATCCGATGCTGTCCGATAAAAATCGGACAGCATCGGATCCGATTTAGCCCCCATGTTCTCCAATGGGGATCGGATCGGATTGGATGTGCACTTAGGCTACCTTCACATTACGATTTTTAGGGAGCCGATGCTGTCCGATATAAATCGGACAGCATCGGCTCCCTTCTGATGCCTGGAATCGGGTGCCAAATAGGCATCCGATTCCGGCATAAAATCGTTCCCTGCGGGGTGAAGAAAATAAAATAAAAAAAAGTTATTCTCACCTCTCCACGAGCCCCCGCCGTCTTCCGCCATCTTCTTGGAGGCTCCCGGTGGCTCCCGCAGGCTGCCGGTGTCAGCAGAGGGCTTCCTCTGCTGTTCAGGACCTGCGGTGATGTCACAGTCACGTGACCGCGGGTTCACCATGGTAACCCGCGGTCACATGACTGTGACATCACCGCAGATCCTATAAGGCAGAGGAAGCCCTCTGCTGACACCGGCAGCCTGCGGGAGCCACCGGGAGCCTAAAAGAAGATGGCGGAAGACGGCGGGGGCTCGTGGAGAGGTGAGAATAACTTTTTTTTATTTTTTAACACTTGTGCACCTAGTTAGGAGCAGTTTTTACTGTACTGAGCATGCTCAGTACAGTAAAACGGGGTCCGAGGAGACATCAGATGTTTCCTCGGACCCTTCTCCATAGGGCCCCATGTTATAGGGATCGGACCTAATCGGATGTGCACTAAATGCCATCCGATTTGGTCCGATCCGATTCTGTCAGATTTTATTTTCGGTGCAAAAATCGGAGCAAGCTCCGATTTTTGCACAGATAATAAAATCGGACAGAATCGGATCGGACCAAATCGGATGGCATTTAGTGCACATCCGATTCGGTCCGATGCCCATAGGGCTGCATGGGGGCCAAATTCGGATCCGATGCTGTCCGATTTTGATCGGACAGCATCGGAAATCCGAAAATCGTAATGTGAAAGCAGCCTTAATGGCATCCGATTTGCATCCGATCCGATTCTGTCCGATTTTTTTCAGGAGCCAAAATCGGAGACTGCTCCGATTTTGGTATCCGACTCAAATATCGGATCGCATCGGATCCGATGTGATCCGATTAAAATAATATGGGAGTCTATGGGGGATCGGATCGGATGGAAAATCAGATCCGATATCGGATCTGATTTTCTGTATTAAGCATGCTCAATACCCTAAACCACTCTCAAAACCTCCCACAGCCCTCCCCCAGCTATTTAAATCGGATCCGATAAAAAATCGGATCGGATGGCATCCGATGGCATCCGATTTTGAGCATCCGATGCTGTCCGATTTTCATCGGACAGCATCGGATTTAACAAAATCGTAGTGTGAAAGTAGCCTAAGGCCCCTTTCACATCAGCGTTTTATGCTGATCGCGGCAGTTGCGGTGAAAAAACCGTAACTGCCGTGATTACCGCATAACGGCCGCGATCGCGGCACACTTGCGGCAAGCCCCATACAATGTCTATGGGGCTTGCGGTAAGTGTGCGGCAGGTACGGCAAGTGCGGTTTCGGCACTTGCGGCAGGTGCGGCCGCGAAAAAACCACGGTATGCCGCAGTTTTTTTGTGGCCGCACCTGCCGCAAGTGCTGAAACCACACTTGCTGCACCTGCCACAAGCCCCATAGACATTGTATGGGGCTTGCCGCAAGTGAACCGCAAGTGCGTCCGTCATGCAGTAATCGCGGCAGTTGCGTTTTTTTCATCGCAACTACCACGATCAGCGTAAAACGCTGATGTGAAAGGACCCTAATTCAGTGAAAATGTTTTGTAGATAGGCAGCAGTAGGTTTTGAGACTTAGGCTGTGTTCACACTGTTTGTTTTTGATCTATTTTTTGTGATCCGTTTTTTGCATGAAAAATGGATCACTTCCTGTGATCCCCAGCAAAGTCAATGAGTTTTCAAAAATTCTGTTCAGATGCTGCGTTTTTTATTGGTCCATTTTTGGGGTAGAAAACGCATCCAGAAAAAGAATGAGCGTGTCAACAAGTGATCCATTTTTTTCTCCTGTGTTTTCTTACATTGACACTATTGTAAATGGAAGAAATATGCAACACAAAAAAAAATGGATCAAAAATACAGTGGCCTAGTTCACGTTTGCCAGCTTTGCGCTAGCGCAGGTGCTAGCACTGCCAGGTACAGGCCAGCACATCGGCACACAAATGCAGCTCATAGCGCTAGCACCGCCATTACCTTTTATGGCCAAGCGCACCGCATCGCATCCCGGAAGCGCAAGTGTTACAGGGCCTGTGTCACAGCGCATGCGCTTATTTTGGACGCGCCGGAAACTTCGCATGACGTGTTTCCGGTGCGTCCGGACTAGCGCATGCGCTGTGACACAGGCCCTGTCACACTTGCACTTCTGGAATGCCGTGCGGTGCGCTTGGCCATAGAAGGTAATGGCAATGCGCTGCATCTGTGTGCCGATTCGCTGGCCTGCGCTTGGCTGTGGTTTTGGATGCATTTTTTTTCAAAATGGATCGAGTTTTGCTGCTGAAAATTCAACATAAACACAGGACAAAAAACAGATAAAAACCACACAGTGTGAATATAACCTACGGTAAGTAACGATCAATAGTAAAAAAGTTGAAAAACAAAATAATGTACAGCACATCTAGAAGGGCATAAAAATAGTAATTTTTTTGAATTCATATATATTTTATTTTTTTCATTGATTTTTATAGTTTGTAAATTGAAAAACGTATGTATTTTAAAACTCCAGTAACAAGTATATGGCCAGGGTCACATTTGCGTTTTGACCCTGGCCTGCCGGAATCCGGTTTTAGCTTAGAACTTTTTCCAGCACCGCATAGCGTTACCGCTATGCGGTGCTGGAAAACGCAGTCCCTAGTTACCCGATGTTTACCTTAACGACCTGTCACACAGGCAGAGGCTCGGAGTGCGCTTTACAGTGCCGCACAGGAAACTGTTGCAGACAGCGTTTCCTGTGCGGCGCTGTAAAGCGCACTCCAAGCCGCTGCCTGTGTGACAGGTCGTTAAGGTAAACATCGGGTAACTAGGGACTGCGTTTTCCAGCACCGCATAGCGGTAACGCTATGCGGCGCTGGAAAAAGTTCTAAGTTAAAACCGGATTCCGGCAGGCCAGGGTCAAAACGCAAATATGACCCTGGCCTATGTTAATGCTGTAACAATAACTAATAGCGTAGATGCCGTTGACTCCAATGTCTTGGTCACTTAGCGGTTAAAACTGAAAATAGGTACTTTGTTCTTTCTTTTTATGCTTGAAATATGTGAGTAAACAATAAAATGCGTCTATAAACAACGGATGTCAGTAGCTTACTTTGTATTCTGTCGAGTGTGTACACATACCCTGGCCAACACGACAGATTGATGTAAGCCCAACAAGCATAACCTTTTCATGTTATTGTGAAACTGCATATTCTGTTTACCATCTAATTGGAGAATTAGTCACCATGAAGAATATATAACTGACTTATGTCTTTTCTTTGCTAGACAGGGCTATGAAGATTTGGAAAAACAACTGAAGGAAGTCTTTATGGAGAGGAGCAGTATCCTCCGGCAACTTTCGAAAACATCTCGTGAGCTCGAAGGCATCAAAGGAAATCTGCAGGTTAGAGTAGTTGGTTTTTAATTTTTTCTTCTATTAATTTAACAAAGAGGAAAAACAAAAGAACAATATATATAAATGCTAAAATATTATATACCGTATATATATTTTTTTTTACAATAGACAATTTTATTTTTCAACTGCAAAAAGTCTAGGTAGAAAAGTAAACAATAAAACAAGTCTTGCAACTGACAGCTCAGTGCAGAAGTCGAGGCATCGTCACCTTCACAGGCTGCAGTGGATGCTCTTTCATGTTTTCTCTTCATCTTTCCACCAAGGCATTCTTTCAAAGATTTTAAAGGGAACCTGTCACCCCAAATAACCTTCCTAACCTATTAATACCTGTCCCTGCAGCCTTACAATACTTTCTAACACATCCCTGTCTCACCTTTTTTTACTAATCTACAAGTACAATAATGTAGTTTGCAAACTTACGAAATGTCTGACAGAGGGGCGTTCCTCCAAGCGTTTTTGACCGGTAGGCGGGTCCTCTGTGCCACGCTACCCCAGCCTCGCCGCTCTAATACGCCCTAATGGGCGTCATTACACAATGCATAGCGCGGGCACGATTACATTCTCATCACCGCTGCGACGTGGTCATGTGACGCCGGGATCGTGCCACTTCCGGTCGAACACAGGCAGACTTCAGCATGCAATCTGCGCATGTGCGAAGTCTGCCTGTGAGACACGTGCAACCGGAAGTGATGCGATCCTGGTGTCACATGACAGCGTCGCAATGAGAATGTAACCGTGCCCGCACTATGCATTGTGTAATGACGCCCATTAGAGCGGCGAGGCAGGGTAGCGCGGCACAGGGGACCCGCCTACCGGTCAAAAACGCTTGGAGGAACGCCCCTCTGACAGAAATTTCGTAAGTTTGCTAACTACTTTATTGTACTCATAGATTAGTAAAAAAGGTCAGACAGGGATGTGTTAGAAAGTATTGCAAGGCTGCAGGGACAGGTATTAATAGGTTAGGAAGGTTATTTGGAGTGACAGGTTCCCTTTAAGCTGTACAAAAAATTGCTCCTCCCATGAGCAACTGATTTTGTTTGTTTTCCCACTTAATGCACCGAGCACATTTCTTCCCTCCGGTATTTAATGTACAGATTTTAAATTCAAAGAAAACCTTAATAATTCTGATATACCTCCTATTACTTTTAAATATTTTTTTTTTACATCTTTCATTGTTCATACCATGCTGCTGTCTCCTTGAAATGTTACATTGTACAACTTCTTTCAGCCACGTCCCCTATCTCCACAAATTTTCATAGCTGTCAAGGAACATGTAAAAGATGAAGCACACCATGTCCACCATATTGGAGAGAATCCAGGCACATTTTGCTTAGGTCAAAGCCCACATACTGTATCTTGCATGCAGATATTAACACCTTAAGTCCACAGCTCTGCACAGCACAAATGATCACTTTCTGTTGATCTAGATGCTCACCAGGTATCCACAGGAAGTGTGTCATGATGGCATCAGGGGTCCTCATAGGACCCCTCACTGTCATGGTAACTCATTGATACCCCGTGATCACGTCATGCACTTACTGATGCCAGCGGAGAATTACATGATCCCCGCTGTGCCACATTTAATCACACTGTCAGTGATTGAAAACACAATCTGAAGCATTTACAGTGGAGGGCAGATCGCTGACTCATCCGCATCTGCTAGCAGCATATTTCAGTTTATAAGATCAGCCTATATGTGTAGGGAATTATGCAATCTCAGTGCATGAGCTCACATTAAAGGATATGAGGCAACCTGGGAAGTACTGTTAAATGCTAAGTGATTAAGGAGTTAATGCTGATTTACCCTAATGGCCACTTTACACGTCCCAACATCGTTCCAATGTTGGATACAACGGTGGGGGAGCGTGCTTTTTTTGGGCAGAATTCCAAGATCGCATAGGAGCTGTTACACAGCGCGATATCGGCAGGCAACGCAACTGCCAACTGCGATGTGTACGCCCCCTTGTACGGGCGACCCAGGAATGACCATTTAACATGGGAGAGAATAGGGGAAGTTGGACTCCATATCGTTGTTGGGCTTTCACACGGCACGATCCTGCCACATCGACCATCCAATATCGGGTGGTTGTAGAGCACGCTCTTTTTTTCCCCGATATCGGCTTTGCATCGTTCGTGCATCGAATTGGACATTTACACCATACAACGCACGAACGACATCGGGGCCAACGCACGAACCACGTGACTTTTTATCGGAGTTGGACGACGATATCGGGACGTGTAAAGTGGCCATAAGAAAGCAAAACCAAAGGAATCAATTGGAACAATGTTGATATAAGTGCAATATGTAGGTACAAGTTAACACTGCAGCTATTAACAAACATAACATAAAAATAGATGAGCAAATACTGTTATGATTAAACAGTAATAGCACAGTAAAATGATTTAAACAGTAATAGCACCACTAAATAACAAAACTACTTAGCTGACACTATTTTCATAAAACAACAAAAATATTCCACTGCAGCAAGGTTCACCCAATCAGAATAGTCCTTACCTCTTGTAGTTCACTTTGCAATGAGTCACAGCAAGGCAGTAAAATTATTATCATTTTCACCTTCAATGATTCTGTATTTTCTGATAAAAACTTCAAAAATTCATATACAAAATATGCAGAGTTTGGGGGCAGATTTGTCAGGGGTGTAAAATTGTGTCCTGTATTAATTCACTCTTAGCACATTCTCTCAATGTTCTCCTACAACCTAGAATACAACAGCAAAAAAATAAGAAAATCTGTCACATAATGTTATGGGCTCCTCTGTTATGTTGATTCTCTAAATCAGGGGTCCCCAACCACCTGACCGCGGATCTGTACCGGCCCGTGGGGGTCTTTATGCTGGACCGTGCCACTGCAGACCTGCTACACACAGGGTGCTCTGCATTGGCTCAGAGCAGTAGATGCTGCATGCATCCTCATCCCTCAGTGACATCCACGCCTGCCGCGATCCGCACCTGCAGCACTACGCTGCCACTCTGCTCTGTGCCCGCGGTCCTCACCTATCAGCAGTAGGAACTGCGTGCGCTGCACACAGGATCGGAGGGCATAATAGCCCCCCAGTCCTGTGTGCTGATCCGGTCCGCGGCTGTCTGCTTCAAGCGGACACCTACGGACCGGATGTCAGACGCAGTCTGAAGCCGGCCTAAGTTGTCATAATAGCTGCCTCCAACTTTTCTATATTTTTCAGCGGTTTAGTTTGTAATTGATTCTATTTAGTTATATTGTTATAAGGGAAAAGATTGTTTTTTACCTGCTTGAACTCTTTGTCAAGGCTTATAAGTCTCTCCTCTTCCTCCTCTATAATAAGCTTGATAAGGTCTGAAGAGCATTGTGTCATAATCTTATTCCATTTTTGCATAAGTAATTCTAAAAAGATATAAATCGGTACCTTTTTAATGCGATTGGCCCCTCGGTATTATTGATCTTTCAATGTAGGTGCTGGTAATATTTCTGTCCCACCAAGTATTGAGCTCAGATTCTGTATTTGCTCCAGCCTTTTCATTAACCCATTGATCGATGGGTTGGAATCCGGTTCTGTTTCAGTTTCTGCTCCACCAAAGATTTGGAATAGTTTCTTTCTCCGTTGCTCCATTGCACGGTATTAAGGGTTATGTCCACAATATCCAATTGTAGTATAAAGTTTCAAATGAGAATAAATAGAACAGCAGGGTATTACATATTTCAACCGATCAGCAATTGATTCAAACAAAGCAAGGGTCAAGAGTCCTGAGACACGTCATATAAAGCAAACAGGCATATGCCTCACCAATCAATTATTACCTCCTGCTTTTCACATCTTCATGACTCAAGTCCACAATCCCATCATTGGCTGTTACATGTTTTTAAACCTGCAATATGATTCACTCTGTTATCACTGACTAAGGACGAAAAGCCAGAAACACCGAGAATAAAGGTACCGTTACACGCTTCAATGTTGAAATGATATCACTAATGATCTCGTGGGCACGCGGTCGTTAGGACATCATTTTGACGTCGTTGGTGAGATGTCACACGTCTAGATATCGTGGACGACGCACCAACGATGTAGCGAGCAGCTATCGTTCGCACAACTAAGCGAACGATACTTGTTCACTAATGTGAATAGGCAAAGTCGTGAACGACATCGTTATCGCGGTGTCACACACAACGATGCAGCAGGTTGGCCAATCGAGGATCGTCTGATTTGAGAACATGTTCTCAAATCTTAAATCAACAATCCAACGATTTATCGTAGTCGTATCTTGGTGTTACACAAAACAACGTCCCAACGACACCAAACCCGTGACATTTCAGCGATATCGTTCACTATATCGTACCGTGTAAGGTACCTTAAGACTACATCTCCGCTATTATATGTGCTTTCATACTTTAATGATTTGACATAATAAAGTTAAAAGGGTTTTAAAGACGATTTCTCCAACATTTTCTTCTTGTAATAACGTTAGATTTTTGTCTTAATAGCCATGTATTTTTTGTAAGCTACTCTATATCTGCATACCCTTGACTTCATTCATTTTGTTCATCCAGCTTAGCACAGCATAACAGGCTCCTCAATGACGCAAAATTATGAAAGAAGACCCGCAGGTGCCGAGAAGTAGAAGGCAGTTCTCAGAGCTGTTATATAAAGGCTACATATAACTAAGGGCGGCTTCACACTGCGGCACGATCCGGTCCGGGGCTGTCCAGGAGGACCCAGACAGCCACGGACCAGATCAGCACACAGGACTGGGGGTCTAATAAGCACGCAGTTCCCGCTGTTGATAAGTCAGGTCCATGGGCACCGCGGTCCTGACCTGTCAGCGGCTGCAGCTGCGTGCGCTGCACACTGGACCGGAGGGCATATTAGCCCCCCAGTCCTGTGTGCTGATCCGGTCCGCGGCTGTCTGGGTCCTCCCAGACAGCCCCGGACCGGATCGTGCGAAGCCGCCCTAACATGGCAGATGGATCAGGTCCTGGAAATCAATTTACTTCAACCCTGCAAAACTCCTACTAGACATTTAAAGTTGAAAAATAGGACTTGAGCCGTTTATACTTCATGATCTGCTTCATTTATTTCATTAATTAGTGTCTCAGAATGATTATATTTATTGGCATTCCAAAACTTGGCAAAGTATAAGCTCTAAGTCTCCTACATTAATTCAATTATATTTTTGGCAAAAACATAGCAGAGAAAATATAAGCATTAACATCAAAAGAATAAAAACTCTACTATATTCTCTGTTTATCTAAGCTAATTTGCCACCAAAATATGAGTTCTTCTGTGGTTCGGATAGTTTCATTTTTTCACAGCCAACATCATTTTTAGCTGTATTGTTTTATCTCTGAGTAAAAGGATGAATTAAAATATATGACTTTCTCATTCTTGAAAAACAATGAAAACTTGTTATCATCATATTTCTGAGCATGCATGATGAATTAAAACTTTATTTTCCAGTCTTTGAAAAGCAATGAAGCATCTTCCAAGGATGATGTCCAAAAACTTTTGGAATCGGAACAAAAACAAAGGTAAATAAACAAAAGCTACGTAGCATTCTATAAGCCCGAAACATCCATGCTAATTGTGTAATTATCTTGGACAAAGTAATTGAATGAAGCCAACCATTTGGAGTTCAGTTGGGGCAACAATGCTTTATTGAAGGCATTTCGAAAGCCTAGATTTAACAATCCATAGGGATAAATATAAGCTTTTTAAAATAACTTGGTGCTTAGCAACACAGAATTATCATAAATGGTTTAACTTTATCATTGTACTGCAAACATTGTGTTTGCCCAATAATTATGCAATCATCCACGTACCTATGTATATGATGAATGTCTGGAGAGACATCCATAATAGAGTCCATGTCAGAGATTGGACCTGTCTGGATCCTGCTCATATAGGTACCAATACACATGGTCAGGTTTTTAAATACAACAGATAGGGACTGCTCTGATGCGGGTTACCTTGTCGTGGTAGAGCGGCTTAGTATACATATTCATTATAAAGTTTGATCTGAAAAATGAACAACTATTTCAGTTTTTATCTTAAAATTTATTTTACTGTGCTTTTACATTTTCATGACACATTGTATAGTTAAAATAAATGTTGCCATTTTCAAAAAGTTTACTTTTTTTGCATATACAGTGGAGGAAAATAAGTATTTGATCCCTTGCTGATTTTGTAAGTTTGCCCACTGACAAAGACATGAACAGTCTATAATTTTAAGGGTAGGTTAATTTTAACAGAGAGAGATAGAATATCAAAAATAAAATCCGGAAAATCACATTGTCTAAATTATATAAAGGTACTTGCATTTTGCACAGGGAAATATGTATTTGATCCCCTACTAACCATTATGGTGGGTTTAAACGCCGCGATATCGGCGTCCAACTCCGCTCCAACTCCGACCAAAAGTCACGTGGTTCGGGAGTTGGACCCGATATCGTTCGCGCGTTGTATGGTTTGAACGTACAATGCGATGCTGGAACAATGCCAAAACGATATCGGGGTTGAATGAGCGTGCTATTCAACCGCCCGATATCGTATGGCTGTTGTAGCCGCATCGTCCCGTGTGACAGCCCAACTACGATGTGTACGCCCACGTCACCCATTCACTCCCATGTTAACTGGTCGTTCCTGGGTTGGGGGCGTACACATCGTCGGGACGCTGTATCCCGATATCGGGCTGTGTAAACCGGCGATGCGATAGCGGGAAAAGCGCGCTCAAAAAGCGCGCTCCCGCGTCGACGGTCCCGATATCGGCCCGATATTGGGACGTGTAAACCCACCATTAGGACGTATGGTTCCTACAGACCTGTTAGATGCTCCTAATCAACTCATTACCTGCATTAAAGACAGCTGTCATAAATTGTTCACCTGTATAAAAGACTCCTTTCCACACACTAAATTAATTAGTCAGACTCTAAAGGTTTTGTGACCTCGCCAGTGACGTTGCTGCGTGTGACATGCCGCAATGACTAGCTTGCTGATCATTGCCGAATGGCCGGGACCATTCTTCAATTGTTGGTCTGTCGCTGTCACGCATGCATCAGCATGTGTGACAGGGCAACGACCAGCGACACCCAGTGTGCGCCCAACACCCTGACCGATCCCAGCGACGGGTGTCGGCGCATCGCTGGGTGATCGCTGGTGAGATCTGCCTGTCTGGCATCTCACCAGCGATCACATAGCGATGTTCCAGCAATCCCAAGCGTTGGTCAGGTAGCTGGAACGTCGCTACGTGTAACCCAGCCATAACCTCTACAACATGGGCAAGACCAGAGAGCTTTTTAAGGATGTCAGAGAAAAGATCTTAGACCTGGACAATGCCGGAATGGGCTACAAAACCATAAGTAAGATGTTGGGTGAGAATAAGACAACTGTTGGTGTAATAGTAAGAAAATGGAAAGAATACAAAATGATTGTCAAGCAACATCAATCTGAGGCTCCTCT
Source organism: Allobates femoralis (assembly GCA_033576535.1). Lineage (NCBI taxonomy): Eukaryota > Metazoa > Chordata > Amphibia > Anura > Aromobatidae > Allobates > Allobates femoralis. Next base: position 15,223,171 of record JARQOC010000010.1, read on the forward strand.
ATGCAATATCTCACCTTGTGGGGTATCCAGGATCATGAGGAAGGTGAGAGATCAGCCTAAAACTACACAGGAGGATTTTGTAAATGATCTTAAGGCAGCTGGGCCACTGTCACCAACAAAACTATTGGTAACACATTACACCGTAATGGACTAAAATCCTGCAGAGCCCACAAAACCCCACTGATCAAGAAAGCACATGTGCAGGTCTGTCTGAAGATTACCAATGAACAACTTGATGATTCTGAGAGTGATTGGGAAAAGATGCTGTGGTCAGATGAGACAAAAATTGAGCTCTTTGGTATTAACTCAACTCTCTGTTACTGGAGGAAGAGAAATGTTACCTATGACCCAAAGAACACCATGCCCACAGTCAAGCATGGTGGTGGAAACATTATGTGTTGGGGGTGTTTCTCTGCTTAGGACACAGGTTTACTTAAACACATCAAAGGGACAATTGATGGAGCCATGTACCATAATATCCTGAGTGACAATCTCCGTCCCTCCCCCAGGACATGAAAAATGGGCCATGGCTGGGTTGCCAAGCTTGACAATGATCAAATACATACAGTCAAGGCAGCAAAGGAGTGGCTCAAAAAGAAGCACATTAAGGAATTTAAGTGGCCTAGCCAGTCTCCAGACCTTAATCCTGTAGAACATTTATGCAGGGAGAGATTGCTTCGAGTTACCAAGCAATGCCTCAAAATCTTAATGATTTAGAGATGATCTGCAGAGAGGAGTGGACTAAAATTCCTCCTGACGTGTGCAAACCTCATCATCAAGTGCAAAAAATGTCCAACTGCTGTACTGCCAACAAGGGTTTTGCCAGCAAGTATTGAGTCTTGTTTGACAGAGAGATCAAATATTTATTTCCCTCTGCAAAATGCAAATACATATAAATAATTTAGACAATGTGATTTTCTGGATTTTATTTTTGATATTCTATCTCTTACTGTTAAAATTAACCTAACCCTAAAATTATAGACTGTTCAAGTCTTTGTCAGTGGACAAAGTTACAAAATCAGCAAGGGATCAAATACTTATTTCCCCACTGTATTATAATTGGCTTATTAAAAAAAAGTGCTAAACGTATAGAAAAAAAGGCCTGTGTGAATTATGATGAACTAACCTACAAGTAGCAGGCTGCAAGCATCTTTTTTGATATGTCATCAAGTTTGGATATTTTAAAGGGAATCGTCTGCAGGTTTTTGCTATGTAATTTGAGGACAGCATAAGGGAGGTGCTTAGACACAGATTTTAAGAAAGTGTACTGTTGTTTTGGATCTGTTGTTTCAATTCAAATAATTTTTTTTATCATTCGGAGATTATTACTGCCCCGACTACAACACAACTGAGACTTAATCTGACCAAGCCCCTTTCTCTCATAAGCAGCTCACTCTCAATGGTCAATGTAGACAGAGAGCTGTGGTGTGGGCACAGTTAACTTTCTGAGTCCAGAAACTCTGATTGTGTCAGAACTGCTGCAGTCAGTAATCTAAGTGATACATCATTGGATTCAGTGTCTCTTTGCCTACAGCATGCTGCTCTCAGATGAGGCAGCAAAAACCTGGTGATAGATTCCCTTTAAAGGGAACCTGTCATCTAGAATTAAGCCCCTACACTATCACTAGCTGTCCCTACACCTTCTAGCTGCTCCCGATCTATCCCTTTCTGATCTCAATGGGCCCTATTAAACATCACAAAAATAACTTTAAGCTTACACAAGTCCCTGAGGCTGGGGACTGGAAAGGCGGGCCCTGGCTCCATTCTGCCCCTCCTCGATGCTGCATTGCACGCCCCGCTGGGCGGCATTATTCTTTATTCCTCCCCGCCTCCACCATTTGGAATCTCCCGCCCTCTGTAGACGTAGTATGCACTGGCTGCGACGTCACATCCGGCGCAGTGCATTATGGGGCCGGTCACGTGATCGGCCCCAGTGCATTATGGGCTTGATCACGTGATCGGCATGGCTTCAATAAGCGCATTGCCCATGCGCGGAATCGGGCTGATCACGTGATGAAGCCCATAATGCACTGGGGCCGATAACGGATTCTGGATTCTGTAGGTGATCATTGAGCTCAGCAGTGATGTTCGGAGCCGTGGTCTTGCGATCCTCTCTCACAATTCGCTTTAGAGTCCGACGATCTCTCTCAGTCAACTTCGACTTTTGGCCGGACCTGTGCTTTGCTGCGGACGTTTTTCCTTCTCTTTCAAACGCAGTCATTACTTTGGAGACAGGACCTCTTGACACAATGCCAAGCATTCGGGCACTTTCTGTTACACTAGCGCCTGCCTTACGCGCACCAACAATTTGGCCTTTTTGAAAATCTGAAAACTCTCCCATTGGTATCAGGTTCTCAACAATGTTGTTACAATTCAGCAAAACAAACAGTTAATTTACATACACATATCACTTAACACAAGTAATCAACTACAAAACATTAACATATGTCACGGTTTGCATGTTTATAACATGTTCAAAGATTATGATGCCAAAACGTTAGGTGTTTCCATTATTTTGTCCAATATTGTGTATATCATTGGGGTTTTGTCTGATGAACTAACACATATAATATTTTAAAACTATAAATGTGAAAATAGTGATGTGCATTTGTTTTCAGTTCCCCCTTGAGTCAATATTTTGTAAGACCACCTTTTACTGCAATTACTTCTGCAAGTCTTTTGAGGATTGTCTCTCCCAGCTTTGCACAGCTAGAGGCTGAAATTTGTACTCAACATTTTTTGCAAAAATAGTTCTAGCTCAGTGAAATTGGATGGAGACATCTGTGAACACAATTTTCATATCTTGTCACAGATTCTCAATGGGATTTAGGTCTGGACTGTGACCTGAACATTTAACCACATGAATATGCTTTAATCTTTACCATTCTATTGTACCTCTGGCCGTATGTTTTGGATCATTGTCCTGCTGGGAGGTGAACCTATGTCCAAGCTTCAAGTCTTCTGCAGCCTGTAAAGGTATTCCCAACTTCTCATCAACCATGAGCAGCTTCTCTGTCATTCATTGCTGAATAAAAGCCTCCCGACAGCATGATGCTGCCACCATGTGTGATGGTGGGAATGGTGTTTTCAGCGTGACGTGCAGTAATAGTTTTCTGCCACACATATCATTTTGAATTTAGCCCAAAAAGCTTTACTTTAGTCAAATCTGACCAAATCACCTTTTCCCACATGCTAGCTGTAGCCCCTACATGGCTTTTTGAAAATTGCAAGCAAGACTTCTTATAGCTTGCTTTGGATCATTGTCCTGCTGGGAGGTGAACCTATGTCCAAGCTTCAAGTCTTCTGCAGCCTGTAAAGGTATTCCCAACTTCTCATCAACCATGAGCAGCTTCTCTGTCATTCATTGCTGAATAAAAGCCTCCCGACAGCATGATGCTGCCACCATGTGTGATGGTGGGAATGGTGTTTTCAGCGTGACGTGCAGTAATAGTTTTCTGCCACACATATCATTTTGAATTTAGCCCAAAAAGCTTTACTTTAGTCAAATCTGACCAAATCACCTTTTCCCACATGCTAGCTGTAGCCCCTACATGGCTTTTTGAAAATTGCAAGCAAGACTTCTTATAGCTTGCTTTGGATCATTGTCCTGCTGGGAGGTGAACCTATGTCCAAGCTTCAAGTCTTCTGCAGCCTGTAAAGGTATTCCCAACTTCTCATCAACCATGAGCAGCTTCTCTGTCATTCATTGCTGAATAAAAGCCTCCCGACAGCATGATGCTGCCACCATGTGTGATGGTGGGAATGGTGTTTTCAGCGTGACGTGCAGTAATAGTTTTCTGCCACACATATCATTTTGAATTTAGCCCAAAAAGCTTTACTTTAGTCAAATCTGACCAAATCACCTTTTCCCACATGCTAGCTGTAGCCCCTACATGGCTTTTTGAAAATTGCAAGCAAGACGTCTTATAGCTTGCTTTGGATCATTGTCCTGCTGGGAGGTGAACCTATGTCCAAGCTTCAAGTCTTCTGCAGCCTGTAAAGGTATTCCCAACTTCTCATCAACCATGAGCAGCTTCTCTGTCATTCATTGCTGAATAAAAGCCTCCCGACAGCATGATGCTGCCACCATGTGTGATGGTGGGAATGGTGTTTTCAGCGTGACGTGCAGTAATAGTTTTCTGCCACACATATCATTTTGAATTTAGCCCAAAAAGCTTTACTTTAGTCAAATCTGACCAAATCACCTTTTCCCACATGCTAGCTGTAGCCCCTACATGGCTTTTTGAAAATTGCAAGCAAGACTTCTTATAGCTTGCTTTGGATCATTGTCCTGCTGGGAGGTGAACCTATGTCCAAGCTTCAAGTCTTCTGCAGCCTGTAAAGGTATTCCCAACTTCTCATCAACCATGAGCAGCTTCTCTGTCATTCATTGCTGAATAAAAGCCTCCCGACAGCATGATGCTGCCACCATGTGTGATGGTGGGAATGGTGTTTTCAGCGTGACGTGCAGTAATAGTTTTCTGCCACACATATCATTTTGAATTTAGCCCAAAAAGCTTTACTTTAGTCAAATCTGACCAAATCACCTTTTCCCACATGCTAGCTGTAGCCCCTACATGGCTTTTTGAAAATTGCAAGCAAGACTTCTTATAGCTTGCTTTGGATCATTGTCCTGCTGGGAGGGGAACCTATGTCCAAGCTTCAAGTCTTCTGCAGCCTGTAAAGGTATTCCCAACTTCTCATCAACCATGAGCAGCTTCTCTGTCATTCATTGCTGAATAAAAGCCTCCCGACAGCATGATGCTGCCACCATGTGTGATGGTGGGAATGGTGTTTTCAGCGTGACGTGCAGTAATAGTTTTCTGCCACACATATCATTTTGAATTTAGCCCAAAAAGCTTTACTTTAGTCAAATCTGACCAAATCACCTTTTCCCACATGCTAGCTGTAGCCCCTACATGGCTTTTTGAAAATTGCAAGCAAGACTTCTTATAGCTTGCTTTGGATCATTGTCCTGCTGGGAGGTGAACCTATGTCCAAGCTTCAAGTCTTCTGCAGCCTGTAAAGGTATTCCCAACTTCTCATCAACCATGAGCAGCTTCTCTGTCATTCATTGCTGAATAAAAGCCTCCCGACAGCATGATGCTGCCACCATGTGTGATGGTGGGAATGGTGTTTTCAGCGTGACGTGCAGTAATAGTTTTCTGCCACACATATCATTTTGAATTTAGCCCAAAAAGCTTTACTTTAGTCAAATCTGACCAAATCACCTTTTCCCACATGCTAGCTGTAGCCCCTACATGGCTTTTTGAAAATTGCAAGCAAGACTTCTTATAGCTTGCTTTGGATCATTGTCCTGCTGGGAGGTGAACCTATGTCCAAGCTTCAAGTCTTCTGCAGCCTGTAAAGGTATTCCCAACTTCTCATCAACCATGAGCAGCTTCTCTGTCATTCATTGCTGAATAAAAGCCTCCCGACAGCATGATGCTGCCACCATGTGTGATGGTGGGAATGGTGTTTTCAGCGTGACGTGCAGTAATAGTTTTCTGCCACACATATCATTTTGAATTTAGCCCAAAAAGCTTTACTTTAGTCAAATCTGACCAAATCACCTTTTCCCACATGCTAGCTGTAGCCCCTACATGGCTTTTTGAAAATTGCAAGCAAGACTTCTTATAGCTTGCTTTGGATCATTGTCCTGCTGGGAGGTGAACCTATGTCCAAGCTTCAAGTCTTCTGCAGCCTGTAAAGGTATTCCCAACTTCTCATCAACCATGAGCAGCTTCTCTGTCATTCATTGCTGAATAAAAGCCTCCCGACAGCATGATGCTGCCACCATGTGTGATGGTGGGAATGGTGTTTTCAGCGTGACGTGCAGTAATAGTTTTCTGCCACACATATCATTTTGAATTTAGCCCAAAAAGCTTTACTTTAGTCAAATCTGACCAAATCACCTTTTCCCACATGCTAGCTGTAGCCCCTACATGGCTTTTTGAAAATTGCAAGCAAGACTTCTTATAGCTTGATTTCTAAAAGGTCTTTGATCTTGCCACTCTACCATGAAGGTCAAATTTGAAAAGTATATAATAGTTTTTCCTGTGGACAGACTCTCCCACCTGAGCTGTGGTTTTCTGGCGCTCCTCCAGAGTGACTTTAGGCTTCTTGGCTACTTCTTAAACTAGTGTTGTCCCTGCTCGGAATGTCAGGTTAGTTGTATGGCCATGTCTTGGTAGGTTTACAGTTGTACCATACTTCTTCCATTACTGGATATTGAAAAAAAGAGAGTTCCGTTAGATGTTCAGAGCTTGGGCCATTTCTTCATAATGTAATTTGGCTTTACTCTTCTCTACAATTTAATCTCTGACCTTTCTGGTGTGTTCCTTGGTTTTCCTAATGCTGTTTGATTCTTGATACTCTCAAACAAAACTCTGAGGCCTTCACAGAACAGCTGCAGTTACACTGAAAATAAATTACACACAGGTGCTCTCATTTTCTAATTAGATGACTTCTCGAGGCAATTATTTGCTCAGAATTGTACTAATGAGTATCAGAATATGAATACAAATGCACATCACTACTTTCAGATTAATATTTTTAAAACATTTAGAAAACCATGTATCATTTCTTTTACACTACCCATGACTTTCTTCTTAGTGTTAGTAATTCATTTTAAATCCCAATAAAATGCATTTACGTTTATGGGTGTAATGTCAAACAAATGTTGTAAAGTTCATGGGGTATGAATATTTTTTCATGGAATTGTATATGTCTAATAAGAATCCCAGAGGAATAACACAATGTGGAGTTCAAGGTAAACATGACACTATTATTTTTAAGGGAAATTAACATATTTTTATATCAGGATTGTGCTGTTTAACTCAAGTGGAAAACTCCTCAAAATTATTGCAAGGTTTCTTATGATATGGCTATCACCATATATGTGTTCCCTGGACCATAAGAACATCAAGGTCTTTGATCCTTGTAGTTGGATGCATTGTCCAGAATAATTCTTATAATATGATCTTCAATTACTAGAATACTTTAAAAAAACATTCACACATGAAATGAACAATTATCTTAAAGAAATAATGGAAAATTTAAAGAGGACCTGTCACCCCTTCCCCCATGGATTAGAATCTAAGACCAGCACTGAATGCAGCATGTCTGCTGCATTCAGGCAAGGGTCCCCCCATGGCTCTGTGGAGCTGCTACCCCGATATATAGGCTTATAAAAATGTACAGTAAAAATCCATGGAGGCTGGCCTTTGTGCTTCAGCCAGCTCATCCATGGGGGCATTTCACGCCCCCTGCGCCTCTGTGCCGCCCATGTCCTCGCTGCCTTGCTTGCGCCATTCATGAAATCCTTGCTCTGTCCTTGTGGTGTTGACGCAAGTGCAGAGCAAGGTTGACGTCTCGGTGCATGCTCCGCCTCCTGCTATGACGTCTTCTCATTTCCCCGCCCTTCTCCATAGCACAACACGGAGCAGCCCAGGGAAATGTGAGGACGTTATAGCAGGAGGCGGGACATGCACCAAGTCCTCAACCTCACTCTGAGCTTGTGTCAACACCACGAGGACGCGCAAAGCGAGGAGGACATGAAGGGAACGAGCGAGGCGGCGAGGACATGGGCGGTACAGAGGCGCAGGGGGCGTGAAATGCACCCATGGACGAGCTGGCTAAAGCACAAGGGCCCACCTCTATGGATTTTTACTGTACGTTTATATAAGCCTATGTATCGGGGCAGCAGCCCTACAGAGACATGGGGGACCCCTTGCCTGAATACAGCAGACATGCTGCATTCAGCGCTGGACTTAGATTCTTATCCATGAAGGGGGGGGTGACACGTCCTCTTTAAGAATTTTTTTAAGTTTAAATGTTATACATTTATTAATTATGTATGTATTACAACTTTTTAATTAACTGGGGTTATTAAGTCCTTATTTTATATGATTCCTTACACCTGCAAAGCAAAGTACAATGAGAACACTGGATAATGGGGAATCTGTTAGAAAGGATGAGAATACATAACAATAGTTTAAAAATAACACAGTTCACCCTTGAGTCATTCGCGGTCAAGGTCTACAATATTTTTTCATTGTAAAGCTATTGTGTAATGGTTATTTCCAAATTTTGCTGTGAATTACAGCATATGAACCTCGTTAGTTCTTTTACTGACAATAAATGATCTTGTAAGAAAAATGTACTGAAGTACTTAAAGTTTTGTGAATCATATATTTTAATCTTCTAACTCTACTTTTAAACACAAATGATTACCGTATTTCTTCGTAACATATTTACTGACTTTCTATACAATGGTATTTTTTTTAAAGAATTGTTGTAGCTTTACAAAATAAAACTTTCACATCTTAGTTCATTAAAATCTGAAAACCCTTTTAGGAAAAGACTGGCACTTTTCTTCTCATAAATCTGCCTTTAGACATGAAAAGTCAATATGGGCCTCCTGTATATGGTTTATTATAACAAAAAGTAACAAGCATTGTAAAGTACATTCCATGGTGAGACCAAAATGTCAAGATCGTAAAGCATTTGTTTCACAACACAGCAAAACCGTAAAAAGTCGGCTGAAAATTTATAGCATTCAGCTATAATTCTTTGCAATTTTCGTGTGTTCATGCTTTCTGTGATATGGCTTTACGGAAATCCTGAGCTCTGAACACTCAGACAACTTTTTCAACTTGTCAAATTAATCTATTATCTACTTAAGTGGAGTCTATTGTAGATTTAATCAATACAAAATGAGAGAGTATTCTCAAACAAAATACATTGTTATAACTCGCGCATGCTAAATGATGTTGTATCTCAAACACTAGTCAGGTTAAATAAAAGGGTAATTACTAATCTTTTAGACAAAAAGTAGAACAGAATGTTGTGTTCAGTATTGAATAGTATCTGTTGCTTTAGAATTTGATCAGTATATGGAAGACAGGTAAAGGCATTCATTTTTTTCTGCTAATACTGACCTAACCAGGGATGAATACATAAAGTTGTTCAAAATACAATATACCCCTATAAAAATTCAAATTCTTTATTCCTTTTGAATAAAACAAAATAGCAATAAACATCACCTGTCTTATTTACTGCTTCATCTCACCCTGCATATGTACATATGTGTGTGCGTCTTCAGAAGTTGTCATTATAGCCTGATGAAGAGGCCACAGTGTCCCGAAAGCTTGCTTTGCTTACCATCTTTTCAGTTCACCATTAAAAGGTATCAACCACTGAGGACTCTCAGATTCTAATATTTTTAAATGCCAATGGCATCAATATACAAGTGCAACAATTAAGATACTATCAGTCATAACAACTCCCTCCAGTGCACTCAATTGACCTCTCCGTAAACACCCTTAGGATGACAGAAGAAAGTCAATTCATCATTAATGATAAGTCCAAGATCATAGTTAGTCCTCTATGATACCATTTCTCACCAAAAAACACCTATACCTACAAAAGATGTTTGATAGGATCCTTGATACTTGATATATCTTCAATTTTATATGTATATGTACTGTACAATTACACTCAGTCATGCATATAGCACTAGATAACAACTCACACTTATTTCAGTGTGATAAAACATGTTTCCCCCATAATGTGGGTTCTTCAGGAGTGTATAATATTTTACAGATGAGATCCAATTTAAGGACACGGAGTACACGTTTACCCTATCAAATGCTCCTATTAGTCACTGCATTCCGCACCCAAGGATTTTTCGTCTATTTGCGTCTCACAATGTTTGTTGGAGAGTACGGTTTTCAGGACTATCTCATTTTTAATATATTTGGGCCAGGTCAAAATATTGGAGGAAACACCAATTTCTGGTTCAAAAAGTGTGCCTTACTTCTCTGTTAATATCCCAATCCCTATATCGGGAGTTCCAGATCGATTTCACCTTAGTAATAGTGTCCAGGAATTAATCATACACACTCAAGCCTCCATGCTGAAGGTCTCATGTTACTTCAGGCCTGAAATATGCCTTGGCATCAGGTTTTAAGATTAATTCAAGAGAATTGAGATATGCTGTGTGTTTAGTCCAAATAGATTGAGCACTCCAGATATCTAATTTTGGAAGTTGCAGAAATTCCAGAACAGTCCAGAAATTTTCTACAGCTCATATAGATTTTCTTCTGAAGACATATTCTGCGTATCCTGCAGCAATGATAAATCCTATTGATTAAAATCAAATTAGTCCCGAAAACTCTTCTCACAAACAAATACTGTGCAAACAGATGAAGAATCCTTGGGCGCAGAATACAGTGAGCAGCGGGAGCATTTGATAGGGTGAAATTGTTGTCTGTGTTCCTAAACTGGATCTCTACTGTAAAATATTTATGATACAGAGGGGGAAAGGCATTGAGTGGCGTTTAATATTATTAAGGATGGAGAGACATGAAAATGTTTATAGAAGGTTAAAAATATCACAACTCTTCTCTAAAATATATATATTGTAATTTGGAAATGTCATGTTGTCATGCTGTCTGTTATACACTAGATGGTGCCCACGTTCCATAAATACACCCGAAACCTAAGCCACCATTGAGGGAGGAATTTAGATATTAGAATAATTTGATAAGAATTGACCAATTAGGAGATGATCACTTTGTAGAAAGTTCTAGAATTCTAACACACCTTTTTCTTTCTGTATAAAAATGTGTGTTTCAATAAACGCTTTCGCAGTGTTTAATCTCATTTGGCATAGGCATGAGTAAGGCTTGAGATGGCTCTGGTGTCCGTATCATTTACTTGCAGTGCAGACGCGCATAATTGCCTATGTATATAATTTGGAATGGCTGATGGACTTGTGATTGAACTGAGACCCTCAACAATATCTTATCATACTGAAATAAGTGCGAGTTATTATCTTGTGCTATATGCATGACTGAGTGTAATTGTATATATACATATAACATTGAAGATATATCAAGTGGGATCCTATCAAACATGATTTGTAGTTATAGGTGTTCTTTGGTGAGAAATGGTATCATAGAAGACTAACTATAATCTTGGACTTATCATTAATGATCAGTTGACTTTCTTCTATCCTCCTAAGGGTGCTTATGGAGAGATCAGTTGAGTGAACTGGAGGGGGTTGTTATGACTGATGGTATCTTAGTTTTTGTACTTTGTGTGTTGTATCGGTATATTGATGCCATTGGCATTTGTTTTTTAATCCTAAATGAATACAGAATTTGACAATTTTAAATACCGTATATACTCGTGTATAAGCCGACCCGTGTATAAGCCGACCCCCCTACTTTTGCCCCCAAAACCTGGGAAAACCTATTGACTCGTGTATAAAGCCGAGGGTGGACCCCAGCACAGGTATACAGGCCCCCCCAAGTGGTATACAGGCCTCCCATTGGTAGTATACAGCAGCCTCCGCAGTGGTAGTATACAGCAGTCTCCCCAGTGGTAGTATACAGCAGTCTCCCCCTGTGGTAGTATACAGCAGTCTCCCCCTGTGGTAGTATACAGCAGTCCCCCCCGTGGTATATACAGGCCCCCTGTAGTAGTATACAGCAGCCCTCCCCCTGTGGTATACACAGGCCCCTGTGGTAGTATACAGCAGCCCTCCCCCCTGTGGTATATACAGGCCCCCCTGTGGTAGTATACAGCAGCCCTCCCCCCTGTGGTATATACAGGCCCCCTGTGGTAGTATACAGCAGCCCCGCCCCCCCTGTGCTATATACAGGCCCCCCGTTGCTTCCGCCGCACACCTGTAAAAGAAGAGCTTTCATAATTACCCTCCTGTGACCGCGCGCGCATCCCCCGCTCTCCTTCCTGCTTCTAGCCGGCGTCCATCCATATGACCGCGCACAAATAATGACGTCATTACAGGCGCGCGGTCACGTGGATGGACGCTGGGTAGAAGCAGGAAGGAGAGCGGGGGATGCGTGCGCGGTCACAGGAGGGTAAGTATGAAAGCTCTTCTTTTACAGGTGTGCGGCGGCAGCAACGGGGGGCCTGTATATAGCACAGGGGGGCGGGCTGCTGTATACTACCCCAGGGGGGGAGCCGTCACTGACTCGTGTATAAGCCGAGGGGGGCACTTTTCAGCAGAATTTTTGTGCTGAAAAACTCGGCTTATGCACGAGTATATACGGTAGGTATATTGTTTTTTTGAATAGTTTTACCTGGTATATCATTAATCTGGTTGGTTTCTGAATACCTAAAGGTGTTGGTTTGGTGCAAGAGCCCCAACTTTCAGTTTTTTTTCTCCAAAAGGTCAAACCAAACAATTATCTAACAAAACGAGACAAATGCGCACTAGGGTCTCTATTTAATTTATTTCTAAATTATAGAGGTATATATATGGCGACAAGGGCCTGCTCACCTGATCTAGTTGTGTAAACCCACAACCAGTATGAACGCTTTAGTCGGTAGCTGCTGCTGGATCCACACATCCACGGGTCACCCAGGTCAGAAATCAGCATATAAGGACGAAGTGTCGTATGATCCGCGCTGCTACTAAAGGAAGTCCAGGACAAAGGATAGTCTGGTTGAAGTTAACTCTTTAATCCTACGCGTTTCGGAGCCCCTCCTGGCTCCGAAATATATTTCCCTGAGGAAGGAGCCAGGAGGGGCTCCGAAACGCGTAGGGTTAAAGAGTTAACTTCAACCAAACTATCCTTTGTCCTGGTGTTCCTTTGGTAGCAGTGCGGATCATACGACACTTCGTCCTTGTATGCAGAAAAACCAAACAATCAGTCAGTCATTGTGAATCATGGGAGCAGGAAGCAAAACAATGTTTACAACTGGAAAAAAATGGAAGACAAAGGAGAGAAAATAGAATCTCATCTGGATAAACAAATGGTTATGAAACATTGGAAGGGGCTCAACTTGTGAGAGTCATAACCACTGTAATAGATTAGCATCATGGCTGTTGCAACCCCACGTGGGAGCAGACTTTAAGGAGGTAATAGAAATGAATAATGCCATGCTGCCCTGGATAAAGGACAGTCAAAGGACCCTTCGATGGTGATTTTATTATTCAACGCGCTTCGTAGTTTCCATTCCCTTCATAAGGACAGGATGTGAATTTGTCCTGATGAAGGAGATGAATGATTAAAAAAAAAACACCATCAAGGTATCGTTGGACTATCTTTTATCCACGGCAGCCTGGCATTAAAGCTTTTCTATTACCGTCGCACAGAATGCAAAACTGATAACAGGACTCTACTTCATGCATGAAGCTGCATGCATACAAGCTGAAGGATCTTTGGGGCATGTTCATGTTCCAGGACATGGATTGGACACCTTAAATTATGCATCTGAATGGGAGTAGGGAAAGACGATACTTATGCACAATCTAATGCACAATAAGGAGGGCTCCAACCTTCAGGGCCCACACATAATATCAGAGGTTCCCAACTCCAGGTCTCAAGGGCCACTAACAGTGCAGGTTTTCAGGATTTCCTTAATATTGCACAGGTGCTAATGTGATCATCTGCACAGGGGATGATTCCAGGAAATCCTAAAAACCTGCACTGTTGGCCGTTGGCTTCCCTTGAGGCCTGGAGTTGGGAGACCCCTCCATAATATCATACTCCAACTTTTACTTGACTCTAACCTTTCCATTTTGTCACTATTTTATTTATAAAAGTAATCAATTTTACAGGATGCTGTAAAAACGTATATTCTGTATTTTACTCAAGAATAGTACCCGGTATCATAGCTAAGTCAGTAGAGCTAAATATATCGCATTTCAAAACACTAATAGCTTTTTGTTATTTTTTTATTTTTTTTTTAATTGGAAAATCTATAAAAATATAATACAAATAAGAGAAAAGTCCATTTTCTGAACGTGTCTTTCTGTGTGCTTTCTTTTTTTTTTTATAAAATAGGGAAGAGATGAAATCCCTGCAGGAAACATTCACAAAACAACTTAATGAGGCATCTGAAAAGGCTGAGAAGCAGCAGGCCACCGTAAGTGTTTGTATCACGTGACTCGCCAATTACTTTTTTCCTAACTATTTCTCTCTTTCCTGTTTGTGAGCTGGATGTTTGGTTCCTGAGTCTTTGTTAGGTGTTAAAGTGAAGTAGAAAGGGTTTGAAGTGACATAAAAGCAGATTTGTGTTCTAATGTTCCGGCTTTGTGTGTAAAAACGGAAAGCTGCAGGGTAATGGGGAGTTTAACATTTATAGAAAGCCTTAGATATTTAGGGTAATAAAAGCTCCTCTTCTCATTACCAACAAATGTTTTTCAAGCATTGATCTCCACTACCGGTATCTATGGGATTGGCTTTAGCTTGGCTGTCCATGTAGTCATCTTTACGCCCATCAGATAAATGATAAGAGATAAATTCCCCTTTCGAATTAAAGCTTTGGTGGCACAAATATCATAATTGCCATCTTGTGGAAGGAAATCATACCTAGAATAAATCTGTTCTAGTCTATTGCAGATTTTTGTCATTTCTTCTTATAGATTGCTTGATATGACATGACCAGAGCCGCTCTCCCATCCAAACAATATTTTCAAGAAATGTATATGTTGTAAACTTTATAACCTTCCGAATGTTTTGGTTAAGATAGAGCTGATCACCCCTGGTGGACATAGGCAGGATGGGGTGTGAGGTAGTAATGTTGGTTTGGCACAACAGAAGGCAGGGACCCAGGCACAGTTCACACAGCACATTGTTTATTGATACAGTTCCTCTGATGTACAAACCTCCGGGTTCCGGGACGCAGCCGGTTATACTTCATACAGCCAGTATATTGGCACATGAACCTTTAACACAGGGGTCTCTCCGGACCAGGTCTCCCCGAGAACAAGCCCTCCGGGCTAGGCTGTGTGGTATCAGCAGACAACCTCTGCACTCTCCTGACCTGGCCACTCACTAGCTTCATCTGTCTTCCCTCAGACCGAAGCTCCACTCAGAGAACCACACCCTGTGTTCCTGCCTGGCTTTTAACCCCATGCCTACCTCCGGGGAATCCTCTATGAACCCGGAGTGGAGTGCTTCCTATACGTGGAGGGAGCACAACCTGGGAGACACATACCAACTGTCACAGATCATCCCGGTCACTGTCTCACAGGGGCTACTGGGCAAAGATAATATGCAACTGATCAGGGGCTCAGCGGCTGCATAACAAATGCATAGAGGTAGTGCAAAAGGAAAAAAAGTCCTAAGCCAAAAACTAGCAAGAATGCCAATCAGTGATATATGCAAATAGAGTCCGTGGAGCCTTGTTTAGGAGTCTCAAACACGGGACTAGCCAGATATCCCTCCAGGGAAGGACCTAGCCAAGCTAATCAGTGATGTATGTCACTGATCAGGGGCTTATCAGCTGCAGAACACATGCATGAAGATGGTCCAAAGGGGAAAAAAATGAACAGGAAAAAATACCTAAGCCAAAAGTCAGCATGGATGTAGTTCAGTGATGTGCATCACTTATCAGCGGCTCAGAGGCTGCAGAACGCATGCACAGAGGGGAGTGCAAATGGTAAGGAAAATAAAGGTCCTAAGTAAAAAGTGACCATGAATGCCGATCAGTTATGTGTGTCACTAATTAGTGGCTCATAGTTGCAGAACAAGTGCAATGAGGTGGTTCAAAGGGAAAAAATTACCAGTAAGAAAGGACCTAAGCCAAAAGTGAGAAAAGATGCTAATCAGTGATGTGCATCACTAATGAGTGGCTCAGTGGCTGCAAGTCGCAGGGACAGAGAATGTGCAAAGGTGAGGGGATTAATAGGGGGAAAAAATCCTGGCCAAACGGAAGCACAGATGCCAATCAGTGATGTACGTTACTGCACACCAGTTTAGGGAACAGGAAGGAGATGTTAGGCTCGTCCAATCAGTCCTCTGGATTCACAGGCATCCGGCGAGGTGGCTGCACCGGCAACTGCTTGAACTTCAGTTTAAAAGGAGGAAACAGGAAAGTCCAATCTTCTATAAATGTTAGAGACTTTAATCTTCATCCTAAAATGTACATATTAAAATCATAATTTCGAGGCCTTGGGGCTATGCCTGACGCGTTTCAAAACGACACGTCAAGCATACTGAGATGGCATACAACGCTACATTTATAGTGAAGCACTAAACCAGTCAAATATTAGATGTGCCTGATTAGCAATCGCTTAGAACTTGTAAGGATCACCTTATACAAAACAGCAAGAGACAGCAAAAAACAAAGTGAAGAGTGTCTACAATGACACATATAATTGAATCTGCATAAATATTATATATTTATCATTATCAAATACCTGAATGCAAACTGTATACAAAAGAAAAACACTTTCATAGAAAACATTACAAAACACGAATTCATGACATTATATATAGAAAGTAGATTCATTAATGCACACTCTCATAAGTCCTGCATAGTTAAACTAATAATAATAACTAATAATAATAGCTAAGTATTTTGGATGTTATTGAACGTAAAATTTTATGGTAAAAGTGATAAAATAATAAGAAAGAAATATTTGGCATCAAATAATAAAAAAAGATGCAGTGCAATGTATTAATGCAATTTCAAAATTACACACACACTTGTCAGCCTTTAATTGATTTTATTTATGTTTAATAAAATATCATTATGGTGGTATCAATAAACCATTCTAATATAAATTGTATCACTTCACCTAAATTTCATTATTAATAAGATGAAATTGGCAATAAAAAATAAATGATATCTAATATTATATAATGTCCTACAATGTGGAACAATGCGTCACGGCAGATAAATACACTTATTGTAAAAAAAATATCTAATACCCTTAAAATCCTCAAAAATAGATGGATAGGGCCTAAACTGAAAAACAAACAGATTTTCGATATTTAGTAAAAAGGGCATGTATCAACATCAATAATTAGTCATTTTTAAGGTTTAAATCCATCGAATAGCTGGCATCTAAAACTAGTATCCAAAAGGTTTCCCTGTTTCTTAAAGAGCACTCCCAATCATCACCCCTAGGTGGCTTATTAATGCGCACTATCCCTGTAACCATCAGAGACCTAACATCTCCTCCATTGAAGTCTCTGAAATGTTTGCAGAGTCCTGAGATAGAGTTTCTGTTCTATGAGGAACTTGGGGTTTTGTGACCTGTTCATTCCCCTTTAAAGAAACTATACCTGGTTTTATGTAACTTTCCCAGTATTTTTATACTAACTTACTGTGTTTTTGTAATACATTCGTGCACTTGCAATCAGTGGGCTCTGTGATGTGTATACTGGTGTTTACGGCCATAGAACTCTATACTCTCATTTGATACTATGAGGAACTTGGATCTGCTGCAAAAATATGTTTGGACCTCTTTTTTAAGGGTGAATTCTGTGCACCCAGCATAAAATATCTGGCAAACTACTCATGAGGTCTCGTATACCACATGCGTGGTATTGAAGATAATGCACGTTTTTAGTGTTGGTCAGTAAACACATTGGTAAAGACATTAATTTTCAGTATCTGTAGAGGCTACACCTGGCACCACCACATTTGACTGAGCCCTCATATTTTAACCAGTTACGGGAATTATCGTAATTAGTAAATAAGCTGGGAGAAAGAAGCAAACTCCTTTCAGTAATCCATTATTCTTTCTATGTCTCTTTATTTCCATTCATAGGCACTCAACATATTCATTAGCCTCACATATATTATCACATAGGGTTGGTTTTAGAGAGAAGTCTGCAAAAACGCAAATGCCTCGTACCTTATTTATAGTTTTTCCTGAACAAACTATGTGTTAGGGTGGAGGCACACCAGCATGCGTGTAAATCAGAATGTTTTTGATGCACGACAGTCATGCGAGTGCTTTCTGTATGGTCATGCGAGTGTGATGCAAGTTGGTGCGAGTGCGATGAGTGTGGTGTGAGTGTGGAAAGTGTGCAAATGTGTTTTTTAACATGGTCTTTCCCATACTGTATAAAGTGCGAAAAGAGTATATACATAGAATAGCTACATCGGGCTTACCAGTCTCCATCTGCTACTTCCAGGGCCGCCTTTTAAGCTACTTGCATATCCACTGCACGGTCAGACAAACAGCCAATCACAGACCCTCACACTCTGTGAGAACCTCTGTGAATGGCAGTTGTAGTCATACTGGATTTCCTCAATCTGGATGGTGATTATGTTTGTTGCAACCAACCTGCCATCATAGTGTGATAAATAAATAAATCATTTTAAAAACGTGTGGTAATTCGCAGTGTTTTTAAAGGTATTATTACACGGTACGAGATCGTTAACGATATTGCTTAAACATCACGGGTTTGGAGTCATTCAAGCGACATCGTTAGGACGTCATTTCGTGTAACACAGAGATAGGACTGCGATAAATCATTGGATCAATGATCGCTGATTTGAGAACATGTTCTCAAATCAAACGATCCACAATCAGCCAACCATTCAACTTCGTTGTGTGTGACACCGCAATAGCGATGTTGTTCACGACTTAGCCCATTCACATCAGTGAACAAGTATCGTTCGCTGGGTTGAGCGAACGATAGCTGCCCGCTACAACTTTGGTGCTTCATTCACGATATCTAGACGTGACATTACACCAACGATGTCAAAACGATGTCCTAACGACCGCGCATTCATGAGATCGTTAGTGATATCGTTTCAATATTGAAGCGTGTAACGGTACCTTAAGTCTAGCCAGATGAAAGTGGACAGTTACGGGCTGCCACCCTCAGCTGCCTAAATTTACCTTGGCTGGCAAAAAAAATGTGTGGGCTCCGCTCTATTTTTAATTGTCAGCCAAGGTAAAACTAGGCAGATGACGACTGGTATTCTAAGTGGGGTGAGGGGCCATTGTTATAGGGCCTGCCATGCTAAAGAATACCAACCCACAGCTACCCCTGAAAATGGCACATTTATAAGAAAAGCCATTTCCAGGTGCTTTACCAGGCTCTTCCAGTGGCCCTGGTTGCAGGTGACACACAGGGTATTAAGAGGTTAATACCAGCTTTGTTTTACCAGCTGGCATTAAGCCCTGAGATTCTTAATTTCAGGCAAAGTTAGACCCAGACTTTAAGAATTTCCAATAAAGGGTTAAAAAAGTACACCACACAGAGAAAAAAAAATATTTGCAATAAATATACAGATACACATAGAGGCGCCATCTTTATTACTCCCTCCCCACCCATGCACCCCATCACGATCAAACCTAAAGAAGAATGCAAGATGATAATGATAGAAGAAGAGACACTCCCCTCCCTCTCCTCCTTCATCTTGCATTCTTCTTTAGTTTTGATGTTTCATATTCGATATATTTTTTATTTTTGTTTTTATCTTTTATATCTTTATTCCTTGCACTTTATGTTAGCTGCTTTCCCGTGTTCCCCCTTCATTCCTTGTCATTTTTGTTCTTCTTTCAATATCCTCTTCTCTGTTTTTTCTAAACGCTGCCTCTGGTATCAGATTTCAGTATGACGTCAAAGTTGCTCCCACTCAATATACACGTCATGACCATGTGTTTAATGGAGTCTATTTAATGCAACCACTGTACTATGCATTGTACTTTGTTGGTTCTCTGAGGAAGGAACTGAGATTTGGCTCCAAAACGCGTTTGCATTACAAACTGTGGTTTGTTCAGCTTATTTCACCGTATGTGCAGCGCGAATCCAGGAAGCACTGTCCTCTCTTCCCTGTATTAAAATTTCCCGGATAGTACACTCCAGAAAAATTGTACAGCATGAGAAAAGTCTTGGAGACAGGAGTGAAAGTTTTGGATGATGGAGGATGTTTGTCAGAGATCATTAGCAGAATGGATGGAATTGGTAGTGTGGTAGTTAAAAATGATGATAAAGTAGGAGGGGCTGGATAAGTGCAAAATTGTGGACAGTTTTGTACGTTTGTGTGATAAATTTAACAGATATTCTGATGTGGATCGGTAACCAGTGCAAAGATTGGTAATTGATATGCAGGCATTTTATATGCAAGGGATAATTCAGTATTTAAGCATTGTGTTAACTTTTTCTGGACCTATTTTCTAGATTCCAATGATTTCACATATATCTTTCAATTTGAGAATTTTTTTTATCTTCTATTTTAACATGAATAAGGCTGATTTCACATTACGATCTTGTTAAATCCGATGCTGTCCGATGAAAATCGGACAGCATCGGATGCTCAAAATCGGATGCCATCGGATGCCATCCGATCTGATTTTTATCGGATACGATTTAAATGGCTGGGGGAGGGCTGGGGGAGGTTTTGGGAGGGTATTGAGCATGCTCAATACAGAAAATCAGATCCGATATCGGATTCAATTTTCTATCCAATCCGATCCCCCATAGACTCCCATATTATTTTAATCGGATTGCATCGGATCTGATGTGATCCGATTTTTGAATCGGATACCAAAATCGGAGCAGTCTCCGATTTTGGCTCCTGAAAAAAATTGGACAGAATCGGATCGGATGCCATCAAGTGCACATCTGATCTGATCCCCATTGGAGAACATGGGGGCTAAATCGGATCCGATGCTGTCCGATTTAAATCAGACAGCATCGGATTTAACAAAATCGTAATGTGAAAGCAGCCTAAGTCTTTTCTTAATTTGAAAGCTTCCTGTTTATCACTGTAGATCATGTATCAAATATTCTGTATTGACTAATTGTTGATTAAATATGTTTCAGATAAATTTCCTAAAAACTGAAATGGAACGTAAAACTAAAATGATCAGAGATCTACAAAATGAGGTATAGTAAATATACTTGTGATTTAATGTTATCCACTCATCCCTAACATAAGGAAAAAATGTGATGTATGGCCTAAGTGAAGATGACAATGGATTCCAAAAGTTAGATTTTTGGCATATCTATGGCATAGTCGTGTATTTGGAGCCTGATGTTGAGGGTTGGCTAAATATTTTTTTTTTAATAATTATATTGCTCAAATTGGTTTGAACTTTAAACCTTTTAATTTAACGTGACTGTGAGAATACATAGTAGCATGTTAAGCCATATTTTGGCTCAGTGGGTAGCGTCGTTCCTTTGCAGCAGTGGGGTCGTAGAATAAAACAATCTGAAATTGCTATAATACCTATATTTCCCTCAGTTTTTCTGAACATATAATAGTCGAGTTCATGAGATCTAAAAGATACAGCTGTAAAATGCAGAAAAATGTGAAATTATCTGAAAATGGCTTGGAGACAACATCTGCATGAAATGTGAAATGTTTTTCTCTGATACATCAAAATTGATATAAAATTGGTCCTAGTGTTTTAAAACAGGCATTCCGGGCCCCATTAGAGAATGGGGCTGAATTTAGTGATGTGAATGTCTGTTCTGTCCTGCAGAATATTATAGTGCAATGAAAACAACAAGAAAATAATCAGTTTTTTAATGTTGTTATGTATACCATCAGTTAGTCTTAGACGGGGTGCCTAGAGCCCAAAGGCAGAGGCGAATCTAGGTACTCCGGCAAGTGGCACATGAATTCAGATTGCTAGGTCTTGAACGTGCATCAATGACCTGGCAAACTGGCCAACCAGGTGGCTCGTAGCGATCACGTGGTTTGTGACGTCTCTCTATCTGATTGGCCAGATCGCTACCAGCCATCTGATTGGCTGTCAGACTCGCAGGTCCTTGTCGTTGATCGGATGTCTTCTTTGCCGATCCCGCTGCAGGCGTCGGACAGGTGAGTATGATATTTTTTTATTTTTTAACAACTTTTATTCCCTGTTAGTGCACTTTCGCAGTGTATTAATAGATGCACTGCGAACGTACTCGCCCGCCCATTCATTGCCATTGGACTTGCTATATTCGCAATGAGTACCGAGTACCGGGACCTACTCGTTGCGAGTATAGCCAGTCCGATTATTGCAGTACTCGCTCATCCCTACTCCAGTCCCATTTATTCACCCCACCACACTGTCTATTCAAACTACTTTTCCAATATTGCCCCTCCACAAAACTCCTAATTAAATAAAATTTTTGGTTTCTTCAGTTGCATTGGAACAACTACCATACCAAAATCATCACACATATGCTTCTCAGAAAACTGACACATAAACAACAAGATCAAGTGACCTGATAACATTGCTGATGTTACCCTGATGAGCTGGTGATAAAGGATTTAATTGTACTCATGGCTGAAAGATGTGAATGCAAGTAATTGCTTGGAGCCAGCATGCTAATGCTCTCTGAGCTGACTGTCCGTTTGACATTGAAAAAATACAGCCAAGTTATAAATTGATCCGACGGTGCCCCATGCCAGCTGCATCCAGGGCAGATGGCCCACTTTCCCCCTTAGCCCGATACACCCCTGCCCAAAGGTAGAATTAATGGAAGAGCCCATACTACAGCTGTATGCAAATATCTATTATTAATTAATTAATTAATTAATTCATTATTCTTGAAGACAAGTTGTCCACTACGGGATTTCCTGGTTACCCAGTGGTCCACTGTGAGCCTGCCTCCAGTCTATTCCATAAACTTGCTAGTAAAGTTGCAACTAAGGTATACCGGTTGTAATGCAATAGAATGTTTATATTTGATGAAAAAAAATGTAAAAAAATTATGATAATTTAATCAAGACTTGTTCTTGTGTTTATAAGCCAACAGGTAAAACATATACAGTTTATGATTCTTAATTAGGCAGTAAAATACAAGGGATATAGCAAACTGACTACATGAAAAAATATGAATAACAAGCTTTGCTAAAGATATCATAACTGACAAACAACCGCCGTGAAGTCTCACCAACTTCTGGGAACATAATTTCCCTGGCATCATTTTAACTTCAACTTTGCATAACTAATAGAAAATCTTAATCAAGAATTATCTTGAGTACTTCTAGTGCACTTTATAGTTCTCGAACGCTATCCTATACTCAGAAAAATAGTTGGCAAAACTGAGGGCTGTGGATACTTTTTCAACAGCCTTTTAACTAAAGATATGGGGTCTAGTAAAATAAATTAAGGTTTAAATGGGATATGATATTTATAATATTCATGTTTAAAACATTCCATCTTTCTTTCAACTACCACTTTGTGTCTCTTATGAATATCTTTGCTTCCCCATTTTTGCAGACTAAAGAAAAAAACCTAGTGTCCAGTCATGTTCACTTCCTTCATTGCCCTCTTTAAAGTATCATTCCTATGTTGTTTTTAATTTCTCCACTGGTTAGGTATCAATTATATATTGTTCTATAGCTGAACGGGTATAGAAGTAGGACGGCAGTGACTGGCTAAAGGTGATCAGGGTAACTACTCTGACTCTTAGACTGGAGGTTCCTAGTGGACCCTGTCCCCAAATGTACCTCTAAAGGTGAGGATGTCTGGGCTGCCACCCTTGCTCTGCTCCAGACCAGCCCCTAGGCCAACACCTCCTCACCTCCACCCAGGGACCAGGATAGTTACAACAACTCTACCCAGGGATTTGGATAGGAATAGCAACTCCAAGGAAAAGACAGCTGCTGAAAACTTCAACAGAAACTGCACACAGCATAACACAGCTCATAGCTCACAGGTCAAAGGGTGAATGAACTCTTATAGTGACACCAACTGAAGGGTAATGGGATTATTTAAAGGCTGGGGGAGTGGACAACTGCATCACCTGACACACACATACAGCAGCAGCAGCTTACTAAAGAGCAACAGCCAGTTAACACCATGGACAGCTATAAACACATTTTAACTACGGCAGAGCATTTCACAGAGACTGCAGAGCAGACTACACATGACATGTATGCTCCATGTGTTAAGGAAAGTATTTCCTGGTCAACATCTTCTTCAGTGTCTATCACCACTCGCACCCTTATCTGCCGTCTTGCGAAACCCCAGCTTTAACTGGAATAAAATTACTCTCAAGCCTTACTATATTACTCTTAATATAAATCAATGGCAGGATTGGTCTAAGTCTTAGGGTACCATAACACGGTGCGATGGTACCGCCGATTTGTTAGGCGATGCATGGGCGTGGCCTATCGCACCGACATCGCCCCTGCATCGCCTAATGTAATTGGGCGATGGCGACGCCTTTTACTGGTCCCTGGTTTCAGAGCAGTGCTCTGAAACAAGGCAGCCAATCTGGGGCGATGTGCACACATCACCCCATGCAAACCGCCGCCGGCGACCTGACAGGCGATGGGAGCCATAGGCTCCCATTGTACTGCATTGCTGCTGGGGTTTTGAGACACCCCGGTGGCGATGCCACCTGTCAGCTTGCCGGTGCATCGTCGGAGGTGTCTCCCCGTGCAAACGGGGGCGGCAATGCTGGCGGGCGCCAAAAGTGTGCGCGCTCCCGCTAGTCGCCGCCGATATCTCGAGGTGGCACCATGTGACGGTACCCTTATAGACATACATTGAGAAGTGACATCTGATTTGCACAGCACAGACTGGAGTGATTTGGCTGGAAGTGGCAGAACATGATGATGGTTAAGTATTTTAGTGAGCCATAAATAACCCAATCCCTATAAAAAGATTTTCCCTTTATATGAATTTAAACATTGTTACATGTAATATTGATGACCTATCTTTAGAACACACAATCAATATGTATCATTTGAAATGCCATAATCCAAACTTCTAATGGTCATCTGCCAGATGTAAACATTGGACAGTGCTGATCATCTCTGATCCATGGTAAGAACAGAAGGTCCACACCTATGTAACAGAACATAAACTTTGCCTAGACATCTCTGTGGTTGCAGTTCCATCTTTGTTACATTTTTTTAATCACTTTTGCCTCAGTGTCTTACGGATAGAGATTTGATCATCTTCTCATAGCTTTCACCTTTCTTGCGCAAGAACTATTTTCTTTCTCAGGTCTTGCGACACTTCTCTTCCATGCGGTGCCATTGCTGATACCATGACATGAGAAGGAGTTTTCTTTGCCAAGTAATGATTTTAGCCATGTATCTGCTGGACTCTTTTTAATGAATGATGTGGTTGAATTCTTGCCAATTAGAATTTTGCACTCTAAACTTTAGCTTTGCTCCTAAGGCTGGCTTCACACCACGATTTAAGGGATCCGGGCTGTCCGTTGTGACCCGGACAGCCACGGATCCGATTTTGGCCCCATAGTATTCCTATGGGGCTGCATGGGGTCATGTGGCAGTGATTTGCTATCTGGTTCTCTGCTGTCAGGGAGGATCCGGCAGAATTCATTTTTTTTCCCCGGACACAAAATCGCAGCGTTTTTGTGTCCGGGGCAAAAATCTGACAAAATCGGATCCTACCGGATCCTCCCATATCCAGTGTGATCCGGCACCCCCTAACATGGGAGGCTATTGGCACGGGGTCGCACTGGCTCTGACAGAAAAGCGGATCTGGCTGCTGGACGCCGGTGCTGGAGTTCAGCAGCGGCCGGCGCTGAACTTCAGCACCTGGAGAGCTCCTAGCAGAAATTTCAGGACTGGACAGCAGCAGCAGCCTATTCCGACAGAAAACAGCATAGGAGGGCATATTTGCACTCCGGATCTGTTCTGTCCGGAGCTGTCAGGCTGTGTCCGGTGCATCCAGCAAAACACTGGACACAGCCTGACAGCAACAATCCGTGGTGTGAAGCCGGCCTAACACTTTCATTGCACCATTCTAATTTTTGAAACATGGTCTTGAATTAATTTGCTTGGAAAATAATTTTTTGGGGTGTACAAAATAATAAAACTTGTTTGCAAGGAAGGCACATTTGTACTGAAATGTATAGTCCGTAGGATTACTAAATTATTACTTCTCTGTATGAAATTAACTGGATTTTTTCCTACAAAAATAAAGTTAAATTTTAAAGGACTGTTTGCAGAATCTTATGAATTGCTGGCGATTTTGTTTTTTATATATATTTTTATAAATATCTGTCTGTTGGTGCTATAACAAGGTCCCTGGGAGAATTCTGGTAAATCTGGAGCCAGAATGTCACACAACACCTTATTGATCGCAGATCTACTACTGGTATTCAAGTGAAACTACTTTCTTTCTTTCTTTTAGTGCTGTAAGGGTTAAGGACTCTTTCCTATCTGCTTGTTCTTTGTAGCCTTAATCTCTATGACCACTCCTCTCTGCTATAAAAGGTCACATGACTTTCCATCTGACTCCAGTTATATAATCCTTTTTATGCTAAAAGAGCCTGTCAATATCTACCTTCACTTTCTGTTGTATTATTGCATATTAGTGTTGAGACTAGCATCCTTGCCGTCCTTCACACTAGGCAGAGCGGGTTCAGGGCCCACAGGGGCCTAGACATGTGACAGTGATGGGTAGGGGCCCATATAGGGATATTAGGGATGCAGGGCGCACACTCAAGTGAGTGTTAGGAGGTTTCCGATTTCTCCTTTCACTATCTCTAGGGCCTTCCTTCTATACAATTCCCGTTGTTACCCTTGTCTTGCGCCCCATGCTGGGTGTCTGGGTGTCTGTACACTTAGATGTAATAATAATATTCTATATCGTATTATAGATTAGTGTATTTATGTCTATGTAGGGTGGCCTCTTGCCTTTTTCAGCTGACAGATTGTTATTTTCTCAACTCCAATTGTTTTCAACAGCTGGTCAAGATTTTTAGGCACCGCACCCAGTGTACCGATTACCACTGGGACCACCTTCACTGGCTTGTGCCAGATTCTTTGCAGTTCGATCTTTAATGGGAACCTGTCAGCTTGATTTAGCACCATATTCTATCACTACCTGTTCTTGCACCTTGCTAGATTATCCCTAACCATCCCTTTCTGACCAAAAACTGCACTATAAAGCTTGTATAAAATGATTTAATAACTTACATGCAGTCTACATCCGTAGACTGACTGGGCGGTCTTTGGGGCTCCATTCTCCCCTCCCTCTGGGAGTCATCATTTCATTTCCTGTTTGTCCTCTTTTGAAATTCCCGCCTCCTCCATGTATGTATGATGCAGCAGCCAGACGCTCTTCTGGTCTGGTGCATGATGGGGGCTTATCATGTGTACAGTCCGGCTCCAGCGCATGCGCAGTGTGCATATTGAAGCCGCCCGAACACCTGATGTCCTGTATTAATTTTGTCTTGAGTTAACTTTTTTCTTTAGTCTTCTTCTGATCACTATGTCTGACTTGTCACTGAAAGTATTACTTTAGTAATTAGTAGTATTGATGTACTAAGGGTGCCTTTACATTTGGGTTTTGAACGCAGCGCACCGAACACAGCAATACGCATGCGCACATGCGTTCCTATGTTTAACATGGGAATGCATGTGCCTGCGTATGGCTGCGTTTGGCCGCATTTGCGTTTGGATGTGCATCATTTATGCGACCTCCGACCGCACTCCGAACGCAGCATGTTGCATTTTTTGTGCGTTTGCGGGTGCTTGTTTTATCTGCAAGCGCCCGCAAGCGCACAAACAATGAATTGAAGTCAATGGATCCGCAGTGTCCTCCGCATGATAGCGCAGGAGAATGCTGCTGATCTCATTGAAATCTCTCCCGGTGGACGCCGGTGATCAGCGGCGGCCACCGGGAGATCAGCTAGAGCCGCCACTGATCTCCCGCCGGTGTCAGCGCAGGAAATTTGAAGTAACAGCTGATCTGACAGCTGTTTAAATCTCCTGCACCGACACCGAATACGTGATGTCGGCGCGGGTGTTTTGAAACCGATCAGATCAGCTGTATCTTCAAATCTCCCACACCGACATCGACGGGAGATCAGCTGTGGCCGGGAGGAGGAGATCTCTGCCGCTGATCTCCTCCTCCCGGCCGCCCCCCGAGACAGCTGATTGGCTGGCCGGGGTGCATACTAATGTGAACGCACGCGGAGATTCTCCGCTGCGTTCACATTAATATGGTTGCGTTTGCACTGCGTATGCGTCTGCATGCCATAAGCATGTAGACACATACGCAAGTGTGAAGGCAGCCTTAGCGATAATGCACATATTAAGTAATGAAACTATTCTCTACAAGTTTGATTATAGTTATTTTTATTATTATTATTATTATTATTATTATTATTATTATTTATTTTTTATTCATATGGATAAACTATGCATTGACTACTCAAAAGCTTTTAAGCTATATTGTCATTGCATTCATACAGTATATCACTAATGGAAGGATTCATAATCAAGTATGTTAGATTATGGTTGGTATCTTCAATGCCACGAAAGATGCAATTTGCATGTCATTATGTCTTAACGAGAGAGAGAAGAAGAGAAGACCTTGGCCATTTGCCTGTCCTATGTTCCCTATGTAGGTCTACTTAGCATCCTGTGCACTGACTCACTCTTTAGAACTTTTCTAATTCCACAACCTCAATTGTTCATTAATGCTTCCTTTTTTAGGGAACATGAATTCATCAATTTGATGTCTAGGCCCAATGACATTCAGGTCATTTGTGTCTTCTATAATCTCAGAGTCATGCCTTTAATATTGAAGATGCATATTTTGTCATGATTTACATTTTTGCAATCAATCCTGGTAAATCAATGTAAACTTAGTACTCATAAATGTCAGATTTGGTTCACGATTTAATTTTAGCCTAGGAGTTTACTTTTAATTTTACTCAAATGCGATCTGTATTTAATTATATATTGTTGTATAGAACATAGCGATTTTCTCCTGATCGAGTTCCAAGTCTAATTTATGTCAAATAAATTTAATTTCAAATCATTTATTTTCATATCTGTTTTTCCATTTATCTGAACATGCCTCTCCATTTCAATTTCTCCTATCTACCTCTGGAATAATATGAATTCAGCTGTTAATTATCATAAATAATCCTATATAAACATATATTCTTTACAGCCAATTGTATGTGACTATTGTTACTTATTGTTATTCATGAAATTTGCAGGTATTGGAATATTTCAACAAATTGTGATTATAGTTATGCAAATTGCAAAAAAAAGTCCTATGCCATTTTATACAATGCCAAAGATTGTATCGGCCGGAGATCAGGCTCCCATGATATCAGGTATGGCCACACTAGCATCCCTGAGATGCCATGCAACTATCACGGTGGCCTGTCAGAGCCATTATTAAATTGACGCATGAAAAGCAGTGGCCATTTATAGTTCTATAGCAAGAAACATGAGGACAGAGTGCATAGCTCGTCTGTAACACTTCTGTGGATACCCTGGAATCTGAGAAGCATGGGACCGAACAAGAATGAGACCAGGTTTTGAGTTTAACTCTGTATTTACACATTAAGCATACAATTAAGCAGAGTAACAAGTCTATAAAGCATAAACAAACTAAAGATTAAGTCCAGAAATTGTAAGCAGAGTGCCACTGTCACAATAAAGGAGATAGTCCAAAAACAGTCTTTAGCAGTAATCTGTGCACCAAACAGATAGATGACCAGTGTACTTTAGGGCTGAAATACGTCTTGCACAAGTCCAGAAATGCAGCCCACGTTGACTAAAGTCCTGAATTATGTACATTGGTAACTTAAACAGAAAGTCAAATGTGTTACAGACAATGGAAGCTCAGGAAGACTAGTTGTCCTCTTCCCCTTGGAAGTCTGGGAGAATGAAGCAAACAACCAGGATCTGGAAACTGCACCAATGATTGCAGGCAGCCTGAGAAGTAGAAGGTCAGAGAGGCAGAGCTTAACAAGCAGCAGCAAGATGTCAGGAAGCCAAGTCTGGAGTGACTCAGAATCTAGATACCACACATTACTCAGGCAGGGAATGGGTCCAGGACTGAGACTGAAGTAGGCAGAACTGACAGGAAGTTCAAGATTATGACAAAGCATAAGACTTCGTCTTGGGCGAGGGCAAAGAGACACAAAACATTTGTGAAAAACCCAGAATCCTTAGATCATCATTAGAGAGAGGGAGAAAAGTGAGTGAAACAGGAGAAGTGTTCTCACCTACTACTGTAGAACTGAAGAACATAAAAAATGGGAGTCTGTCTAAGAATGGTTTAAGGGGTAAACATTTCTTCCTGTGAAGACTGACATGCAAGACCTGGCATACCAATATGAGCAGACTTAAAAGCTTCAATGCTCCTCCAGTAAATGAAATATGCAAATAGCCTCTCCAGATAGGAAGACAACTCGAACTCTAGTGCCAGCTTCTTGAAGTTGAAATCCTACAATTCAATATTGACCCCTTTAACAGGCTTTGCCACTTGATTTAGGATTAAAGCCAAACCAGAATTTCAAATGGTGGTTAATGTCGTACCTGAAAAAAAGGTTATTTATTTAATTTCTACTCCTTCTTTTCACCTTCGATTACTTTGATTACTTGTACTATAAACTTCCACACATTAGAATTACAATATATAGGGGAAAAGATGTGATGCTCTGAAGTTCATTTACAAGTTGGATATCACAGAAAGATGAAGATGGCGGTAATGGGGGCATTAACCAAGCCCCTGTTAGACATAACAACCCGTCAGTTCCCAGCAATTGTGTCATGGGGCGAATTTAGATGCTGATGACCACACACTGGTGATTCCACCATTTAAATGGTGTCAGGATATATTGGCAACAGCATTTAAAGGCTCCGTTACATGCTACGATGTCCCAGCAATCCCACCAATGATGTGGATTGCTGGTACCTCGTTATCTGATCGCTGGTGAGCTGTCACACAGGCAGACTCACCAGCGATCCGGACCAGCGAGAACGCTGGTAACCAGGATAAACAGCGGGTAACTAAGCAGAGTGCTGTGCTTAGTTACCCGATATTTACCCTGGTTACCAGATCTTAGCGTGTGCTGTGCGGCGCTGGGAGATCGTTCATCGTTGGTCTCCCGTTGTCACACACCAATGCTGGCCTCCCAGCAGGAGACCATTATGACTTATGTCATTAAAGTGTTAAAACCTTGTGTATACTGTTTCTTTAGTGCAAAATTTTATGAACTTTATGAATAGTTTTCAGTACATACCACTATTTTTCTGCAGCTCCTGTAAGTAGCTGCCTGTGTTGCTGCTTTTGTTAGATCTGGTATCATACTGAAGCCCAAGCGGCTAGGAGCAGATTGTAGATAAAGAGAAAAATGCACAGGAAACTCAGCAGGGCAAAATCTATGTATCAGGTTAAAGAGAAAAGAGCTTTTACTCTTAAATCAGAGTTTGGTTAGGAGTACATTGGTGGTATGTTACCAGTCATATGAGTTGGCACACACTCACATTTATGAGATCTGGAAAAAATTTGTGTCATGGCATGAACAGTCTGTGATACCAATGTGAACCAACAAAGACCAGTGTTTTTAATTGCGCTTATACCATTTTTCTGGCATAAAACACCCCTAAATTGCACATTTTTGCATAATTTGGAAGTTTTGAAAAAATTTTGTTACTTTCAGTGTTTCATGCCACACTTAACCAGCTCCACCAATGTAGAGGTTGAGCATGAAAAAACCCAAGAAGAAACAAAATGAGCACATAACCTGAAGTCAGAGGTGTAACTACAATAGGTGCAGGGGTTGCAATTGCACCCGGGCCCTGCAGCCTAGGGGGGCCCCAAAAGTTCCGTTGGCCCATAAAAAAAGACTAATACTATTAAAGATTTGCAATAATTGGGGGCCCAGTGGAGCTTTCGCATCGGGGCCCCTGGGCCTGAAGTTACGCCACTGCCTGAAGTAATTAATCAAAGAGTAATAATGCATATAAATAACATAGGGTGCTTAGTTTTTACTGCTTTGACAAAAGAATCTGTAAAAACCATCCCACTGTGGCAAGGTGTAATCAATTGGGACAGTTCTATCCTATCTCACTACTAAAACTCCCCTTGTGTAGGTAATGAACACAGGCCCGTCTTTCCAGACACCTGGCTCAAAAAGGAGGAGCCCTGCCCCTGTTTGTACAAATTACAAGAAACAACAGCAAAACCAAACAAATGAGTTGGAGCATATGTTGGTATACATGCACAACGTAGGAGCACATTCACACTGTGGTGATTTCATAAAGGCAGCATGGTTGGAATGCATGGTTATGTTCAGTGGTCCAACTTATGCAATAAACATACTCCAGTCACAGACTATAGTAATTTTCTACCAGAGTTGAATAATAATTTTAATATGTGCTTAATATATCAAAGCAGCACTCTAGAGTTGTTTTTCAGCACTGAAGTGGTGCTTTAAATGTAAGCCCCTGCAAACGTATCTTATACTCACCTTTTGGCCAGTTCATCTGTTACCTACACTGCTCCAGTCTAGCGGCGCCATCTTGCACCCATAATGTCTGACTGCCCAGAAGTTAGAAGTTATGCTATAAGCACTCAATGCATCTCTATGAGAACCAAAACAAGGCCAGAATGAGGTTTACAAAAACTGATGTGAAAAACTGACCAAAAACTGAACATGTTAACTTAGGCTGGTTTCACATCACATATATTTTCCTGTCCGTGGGATCCTACTTTATGTAGGATCCCACGGACAGAAACGGAGACCACAGGGGGTGACCTTTTCTATGTCTGGGTCCGTGATTATCACTGATACGGACACAGCGGGTCACTTTAACTTCCGCAATGTATAATATACACTGCAGAAGTGGAATTTAGTAAAAGAAAGGGTTAAAAATAAAAAAATATATATGCTCACCTTCCAGCGAGTTCCCCGGCGTCTCCAGAAAGGTCTGGATGCTTATAGGACCTGCAGTTACGTCACAACCCGATCAGCTGATGGGTCACATGACCGCAGTACCGCGGTAACTGCGGTCATGTGACCAGATGATGCTGCTGGGTTGTGACGTAACCCCAGGTCCTGTCTGGAGCTTGCTGGAGGCGCCAGGGGACTCGCTGGACAGGTGAGCATACATATTTTTTCTTTTTAACCCTTTCTTTTACTAAATTTCACTTCCGCAATGGATGTATATACATTCCAGAAGTGAAATTAGATGGTTAGGAGCAGTTTTACTGTGCTGAGTATGCTCTGTACACTAAAATCGGGTCTGAGAAACAATCCTGTGTTTTCTTGGACCCATGCTCCATAGGCTCCCATGTTAAAGGCCGAAGATCGGATTTGGTCTAATTGCCATCTGATTTTGTGGGATACGATATGTGTCCGATTTTTTGCTGTGCCCAAAATTGGAGCAGTCTCTGATTTTGGGCACAGCAAAAAATCGGACACATATCGTATCCCACAAAATCAGACGGCAATTAGGCCAAATCTGATCCGATCCGATCCCCATAGGATAACATGGGGGCCAAATCGGATCTATGGCTGTCTGTTTTACAATGGACAGCCAAGGATCCTCAAAAAATGCAGGGTGAAAGCAGCCTTAGCCAAAAACAGCTACTTTTGCAATTCACAGCTTACTTACATTTTCATCTTTTTTTAGGTATTAATTTTACTTTTGATTACTGCTCTTTACGTCAGAGACCGACCACCACTGCTAGACAACAAAATATTATTTTTATGGTTTTCCTTTAACCATCATATTCCACATTGCTTTTACAGACATTATCATTCCTGACCCCATTTGGGCTCACAATCTAAAATCCATTCCAGTACGTATTGTAGTACGTGAAGAAACAAAAGGGTCTAGAGGAAACCCACACAAACACAGGGACGATATCAAAACTACTTGCAGATATTGTATTTTGGTGATTAGAATCCAGTACCCCAGTAGTGGAAAGTAACTTGCAAATGCTTACACTCTTTTTTCAATTGAGCTTGTAAGCACTGTTTTAAAGCTGACCAGGATTGATACATCACATGGCTATCTCCTAATACTGGTTAATTATGGTGCAGTGTTTACAAGCTTCTTGGTAACAAACTTTAACCAAAAGAGAAGTTTTAAAGGGAACATATCAGTCGACTCATGCTATCCAAATAACAGATTACTTGAATCAGAGGCGGGTTACACTATTGTGTTTCAAAGAAAACATCGTTTGATATGCCGGCTAGGGACCAAAGGAATAAACAAGACTAGTCAGCAGGGGCGGGCTGGTGCTTCCAACGCCGGGTGGCAGATTTGCCCTGCCAGCCCTTGATGAGGAGCGGGTGGGGTGGGGGGTTGGGGGTGCTGTCGGAGCTCACTCACATGGTTGTCTGCCGCGTCTGATGCTGTTACACAAAGTGCCGCTGGCCAGCCCATTTGTGAGGGGGGGCGGCCCTAGATAAGGGCTATACCACCAGCCCAGGGGGCACTTGCCCCCCTGCCACCTGGGCCAGTCCGCCCTTGCTAGTTAGTCACCGATCACCTACAATTTCTCTCTGCAGTGCTTTTATTGATGGATAGATCGCTCCTTTTGTCCACACATGGGAGAGACCTTTTAATCAACTGGAGTGTTGCCGGGAGAAACCGTCTAGTGGCTGCACCAAACTAGTCCATTGTCCTCAGCTGTCCCTCCAAAACATGTATTCTCAGAAAGGCTGAAGCACTTAAGGAAAAAATAATATCTGGGCCTTGGTATTGGCAGCATAAATCAACTGCCTGGTTCCCTTTATTACCGGTAACTCAAAAATACTCTTGGACAAAATTGAGCCCCTTCTTGCAATTTAGATTTCATTTATTTTTCAGCATAAAGATAAAGTTTCAATTCATAGGCAAAGAAAATCTGATAAAGAAATATATAGTCTTCCCACCGTAGAGACTACTTTGCTACTCTGAGAAGGTTGACAGCATAAAAAATGTACAGTTCCCTTTGTATATGATGAATCTTACATTATTCGACATCGATGCCTTTGGCGTTCCTCTTGTTACTAACTTGTATGGCATCTGACCTTGCGGTACACAACTTTGTCAGTGCTTGTGTAGTTTAGGGAATACTCGGTGCACAGAGGTAGTAAGGTGATAGTTTGCAAAGTTAAAGATAGTTCACATGGCTGAATATTGTGCATTGCATGAAATGTTTATGCTGTAGCCTAGTTTTGCTCAGGGGCAATTGTCGAAAATACTCTTTATTCATTGTAAGCACTGAATGGATTTTTACAGTAAATTAAGGCTCAGTATAAAACATAGTAAATTGGGTCAGTGGAGTTTGCAACTCCACCATTACCTTTTGGATACATGGAACGGTCAGATTACACCAGTATCTTCACAATAGAAACATACAATGTCCCAGCAATGTTGGCTTTTATTTATCAAATCCCAACAATACTGGAAAAAAGGAAATACAATCTGAAGCCTTCCAAGCACCATTCATTCCCATAGACAAAGATACTGGAGAAAACAAATGCCGTACTTAATTTTAAAGCATTAGATGAAAGGCGGTAGATGTGCGCTGCCGTCTGTCCATTGGTTCCAAGAAATCCAAGGAATCACAAGATGTTAAAAGCAATACCTTTAATGTCTATTTCTTAGGCATTTCGTGGTGCTCCAGACCACTTCATCAGAGATCCACAAAGGTGGAAACATTAAAGGTATTGCTTTTAACATCTTGTGATTCCTTGGATTTCTTGGAACCAACGGACAGACGGCAGCGCACGAACTACCACCTTTCATCTAATGCTTTAATCGGTTTCCTTGGGCAGAGTGCTGCCAGCCGGCTTATGCTTCAAGAGTTGTTGTGACTTTCACAACAACATAAGGTTAGTGCAACAGCACACAATACAACACCCTGGTTACACCCGGATAAGACCCTATGTGTGCTTTTCTGCCTTTCGTCTAGTACTTAATTTTAGTCAATTATGTCCAGTTGCAAGTAATGATATTATCAGAGCACCACTCCAGCAATTTTTATTTTTCATTGATGGAGTGGCGCTTTAAGTTTAAGTCCTTAGTTATATACTCACCCTCAAGTATCTACAGGGTGGGCCATTTATATGGATGCACCTAAATAAAATGGAAATGGTTGGTGATATCAACTTTCTGTTTGTGGCACATTAGTATATGGGAGGTGGAAAACCTTTCCAGATGGGTGGTGACCATGGTGGCCATTTTGAAGTTGGCCATTTTGGATCCAACTTTATATTTTCAATGGGAAGAGGGTCATGTGACACATAAAACGTATTGAGAATTTCATAAGAAAAACAATGGTGTCTTGGTTTTAACGTAACTTATTCTTTCATGAGTTATTTACAAGTTTATGACCACTTATAAAATGTGTTCAAAATGTTCATGTGTTGATGTCTCCCCTTTGCACATGATAGCAACGAAGAATGCTGCAATTTCCAGTATCACCTGTGTCGATGTCCACCCTCGTATCTTCACTGCATAGATGAGGATGAGCAACGTTTGGAATGGTGAAGTTACAAACAAACCGCGCTATGTCGAATAAAGCTGGGGTACAGTTGCATTTTTCACAAGCGTTTTGGACCTGCATTTTCAAATGCATGTAAAACGCTCCATGGGCCCATGTAAAACGCTGCCAAATAGCAAAAGCAGTCTGACATCATGGTTTAGTGCATTTCAAAACGATGCGTTTTAATATGGGCCTAGAACGATGCAAACGATGTACAGTTATGCCATTCAAAAGCATGGTTTCATAGGAGCCCTGTTAAAAAGCAGGTTTGAATGACACAATGGTATAATTTACTGCGTTTTTGCACTTCCATGGGCATGTAAAAGCATGCGTTTTCTAAAAACATGAATTTTTGTTTCAGATTAAAACGCGCCAAATGCAGGACATACACACTTGAAATCTAATTACATGAAAACGCATGGTAAACGCATGAGTTTTGTAAATCACTAAGATATATGCAAGTGTGACCCAGCCTAACCACAGTGGATGACCCTTCAGATGCTAGGACACAAACATTGATGGTATGGTGTGGTATATGGGGTATACAAAGCTAGTGGGGCCATTCTTCATCAATGGAACCTCAATGCCACTGGATATCTGAAATTGCTACATGATTCAAGTGGCACACCCTCATCAGACGCTTAGATTTATGAAAAAGTATGCAACTCTTCATGAATCAAAAGTATCTGACTCCACCATGCCCCCTTATCAATACGAGCAAGAAAATTGCTGATCCTGATGAATCAGGGCCATAGTGTGATGTCAGAAGGCATGTCTCCTCTGCTGTGTTGTGAGAAGATGGCACAGCAGCAAGAAAGGAGCACTGGAAAAACAGAAGATCAGGTGATCTATTGCTGCTATGCAGCATCTCTCTTGCATGCAATGTCAGAATGAGACGCTCAGAACAACACACATCAAGCGCTACATGCTCAAGAGTAATTTCCTGAGGTACAAAACTTCCCGTATAGATCGTTCTCAGTTAATTGACTTCGAGTACACATGTTGACCCAGCCTGAGAAGATAGGGTTGTTGGAGGTGATTTTCAATTATACGTAGTAGTTATAGCCATCACGATCATATGATGTATTTAAATCAGTAAAGAAACTAAGTTGCCTGATTAATGACTACAACTATCATAACAGTCATGCTGACACAATCACGAAGAAATTGGTATGTAATTTTTTGTCTATTAGTGTATTTATAACAATTTATTGAACGATGAGTCAGAAGGTTTGGGCTTTGTGATGTATAAATGGATTGTCGTGCAGCTTAAAGGGCATCTGCCTAAACAGCCTATTTCAGTCGAAAGAGGGAGGAAGAGCTTCTATTTGCACGAGGTGCTAATTCTTTAGATAGTAAGTATAATGGGACCTTTTAGTGTAAGATGTGTCTATATTTTCCTTTTGATTAACAACGTAATTCCCAAGACGATCAATACAGATAACCAACTTTGAAAGTTGAACGTTAAAAGCATAAATACATAATTGTCTGTCTTGAGATTTGATGCTATCGTGCTTATATTTGGCTGCACATTGGTTCCGATGTGAATTGTAGATAAAGATGAGTAAACCTTTCAAGGTTCAGTTTGAGTCGCTAAACTTTCCGGTGTTGAGCAATTCTGTTGGGTTCGAATTTGGGTGCTTTACATTTGCAAGGCACCGAGAGCGAGCATCACTGTGGTCAGGTTACGTTGGTGCTTGGCCTGGTTCAAGTAACATGCATTGTTTGATTGGCTCACACTGGGCTTTAAAGCATAGTTTTGGTTGTAATGTGTGTACAAAATTAATGAATAATAACGCCACCTCCCAACTCCAGAAGTTTTTACTTACGTTTGCTGTATGTGGGCCGAGAGCTGAACCAGTCAGTGACTTCCATTGAGGTTCGGGTCAAGTTCTGGGTCATGAATGGTGCAGCAAAAGTTTGGCTACACCACCCAAACTAAACTTAGAAGGTTTGCTCATCACTAAATGTACACAGTTAGTTCTTGCTTGCATGCTCGGCTAATGCATTACATTTGTGTACTTAAAATTGCAAATTGTCCTTCAGTGAGTAAGTAAACAAACTCTAGCGCCACCTATTGAAGGTAGCAATCTAAAAGTCATAGTTGACTCTTTAACAAGCCTTTTAATATGACTTAGGATTTGTGCCAGATCAGAATCCCAAACTCAGACGCTGTGTTTCGGGGTGACTTGCCCCTCATCAGTGCAGTTGGGTGATTCTGATCTGCTTGTGTGAAGAAGCTAAGATGAGGTCTCGGGAAGTGGCTATTCTTTCTTGTGGGAGAGCATCATGAAATTAATTGACAAAAATCCCAGGGAAGATAGATAGTGAAAGTCAGAAATTAAAACACACTTTCTGGTAGATGGATATTAGCTTTTGGACTGTAAGGCATGCAGGAATATGCAAATTGCTTCTTCAGAGAGGGAGAGGACTAGAACTCTAGTGCCATTGATTTTGAAGTAAATACTGACCCTCTAATGAGTCTTCTCATATAACTTAAGATAAAAGCCAAACCAGAATATTAATTTCCAGAAAATGTTTTGAGATGTTGCCCCACACCCATTCCCCCCCCCCCAGTTTAAAGCATGCAATCTGATTTGGCTGTATGAGAGGCTTTTGACTGGTATCTAAGGGGTCTGTTACATACTGTACCTGTTCCAGATCTGGGCTTTACTCCTCTCACTCCAGTCAAATGAACTGTGTTGTGCTCCATGTCAGGCTTTGCTGGTGGCCTGGCATGCTCTCATTTGATCGTCTGCCTGGACCAATGTAAAGTTCAACAAGACTCAACTCTGTGTCTTGATATTAAGACTTTATTAAGACCTTAAGGCCACATCACACGTGGCGAAATCGCCGATTACATAGGCGATGTAGGGGCGTGGCCTATTGGCGGTGACATCGCCCCTGTGTCGCCTAATGTAAAGGGGCGATGGCGACACCTTTTACTGGTCGCCTGGTTTCAGAGCAATGCTCTGAAACCAGGTGGCAGATCTGGGGCGATGTGTACACATCGCCCCATGTAAACGGCCGTCGGTGAGCTGAAAGCCGATGAGAGCCATAGGCTCCCATTATCCTGCATCGCCGCTGGAGTTTTGAGAAACCCTGGTGGCGATGCCACCTCTCAGCTTGCCGGCCCATCGCCGGAGATGTCTCCCCGTGTAAACGGGGGACCGCAACGCTGGCGGGGCACCAAAAACGTGCGCGCTCCCGCCTGTTGCTGCCAACATCTCCGGGGCTGTCGCCAGGTGTGATGGTAGCCTTAGAGTTTTCCTGTGTGCAAGCAGCCTTCAGTATCTCTACAACCTGCCTGCAGTCTTCTGGATATGTTCCACCTACCTGCGGTTTCCAGAATCCTGTCTGCTTACTTGTGGTGTCCTGTATGTCTTCCTTTAATCTGTGATTTTGAGAATCCTACCTGCTTGCCTTTGATCTCCTGGTCATCTTCCACTTGTCTATCTACAGCTTCAAGTCCTTCAGTTGTCCGTATTCTGCATGCCTGTGTGGCCACCTAGACCTTGGCTTGGAGAAAATACCTTACCTAAAGAGCCTCTTGTAACAAGTTTAAGTCTTCACGTTTTTTATAAGTCTCTACATTGGCATGTCAGGCATGTTACTCTCCACAATAAGAAATGTTACCCCTACTTTCGCAGTAAGAATCCTCTTATGCAGACAAATCTGATCCCATTCTTTGCACTGATGAGCGGTAACGCCCCAAACCATGTCTGCAAACTGAAATTCTAGGTTGGCTTGTATCTTAAGTGATATGACAAGGCTTGTTAAAGGGTCGATATTGACTTTTAGGATTGCTACTTACTTCCAATAGATAACACAAGATTTCAAGTCCTCTTGCTCTCTGAAGAACC
This sequence comes from Allobates femoralis, assembly GCA_033576535.1. Classification (NCBI taxonomy): domain Eukaryota; kingdom Metazoa; phylum Chordata; class Amphibia; order Anura; family Aromobatidae; genus Allobates; species Allobates femoralis. The sequence continues at coordinate 15,262,990 of JARQOC010000010.1, forward strand.
AATTTGCTTATTTGGTTTCCAGAGAAGCTTTACATGCCTTATAAGGCCCCATCACACCAGGCGACGGGGCTGGGGATGTCGGCGGCGACTGGCGGGTGCGCGCACGTTTTTGGCGCCCCACCAGCGTCGCCATCCCCCGTTTGGACGGGGCGACACCTCCAGCCCCGCGCCGGCGATCTGTCAGGCGGCATCGCCGCCGGGGTGTCTGGAAACCCCAGCGGCGATGCCAGACAATGGGAGACATCGCCTGACCGGTCGCCAGTTCCCGGTTACATGGGGCGATGTGTGCACATCGCCCCATTATGGTCGCCTGATGTCAGAGCACTGCTCTGAAACCAGGCGAACTCCCGGCACCGGCGACATCGCACCTTTACATGAGGCGACGGCGATAGGCCACGCCCCCACGTCTCCTCTGTTATGGGCGGCGATATCGCCCCGTGTAACAGGGGCTATACACATTCTTACACTGGCAGGTCACTTTCCATAAGTACTCAGAGGAATAGTACCCCTTAGACAAAACCGGAAAAACAGATGCCCTTTTAAAAATATATTTTATCTTTAGGGCCTTATCTATGCGTCTATGCTAAGTTAAACTAGAGCACAGTGTAGGGTGATCCAAGTCTACAATAATCCCATACAAACCCAAACAAGTACAGAGAGCAACCTGCAGACAGGAAGCAGGAGGTTACTTCTTATGCAAGATCAATCAATATCCTAGAGGTGCACTTTGAAAGAGATTTACAGTGTCTTAGCTAAATATTCACGGCTGGCTTGTTTTATCTGATGTTCGCGACTTCACAGGTGCAGCTATAGTATATCTAACTTCCAATGGATCAGGAACACAGCTGGTTCATACAGAACAACATCTGATAAAATTGCTCCCCCTTCTTGGTGTCGCAGGAGGATATGTAAATTGAGTGCATTTTGGGCAATGTTTAGAAGATCTAAAGCAAAAATGGAATGGAAAATTGATTACATTTTCGAAAATGTTTTGTGTCTGGAGTTATTTTCCCTGCTGTGAGATATAAAGAATATTTTTATTTACACATAAATAACTGTAATACTCTAAATGTTACCTGGCTTGTAATGTAACAAGGGCAGCCTTTCATCTCACGCTCGGTATGATGCCACATCCAGATATGATTCAGCATTAAACAAAAGCTATCACACAATCATTATTGTAGGGAGAAAAAAATGAGGAAGTCGACCATAGATACATAGATAGATATGTGATAGATAGATATAATATATATGTGATAGAGAGATCTAATAAAAAAATATTTATTTACATTTTCACATTTCAGCTTTTACGAAAAGCCCTTGTATAGGACTTAAATATTGCATTAAACATTATATATCAGACCAGATGGTGGCCTGATGCTAGCGCATCGGGTATTCTAGAGTATGAATGTAGTTGACATGCTGTGACTGACAGAACTTGTTCAGTCAACGTGAGTGAACTACATATATATATATATATATATATATAGCAGCGCTATGGTATATGGTGGTACATTACAGCACATGTATAGGAGCACTATAGTATTTCGACATTATAGACAAATGTATCACACATCTATTATTTAGGCGAGTAAGATGAATGTAAGTCGACTATAGATACATACTTTATGACATGTATAGCTAGATATATATATATGGCTGGAATCTAATAAAAAAACTATTTATTTACATGACACATTTCAGCATTTATCGAAAGCCTTGGTATAGGACTTAAATATTGCATTAAAGCAGTGTATATATATCGACCAGAATGGTAGCTGATCTACGTATGGGTATTTAGTAAGTATGAAGTGTTCATGTAGCGTACTACAGAACATGTTCAGTCTAACGGTAAGGGTGAATCAGTAATTATAGACTATAGTATATAGTTAATATAGTATTGTATACAGCGCTATGTATATGGTGGTACATTAATTACATGTATAGCAGCACTATGGTATATGGCGGTACATTACATTACAGATATAGCAGCCTATAGTATATGGCGGTAATTATACAGAATGTATAGCAGCACTATGGATATATGGCGGTACATTACATACATGTATAGCAGCACTAAGGTATACGGACGGTACATTACAGCAATGTATAGCAGCGCTATGGTATATGGAGGTACATTACAGTACATGTATAGCAGCACTATAGTATATGGTGGTACATTATAGTACATGTAAAGTAACACTATAGTATATGGCGGTACAGTATAGCACATGATAGCAGCACTATAGATATGGCAGTAATTACAGTATATGTACAGGTGCACTATAGTATATTGTGGTATTTATAGCACATGTATAGCAGCACTATCGTATATGGCAGTACATTACAGTACATGAAAGCAGCACTATGGTATATTGTGGTACATTACAGCACATGTATAGCAGCACTATAGTATATGGCGGTATATTACAGTACATATACAGGTGCACTATAATACATGGTGGTACTTTATAGCACATGTATAGCAGCACAATAGTATACGGCAGTATATTACAGTACATGTATAGCAGCGCTATGGTTTATGGGGTACATTACTAGCTACATGTATAGCAGCGCTATGGTATATGGCGGTACATTATCAGTACATGTTATAGCAGCGCTATGGTATATGGTGGTACATTACAGTACATATTATAGCAGCGCTATGGTATATGGCGGTACATTATAGTACATGTATAGCAGCGCTATGTATATGGGTACTTTATAGTCACATGTATAGCAGCACTATTGTATATGGTCGGTACATTTACTGTACCATGTATAGTCAGCGCTATGGTATATGGTGGTACATTACAGTACATATATAGCAGCACTATGGTATATGGTGGTACATTACAGTACATTTATAGAAGCGACTATGGTATATGGTGGTACATTACAGTACATGTATAGCAGCACTATAGTATATGGCGTTTACATTACAATACATGTATAGCAGCGCTATGGTATATGGTGGTAGATTACAGTCACATGTATAGCAGCACTATAGTATATGGCGTACATTATGTACATGTATAGCAGCGCTATGTATATGGTGGTACATTACAGTACATGTATAGCAGCACTATAGTATATGGTGGTAACATTACAGTACATGTATAGCAGCACTATAGTATATGGTGGTACATTATATACATGTATAGCAGCACTATGGTATATGTGATTCCCCCCCGTGGCCCCCCCCACTCCCCTGGCTCCTGCTCCTCCACATGTAAAGGAGGGCATTGTAAACGGAGGGCATAGTCTCTGATGATATCCTGCAGTCTCCTGCTTGCACTGGGAGAACAGCATCCTCAATTCAGACTGTGTGCGTTTTTCAAAACAACTTTGAGCTTGTCAAACACTTTAGCTGCAGAGTCCCTGTCAGCATCATCTCCAGGACTCAACCTCCAGCTCCGCTGTGCCTGTTAATTGTCCCAGCACAACGGTAGCTTGCTGCTTTTCTGTCATCGTATACATGTCCAGCACTGCACATATCTTTTGTTTGAAGACTGCTAGGGTACCGGTTTACTTTCATATGTGGCAACCATTTTGCCCCGTTATGTACAGCAAGGCTATCGGCATTATCGGGGCCGCTGCTCCGGGTGCTGCATTCCGGGCATTCCTCTGTCCGGGACCTGTGCGTCATCCGAGTCACTCATGATTGGGCCCCCTAGTTAATCGCTGTCAGCTGGTGAGGTAAAACAAACTTTTCTGGTCGTGGCGGCTCTGCAGGGGGAGTCGAGCACCTTGGGTATTTCCGGAACTGGGCACTGCGCTTCACTGATCTCGGCAGAGTGAAGGGGCGGGGCTTATCTTCCCTGCTCTTTTCCGCCCACTCTGTGATCGCAGTACAATTTCTGTGGCAAAGTAATGGCGGCCCGATTTTACAGTTCACAAACAGTTAATAAAGTTCAATTCTAGGCACACAGTACCCGGTTTTACCGGGCACGGGATCCTGTTCATGAGCAGGTTGAGGCGGTCGACAGGGTAGGGTGTACTCGGGTACCGGGGTTGATGGCGACTTGGATGGGGGATCACAACTGGTCGGTCTCCGGTCCCGTGCCCTGGGACCCTCAATGGCGGGGGATGGTGGGGGATGATGGTGGTGAAGGGGATTGGTTATGTGATGCCACCTGTGGTACCTGGTAAAGTTGATACCAGCACTGCGGCGGCCGCTGAGGTGATTGAGGTGCAGCTCAGTGTAGTACAGCTCCCCACAGGTGGAGCTTTACTTCAGGGCAGCAGCGATGGATGAGGGGAGTTGTAGTCGCGTCTCTGCAGTTAAACTGTGGATGGCGATGGTTAAACAGGCACACGCACACACAGTAGTCTTTGTTTTGGTATCCTTTTACTGGTGACAGGGTAACAGGTACAGTCCAGAGAATAACCAGGTCCCGTGCAATTTGGGACTTTCACCTTAGAATGTTGTGAGGCCTCCTGTCTCTGTATATGGTGGTTTGGGTTAGTCCTGCCTGAACTGAACTCACCGCTCTTCTCCCTCTCAGGGCTTTACTCTGTCACTGACAATGATGGTCTTCTGCGGGGTCCCTATTCTTCCTTTGGCCCCTGGTCCTGTGTTTGGTCAGTTTGAGTGTCTCTTAATTTACCTCAGGGGGATTTGGTCCTCCTGGTCCTTCCGGGCTTTTACTGCTACAATGGATGCTGGCAGCGTCGACTCCGTGTCGGGTGTATACAGGGAAACTTTGTCTGTTCCCTTCTTTAATTCTCCTACTCTTTTACTGGCCTCGATCCTCTCCCAAGGGTGAAGCACAGCTGGGTCAGTGTTCCCTGGTCCTGGGCCTGGATCATTTACCAGCGACCATTCCTCACTCAGCTCTCTTCATGACCTGACTGGAACTCACTGCTTCTGACTGGACAACTGACTCCTCTCCTCAGGCCTGGATCTTTTAAAGGGGATCTGGCTTAAGGCAGCCAGTAGAGCTCCCCCTCAGGTCTGGGGTGGAAGGTGTTGTGTGCTGGTGTGTTCAAAGGTGTAAATCCCTCCTTGCACCGGTGGATCCTATGGCAATCCCCGCAGGGGTGCCACCTTTGTATTTAGTTGGGATCTCTGGTGCCCTCCAGAAACCACTGGAGTTGCTGTTGGTTACAAGGCACCCAAGCCCGACCAGAGTGGTGTTTATGACAGAAGAAGATGATGGAAATGAGAATAAAACTTGGGACCGAGAACTTGGACTTAAAGCATCACTTTAGTGGTGCAATAAAAAGAAGTGCTGGAGCCGTGCTTTAAGAAATAATAAATTGCATCACATTCCTTCAAGAAATTAAAAATAAATTTACTGAAATTTCCCAGTCTCTGCTGCACAACAAATTTCCTCGCTATCCCCTAAGTAGTTTCAGATTGTGTTAATAGCAGTGAACTGTAGATCCTTCTATACTGAAAGCTGTTTGGAAAAGAGTAGTTACCCGGACTCGTTGTCTGATTAGTCTTTAGGGCTTTGAGATCCGACTGTCAAAATGTACACTTCAGTTTCCTTAAAAACAGACTGTAAACTGCAACTATATCATTGAACATGAACTAAGACCTTCCTGCCCAACAGGCTTCTGTTAAAGTTATCTCCTCTCCTGCCGGGGATTAGAGATGTTCCTTCATTCCTCACAGGCATATCGAGGACACTGAAAGAATGAAATATAAAGTGAAGATTTGTACCAAGGCATGACACTGTTCCGGAGACTGAAATCTGGCAGATTTTAAAGGGTCTCTTGCTATTAACCCTAGAACGCATATTGGGGGCCTTTTAGGCCCCCAGGCTTACATTTTTGCTATTATCTGCAAAATTGCTTTAATTAGAATTTTGAAACTCCAGGTATTCCTCAAGTATGTCGTTGTTGATAATATCCAGTTGTTCATATAATTTTTTTCATAGGAATTTTGGTGTAACAATGCTTGCTTGGTGAAAACTAAATCTGTACGTATTGGGGGCCTTTTAGGCCCCCGCTATGTTTTATCTTGCTCTCAGTAGTGTTTGTGTCTCAAGTTACTTTATTTGTACTCAGTAATACTGGTGGAGTGGCCAGGGTGTGGATAATAACATGTGAGGATGTCATGTGATTTTTGGAGGAGTAATAAGGCCATGACATCATCTCAGGTCCTTCTGTACACAGTAATGAGCTGTGTATAGAGTACTGAGGACAGTATAGACTGTGAGCTAATTGCTGAAGGACCTGTGATAAGATAAGCTGTTGAGAGGAAGTCTGATCCATTTTCAGTTTCTATTTCTAAGAAGCTTGCAAAGGGTAGAGCTTGTGAGCCACAAAAATCCAGAGAATTGTACACCACCTAAGAGTGTAAAAGGTAAGAGCTGCTGAGGGTGAGAGGAAGAAGGGGGGACTTTACACTTACAGTGTGTCACACACAAGCGATATTTAGTGATGGGCGAATCCTAAATTACTCGGAATCGCTTGACTCTAGAGAGTCCGAGCCCGGGACTCGCTACTCGTTGCGAGTCTAGCGAGTCCAATGTTAATGAATGGGGAAGCGAGTAATAGCGAGTAGTGTGCGATTTACAAATCACAGATGTGTCTCGGAAGCTTCAGCCTGAAGCAATCCTAGTTTTGCCATTGATTTGCATTGGACTCGCTTACTTTGCAAGTAATCGCTGGGAAACTCGCACAGATAAGAGTCCTGTCTGCTCTGTGTGCTGGCTGCCACAGCTCCAGGGTCCTAGAGCCCGCCTGCTGCCTGATGTAGCAGTGCTGAGATTGTTCTCAGTCTGCTCATTCCCTGTGCATAGACATCTATATCTATGCACAGGGGATGTAGCAGAGAGGACATCGCGTTTTGGACTGCGTCGGACGGAAGAGGATTTTTTTAATTAAAGATGGAGTCCCTAATGGCTTTTTTTTTTATTTCTAATAAAAAAAAATTCTCTGTGTTGTGTTTTTTTTAAAACAATTTAATAGAAATTCATGGTGGTCATGTCTAATATTGGCGTGACCGCCATATATTTCGGGCTTAGGGCCAGCTGATAATACAAAGCTGGCCCTAACCTCTTTATTACCCAGCGTGCCACCGCCACCAGGGCCGCTGGAAGAGCGGGGTTCAGCGCCAGAGGATGGCGCTTCAATGAACGCGCCATCTTCTGGGGCGGCTGCGGGCTGCAATTTGCAGCGGGGGGTGCCCAGAAAGCTTGGGCATCCCTGCGCTGCGAATTCCAGCCCCCAGCTGCTTAGCTGTACCTGGCTAGACATAGAACTTGCGCGGAGCCCCACGCATTTTTTTTTTATTATTTCATGAATTTTCATGAAATATGTATATTTTTAACGTCATGCGTTCTAGGGTTAATATGAAGTATGCCAATCTGCTATTAGAATGCTTCTTTGCAATATGTTTGGAGTGTGAGGACATACTGCCTTTGCTCCTCCTTGAAGACACAATTACTGTTATGATGTGTAACGTGTATTGTAATGTTTTATTAGCGATAGATTGCAGTTGCCCAACAGTAGGAAGAGTGAGGGTTAATGCTTGGGGCTAGCCCAGAGTGGGAGAAGCTAAAGTAAAAAGGACAATGAACTGTGAAAAGAGGAGAGAACACACAATAGGGTTTTATCTTTTTAACACTTACGTCTCTTGAACAATTGTTATTGCTCACCAGTGGTGCAACGTCACCAAGGCGGGCCCTGGTGCAGGAATTGAACCGGGGCCCCATATGTGAGGGGTGGGGGGGATTGCTAATGAGAATTTTGCTCTGCCCAGTAACATATGAAGAGCGGGGTGGGTGGGGAGGTTGCTGGTGAGATTTTTGCCTCACCTTGTTGTACTTTTGTACTGTGCCTCCCGCTCTCAGCTGATCCGCCGCTGAGAGGAGAGGAGGGCGGGCGCAGCTGCAGGAAGTGGAGTTTCACTCACTTCCCATCCTCCCTCCTCTCCTCGGGCACACGCGATCGTGGTCACGGCAGGCAGCTGGGAGCACGGCCCCCCTGTGACCGTGGTAGTTACACCACTGCTGCTCACCCGAGAAAGTTATGCCACCCACAACTAGTGTGAAGGTATACAATGGCTACCAAATTGCACGCTTATTGTGTTCTCCAATCTATCTCATCGAGTTAGCAGTGTGGATCCAGGAAGCACAGTCTGGTTCTTTTTGTCTTTGCCTTTGGTCACCACCACTGCAAAGTGAAAGGACAGAGACAGTTTCCTATCAGGAGCTTAGAAAGGGTCCAGCGTGTGGAAGTGATAGACCTAAGGTCTGACCAGTGAGCAGAGTCGCATCATGTGGTTGTCCCTAGAGTGATTGGAGACTAAGACAGACAAAATGATAGCGTGGTTAACCAGAGATGGGTCTTGGGCCAGGATACTTAGCAGCATGACCCTGTCTACAACTAAAAAAAGGATTGGGCCAGGACAAAACAGAGAACGTGAGATTTGGACTTTAACTGGTTCGTAGTATTGTGCTGGAGTGTGGTAAAGGAAATGAAATTAGTAGAGTCAGAAACAAGTTGAAGAATTGAAGGGAATGTGTGAAAATGTTGTAAAAGAAACATTTGGGACACTAAGCACCCACTCTCTGCTGTACATAGTTCCCACCAAGTGACTGATTAGTAAAAGACTATTTATTTTGGCTGGTAGTTTCCCTCATTGAACTTTCTTACATTTGGTCCAACTCCTGGCCAACCAAAGTAATCAGCAGCATGTGGCCTTCAAGGGTATAGTCTACACATGCAGTTAGGACCATCACCTTCATATAATGTGTCGGGTGTAAGTAAACAAATACCATGGGGTAATCTGTTTTTCTGAATTCTGCAGAACTGTATGTGAAAGAAAAATGGTAGAGGCCACTAAGAAAATGAAATTCTTCTAGGCGCAAAGTCTCTTAAACAGTTATTAATAAAGTAAAACAAAATGTCAGTCAGAATGATCATAACCAAAGTCTAAATCATGGTTTCACAGTCCTTGTTTTTACAGTTATTTTTCTGTATAAGTGACATTAGGGCTCTTGTGCAGAGCCATATTTTGGACCCAAATTTTAAGAAAGTACCCAAAACATCTGTGAGCATATTCCGTAGCTTTGTATGACTCTGATGTCAAAGTGTGGCATGTGCTTATACCTGTCAATTAATTATTAAGCCCACAAGACACTACAAGATGGGGTAATAATAAAATAGAACTTGATGCTCTTAGCAGTCTGTGAATCTCTTCTGACAGACCATTGCTGAATCCTTTATTCCTTAAGAACATGTATTTTAAGAAAATTCTATATAATTAAAGGCTTCAGTACAGATTTGGGGTGAAGGGTGGTGTACAAATCAGAGGAGCCCACTAATCCTGGTTTTGGAGATATGGGAGTCAGTGGGTGCTCTCATCCGCTGGCCTGGCTGCCTTTAGAAAGACAGCAAGGACCAGAACTCATCCCAAATGAACGCCCGAAATCCTTAACCATGGGTGGAACACTACTCAGACAACACAGAGTGAGGGAACCATAATAGTAAAACTTTATTGGCTCCCCAACAGTTAACAGTATATACAACATAACCAAGCAAAGCACAGAATATAACAGGCAACAGAGTCTCACCCTCCACTGGCTAACCAGGGATTAGAATGCTCGTGGCTTCAGGGCTTCCAGGGCCAATCCAGCAGCACACCGCTTTCAGCAGGCACCCACTGAGAAAGGAATAGTGACAAGCGTAGGAAGCTAACCGAGCATAGCAATGTCTGTAGACAGATGACCGTCTGTCCCAACCTAGGTTTCTTCCTTACATAGTCTCTTCTCTTTAAGATCCTAATGCACTTTACTCGGAAACTATTCTATAATTCGATAGTTGGCGTGTATAAATAAACTTCCCCAACTGGTCACAGAGGTCAAGCACCGCTATTTGCAATCGATCACATGTTAGCACTGCCCCTTTGTTTAGAATGTTCTTGATAAAAATTACCAAATAGTTTCAGTAAAAATCAGAAAAAGGATATATTATTTTTTGTTACTAAAGTGATTGTAAAGCTTCTGATCAACAAAAACATATCCATATTTATCTATAAAAACTTACTGATAAAAGAAAACTTTTAGGGGCTTTCTCAGGTGCTTCAGAATGGCGGAAACACGTATTTGCTTTAAAAATGTTCCAGTTTGCCTTTCCAAATTCTTTGATAAATGGCCGCTGGCATTGTATACGGTTTAAGTACTGAGCAGTTTATTCACAGCAAAGTTTAACATTGTGTATTGCTTGTGGCTGTAAGGCAATAATACGGTGATGTTACAAGTTCAGGAAGGGTTTACAGCGCCAAGGGCTGTCAACAACGTTTTAATTTTAGAAAGCGTTGGGTTTGAAATTGCTTCTAAAAGAAAACTCTTTGGTAAAGTTAGATATTGAACAGGTAATCTTGTTTTTAAAGAAGAACTGTCACTTATCTGGATATTTCTGTTTTAGTGTAGTCTAGAGATTATTTGTATCCCAACTAAAATCACAATTATGAAACATCTCTTTCAGTTTAACGTTAGCCTATTTCTTCTGAGATCCTAATACATTTACATGTTTTTACCTTATAATACCACTGAAAGGACTAGGTTTCTACCTTTATCATTAAAGTTCTTAAGATTCATAAGTAGGATTTAAAAATTAAATGTCCATACTTAAGATTTTAAAGTGTTTATCTTAATAATTAGGCTGGTTTCACATTTGCGTTTGTGTCTGCATGCGGAGGACATGCAGACGCAAACGCAGCCATACTGATGTGAACGCAACGGAGAATCTCCGCATGCGTTCACATCAGTATGCAGTCCGGCCAGCCAATCGGCTGTCTCGGTGGCGGCTGGAAGGCGGAGATCAGGGGCTGAGATCTCCTCCTCCAGGCCGCCGCTGATCTCCTCTCCGTCCTCGTGACAGTGTTGACGGGGAGAAAACAGCTGATCTGACAGCTGTTTAAATCTCCCGTGCTGTCACCGAAGAGGAGATGTCGGTGCGGGAGATTTAAACAGCTGTCAGGTCAGCTGTTTCTTCCCGCTGACACCTCCGGGAGAGTAGCCACAGCCAGGAGAGGAGATCAGCAGCTGCTCAAGCTGATCTCTCGATCTCATTGAAATCTCTCCCGGTGGCCGCTGCTAATCTCCCGGGACATCAACGGCGGCCACCGGGAGAGATTTCAAAGAGATCCGCAGCATTCTCCTGCGCTGTCATGCGGAGGACACTGCGGATCCATTGATGTATCGGGTGACGGACATTGTTTACCCTTCTGCCGTCTGGTTGGAGCTGCCCTCAGTACTTGGTACCCATACCGTGTTTCACCGGTCATAGCTCCTCAGATGTGTTGTGTCTTCTGTGCCTACGTTTACTGCACCATTACCTCGCTGCGTAGGTGGTGTCCTTGAGGGATGAGAGGTTATGGAAGTGAACGCTGGTAGTTTGCGGCATTCGTTCTGTAGGTGTTGGCCTGACTAATCTGCTCTTGAGGGTCCAGAGGCCATTTGTTAAAGAGGGGATACAGTAACGATGGTCTCCCTTTCCTAAGAGACTTGTGACTGCTTTGGACCTAAGTCTCATGTCTGAATTGAGACTTCATATTAAACATGTTCTTTTCCTTTGGCACTTTAGGAGTTAATGTTAGTCTCTGTTGCCAGCAAGCTAGCTGGACCTTGTCCAGGTGTAGCCACTCTGTGATTACCTCTGCCTTTATAGGATCACAGGGTTCCGGCATGCTTTGCTGGAGATTGAACTTCATTCCTAGCCAAGCTCCTGAAGTGAAAGGAGCTCTGTGGAGAACCTCTTGCTGTCAAGTCATCTGCTGTCTGCTGAAGTGTCAGCAGACGGGAAGTAGCTGTCCTGTTGCTCTTTGTCTTCCCCTTCCCTCATGTTTCTTTATTGTAGTGGATGGGACTAGTGCTCCCGCCGGCCTTCCTTAGTGAGGGTTAACATCAGGGCCAGTGGAGGGCTTAGGTTTCCTGCTCGGCGACGAGGTGAAAGAACTCGTATAGGGACGGTAGGGAGATCAGGGCTGCCGCAGGTGACTGCAAGATGTCACCACTCCCCCATTCCCGTGCATTTATTCCCTTTGGTGTTTCCTGGTTTGTTTTATTTTTGAGGTTGCGCATCGGACATTGTTGGTCTGTGCGCCACTGTCGCACATGGTTGCTGGACATCCCCTTACTCCAAGCATGACACCATGATAGCACATTTATTCCATGCAGACTGCTCACAGTAGCACAAGCAACATCTGGTCTGTCACTGTGTTGAAAAATAGTTTCTGTGACACTTTGGAGACATCATTGATCAGCAATTGAAAAGAAAGCTGCTAGCATTAGCTCTTGATAATTTGCCCAAGTACATTTAACATATCAGAACTTTCCTCAGACAACCATTAATAACTGATTTATAGCAGCCAAGTCTGTAACTGTAGAGATTTCTGCAAGAGGCACTCATACGCCATACTGAACATATCAAGACATTTTGAAAATTTTGTTACTATTTTTTTCTGACTTGCATAAAATTATTATGTCCAGCCATCCTGTGATTTCCATAATGGCATTATTTATCCTTCTTGGTCTTCCAATTTCAATGTTGAGAAGTATAGAATGCTCATGAATACTGACTATTGAGTTCTTCGACATGGTCTAGCCATATATTACATCGTGAACAATTTTTCTGCAAGCTGATCAACAGCACCTTACCTCATCAATTTTAGCAGTATGCCAGAAGTGTCTAAAACTAGACCTGCAGAGATCAATTGATTGATTGGGTAGCCTTTGTTTAGATCACAGCCCATTAATTTGTCACAGATCAAGGCTTCTCATCTTTTCTACTTGGAACTTAATAGCCAGAATATGAAGATACTTGGGCTTTACCAAAGGTGTAAGTTCATTACAAAAATATTTCAAATTATCTTGAAATGTGTCCAATAGAACACTAATTCCTTGGATACAATCATGAGTTGAAGAAACCAGAAGGGGGCCTCTGAGGAAAGAAACGGGCCTTTTGCAGACCAGTAGCCCATTATAATGCATAATTCCATCTGCGTTAGAGGTGGTAGTGGCCCCATTACTATGTTTCTTGGAGAGTCAGTTGTAGATTTGTTTGTATATATTACTCCTATGAAGCTTAGCCTTGGGCAGTGACTGGACACTGGCGGTAGACATTGGCAATTGTTGTATATTCAACACCCCAATATGCTACAAAAAAAAATTATATTTTGAATGTCTAAGGCTGCTTTCACATAGGCCAAATCTGCCGCATTTTTTCAAAAACGCCTAACGGCCACACTTGCGGCACTCTTACGGCAAGCCCCATGCATTGTCTATGGGGCTTACTGTCAGGTGGAGTAAGTACGATTGCGGCAGATGCGGCAGTTGCGGCCGCGAAAAACAACGCTGCTGCCGCGGTTTGTTTTTTCGTGCCCGCAAGTGCCGCATCTGCCGCAACCAGCATAACCACTCTTGCCGCACCTGACCGCAAGCCCCATAGACAATGCATGGGCTTGCCACAAGTGCGGCCATTAGGCGGTAGATGCAGTAAATCTGTCACATTTTTTCAAAAACGCCTATGTGAAAGGGGCCTAAGTGTGGTGAGATGATTATCGTGAACATCTTCACCTTCGTCCCCGACTAGCTCTGTTCCTCCTTCGTCTTCTTTATCTTCAAGATAAGAACACTTTATTTGATAAATAACTTGAGTTCATAGGCAACAGGCAGCACACTTCAATAAATTGTTGATATCATACTTGTGTATGGAGAACAGAGGTAAGAAATGATGAGCACCACCTTCTTCCTGGTGCAGGACTGTACGGCATGGCAATCCATTTGAAACTAATGGCACCTTATGCTTGAACAATACATTCAACATACGCAATGAAAAAAAGCTTTAAACTTAAAAAGGAATGACATCCATAGCCCCCCATTCAACATACATTTTTATCTTCAAGCCGTCTGGGCTACTCTAGCCATTGCGTATTGATGAATAGCCATCCAACGTCTGTACTTATTTAATGGCCTTATATGTCCAAATGTTTTCAAGTCTTGCTTTTAATGATCAAATCAGTAGATTATGAAAATTAAAATGGCATTTAAGGAAGAATAACAAGTTTTTGCATGTGGGGTATGTTTGGCAATTTCTACACTGAAACAGCTATAGATACAACAGATGGTATAATATCTACACATGGGTTTTCAAAGGTACTCACATTTGTAGCTCAGACGTTTATAGTATAAAACAGACGTTTTCAACAGTTAGCCAAGATTCAGGTTGAATAGTAATTTCCTTTTTACTCTGTAGGCTTGGAAGGCGATCTATTTGTGTAATAGAAATTCAAGATGTTTTTAGGCATATGCATGTACTACTATCCCAATATTGTTATCTTCAACGTTTTACTTCTCAGACAATACCATATATGATAAATATATTGAATTAGAAGCATGACACAATGGTAACTATGCACAAGCCATAGTTAAATCAACGGGGTTTTCCTCTACTTTGACAACCCCTTCTCCTTTCCCATATGCCCCCATAAAAATAAAAAAGCCTATACTCAACTCTGCTGCTGGCACATCTCTGCGAATGTCAGAAGTTGCGTTCCCAGGGGCAACCTGATGTTGTTATGACATGTGAACTTAGTGACCAATCAGCTCTTGCTTCCTTCATCTCGCCTTTGGACACAGGAATACTCAACAGGAATGAGTGGCAGCCACAGTGCTCACTTCCTGTTAATTACGTAAGCGTCCGAAGGTGAAGGCAATGAAGCTGGCACTGATACATCGCGTGCTCGCGTGTCATGATATTGGCCCCAAGAATATTTATTATTATTTTTATGGGGTTGAACATGGGGAATGAGAAGGTGTTGTCCAAGTAGTTGCTAACCCTGTTAAGAAATCCATGTAGGGAAGATCTGGATTGGACAATTGTTCAGATCTTGGGAAGATGGTGTACCACGGTCCGCGCTGCTGCCTCAGTGGAATCACAAGGAATGTAAGGCTCCAAGAAGTCACAAGGAATGCAAGGTTCCAAAAGTAGCACTCTGCTTTATTCCACCAACGAATTTCAGTGCTTCTCCTGGCACCTTCATCAGGGTATTCAATTGGGATTGGACAAAGGCGCATAGAGAGTGCTGTACTGTAAGAAACAACATGGGGTGAGGGTAACGGTAGTGGTCACCTGTGGGGGCTGTGTGTGGACACAACCCCTGTAGAAGCCTCAAACGCTGTAGCTGCAGCCTAGTGGCTGGAGGTGAATATAATCCAGATTGCAGTTTGGCAAAGCAGAGAATATCATAATGTGCGGACTGTGCTCATGAAAAGGAGGAGATCTGGAGTTCCGAACCAAGGTTTTTAGCAATATTTTTTATTCGCTTTAACATGTTTTAGCGCTAGACTGGCACTTTTTTTTCAAGTTAAAAAAAACAACAAATGTTGAAGTGCAATAATAATCTTTTAAGCTTGAGAATGCCACTGGTCTGACACTAAAACATGTCAGCCCCATTGAATTAGTCAGCAAATAAGATTACAGGAACATGGTAGGCAGCAGAAATATCAGGAAAGTGCTAGTTAGGAATAGTCAGGACAAAAAAGGGGGTCACAATAGCAGTGGAAAACCTCTTTAAGTGTTTGCTAATAGATACTTATCTGTAGGAATTGTTCAAACATTTTGTAGCAAACAGTACAGATTGTATTTATATTATTATACCTGTGTTGTCTCATGAAGGTAACCCCTACACATATGTTCTATTAGGGCACATGTACATGACTGAGAATAGTTTTTTTTGCTTGGAAATCCAATTTGCTGAATGGAGAGTAAGTCCTTATTACACACATTAGAAACTTACAGAAGCGGTTATCTAAGCCGCTCAAAATCAAAGGCAGGGGGAAAAGACTTCAAGATGATCTCCTCTTTAACGGTCATTCATCACAAGGTCATTTTATCACTCTGCGCTATGGTGGAGAACTCCGCCTTCCTCGGGTCCACTATAGAAGAATTCTTCTTAAAATCCTTGCCCCCTGCCTTTGTTTTTGAGCACCCGACATAACCACTTTGGTAAGTTTCTAATTCAGCCTTTCCCCATGAGCAAAAGCAGTCAATGCTGCACAAATGGCTGGCAATAGACTAGCAAGATCTGGGACTTGAAGACCTTTGGTGATATATAAGCCTGCGTGATCACTCATGTGACCCATGGCTTTCTGGACCCCGAAGCAAGCACATCGTTTGGAGTGCATTGTCACCGAATTCTCTAAACCTCGTTTATGCAGAATGCCTAACCATCCCTGGTTAGTTCAGCTATATCTAAGGTATTCTCCTCTTCACCACCGTGTAATACTCTACAAGCACTCCCTCTCCTTGTTTGTCTCATTTTAACACATATCCCCTTCTCAATCTGAGAATGGACAACAATATCTGAGCCATAGGTATCATAAGCATATATGAGGCTTTTGAGTTTGGGTCTGGAGACCCACAGGCAGTTCAGGCATTGGGTCTCGCGCGTTTAACTAGCCTTAATCTGTAAAAGCAGTTATCATTTTTTTCTTCCCTAATAGACATGTCTTCATATAATAGGCAAAGATGAAGCACAGACTCCATTAAATTAGAAATTAATATCCATTCAGTGATATTACAAACTCCAAAGAAGTTAATTAACAATATAATTTCCTGAAACAAGGTATGATACACTATGTTCATTGTTACTGAAATACCCAGTGCATAATTTACCAGCCAGAAACCTGTTGGAAATTACCAAAAGGGACCAATAATTCATCAACAGTTGGTAATGACCCTAATGAAATTTTATGTATCACAGTGAATTCCAAATATTTTATTTGTACTTCTAATTACCGCTTACTTCTATGCATGTGGTATCGCAAAGAATGGAGACCAAAATTACTATAATGAACCTCAAATAAAATGTAATAATGACTGATTAGGTAGAAAGAAATTAAAGTATCAATCATAATTGTGCTTTACCACCAATGCGACCTCAACTGATACATATTGCCTTCTGTAACTTTATATTAAAAAAGTGCTAAAAGTTTTTACCTAATTTCTGCCTTTATTTTAAGCTGAGCACTAAGTAATATATGCAGACAAGTTAATTGACTTTGTTAACATTGAAGACATTGCATTTTAGAAACAGGACAAATTCATCCTCTGCATTTAGCATTGATATTAGTGATTTATAATGGCTATTTATGTAAAGGTCTTTTTCAAATTTACTTGAACATTTAAAGAAGCACTTACATCAAAGTTTTTATCCTGGTAATATGTTGCAATCATCGTATTACATAACACTGTGAACTTACAATTTTTCATTTAGCCTTTCTACCCAGTAAACTCTTCTCTTTTCTCTGTTTTATGCAAAAAAAAGAAGTCTCTTGTCCCTGTTTGACTAATGTCTATGTCAACTTTTGCAGTGATGACAAAAGGGAAAAGAGATTTTCAGTTTCTACAAAGAAGGATTCAGCTAGTTTAATTTTAATCATGTGATATCAATGGAAAACAGAAGTATTAACTGGGTAGAAAGGCAAAATAAGCAATAGTATGCACACTGTACTTTATAATATGATGACTGCATTATATGAAGAGGATAAAAACTTTAATAAGAGTGCTTCTTTAATAGAAGTTAAATATATGATGTAGCCGAATAACTTCATCTATTATCCATAAAGCTACGATTAACCTTTACATATTGTAAAAATGATAGTATCCCCAATTTGCCTATTACATGGCTATTTTTTACAACTGAGCTCAATAAAGATGTAATACTTGTGTCCTTTCAAGTACATGCAAATTTGAAAATGACATATGGAAGCAGGATTCAGTGGAAAGATCTATCCTGGCTGAGAATTACTTTAAATTGGCAAAAAAGATCATTTTGCCCAAATTCTCCTAATAGGTCAGAGACCTTAGAGATTGGAAGACCCCAATTATAGAAAAGTAGAATCTTTTTACAGGGAAAACCAGGCACAATAACAAACACCTATCCTATTACATTAGATCCTATTACAGCAGGGGTGGGCAGCTTTGGGCCTCGAGGGCCTTACACACAGGGCCGCACCATCCATTGTACAGTGTGAGCCCCAGCCAGGGGGAGCGGCATTGGAGAAGGGGGTGGCGCCAGCACCAGAGACCGGCTTCCTGTGTCACCCTCAGCGTCACCCGGTAAGAGGGCGGCGGCATCATTGTCAGTGCTACAGGGGCGGTGGTGCTGGACTCTGCCAGCACCAAATCCTCCCCTCTCCCCCCCGTCCTCATCCACGGCTACAGGGGCATCAGTGCTGGACTCTGCCAGCACTCCCCCCCCCCTGGTCCTCACCAGTGGCTACAGGGGTGGTGTTGCTGGATTCTGTCAGCACCCACCCCAGTCCTCATCTTGTGGCCCAGGCGGCAGAGGGGCTTGGTGCACTCCTGCATACACAGGCCAGGTTTTCTGTATATCCCTAGCATTTGACAATTGCTAATTCAATCTCCCGCACAGGTGATGATTCCAAGTGTCAAATGCTAAGGATATACAGAAAACCTGGACTGTGTACGGCCCTCGAGGCCTGGAGTTGCCCACCCCTGTGTTAGAGAATCATAGTTTATTTCTTATGAGCTCAACAAATTGCACCCCAAAGCATAAACTCCCAAAGAGGCAATGTTGCACACACTGTATGTTCTATTATTATATTCAAAATACAGTTGCATTGCTAATCAATGCTAATTTGTAATGTTTTAAATAATCTTGTATATGTATATATTGAAAAGTCAAGCTATTGCAATTTTTGGAACCATCACTTTGGTTTGTATAGAAACTTCTTTTTACTGTAGACTATATATGTCAAGCTAGAATGGCTAACTTTTGATTAATACCTCAATATACCATACAGGGTATAAATCAACCATTTCGCTGCATTACATTGACATTTTAGTTTTTGAAAGCTGCTAAAATCTGTCATAAAAAGGAAGGCAAGCAAATATTACTACTGTCGACAGCTCTCGGCTCACGAGACAGAGAGAGAACTGGAGGATTCAATATTCTGTACATAGCTTGGAGCTTGAGGCCTGATTACATGGCTTAGCGAGGCGAAGTGCCACTTTTGAAACAATTCCAAGTGAATAAGCAACTAGATAAGTGCAGAGCAGATGTCATGTGTCATGAAAATTAATTGTTAATAATATAGCACTGATGTTATATCTTACAAGACTCTGTATTTAGCAGTAAAAGTCTTATATTTTGAATGATGTTGAATATGATGCAAATTTTTCCAACTAAGGCTTTTCATATAAAGTAATCCTTTTTTCCCCCATTGGATTTTCACCCATAAGGTAAAAGGTTCTTCAATTGATTTCAATATATAAAAAGAGATGAAAACTCCAGCACTAATTACAGACTTCTGCAGAGAGGAACCTCGGATCTGTCTCAGAGCTCCATAATCCAGGATTAATGAGTGCCAGATTAAGTAGAAGCAGTAGTATCCAATATAGATAAGATCCAGGCATCAATCCAGTCCTTAAAAAACTTCCAAATTTATTTACTATAGGTACATAAGGAAAGCAGGGAGAGATAGAGGGTGTGTATGGAAGAACAGCCTGTTTTGCACCTTGTGGTGCTTCAACCGGCCCCGCCTCAAGTGCTGCTGGACTCTTTTCTTTAATTGGTTTGTCAACAACCTGGACAAACTTATTATATATACGGTATATACTGATCAACAAAATTACTGGGCACTCTCAGGTGTAACGGGGTTAAATTTGGTTATGACCTGTACAAGTGCTGGTCTCCACGTGGTGTTGCACGCCAATAAAGTTCATTAAGTCACCAATGTAGAAAAAATGCGGCTCTCACCGGAGTTGATCTTTTTGTCCTTTATTCACACATCTATTTAAAACTGATGCGATCAAAGCAAGGGGAGGGGGAGAGGAGACGGCGGACAACAGCCTGCCGTTTCGTGGACAATGCCGCTTCGACGGGTCCTGGTGGATATATAGTATTCCCCCTTTTAAAATAAAATATACATATACTCACCTCCACTGACATCGGCAATGTGCCTCCCGTGCTCACATATTGTTAAACTGCGTGAGCCCTGCAGTCAATTAGTAACCACTTTTGAGCTACTGTTCTCACTACTTCCTCAAGGTTCATCTGAGGGAGGTGACAACACATCAGTCCAATATCGGCCAGCGGCTGGCGGCAGCGCTCACAAGGCAGAGCAATTTATGAGACTGGTTTTTTTGTTTGCTTTACTACAGTGCATTTTTATAATTCATATTGAAGCTTCACATCAATAATCTGTCATAGTAGTTGTCAGTTGGTATGATGTTGTATTGGTTTTGTATTGGTTGTGGAACCACTAACATCACCACCTTGCGGAGGAGAACAACCAAAAACATAGGGAAGTGTATAGCTTTGCTGGAACATTGGATCCCAATTTTAGTTGGAGGAGCAGTTAATGCAGAGTGGCACCAATTGGCATCAAGGAGAATGTGTATAGTCCTTGTGTGATGTGTATAGAACCTTAAATTGGCCAATGTGATTGTTATGCCTGGTCAAGGATATGTGTCAACTTGAGGAACTGCTTCTTCTTCAGGAAGTAAAACACCACCTACTGTGTTTTGCCTCTTCTTTACCAAAAATGAAAACTAAAACCATTAAGTGTGTTGTTTGAAGAACATAAAGTAAAATCTTCAATACATCCTACTTTAAGGAAGCAATAAGTCAGGTGGATAATTTTAAAATACATGATGGGAATAAAAACATACGCACTTCATCCTTCTCCGGCATCATGTAACCAGTAGAACATCTGAAGTCCTAGGGTTGTATAATATAAAACACGATGAATGTCCTTTCATGGAGCCCTTCGAGAGTGCTGTGTTACCCATGTATTATTTCTATGCCCCTAATGAATACTTCAGTAATACAACGTCTAGTAGACCTGACCTGGGCAAACTTTGACACATGGGCCACATTGGACACTTACAAGACAAGAGAGGGGGGGGGGACAAGAGGCGCAATAGTGCCCTTATCACTAGACACTAGACAAATTAGGTGAGAAATTGTTTCACTCACCTAGTCCAGTTGTGCCACCCACAACTGGTTCAGAGGCCTGATATGGTAAGTGTCTTGATGGCTGCTGCTGGACTTCCACCGGTCTCCACTCAGGGTAGACGAACTTGAAGTTTTGGGAAAGGAAGGTGTGTCACAGTCCGCGCTGCCAAGAAATCCGCTCGTAATAACGCTAGTAGTCAGTATCCAAATTTATCCTCTTTATTCATCCAACGCGTTTCAACGCCCTCCTGGCGTCTTCCTCAGGGATGTCCCTCCCCCACCAAACAACTCATATTTATACACAAAGCAATTGACATAACAAGTGGGTGTTCCCCATCATGTGACGTCAAAAACGTCATCATGGCTGGGCGGGTGTTACATTTTGGCGCAAAAAATGTAAAACAGCTTTATACATACATCAAAATGCAAGTTACATATCATTACATATATTTAAAAAATCAGTAAAATGTTCACATAAAAAATCCTTTCTAAAAATCAAGCGGAAAATCACCCAAAAGTCTGTCCTATGTGCATGCCATATGTAAAAAAATGTAAAATGAGTAAAAGTAATGGCGGAGCATCAGTAGTTGTTTCTGAGTTTCGAACTTGTGTCCGCACAACAATCGTTCTCATAGGTAATTTCATTGTGCACTGAGCCATCAGTATTGGCAACTACTTCAGCTTCTGATTTTTTTGCATCAGGTGACATGTCTCTCTTTTTATTTTACAGGTACCAAAGGGAGCTGCCATAGGAGAGTGCAATATGGATACGAATTTTTGTTCTTACCCTATTTCAAAATGACTTTATTCACATAAAAGTTGGAACATTTTTTATTATTAAATTATTATTATATTATTATTAAATTGGTAATAAACTATAAAAAATTTTATTGAAAACATAATTAAAAACATAATTAATAATAAACTATAAAAAACTGGTAATAAATTAAATTATATTATATTCCCATCTTCTTTATTAATTCGTTTAATATACACAGTTTTAATTATGTTTTCAATAAAAAATTTTTATAGTTTATTACCAATTTAATAATAATATAATAATAATTTAATAATAAAAAATGTTCCAACTTTTATGTGAATAAAGTCATTTTGAAATAGGGTAAGAACAAAAATTCGTATCCATATTGCACTCTCCTATGGCAGCTCCCTTTGGTACCTGTAAAATAAAAAGAGAGACATGTCACCTGATGCAAAAAAATCAGAAGCTGAAGTAGTTGCCAATACTGATGGCTCAGTGCACAATGAAATTACCTATGAGAACGATTGTTGTGCGGACACAAGTTCGAAACTCAGAAACAACTACTGATGCTCCACCATTACTTTTACTCATTTTACATTTTTTTACATATGGCATGCACATAGGACAGACTTTTGGGTGATTTTCCGCTTGATTTTTAGAAAGGATTTTTTATGTGAACATTTTACTGATTTTTTAAATATATGTAATGATATGTAACTTGCATTTTGATGTATGTATAAAGCTGTTTTACATTTTTTGCGCCAAAATGTAACACCCGCCCAGCCATGATGACGTTTTTGACGTCACATGATGGGGAACACCCACTTGTTATGTCAATTGCTTTGTGTATAAATATGAGTTGTTTGGTGGGGGAGGGACATCCCTGAGGAAGACGCCAGGAGGGCGTTGAAACGCGTTGGATGAATAAAGAGGATAAATTTGGATACTGACTACTAGCGTTATTACGAGCGGATTTCTTGGCAGCGCGGACTGTGACACACCTTCCTTTCCAAAACATTGGACACTTAGTCTGTTCCTGTCACCCCACTGACAGGGTAATCTAGAAGGCTCAATCAACTCACAGACAAGATGCTACTTTTTTCAGACTTCTGGAACTACCTGTGTGGCAAAAATAAGAAACAGAGTATGGGTCAGTTCCATCATAAGGAGAATTGGTGAACGCATGTAATTGTAATGCAGGCTCATGACGTAGATAATGCTGTGGCCTAGACTGTATTGTATGACTCCTCTCTAGTTTGTTTTGTCCAGTTCTTCCTGTATATCTCTATGTTGAGGGTCAGATAATGATTTATGTATGATTGGATTGTTTGTCAGCAAAAAATTCATCATCTGCAGAACATGACCCTGTGTACCCCACTTAGCGTTCTGACCATTATTTGATCCTGTATATGAAACAATTAGTCACCATCATTAGATTCCCATCAGTATTTGTCAGCCAGGGTAAACCAGCCTGTAAATGAGTACTGGTAGACTGACTCCTTGTGGATCGATACTCGCTTACTGGCCTGCATGAGC
The DNA here is from genome assembly GCA_033576535.1 of Allobates femoralis. Taxonomy (NCBI): domain Eukaryota; kingdom Metazoa; phylum Chordata; class Amphibia; order Anura; family Aromobatidae; genus Allobates; species Allobates femoralis. The sequence goes on from JARQOC010000010.1 coordinate 15,286,233, forward strand.
GTAACTTCAACAGGTGCAGGGGCTGCAATTGCACCCAGGCCCTGAAGGCTTGGGGGCCCCAAAACTCCATTTGGCCTATAGAAAAAGGCTAATGCTATTAAAGACTTGAAATAATTGTGGGCCCTGCTGGAGCGTTCACATCAGGGCCCATGAGCTTCAAACTACGCCACTGCATAAGAGGATACTGATTGAAACGCAATGAACAGTGATTTAGTCGCTTTCCCTCAGGATCAATAATGTGTATTGTATAATATCTGAATTGCCAAAATTGATCCATCAAAATGTACTTTTTGTTACCAAAAACTTCTGGGGCCTGAATTTAGTTTAGTACATGAATAGGATATAGCATGGTCTAACTGAAAAACATTTAAAAGACAAATCGTCATTAGTGTAGTTACTCAATATTTTGATAAATCTTGTAAAAAAAAGGTCAAAACACGCAGGGTGGTAACGATAAAATTGTTAGTTTATTATTTAAAAATGGAAAGGGAACTGTTAAACTTCATTCACACCTTGTGACTAGAGATGAGCCACCACCCCGGTGTTCGAATTCGATTCGATTCGTCGAATCGACGGGGTGTCTGACGAATGTTCGTCGAATGCTTGACGAACACCGTCGAACACCCCGGAAAACGAACAAACCGGGCTTGTGGGGCTTTTTCACTTCCACAATGTATATACATACATTGTGAAAGTGAAAAAAAGTGAAAGAAAGTGTTAAAAATAAAAAAATAATCAATGCTCACCTGTCCGCGGTCCACCGAAGCCTCCAGCAAGGTCCTGTGGCTTCTAGGACCTGTGGTGACGTCATGTTCTCGCGGGAACTCCGGTCACGTGACCGGAGTTCCGCGAGAAACATGACGTTACCACAGGTCCTAGAAGCACAGGACCTTGCCGGAAAGCTTAAAATAGATATTTTTATGTTTCCGACCCTTTCTTTAAGTAAAAGAAAGTGTCCGAAACATAAAAATATCTATTTTAAGCTTTCCGGCAAGGTCCTATTGCTAATAGGACCTGTGGTGACGTCATGTTCTCGCGGGAACTTCGGTCACGTGACCGGAGTTCCCGCGAGAACATGACGTCACCACAGGTCCTAGAAGCCACAGGACCTTGCCGGAGGCTTCGGTGGACCGCGGACAGGTGAGCATTGATTATTTTTTTATTTTTAACACTTTCTTTCTTTTAGGGAATGTTTATTTTGGCTGAAAATGCGGCAGATGCTGTTTTCTGACCGCATCTGCCGCATTTTCGAACCAAAATCGAACATGTTCGAAATTCGCCGAATTTGAACCAAATTGTTCGAATTCGGCGAATGACTTGAATAGGGCCAAAATCAACTCGAATTTGAGATTGGCG